>JAWHQI010000016.1:0-639642 GCA_033032865.1 Dactylorhiza incarnata
CCCCCCCCCCCCCCCCCCCCCCCCCCCCCCCCCCCCCCCCCCCCCCCCCCCCCCCCCCCCCCCCCCCCCCCCCGGTCTGAAATTACTTGGGAGAGAGAGACGAAAAGAAAAGGGGGGGGGGGAGAGAGAGAAGCCCCTCCCCCAAAAGGAAGGGCTGCCCATTCATGGGCAGCCCCCCCTATTTGGGCAAGAGGGGGGCAGGAGAGAGAGGAGGGAGGGGGGGGGGAGAAATATCTCCCCCTCCCTTATCCCCACGTGGAGGAAAAGGAAGGGGGGAGGAGAGCTTCCCCCTCCCTATAAAAGGAGGGGCAGCCCTCTCCATTTCCCCCCACACACACCACCTCTCCCTCTCTCTCAGTCCTCCCCTGACGGCAGCCCCCAGCCAGCCACCTCCTCCTCCTCCCCCTTGCCGGAGCAAACCACCCCAAGCCGCCACCTCCTCCTCCTTCCCCATGGCCGGCCACCTCGCTTCCTCCTCCCGAGCACCACCTCCTGCCAGGTAGAACACCCCTCCCTCCCCCTTCCTACCTCTCGGAGGAGGCCACCTCTCTCCCCATCGCCGGAGCGCCGCGGCCGCCGCCCCGAGCTTTGCAAAGCTCGGGGAGGAAGCTGGCCGTGGAAGCCTTCTCCCCCAGCGCCGGTGGTGGCGCTGGGGGAGGTAGGTCCCCTCTCGGGGACCTCGGCGCCGGCACAGGGGAGGCGGTCAGGCCGCCGGCAGGCACGGCCGGCGGCGCCCGTGGCCTCCCCCCTCCTCCCCGCGTTTCCTGTAAGAGGAAAACGCACTCCCCCCCGGCGGCGGCCGACGGCTCCAGGCTGCCGGGCCACCGCGGGAGTAGGCGCCGACCCCCGGCGCTCCGACCGGGGGCGGCACCAGTGGCCCTCGGCGGGAGGGCGGCGGCGCAGTGGGCCTGCATGGCCCATGCAGGCCACGCCCCTCCCCCGCCTCCCCCCTCTTCATCTCCTTCCCCCGGCGGTGGCCGGCGGCGCCAGGCCGCCGGACCACCCCCGGAGGAGTCGCCGGCCCCGGCGCATCGACCGGGGGCACTCCCCGCCCCCTCCCCTGGCAGAGGCGGCGGCGGCTAGCGTGCACAATGCATGCAGGCCGCCACCGCCCCGTGCCGCTCTCAGCACGAACCCCGGCGGTGGCCGGCGGCGCCAGCCCGCCGGACCACCTCTGGAGTGGTCGCCGGCCCCCGACGCACCGACCGGGGGCGGCGCCAGCCCCAGCCGGCCGCTGCCCGGCGGCGGCAGCGGCTGCCAGCCGTGCGCGAGCGGGGGCCGCACGATCTCCCCCAGGAGATCGAGCGGCCCCCGCTTCCTCGTTTCCCGCCTCCCGCCTCCATTTGTGCGCCCCCCGCAGCAGATCCGCCTCAGATCCGCTGTGGGGGCCGCGGGAGGGCGCAGGGTGCAAAACCCCTGCGCCTCTTCCCTGCCTCTAACCGCACCCCACCCCTCTATTCCCTTCCCCATTTTTTAAAAAAAAAATGGGGCCTCTTCAAAAGAAATTTCCTTAATAAAAATTGTGCCCCACCCTTAGGGGCACCTCTGTAATTTTTTGAGATTTTGGGAGGAGTGTTGATATTTTTAAAACCCATTATAAAGTTCATTTTAGGAAATAAAATACCCAAATGAGTTTCTAAAAATCCCCAAAAATTAGGGGCCCTAAGTATAGGTATTATGAAAATACTATCAAAGTTGGGAGGTGTGACCTTTTGATTTGACCCCGTAAATAATTTTACAAGCAAAATAGACGCCGGAAAAGAGCGAAATTCATCGAAAGGAATCGGCGCCCCTCGACGCATATTTTAAATGCTTATCAAAATTATGCGTATCAATCTAAGGAAATCGACTAAGCTCGGAAACGCAACGCAAAAATTCGGATTGACATCGCGGCGCGGCGCCGAAATTTAACCCCGCCGCGACAATAATAAAAGAACGGAACCGTCGATCAAAACCTCATATTATGGGGTGAATGGACTACTAACCATTTCCTTATGCTTTTACTGCTTTCCGTACTTTCCGTTAAATCCAGTCTCGCACTGGTCCCCCGCATTTACATGCTGTACTTTCGTTTAGATCCAGTCTCGTACTGGTCCCCCGCATTTACATTCTGTACTTGCGTTTAAATCCAGTCTTGTACTGGTCCCCCGCATTTACATGCTGTACTTGCGTTTAAATCCAGTCTCGTACTGGTCCTATCATTATGGCCTTTGCTTTCGGCCTACTTTCTGCTTATCATTATGGCCTTTGCTTTCGGCCTACTTTCTGCTTATCATTATGGCCTTTGCTTTCGGCCTACTTTCTGCTTATCATTATGGCCTTTGCTTTCGGCCTACTTTCTGCTTATCATTATGGCCTTCGCTTTCGGCCTACTTTCTGCTTATCATTATGGCCTTTGCTTTCGGCCTACTTTCTGCTTATCATTATGGCCTTTGCTTTCGGCCTACTTTCTGCTTATCATTATGGCCTTTGCTTTCGGCCTACTTTCTGCTTATCATTATGGCCTTTGCTTTCGGCCTACATTCTGTTTAGTATTATGGCCCCTGCTTCGGCCTAATTTACTTACTAGTGCAGAGCTGCCGTGGCAACAAATGCGGTGCTTCCTCCCTTCGGCGAGGCCTTAGTTGGGGAAAACCCGGAGTTGAGTCCTTCCTCCCAGGTTAGCCCCAAGCAAGGAGCCCTCATACCGCTAAGTCTCCCGGTCCAGGGTTGTGAGACCGGTGGAGTAGAAATGCCACGTGGCCTAAGGGTTTGTTTTATATAAAGCGGGTGAAGATTGATTGGAAGTGGCGGGTTGGTCACGCTCGCAGACCGTTCGTACCGGTGCGGGTGGGTTGACGACTCATGGCGACAGGGAGATATGCGCAGCAGGTTATCACCCCTGAGCATGTAGTTTTACCTCCGCTGGTCGGCCTTCAAATCGGCTCGCCGGATGTCGCTCACATCCAGTTAGTACACCAAGTTGTACAGGAGGGCCTGAATGATACGGTACGACTACATTCAGAAGTGGCAGGACTGGCCACTGTCACCGACGGCCACATCGGTGAGGCCCGCGGGGTTAGCTCCCCTGCTTGAACTAAAGCGGTCTAAAACTGTGTCGACACAGGGTCTTTTGGGTGTGTACAGGTCTTGAGTACCTGGGTGTGTGTATGCGCGCGATAGGGTTAGATATTTACTATACGGCGCGATTGTGACTATTAGGGCAGGAGCCCCGCTATATATATATATATATATGTGAATATATATGTTACCTGCTGCTAACTCTTCCTTGCTTCGGCTATTTCGATTCTGTCCTTTAGCCGCCCCCTGGATATGGATCCGGGGAGGGGGATGTATTTTCCACTTAGCTCTGTGACTAACGGTTATTTCTTATAACCAATCACAGGAGACGGGACAGCGTGAAGCCCCCACATCACAGGTTGACCGGGAAGCCTTGGAGATGATCCGTTCGATTACCCCAGCCTCTCCTCCTATCTTCAGAGACGTGAGTACGAGTATATAAGGACGAGCCTAGGACTCCCTTTTGTCTTAGCCTATGTAGTCTACGGATAATATTTTGTAAACGATAGGCTCCGGCCACTTTAATTATGTAATATATGCAATGCGCTTATTTTCGTATATATATTACCTGCTTCCGCTGTGCAATCTGATGTGATGTGATGATTCTTGTGCCTGACAAAGAGACCGCTCAGCGCTCGAGAGGGGGGGACGTCGTCACCCGGAATACGCTGGGTGGTCTTCTTTGGGCAGTGAGATCCCCCTCTCGGGACCCGGTTTAGTGGGGAGGGGGGGGGGGGGTCTTACAAATGGATCAGAGCTACCACGATCCGACCACATGGGGCAGTCTTTCGATCCTCCTTTCCCCGGTCCGTTTCTTGGTTCGGGACGAACCATGCAGCGGAAGCCTGGTGGACCCTCTAGGTTTAAGGTTAAGGACTCGAGACTGCACGATAGTACACCCACACGCTTTCCGCTTTCTTTCCTTTCAGTCCTGCAAAATGCCCTTAGTTTTGCAAGTTCTGACACCCGTTTGTTACTTCTCCAGATACCGGAGTCAAGTAATGGAAGGTCTTCCTCTCGAGACCAGTACCACCCTACCACTCCACCACCAGCTCAGACCGCTCCGACCACAGTTCCGTTCGGAGAGACAGAGCTCGGGCAGACCCTGGTAGCCCTGTTGGCCGCCTTCCAGACAGCCACTTTACGGCCACCCCAGCAGGCCACCGTATCCACCGATCTACTGACGACTTTCCGAGGGCTAAGGCCCCCCACCTTTCGGGGTACAGAGTCAGCCATCCAGGCCGAGGAGTGGGTGGAGAGGGTAGAGGAGCTCCTTGTAGGGATGATGTGCCCAGCAGTAGCCGCAGTGTCTCTAGTGGTGACCATGTTGGAGGGCTATGCCCGGGACTGGTGGAGGGCAGCTAGCCGCTCCACTTTTAGAGGGCGACCCCTTAGCACCATTCTCTGGGGGAGTTCTCGGATGCCTTCTTAGAGCATTTCATTTCAGATGCAGACCGGATGGCACTCCAGGAGCGGTTCCTACAGATCAGACAGGGAGATAGGACGGTTCCAGACTACCAGAGAGAGTTTATCCACCTGGCCCGCTTCGCCGGGACCTTAGCAGGTACAGATAGGGACAGGGCGGCCAGATTTTATTGGGGATTACGAGACGACCTCCGTCAGGCCCTGATCATGATTTCCCAGGCATCCTTCCACACGATCACCTCACATGCCACCGCTCTAGAGATGGATCAGCGGATGGTAGCCCAGCAGCGGAGGGGACACGTAGGTATTCCCCGGACTCAGGACCGAGAGAGAAAGAGCGGGTCCTCGCAGACAGGGCCGAGACGGGAGACAGCGGCAGCGTCACCAGCCATATAGGCAGGCGCCCCAGCCCCGACCAGCACCCCAGCCCCGACCAGCACCCCCAGCCCCAGCACCACAGGTCGTCCCAGCCGCACGACGAGATGTTCCCTTCGCAGGGAACTGCTACCTATGCCAGCAGCCTGGGCATATACGAGCCTTCTGCCCACAGGCTACCGGGAGACCCGGTTTAGGAGCAGTACAGAGAGCGGTGGAGAGAGGACGAGGTGGACGCAGAGGACGTCCCGCAGGCAGGAGGGAGCCGGCTAGGCAGGGCAGAGCAGCACCGCTCGAGGCATACGCGTTGGATCTTCAGCACGGTCCTGCTCCTGACGTAGTGATAGGTATCTACTTCCGATAGTACGATATCCTAGGAGATGTTATAGCTTATATATTGGGAATTTTGTATATCTCGTCCCCACTCCTGTATATTTGCAAAAAGCTTATGATCGTGATATATATATATATGATATCAGGTTTACTTTTGGTAGAAGGTCATCCCGCTAAAACACTGTTCGATACCGGCGCCACACACTCTTTCGTTGCACAAAACTTCATCGCCAACAAGAAAAGCACGGTGCGATCATCCGGGATGTCAATCCGAATACGACTCCCGGATGGATCAGATATGACTTCCACCGAGAAGTGTTCCTTCCAGGCAATGCTAGGAGGCATAGAGTTCGAAGTCAACGCCACCATCTTAGCAATAACCGGGTTCGACATCATTCTGGGGATGGATTGGTTGGCCGAGCACAGCGCCCAAATCAATTGTTCGACTCGAGAAATCCGCCTCCAGAATCCGAATGGGCAATTTATCACGCTAGCAGGTATACCCTCCGTCACCCGCATTATCTTAACATCTGCACAAACCGTCAAGGCAGTTCGACGGAAGGACGAGATGTACCTAATCTACTTTGAGATGGAGAACACGACGCAAGTACTCGCTAAGGTACCTGTGATCAGGGATTTCCCAGATATCTTCCCGGAGTCACTCCCCGGGTTGCCCCCGCAACGGGAAGTAGACTTTCAAATCGAACTTACTCAAGGAGCCCGACCAGTGTCCCGAGCACCGTACCGGATGTCCCCAAGGGAACTGGCCGAGCTCAAGGTTCAGCTACAAGAGTTAGTCGACGCAGGATTCGTACGTCCTAGTACCTCCCCCTGGGGAGCCCCAGTACTGTTCGTTAAAAAGAAGGATGGATCGCTGCGCCTCTGCATCGACTACAGAGGCTTGAATAAACTCACCATCCGAAATACCTATCCCCTACCCCGGATAGATGAGCTGTTCGATCAACTACAAGGCGCGTCCGTCTTTTCCAAAATGGACTTAAGGTCTGGCTACTATCAACTTAGGGTACGAGAAGAGGACATTCCCAAGACCGCCTTCAGCTCTCGCTACGGACTATACGAGTTCATGGTAATGCCATTTGGGTTAACCAATGCCCCGTCCGCCTTCATGGCTTTAATGAATACGGTATTCAAACCCTTCCTAGATCATTTCGTAATAGTCTTCATAGAAGATATTCTCATCTATTCAAAGAACAAAACCGATCACTCCCGGCACCTCCAAATGGTACTACTTAAGCTAAGAGAACACTCACTCTTCGCCAAGTTTAGCAAATGCGAGTTCTGGATGGAAGAAGTCGGCTTTCTGGGACACACCGTCAACAAGAACGGAGTATCAGTAGATCAAGCCAAGGTGCAAGCAGTACGAGATTGGCCGCCACTTAAGACAGCGGCAGACATCCGAAGTTTCCTTGGCCTCGCCGGCTACTACCGTAAGTTCGTCGAAGGCTTCTCCAAGATCGCATTACCACTCACCACTCTCACCAAGAAGGATGTGACATTCCAATGGTCTCCTGAATGCGAGGCGGCATTCATCGAACTGAAGAACCGGCTGATATCGGCCCCAATCCTAACCCTCCCCTCCGGTACCGAGGGTTTCCAAATCTATGTTGATGCCTCTCTGAAGGGATTAGGGGCCGTGCTTATGCAACATGGCAAGGTAATTGCCTATGCCTCACGTCAGCTCAAGCCGCATGAACTAAACTACGCCACCCACGATCTGGAGCTGGGGGCGGTAGTTTTTGCATTAAAAGTCTGGAGACACTACCTCTACGGGGTACGATGCGAAATCTTCTCCGATCATAAAAGCCTCAAATACGTCTTCACCCAGAAAGAGCTAAACCTCCGGCAACGCCGGTGGTTAGAATTTCTCTGTGATTATGACTTCGCCCTCCAGTACCATCCCGACAAGGCTAATAAAGTTGCAGACGCCCTGAGTCGGCAGCCTCCGAGGACCGGGAGTTGGTTAGAAATGGTGCCAGAGGAGTTAGTCAAATCATTGGCAGAAATGGATATTATCCTCATCACCCGCAGAAATCCGATGGAATACCAAGCCCACCTCTATTGGATGGAGATACAGTGTGACATCAGGAATAGAATACGAGAAGCCCAGAAGACCGACGTTGAAGCAGCACCGATCATTCAGGCCTTGCAACACGGTGTACAAGAAGACTACAACCTGTACGATGGCATCCTGCAATACAGACACCGCATATTCATTCCCGCTGCAGAAGGGATCCGTGAGGAGATACTCCGTGAAGCTCACCAGACAAGGTACTCGATACACCCGGGAGTAGTAAAAATGTATACGGACCTGCGCAGGACCCTATACTGGCCAGGCATGAAGAAGGATGTCACCGATTATGTAGCGCACTGCCAAACCTGCCAAATGGTCAAGGCCGAATGTCGTAGCCCAGGAGGTCTACTACAACCCCTGCCAATTCCAGAATGGAAGTTCGAGGATATTTCCATGGATTTTGTCCATGGCTTACCCCGATCCCGTGCAGGTAACGACTCCATATGGGTAGTAGTGGACCGCCTCACCAAGGTAGCCCGATTCATCCCGAACCGGCAAGGCGATGGTGTCGACATTCTAGCCCGACTATTTATCGAGCAGGTAGTCCGATTTCATGGAATACCCAAATCAATCGTCTCGGACCGCGATGGGCGCTTTACATCGAAGGAATGGAGAAGAGTGCAAGCTTATCTGGGAACCAGATTAGCTTTTAGCACCGCCTTCCACCCCCAGACCGATGGGCAGACGGAAAGAACGAATCGGACGATGGAAGACCTTCTCCGATTATGCATAGTGGAGCACAACGAGCCATGGGAGCAGTTACTACCTTTGGTAGAGTTCTCATATAACAACAGCTTCCAGGCAAGCATCAAGATGGCACCGTACGAAGCCCTCTACGGAAGACGCTGTCGGACCCCGCTATCTTGGGCACAGGATGAGGACCCCGAAGCCTTGGGAATCACCTACATCGACGATACCACCGCCGCAATAAGACTAATCCGGGAACGCATGCTGGAAGCGCAGAGCCGACAGGCCAAGTATTACGACGCACGTCATCGGCAAGTGGAATTCCAAGGGAGATATGGTTTTCTTAAAGATTAAGCCAATGCATGGGATATCACGAATCAAGAGGCAGAAAAAGCTGGACCCCCGCTATCTAGGCCCGTATCCAGTCATCGAAAGAATTGGCCCGGTGGCTTACAGGTTAGCTTTGCCAGCCGAGCTGGGGAGCCTTCACGACGTATTTCATGTCTCCTCGCTAAGACGTGTTCTGCGCCAACCAGAGCAGCACCTCCCCACACCCCCAACATCAGTACAATCCGACCGATCTGTCCGACTCGAACCTGTGAAGATAGTGGACTCCAAGATCAAAGAACTGCGGAACAAAACGGTCACAATGGTCAAGATCTTATGGTCGAACGGTGGACGCGAAGAGTTCACTTGGGAACCAGAAACGCTCGTACGAGAGAAATACCCGACGCTCTTCCCCCAGGTACATCATTTAAAACCCCTACTTTAGCCAATTTTCGGGGACGAAAATCTCTTTATTTTATTGGATTGTAACATCCCGACTTTTATTGGGCCACTAGATCCTAGTGAGCCCAATAAAAGTAGGCTCGAACAGGAGAAAACGACCATTTCGGGTATCGTAGCACGCCACTACCTCATTATTACGAATAGTGGCCGAACGAACCCCGAATTGACTTCCGTCAGTTCCGTTGGACTCGTATGGACAATACGAGCGCAACGGAATTCGTTGCACTTCGATCCGAGGTCGTTTGGAGAAAACGACCATTTCGGGTATCGTAGCGCGCCACTACCTCATTATTACGAATAGTGGCCGAACGAACCCCGAATTGACTTCCGTCAGTTCCGATAGACTCGTATGAACAATACGAGCGCAACGGAACTCGTTGCGTCTCGATACGAGGTCGTATGGAGAGTATGCCATTTTAGTCCTATGCAGATCGCCTCAGTGCAACGCACGAAATATAAAGCACACGAACCCGGCATCGGCCCCGGCGACTCTTATCACGTCCCGGGAGCCGAGGAGGACCCCGCCCTAAGTTGACTTGGTCAACCCCCCCCCCCCCCCCCCACCGGTCTGAAATTACTTGGGAGAGAGAGACGAAAAGAAAAGGGGGGGGGAGAGAGAGAAGCCCCTCCCCCAAAAGGAAGGGCTGCCCATTCATGGGCAGCCCCCCCTATTTGGGCAAGAGGGGGCAGGAGAGAGAGGAGGGAGGGGAGGGGGAGAAATATCTCCCCCTCCCTTATCCTACGTGGAGGAAAAGGAAGGGGGGAGGAGAGCTTCCCCCTCCCTATAAAAGGAGGGGCAGCCTCTCCATTTCCCCCCCACACACACCACCTCTCCCTCTCTCTCAGTCCTCCTCCTGACGGCAGCCCCCAGCCCAGCCAACCTCCTCCTCCTCCCCCTTGCCGGAGCAAACCACCCCAAGCCGCCAACCTTCCTCCTCCTTCCCCTATGGGCCGGCCACCTCGCTTCCTCCTCCCGAGCACCACCTCCTGCCCAGGTAGAACAACCCCTCCCTCCCCCCTTCCTACCTCCCGGAGGAGGCCACCTCTCTCCCCGTCGCCGGAGCGCCGCCGGGCCGCCGCCCCCGAGCTTTGCAAAGCTCGGGGAGGAAGCTGGCCGTGGGAAGCCTTCTCCCCCAGCGCCGGTGGTGGCGCTGGGGGAGGTAGGTCCCCTCTCGGGGAACCTCGGCGCCGGCACAGGGGAGGCGGTCAGGCCGCCGGCAGGCACGGCCGGCGGCGCCCGTGGCCTCCCCCCCTCCTCCCCGCGTTTCCTGTAAGAGGAAAACGCACTCCCCCCCGGCGGCGGCCGACGGCTCCAGGCTGCCGGGCCACCGCCGGAGTAGGCGCCGACCCCCGGCGCTCCGACCGGGGGCGGCACCAGTGGCCCCTCGGCGGGAGGGCGGCGGCGCAGTGGGCCTGCATGGCCCATGCAGGCCACGCCCCTCCCCCGCCTCCCGCCCTCTTCATCTCCTTCCCCCGGCGGTGGCCGGCGGCGCCAGGCCGCCGGACCACCCCCGGAGGAGTCGCCGGCCCCCGGCGCATCGACCGGGGGCACTCCCCGCCCCCCTCCCCTGGCAGAGGCGGCGGCGGCTAGCGTGCACAATGCATGCATGGCCGCCACCGCCCCGTGCCGCTCTCAGCACGAACCCCGGCGGTGGCCGGCGGCGCCAGCCCGCCGGACCACCTCTGGAGTGGTCGCCGGCCCCCGACGCACCGACCGGGGGCGGCGCAGCCCCAGCCGGCCGCTGCCCGGCGGCGGCAGCGGCTGCCAGCCGTGCGCGAGCGGGGGCCGCACGATCTCCCCCAGGAGATCGAGCGGCCCCCGCTTCCTCGTTTCCTGCCTCCCGCCTCCATTTGTGCGCCCCCCGCAGCGGATCCGCCTCAGATCCGCTGTGGGGGGCCGCGGGAGGGCGCAGGGTGCAAAAACCCCTGCGCCTCTTCCCTGCCTCTAACCGCACCCCACCCCTCTATTCCCTTCCCCATTTTTAAAAAAAAAAATGGGGCCTCTTCAAAAGAAATTTCCTTAATAAAAAATTGTGCCCCACCCTTAGGGGCACCTCCTGTAATTTTTTGAGATTTTGGGAGGAGTGTTGATATTTTTAAAACCCATTATAAAGTTCATTTTAGGAAATAAATACCCAAATGAGTTTCTAAAAATCCCCAAAAATTAGGGGCCCTAAGTATAGGTATTATGAAAATACTATCAAAGTTGGGAGGTGTGACCTTTTGATTTGACCCCGTAAATAATTTTACAAGCAAAATAGACGCCCGGGAAAAGAGCGAAATTCATCGAAAGGAATCGGCGCCCCTCGACGCATATTTTAAATGCTTATCAAAATTATGCGTATCAATCTAAGGAAATCGACTAAGCTCGGAAACGCAACGCAAAAATTCGGATTGACATCGCGGCGCGGCGCCGAAATTTAACCCCGCCGCGACAATAATAAAAGAACGGAACCGTCGATCAAAACCTCATATTATGGGGTGAATGGACTACTAACCATTTCCTTATGCTTTTACTGCTTTCCGTACTTTCCGTTAAATCCAGTCTCGCACTGGTCCCCCGCATTTACATGCTGTACTTTCGTTTAGATCCAGTCTCGTACTGGTCCCCCGCATTTACATCTGTACTTGCGTTTAAATCCAGTCTCGTACTGGTCCCCCGCATTTACATGCTGTACTTGCGTTTAAATCCAGTCTCGTACTGGTCCTATCATTATGGCCTTTGCTTTCGGCCTACTTTCTGCTTATCATTATGGCCTTTGCTTTCGGCCTACTTTCTGCTTATCATTATGGCCTTTTGCTTTCGGCCTACTTTCTGCTTATCCATTATGGCCTTTGCTTTCGGCCTACTTTCTGCTTATCATTATGGCCTTTGCTTTCGGCCTACTTTCTGCTTATCATTATGGCCTTGCTTTCGGCCTACTTTCTGCTTATCATTATGGCCTTTGCTTTCCGGCCTACTTTCTGCTTATCATTATGGCCTTTGCTTTCGGCCTACTTTCTGCTTATCATTATGGCCTTTGCTTCGGCCTACATTCTGTTTAGTATTATGGCCCCTGCTTCGGCCTAATTTACTTACTAGTGCAAGAGCTGCCGTGGCAACAAATGCGGTGCTTGTCCTCCCTTCGGCGAGGCCTAGTTGGGGAAAACCCGGAGTTGAGTCCTTCCTCCCAGGTTAGCCCCAAGCAAGGAGCCCTCATACCGCTAAGTCTCCCGGTCCAGGGTTGTGAGGACCGGTGGAGTAGAAATGCCACGTGGCCTAAGGGTTTGTTTTATATAAAGCGGGTGAAGATTGATTGGAAGTGGCGGGTTGGTCCCGCTCGCAGACCGTTCGTACCGGTGCGGGTGGGTTGACGACTCATGGCGACAGGGGAGATATGCGCAGCAGGTTATCACCCCTGAGCATGTAGTTTTACCTCCGCTGGTCGGCCTTCAAATCGGCTCGCCGGATGTCGCTCACATCCAGTTAGTACACCAAGTTGTACAGGAGGGCCTGAATGATACGGTACGACTACATTCAGAAGTGGCAGGACTGGCCACTGTCACCGACGGCCACATCGGTGAGGCCCGCGGGGTTAGCTCCCCTGCTTGAACTAAAGCGGTCTAAAAACTGTGTCGACACAGGGTCTTTTGGGTGTGTACAAGTCTTGAGTACCTGGGTGTGTGTATGCGCGCGATAGGGTTAGATATTCCTATACGGCGCGATTGTGACTATTAGGGCAGGAGCCCCGCTATATATATATATATATATATATATATATATGTGAATATATATGTTTACCTGCTGCTAACTCTTCCTTGCTTCGGCTATTTCGATTCTGTCCTTTAGCCGCCCCCTGGATATGGATCCGGGGAGGGGGATGTATTTCCACTTAGCTCTGTGACTAACGGTTATTTCTTATAACCAATCACAGGAGACGGGACAGCGTGAAGCCCCCACATCACAGGTTGACCGGGAAGCCCTTGGAGATGATCCGTTCGATTACCCCAGCCTCTCCTCCTATCTTCAGAGACGTGAGTACGAGTATATAAGGACGAGCCTAGGACTCCCTTTGTCTTAGCCTATGTAGTCTACAGGATAATATTTTTGTAAACGATAGGCTCCGGCCACCTTTAATTATGTAATATATGCAATGCGCTTATTTTCGTATATAGATTACCTGCTTCCGCTGTGCAATCTGATGTGATGATTCTTGTGCCTGACAAAGAGACCGCTCAGCGCTCGAGAGGGTGGGACGTCGTCACCCGGAATACGCTGGGTGGTCTTCTTTGGGCAGTGAGATCCCCTCTCGGGACCCGATTTAGTCTGGGGAGGGGGGGGGGGGGGGGGTCTTACACATATTGCCTTTGATATTGCTTGTTCAATATCCATTGAGGGTGTAGAATGAGAGGTAGAAGGCAGGTGGAGGTGGAGGTGTGAGGTTCTCATTCAGATCTGGAGGGTCTTGGTAGACAGGGGAAAGAGATTGGTAGGTTTCTGGAGAGATATGAATTGATGGTGGTGGAAGAACAGACTGATTGTCTGGAAGTAGGGTGGATGGTTGTTGTTGTGGTTGTGCAGGAATGTGAGGTTTATGTTCTGTGGGAGGGATGAAGGAGCTGGCCTGGTTGAATGGGGCTTGATCAGCATCTGAGTATCATTCTGTGGAGGTGCTGGAGTATCTTGAGGAGGTATATTATCCCTTGGGGGATCTGGTAGTTGTCTCTCTAAATCTTGAGGAGGTGGAGATGGAGGAGGTGAAGGTGCTAATTGAATAGGCTTTAGAATCCGTCTGGTCCATTTTGAAAAGATCCTAATATTGATCCTTTTCCCATGAGGAATTGGCACTCACTTTGATTTGCATACACCTGGATAGTGTTGGAATAGGACCTGGCTCATTATCCTCATATAAGCATTCTCCTTATGAGAGTACTGATGCCCTATTAACTTTAGGAGACATTTCCCCCAATTGATCTTTTTATTGAGTACTAGCACTCTCATTATCTGCAGCTGCTGCTTTGGGATGGTATCATGAGCAAACATTTTACAGAGCAATACCTTTCCTACTATATCTGCAAGAAATCTATATTCCTCTCCAAGGTCAATCTTTTTCAGATTGATGGCTTTATCTTTCTTAAATTGCATGATCTCCAGGGCTTTCTATGTCTCCTCCCTGTTAATTCACCAGACTCATCACCTGTTTGTAGATCAAAAGTGAGAGATAGCATTTCCTCTGTAATGCTAATGTCGATTTCAGCTATTTTCCCATTGAGGGTTCCATACTCTTTAAGGTGAATATTGTCTTTGAGCTATGTTAGCTCCACATCAAGAATATTATATCTGGTAGAGATTAATTTTGTTAATCCAGCTGACTGAAACAAGCTGAGAATGGCTTTGAATCTTTCAGCAGCAGCATTAAAGGAGTCGACATCCACGTCGAAACCAGAATTGATCTTGGGAGGTGCAATTGAACCTGTAGTACCTGCAAACACAAGAGAGAATGAGAGAAAGAGAGAGAGAAAGAGGAAGAACATGAGAGAACTGGAGAAAGGGGATAACACGAGAGCAAAGAGAAGAGAATTCGAAAGCGTAAATAATTCGACGCCGATATTTCTTAAAGAAGATGATTCGTCACTACTTAGGGGTTTTATTCGAAGCATCATCGAAAAGATTGATAGTCAATGCCCGAAAATGTGTCTAAGTAGCTTCTAGTGTGCGTGCTTGTCATGTCGATGTTGCATCGATTTAAAACCCGATGCTTCTTCAAATTTAACAAGTGATAATTCATTCGATGTATCCATTGATATGAAGTCGACATTGCGTCGAGCGCTATTCGAATTATCAGATTTAGACGGTTCTCGAAGCTAGCGTCGATTAGAATTAGATGCACGTCGAATTCCATTCGATGCAACTCTGAATTATCAGTGGCCTATTGCTTTCAGAGCAGGCGATGAGTAGAATTAGATGGTACGTCGAATTCTATTCGACGCAACTCTGAAAGAATAGTTCTATTCTCTTTAGAAAGCTTTTGCTGTTTTTCCCAGCAATGATCTTTATTGAAAATAGTATTTACTATTATTTTTATAAGCTAAGAAGATAAGATGAAGATTCAAAGTTGAAATCACTCCCCTGTGGATTTGGGTCTTTATTAGACCATAGTTCTTCCTTCCCCTTCCATTATCTCCTAGGAGGGATCCTACCTCCTCCTGCACAACTAGCTCAAACATTAGAAGGAACCCAGGTTACCTTGGACCCTTTGCTTTTACCATTGTAGGGTTCAATAAAAGAATAGAAGGGTCTTTCATGATACCCTTTTGGATGATAGGAATGGGTTTCCCAAACCTATGCTTATTATCTTGGTACTGAAAATGTGCATAGAATGAATCTAAATATAAAAGATCAGCATATTGTTTTATTATTCTAGTTTTGGCTTTATCCTTTTGGTTGTTGTTGGTTACTTTCTCTGAATTACTGTTTTCCTAGAGATTTCTTTTCTTTGTTTGGATTCATGTTATTAACTGCAGTTGTTTTATCGAGATGATTAATATTCTGATCCTTAGGATTTGCCCTACCTTCACTAGATTGATAATCACTAGGTCTAATGAATCTAACTGGACTTTTCCAGGCAGGTTTCCTAGGGGCTTCTGTGCTAGTGCATGGGTCTGCTCCTAGACCTAGTTGGCTAAATCTCATAGTGAGATTTTGTGTAATATTTTTGAGCTTCTGACTCCTCCCATTGAGTGAGTCCCAAAGGCCTTTGCTTTTGTTAGCTCTTCTTTTAGTTCTAAATTTTCTTTTCTTATATCTGCTAGTTCTGATTCCTTATTATGAATTTCTTGTATTAAGTCTTGATTTCTCAAATATAGTACATCTTCCTTTAGGTTATCTAGTTCTAACCTAGCTATATCAATTTCTTTTTGTAACTTAATATGATCACTGTAGAATTCTTTAAAATAAGTTTTAAACTCATCAGAGTTGAAATCAAAATTATCAAACATGGATACATGTTCTTCCTCATCATCTTCTAATGACATCCCCAATGCCATCTTGCAAGCTACTTCTGCTTCCGCTTCTTCATCACTTTCAGATGAAGAGGATCTTGACTCTGCTTCAGAGTCACTCCAGGTTTCAACAATGAAACCTTTAGCTTTCTTCTTGTCTTTCCTCCTAAAAGACTTCTTCTTTTGCTCATCTCTGTTGTTGATCCTATCCCTTTGTTCCTGTGGGCACTCAGGGGCTATGTGCCCTGGTTTGTGTAGGAGTAAGCATATTACCTCTTTCTTGGAGTCTTATCATATCTGGGCTTTGAGATCCTCTCTCTCCTCCTTGAGTCTTCTGTCTTGACCCATTTTCTGAATCTCCTTGCTAGGAGATTGAAAATTTCATCTTCAGGAGTATGAGGACTCTGCTTCAGTAGATTTCAGAGCAAGAATCCTTTGAATAGGAGTCGAGGTTGTTCCTTTGCCTATGATTCAGCTCTGCTCTTTAGAAGCATCTCATATGACTTAAGCTTTCCTAGCAAAGCATCAGTTGAGATTTCTCCTGTGGCATCTAGACTCTCTAACGACCCAGATCCTTGAATCCCAAGAGCTAGGGAAGCACATTAGGATCTTATGGTTGATCTCTGTCAAGGAAATTTCCTTGTCCAGACTACTTAGCTCATTGATAATGATACTGAATCTGTCATACATTTCAGCAACATTTTCATCAGCTTTCTTTTGAATTTTCTCATATTGGGATATGAGAAGGGACTTTCTATCCTTTCTTTTATCTGAGCTTCCTTCTACCATTCTGGTGAGAGATTCCTAGATCTCTTTGGTTGATTGGCAGTCAGCTACCTTCTGGAAGATGTCATCTAACATGGTGGATACCAGAATATTCATAGCTTTGGCATCACATGCCATCTGCTTCTTTTCAGTCTCTGTCCATTCAGCCATGGGCACAAGTTCCTGTGTTGAAGCTCCACTGGCATCTTTCTTGTATGGGGCTGGAGGACCTGAAATGATAACATCAAAGATATCCTCATCAATAGAGTTCATATAGAGTTTTATTTTGGCCTTCCAGATTGTAAACTTATTCAGATTACAGACTGGAGGTCTTGTTGATGCATAATCCTTAGTGCTCATTTTCTTTAAAAATAGTTTTAATTAATTTTAAAATGAATAAATGAGAGTACGAGTCTTTTGATCAAGGTGTTAAACTTGTAATGATCAACCTCCCTCTGATACCAATTAGAAGTGCTTAGTGTGCCTCTTAGAATTCTCTAGGGGGGTGAATAGAGATTTAAAAGTTTTTACCCTAACTATGCATACAATATAAATAACTAAGGTATTATGCACTAAACAAAACCAACACAGAATAAATAAATGCTGTAAATATAAAACAAAAAAAAAACAACAAGCTATAAATGGGACAGCACAGAAAAGGCACAACACAGAAGACACAAGATTTTTATAGAGGTTCACCAAAATGTGGGTAGTCCTCTCTTCTACCTTCTTGGTAGCATTGCACAACATGTGCCTGAGTCTTTTGATAAGGAGACTCTTAGAACAAAAGATCTTTTGATAAGGAGATCTTAACCACTCATATTTTTTGATAAGGAGATCTTGAACCACTTAGATATTTTGATAAGGAGATCTTGAACTACTGAATACTTCGGTAGAGGGATTCTTTAAACTTTGTACAAGTGAAGGAAATAAGAAGGAGAAAGAGAGAGGGAGAAGAAGAGAATTTTGTTCTCAGAATTCTTCAGAAGCTTTGTTGATGCTTCTCTGTTGCTTTCACTGGATCTGAAATAATAAACCCTTGCTTATGATAGTGACGGTTTGTAAGGGTTGTTCTGCTTGATCCTTTTCTCTTAGCACTTCTTGTTGTTCTACTGCTGTATGATAATGGAGAAGAAGCAGCAATGTATATTCCTGTGCAAAGAGAGTTCTTCTGTAAATCTATCTTTTAGGGTTTAAGGAGGAAGAAGATGAAGACCCTAATCGACAGCCAAAAGAATATGATAACTGTTCTCTTGTTCTTCTCTCATCTTTTTGCATACTTATTGTGTATGATTATTTTTTTTCAAAAGCCTTTCTCCTTTTGGCTTGCCCTGAAAAGGAATTCACCTAATTTCCTTTCTTCTTTTGTTCTCGACCCGTCAATTCATTTTGGATAGCTTCCAAAAGTGATTTGTTGTGTCCTGGAATGCTTCATTCTATTCTTGGCAACAAACTAGTCGTTGGATAACTGTCTCTAGCCTGGTGGTCCTTTTGAAATGGTCCCAAAAGGACAGCTGGAAAAGCTTCCTTTTTCTGACTGTATTCGACGTTGCGTCGACTTCATCAACCTTCATGTCGATGCTTCTCTGAGTTCTTATAGACGTGAATTCGAATTTCTTCTTAGCTTTGGATGAACTCAGATGTCGACGTTACGGTGATACCTTATCGATGTACCTGTCGAGTTGAAGCATTTAGACGTATGTTCTCTTAACTTCTGCGTCGAATTATAGTCGACGTTGCGTCGACTTGTTAGATGGATTCGACAAGCTCTATCTTCTGCATTGAATTCCTTTCGACGTTCCGTCGACTTGACTTATACTTCTACAGGCAGAATGGTCTCCTTCCACATCAACTCAGAGTTGCGGCGATATCAAGTCGAAGGTGTGTCGACTTGTATTCGACGCAACTCTTAACTTAACTAAATTTAAGCTTGTCTTAATTTGGTCTTGACACTCTAAGTTGAGTGTGAAATCCTAAGACATCTAATGACCAGATTACCCTTACTATACAATGTGGGTAATAAACCTAAGAAGTAAAATCACTTTTAGTTAATTTGTTAAGTTAAATCAAAAGGAGTTTTTCCCAACAAAATATAATTTAAAACATATTTTGAAGAGAAAATAAAATCAATTGAATGAAACATTGAAAGACATGATTTTATTTCATAAGAAATTGATTACACAAATATTTGCTTTAAAATATAAATTAAAACATTCTTAAAGAGGAAATAAAATCAATTGAATGAAAATATAAAGGAAGATTTTATTTCATAAGATGATTATACAAATGTTTGATTTCTATAACGCTAGAAATCTATGCGATAATATGAATAACCTTTTTTTGTGATTCACCGGTCCTTCTCCCAAGGACCAGTTGGCTATAGCATATCTAACCCCAGATAAGGCCTCTAGCCACCCCTAGATCTATGATCCAGGCTACGCTCTCCGACACGGTTAATACAGATAACCACAAATTTTCCCTCTACGTTCCAATCCTACGTTCGCACAAATAATTATTCGCAGCCCTCACGCTATGCAACGATTATCAATTAAAGGCTAACGTATGAGTCGTCAATGCCCTTAGAGATCAAATAATGGCAATAGGCCAATATTCTTTCTAGCTAAAAGGATCCACCCGATCCGATCGAGCGATTGTTGTACCAAAAGAGATCCAACCAAAAATTGCGATTCGGAAAAAGGTAGATCTCTCCCAACAAAAAGAAAACGAGGTTCGTCAATCCTCACGAACTTAAATGAAATCAAGATAAACACAAGATCGAGAGAAGAAAATCACGATAAAATTAACGATATCGAAATCAACGCAAATGTATTCCACCACAAGATTTATCTAGAGAGAATCACACAAGGGAAGAAATTTTCGTTACACCAATCAGAGAGAGATCTCGGAAAAATATCAACACAAACTTTGATCGCTCTTCAACGGATCCACCGGAGTTGCGTTGTATGGAGAGAAAACTCGTCCGCCTTCTTCGCTTTATGCCAGAGAAGATGTCGCCGGAACCATGCAAACCTTTGCCCTTGGCCGAAATCTTCAAGAGAAGAAAAGTGGATGAAAAGCCTTTGTATTTGCGAGGTAGTAGATAGGAGGGGAGGTGGAGAGAGGGGGCCGAAAAATCCAAGAGAGAAGAAGATGGGAGGCGACTATGGAGAGGAAAAAGAAGGGGCGGCTAATCCAAGGCTTGACCGAAATTTTCAAAGAGGAGGGAGAGAGGGAAACTAAGAAAGAAAGAGGAGAGAATAAGGAGAGGAGGAGAATTCCAACTTTGGAGTTATAATTCAAATTTCAATATATTTCTTAATGAATCCAAATCCTTCTACATCATGGCTTATTTTATAGGCTTACAAATAAAAGAGGTTACATGCAGCCCAAATTAAAAACAAAATAAAACATTGTCTAAATGCACACCAACATAAAATAAAGTCCAAACAATACAACTAATAATAAAGTAAACATGACAAAAATTAATTAATTATTATAGTAGAATAATTATAATTATTAATTAAATATTCATGCGTCGCGGGCGGAGGTTGTAGCGGCGATGGCGTTCTTCACCATGGTGCGGCGATGAAGTTCTTCAAAATGGTTGTCGTAGCGATGACGTGCACCATGATTGTTGTCGCGACATCGTCCAGTCGGGTCGGCGTCGATCAAAATAATGCGTCGAGTCGTCGTCGTCAAGGAACTGGTCACGACCATGGTCACGAACATATGGCGGGGCGTCGTCGCCATCAATCCTCCCCCACTCAAAATTACTAATCACCGATGAGTGGATCATCAGCCAACACCTGTCAGACAAAGCAAAGGTCTGTGGTACCCTTGGAAATGCGTTAGGCCAATAAGGAGAAAAAGTTTCATCATCAACATTTGACGTACCTCCAATGGAGTCCGATGGAGAGAGCGATCCAGTAACAAGCTCACCCCCAAACCAATTAGAAAACTCTGTGGAACCAAATGGGCAGAAAGACAATTCAAGCGGTAGAGAAACATAAGACGTTAAATCCGAACATTGAAAATAGGGGGAATTCCTCAATCAGTGGGTAACTCCAAAAGATATGTGTTTTCTCCTAATTTCTTTAAGATTCGAAATGGACTAGCTCGCCGATTCGCCAACTTTTTTATGGTGCCCGAAGGCAACCGTTCAGGGATGAGACGCACCATAACCAAATCGTCAACCTTCAAGTGAGACACTCTCTTATGTACGTTAGCGTGAGATTGATAAGATGTGTATTGTGTAGTTAACGCGTCCTTAATGTGCTTATGTAAATTAGTCCAGTGGCAAACTGAAGAAGGCCTTATATGGGTTGAAGCAAGCGCCTCGGGCGTGGTATGGAAAGATCGCGGAGTATCTCTTATTCTGCGGGTTCTTTGCTTCAGACTCTGATTCTAGTTTGTTTGTCAAGAAGGAGGGGGCGCTTCGGGTTATTGTCCTGCTGTATGTGGATGACATGATTGTCACCGGGAACTCGAAGGAGGCGGTAGCAAGGCTGAGAGCTGAGCTTGCTATCAGGTTCGAGATGAAGGATCCGGGGGAGCTTCACCATTTCCTTGCACTCGAGGTCCATAGGCGGGAGAACGGAGTGCTCGTTTCTCAGGAAGGATATGCGGAGCGGATCGTTCAACGATTTGGCATGGAAGAAGGAAAGATCAGCTCTATACCTCTGGAACAGCATCATAAACTTCGGAAGGATGAGGGAAGAGTTCTATCTGATCCGTTGGTGTTCCGAGCTCTGGTTGGAGCCTGATTTACTTGACCATCACGAGGCCTGATATTGCTTATGCAGTTGGCAAAGTGAGTCGGTACATGGCGGAGCCACGGAAGCCTCATCTTCTGGCGGCAAAAGGGATTCTGAAATATGTGAAGTCGACCTCTGATTTGGGTCTCCTATTTAGGAGAGGGTCAAGCTTCGAGTTGCATGGATACATGGATGCTGACTACGGGGGAGACGTGGATGACCGGAGATCAACGTCTGGTTATGTCTTTATGACGGGCCCCACAACTATCTCTTGGTTCAGCAAAAAGCAGGACTCGGTGTCCGTATCTACTACAGAAGCGGAATACAAGGCTTCGGCCTTGGCAGCTCAGGAAGCCGTTTGGCTCAGGAGATTGGTGGAGGACGTTCATGAGGAGGTTCAAGGTCGCACTATGCTACGCAGGGACAATGAGAGTGCTCTCAAGCTGGTTAATAATCCAGTCTGTCACGCGAGGACTAAGCATATTGAGATTGAGCACCATTTCATTCGTGAAAAGGTGTTGGGAGGATCTCTTATGGTCGAGCATGTTCGAAGTGCGGACAATGTCGCAGACATCTTCACAAAGCCGCTGGCAAAGGGACCGTTTACATGGTTGTGGAGTTTACTCGGGCTGGTCTCCACTTCCCACTTCAAGGGGGAGTGTTGAATTATTTGAAGTGAAGTGGAGGAGACTGGGCGGTCTATTTTTGGGAGACCGCCGAGACCGCGCGGCCTGTGCTTGTATTCTGCCGGTCTGGCTCTGCCGGTCTATTCTGGCGGACTGCTGGTTCTGCCGGTTTGTTCTTAGTAGCTGCGGTCTGTTCCCGAGTTGGTCTGCTGGTTGTCCCGTCTTCTTTGTTGGAAGACCAGGCGGTCTGTTCCTATCTGTGACCGCCTGTCCGGGCGGTTTGTGCTTGGCGATCTGGCAACTTGTTCTAAGTCGGCCAGATGGTTCTTGTTTGCTCCTAGTGATCTAAGGGTAGGAGCGATCTTGTGCCCGCGCGGCTTATGCGCGGTCTTGTGTTCGGGCGTCCTGTGCGTGATCTGTCTGCTGATCTGCGGTCTTGGTCGGATGGTCGTCCAAGTGGTCTGATCGCGCGGTCTGCCTTATGAGACCGCTGGCGATCTGACGGGTGGTGATTGTATCTCTCATGTGCGGTGACGACATCCGTCTACCCGCCTATAAATAGAGGTGCAGGGCCCGTCATTCATAACGAGAACTGTAAGAACTGAGCCTGGGTTAATTCGTGCTGTCTCACTTTGAGGTCGGGCGGTCTCGGAAGCGAGTTGACTGTTTGTTGTGTTCGCAGGTTTGCGGTCAGCAGGTTGCGGTCTCCTTCCTTGGTGATTCCCAGCGGCTTGAATAAGCAGTTCGACAGCGGTCAGTCTGCAAACTTGTTTATGTTCATTCTTGTGCTGTTCGCAGCGAGCTCAGCGATCAGGCGACCATCAGCGGTTAGGCGATCTGAGTTGCGGTCTGGCGACAGCTTCATTTCTTTGTTCCAATAAAGCTCCAGTTCGTGCGGTCTGAGGTGCGGTCTTGCAGTGCTGGCAGTCTGTCTGGTTTCTGTTCGCGCGATCTCAGGTCAAGCCGGGCAACTTTTGGAGTCGAGCGGTCTGTGCGGTCTCAGCTTGTCTAGCTTCCAGATTTGTGTTAGTGTGTTTTGTTCTTCTCATCTCCTTGATTCTGATGAATCATGTCTCGCCATGTATACCTCGCACTGTAAATGAAGTTTGTGTTTCAATAAAGTTTCTTGTGTTGCTGTGTGGCATTGTGGTTGTTTGGCTTTAACTCAGTTGATGCAACTCCTGCTTACTCCTAAACGATTCAAATCAAAAATTTAACAGAACTATCCCTTCTATATTGAAGATCTGCAAAAGAAGAAGGGAAGTGTGACTTTCGCTTCAGGTATTTATGTTATAGAAATAAACCTGTATGTTCCTTCATCTTGTGTATTGAATACCGGATGTGGTTCTCACATTTGTACAAATGTGCAGGAACTAGAAAGGAGAAGAATGTTCGGTAAAGGATAGGTAGATCTATGGTTGAAAATGGAGCAAGAGTTACTATCGTTGCCATCAGTGTTTACCGTCTTTCTTTGCCCACTGGCTTTTTATTGAACTGGATAATTGTTATTATGTTGCTGCTATAACTATAAACATTATTTCTATTTTATGTTTAGACATAAATGACTTTTCTTTATATTTAAGAATAATAGTCATTTTATTTATGAAAATGATGTATGTAATGGCATAACTCAGATGTTTAATGATTTGTATGTTTTGAGCTTAAACCAACCAATCTATAATGTAGAAAATACTAAATGACTAAAAACAAATGACTCGAATCCTACGCACCTTTGCCATTATCGTTTAGACCATATAAACGAGAAACGCATTTCCAAGCTCCATAAAGATGGACTATTAGACTCATTTGATTCTGAATCATTTGAGAGATGTGAGTCTTGCTTATTAGGCAAAATGACTAAAGCCCCTTTCACTGGTCATACTGAGAGGGTTTGTGATCTTTTGGGTGTCATACAAAGTGATGTATACGGACCCATGAGTTTTATGGGTAAAGGTGGGTTCCACTACTTCATTTCATTTACTGATGATTTCAGTAGATACAGATATACCTATCTTATGAAGTGCAAATCTGAATCCTTTGACAAGTTCAAGGAGTTCAAGAATGAAGTACATAACCAACTAGGAAAATCAATTAAAGCAATTTGATCTGATCGAGGTGGCAAATAATTGAGTCAGGAGTTTCGTCAACATTTGAAAGAGTGTGGTATTGTATCACAACTCACTCCACCTAGAACACCACAACATAATCGTGTTTCTAGAGCATATCCCCAAAAGGAATGTATAGACATGGATAGGAATGTATAGACATTCAAAGGGCAATTAGTCACTAAATATTTCAAGCAAATTCATGGTGTTGACTATGATGAAACATTTTTCCCCTTGTCATGGTAAAGTTCATCTGAATTTTGCTTACTATTATTGCATATTATGACTACGAGAACTAGCAAATGGATGACAAAATATTTTCCTTAATAGAAACCCCTTGAGGAAGTGTACATGACACAACCCGAGGGATTTTTATCTCCACATGAAGCCACTAAAATATGCAAGCTGCAGAGATCCATTTATGGCTTGAAATTCTTAAAGTTAGAATCTACATTTTGATGAGAAAATAAAAGAGTTTAGTTTCATCAAGAATAAAGATGAGCCTTGTGTTTATAAGAGGATTAGTGGGAGCATTGTTGTATTCCTGATATTGTATATTGATGACATACTATTAATTGGGAATGATATTCCGACCCTACAAGTTGTTAAGAATAGTCTAGGGGACTGCTTTTCTATGAAAGACTTCGGTGAAGCGACTTACATACTTGGTATTAAGATCTATAGAGAAAGATCGAAGAAGTTGCTGGGTTTGACCCAGAGTACATACATTGAGAAGATGTTGAAGAGGTTCAACATGGTTGAGTCCAAGAAAAGATTCTTACCCATGTCTCATGGTGTGAGTCTCTCTAAGGACCAATGTACTAAATCTTTGAAAGATAAGGACCGCATGAAGTTTATTCCATATGCTTCGACAATTGGATCAATCATGTATGCAATGTTATGTACTCGACCCAATGTCTCATATGCTTTGAGTATGACTAGCAGATATCATTCTGATCCTGGTGATGGTCATTGGACAGTTGTCAAGAATATCCTACAGTACTTGAGAAGGACTAATGACATATTCTTGATGTTTGGTTGAGAGGAAGATCTCGTTGTAAAGGGTTACACGGATGCTAGCTTCCAAACAGATAAGGATGACTCAAAGTCTCAGTCAGATTTTGTAGTTTACCTTAATGGAGGGGCTGAAAGAGTTCCAAGCAAGAGACAGTTGTCGATTCTACAACAGAGGCCAAGTATATCACTAATGCAAAAGCGGCGAAGGAGGCTGTATGGATTAGGAAATTCATCAACGAGCTTGATGTAATTCCTAACATTGTTGATCAGGTAATTCTTTACTATGACAACAATGATGTCATTGCACATGTCAAGGAACCTAGATCTCATCAACACTCCAAACACATACTTTGGCGATTTCATATTATTCGAGAGATTGTCGATCGAGGAGATGTGAGCACTTACAAAGTACCGACTGGAGATAATATAGTGGATCCACTGGCAAAGCCTCTTGCAATAAAGAAGCATGATGGTCATGCTAGATCAATGAGTATTAGATACCTGCATGATCATCTGTAGTGGGAGACTTGTGGATTGTATGTTTGTAGGTTATTTAGTCATATGATGAATTGTGATTTGTATTATGTATTTCCTTTTACATTTATGACATGTTCTTTTGTTATGTCAATTTATTTCTATATTTGATGTAGTAATTAACATAATAAATGTCCTTAGAATGTTTGCTTCCATAGGAATTCAAGTACATGACTTGAATGTGAGGGCATATGTTTATTAGAAGCATCATTCTTAAATGGTCCATGGTTGAGGTATCATCTTAGAAATTAGGGCTAGGATGATATATTAAGACTAGTATGTGGGTTGATTGATGAACGGTTCTCACAAGTCATGATATTAAATATCAAGTCATCACATAGGTACTTGTGAAGAACAAGTTGTATTGGACAGAGCAACCCTGACACTACTTTGTGGATATTGTTATATGAATGTGTCAAAAGTAGATCTCAAGTGAAATTGGTGTTTGTGGTTCTTTGACCTAAAGTCACAACATTCATCAAGTGAGGAAGATCATACATTGATGTCATCTAAAGTCTTCCTTGAGAAAGGTTGATGATAAGGGTGGTTATTGGGTACGTTACGAATCATTTGGTTGTTTGTGTGTGGATAGAAATGAGATTTGTCCTCCTGCATAACAAGAGTTACATCCATGGGCCCCTTGATGGAATGAAATTGATAAATGCATGGCCCTGCATCGTTGAGTCAATATATGATATTGAGCTCACCAATTTCTGGATGTCCATTCTAAATCACGAAATTGAGATTGAATTATTAAGAGGGTGACACAGTTCATGCCTCTAGTTCAATCGGGATGTAAGGAACAAATGAATATGATAACACTGAAACATTGGTCACAATAGGTTCATTGAGTTGCGAACTCTTATATTACTTGGGTAGCAATGATGCTTGTGAGACTATAGTTGATACGTTCTAGCTCAAGTGAGAGACTGTTGGAGTCTTTGTTATCTAGAAGTAGTCAACGATTTTGACCCACTGCCAATTTAATATGGGCTTATGCGGTCGCACATAATAATGTACGAGAAATTGGATAAATGATCGAGACTTAACTCAAATAGGATATGAGTAAAGAGCCAAGGGTAAATTAAATTAGAAAAGTCTATGTCATCTTGAAGGGTACAAGCTGATAGTATATGTCGACTTGATGGTCTATATCGGCTAGATCATCTAGTTGATCGATTAGAACAATTTGACTTGATGGTTTGCTGATAGAGCAATGTCGTCTAGACAATATCAACTAGATTGTCTAGCTCATATCGTGTAGACTACTTCATCTATATCGTCTAGGCCGTCTAGATGATATAATGCAAACTTAGTCTATATCGTCTAGACTGTCGAGATGATATAGTGCAGACTTATTCTATATCATCTAGACTGTCTAGACGATATAGTGCAGACTTTGTCTATATCATCTAGATCGACTAGACGATATTGTGCAGAGTGCCTAGCCAATATCGGCTAGATCGTCTAGCAGATATTTTGCTTCTCTTATTTCTAAACCCTGAATCTGGTTCACCTATTCTTAGGGTAATTCCTATTAAATCTGAACTCGGTTCATTAGTATTAATATGTAGATATAATATTTAGTTTTAGGGTTAAGAATTATTCTATTCTCCTGAGCCCTCAAGAAGAGTTCTGCAGAGCGGCGACGGCGAACTCGACAGCTTTCCTTTTGCGAATCAGAAACCTAGCGCTGACGATCTTCTCCTAGTATTAGATCTAGCAATCTGTGGAGACGAAAGACCCAATTCTTCCAGCATGCTTTTGCTTAACGATGGCGAGGTGTTTCTCCCGTTAGTGTGGATCATCCCGTAAAGGCGCAAAACCAATTTCTGTGTATTCGGAAATCAATCTGCCTGTCGCTGATTCTGATTCAAGGGATAAACTTTTTGGAGCATTTTGATTGAGTTGTGACTCGATTCATCATATGTATTTAGATTTACTGCTTCTATTTCTTGATTCATGGTTTTAGCAAGATCCTATATGCTTCTCTTTTGGGTTGTTCTTGAATTTCCGCTGCGCACATCTGATGTGTCTACCCAAAGGAAAATCCAACAATCCATTGTTGTCTCATTTTCTAGTATCTTCTTCTCCTTTTCCTCTTTCTTCTTATCCTCGGTAGCGTTATTCTCCATTGCCTCATCTTCCAGTGTCTCCTTTTCCTCTTTCTTTTTCTCCTCGACAACCTTAATCGTCGTTGCCTCATTTTCCAAGTCTCTTCTTCTCCATTTCCTCTTTCTTCTTCTCCTCGACAGCCTTAATCGTCGTTGCCCCATCTTCTAGTCTCTTCTTCTCCTTTTCCCATTTTTTCTCGTCGACAGCCTTATTCATCGATGTCTCATCTTCTAGTCTCATCTTCTCCTTTTCCCCATTCTTTTTGTCCTCGACAGCCTTATTCATTGCTGCATCATCTTCTAGTTTCTTTTTCTCCTCTTCCTCCTTCTAGACAACCCTATCCACCACTACCTCCTCCTCCAAACTCTCCTTTTACTTTTCCACCTTCTTCTTGACATCTCTACTCGTTGCTGCCTCATCTTCTCTTCTTCTTTTTTCTTCTTCTTCTCAGTAACCCTAATCATGGCTGCCTCATCCTTCTTTTTCTTCTTATCTTCCTTTTTCTTTCTCTTCTCATCCTCAACAATTTTATTCGCGAGTACCTCATCCTCTTTCCCCTCCTCCTCCTCGGTAAGTTGAGTTACAATGACAGCTTTATTCGCCCTGTCCTTAAGCGACTTCTTTCGCCATGTCACTATCTCTTTTGACGACCATAATTTCTATTGTCTTCTCCTCCCTCGTTCCTTTCTCCTCAACAACATCAATTTTTTCGGCACCTTCTTTTTCTAAAACGGCGAGTTCAGCTACTTCTTTCTCCATGTCACTACTGCTCTTTCCTTTAGCAGAAGAGATGCTTGCCTCCTCATCTCCAACTGATTTTTCGTCAAGTTTGACTCGCCAGAATGTTCAGTGTTCTCGACAACATCATCAGAAGAACCACTGAAGTCATGAAGCTCGCCTTCCAAACTTGCCAGCCTATATGTTGAATCGGAATCCAATTTCACAACTGCATCATCAACATCCTCACCAATCTCATCAGAACTCACATATTCCTGCACGCATAAAACAATCAAGAAATCTATACCTTTTAGAAGATCCAAAGAACTTGCAGGCAGTGCCAAAATAACAGTTACATTATGGGCTCTCACCTCGACTGATAATGGGTGATTGTCACCTTTTGCAGGGGAAGAAAGTAAATTGGGGGAATCAACGAAATCAATAAGAGGCGAGATGTGTTGAGGGATTTCCCTCTTGGCAACTGATGAGTAGGATTTATGCTTATTTTAATTATAGTATTTAGGTTAATTTTAACGTAAAATTGTTAATATTATTTATATTTTAGTTAAAAACCACTTATTTTATAATTATTGTTCTAAATATAGTTGAATTTCAGTTTTGCAGATTTTCTAGAGTTTTGTCAAAATTTTGCAATACACGCCCCAGTCAAGCCCGTTACCAAGGGCGTGTAACCTGAATACCAGTCCAGAGTTGATGACACGCAGTTTGAGCTCGTCCACAGCAAGTCACGCCCCAAGTCACGCCCGTGACCTAAAGGTCACGCCCGTGACCTGGGGCCCATGACCTGGGGCGTGTAATTTTAAAGGTCCTTTTCAAACA
Organism: Dactylorhiza incarnata; assembly: GCA_033032865.1. Taxonomy (NCBI): domain Eukaryota; kingdom Viridiplantae; phylum Streptophyta; class Magnoliopsida; order Asparagales; family Orchidaceae; genus Dactylorhiza; species Dactylorhiza incarnata. The sequence goes on from JAWHQI010000016.1 coordinate 29,216, forward strand.
TTCCACGTGGACATGTCAGCCACTGAATCCAATGTTGCCGCACAAGTCACGCCCGTGACCCAAATGTCACGCCCGTGATTTCCCGCGTGATCCTTGCTTTCACCACGTCGTCACGCAAGACCCACGCTACATTTAATGAACACACCCAGATTATACGCCCGTGACCAAAGTTACACGGGCGTGTAATGTCCTTGTCCGTTGCTCCGTCACACAAGCCCCACGCGGAAGTCCCAGGCGTGCAGATCAGTGCTTACATGCCCCCCAGTCACGCCCATGACCGGGGGCGTGTAACTTGGAAATTTCTCCTATAAATTCAGAGGCTCCATTTCAGCAATGCTCTCCCTCCCCCTGCCCTTTTGGGTTGTTCTTGTATAGATTTTCGTTATTTTCATGTTTAAGTTTAGTTTTTATTTTAAGTAAATTTCTTCCTTAAGCTTAGTTTTATTTCTTGTAAATTTTATTTCATGCAAGGTAGCTAGTTCTATTTCCATGCAATGTAACTTAGTTTTTATTTCATGTAATCTCCTTTTATTATGGAAATGAAAGTTTAGTTTTATTTCCACTTATGCAAAATCTTCTCTTTCCTCCTTTCTCTCTTTCTTAATTTTTTCTTTATTAAATATTTAGTAGTACTTGGTTTTTACAAGCTTTGATACGAAATTATCTTTTTCCTTATTATCGTTTCTTCTCTCCTTCGATTTATTCTCGAAAAATAACGATATCGAGTCCATATGCCGGTTATGAATTTCAGAATTTGTTTTCGTATTCTAGTTAGTCGAGAGGCTCGTGCGTACGAATCGATCACTCGAGAATAAAAAGAGTTACACGATGTCACAACCCATATTTTCCCAAGATATTTTATGTATTACCAGAGTAAGGAGAAAATATGTGTCATGATGCCACGTCATGCAGGGGATAACTGCAGACGCTCAGACAAGCACTCTTTATGAACATTTATACATAATATAAATATTATTAAATCAAAGATAACTTTGGCTTCTTTTAAGTTGGGACCGTGTCCCTCGATCCTTTGAAATACTTGGTCCAAAAATAGGAAAAATACGTACACGGCTGAAAATATAGATTCATCTATCCTACACAAGCATGAAGACCAAACAGGTCTACAAGTCTAGCACATGTCTAGATTAACAATATATATATGAAAAGACTTAGTATGGTTTCAAAATAGGTGGTACATAATAGAAATGTTATGCTATGCAATGCTTTACACATAATATTTCACACAATGCAGTAAAGTACACAATTTCCCAGAGAGCAACATCTATCTACCTCAAAAGTAGAACAAGTAGTAGCAACCTGCAAGTACACTGAAAACCACAACATTACGGGCTCCTATAACTGACAAAAGCCCACAACGCGACGATAACACTCAAGACTGCTCCTTACTAAGAAGGAAGGGAAGATCCACTACCGGGGACCATACAGCACAGCTCTACCACTTGCTGCAGCTACTGACCTGAACCTGAACCTGGGGCACTCAAAAGAAAAGAATGTCTCAGCCCAAAAGGGAGCAAGTAATAATATCAATAAGAACAGTATTAAATAACAAGAGCAATATGCAATCAGGACTAGCAAAGTCAACGAACAAAGCTCAGACATGATAAAAAAGTAACCCGAGAAACAAGGGTATCCAAGAAGAGGCCAAAACCATACCAAGTTGCTTATATGATAAGTTAAAAAAAAGAACTGAGGTGGAGGTCCATTATACTCATCCACTCTCCAGTATAAAGCCACTGTGGTGGAGGTCTATCATATCCACCCACACTCCTGTCTACAAATCACTGTGGTGGGGGCCTATCATATCCACCCACTCTCTAGTCTACAAAACTACTGTGGTGGGGGCCTACCATATCCACCCACTCTCTAGTCTACAAAACTATTGTGGTGGGGTCCTACCTTATCCACCCACTCTCCAGTATACAAAACTACTGTGGTGGGGGCCTACCAAATCCACCCACTCTCCAGTTTACAAAATTACTGTGGTGGGGGGCCTACCATATCCACCCACTCTCCAATCGATAAACTAAACCAATTTATAATTTTACTTGCTTTAGCATTTTAAAGGTGCCAAATCAGGCCAAGACAAAAGAATCTTAAGGTAATTTTTACCTTGGAATAACCAAAGAAGTACTTCCAAACAACTGGAAAAGTCAGTACACTAATAGAAAGAATTCACAATATTACAAGATGAGTCAAGTGGAAATCAAGGGAATCTTTCCCACTATACGACAAGAAAGACTAAAAAAAGAGTAAATACCTCGTCACTAGGCTTAATAATCCAACCAAATCAAGTAATAGAGCAAAAAACTGCTCTAATGGGAAGAAGAAAGAAAAAATCGGCGGGTGCTCGACGGGTGGTCCCGTCAATCGACGGGAAGGCCCGTCGATTTGGACTTAGCGACCCGGGGAAGCATATTCCCCAGCTGAACCCACCGATCGACGGCACGGTCTCGCCGATCGACGGGAGGTCCCGTCGATTTTGCCTTAAACGAAATGGGGAACATCTTTTCCCCAGCTAAAGCCAACAATTTTAACATAACGGTACATGAGGGCTACCTTTCCCCGTTGTTGCCGTCGATCGACAGGTGGTCCCATCGATCGACGGGAGGTCCCGTCGATCGACGGGATCCCACATCGATTTTGACTTAATCGCTCCAACTCCTCCGAATTAGAATCTAAATCTGCCCCCAAGCACTCCAGGAAAAACCCAGCTGCTCCAAACCCTCTTAACAGGAAAAGAATTAAAGTCAAAAAGGAAAAAGAAACATAAAACCTTAAGAGTGATAAGGATAATAAAAACAATAAATAGAGTAATAATAATAATAATCATAAACATGACCCAGCTTGGTCAAAAATAGAGAAGAAGAAGATGAACAAGAGGGAACAAGATTTCTTGCCTTAACCAAAATCCAAAGCCGCAAACCCTCCTTCTCCGAGGAAGAACTCGACGAGAGCTCTCCAATTCCCCGCACCGGAGAGAGCTCCGACCACCTCCACCACCGGAGATAACCTCCGATGAAACCCTAACTTCCGGCCCCCTCTTCCTCTCGACTAGAGCTCGCGAAAAAAAGAATAATGAAGATAGGTGGCTGGATGCCTAGTGAGAAAAGAGAAAATTTCCTAATAAAGACCATCGTGAGTTCTAGCTGGATCCCACTCAAATTCCAAGCCAATTCTATAAGCAGATTTTATAAATGTTTATATTTACATATTGTTATAAGGATATATATGTATATTTTATAAGACTATATATATATATTTATAAGAATATATATAAATTTGTACATAATTGATATGGATTTCTTATGAAATATATTTTATATGCTAATTATATATTTCATACCAGGACAAATAAAATTTTTTATTGAACGCGACCTCACGAACACCCGAGACGGACTACGACGACGCACCTATGACGGTAATGCCCTCGCTACGATGGAATTGAACATTCCGTCTAAAATAATAATTATTATTTTCATTTTAAATAATATATTCAAAATTTTGAGGCGTTACAGTCACCGCTCCTACCAAAAAGTTTCGGCCTGAAACTTTATCATATTAAGCACAAATGGAAAACATAGAAGAGGAAAGTCTACCGGGTAAACTCTAGACGAACAGATGAGGATAAGACTCTCTCATCACCGACTCCAGCTCCCAGGTTGCGCCTCGAACATCCTGATTGCTCCAGAGAACCTTCACCATAGGAATCATCTTCCTTCGCAGCACCCGATCTTTCTTCTCTAAGATACGATCGGCTGCTTCACATAGGACAGATTTGGCTGCAACTCAGGCACAGACTCCAGGACATGGACATCACTTAGAATAAACTTCCATAATTGGCTCACATGGAACATATCGTGAACGCCAGGGAAGGAGGCAGACAGCAACAGCCTATAAGTAAAAACTCCGACGCGCTCCACGATCTGAAAAGGTCCCACATACCTGGGATCTAGCTTATGGTTCTTCCCGAACCTCTTAACACCGGCTATCAGAGAAACCTTCAAGAACACTGAGTCCCCAACTGCAAACTCTAAATCGACCCTACGATGATTAACGTACTTTTCATAACACTCCTAAGCTACTCGAAGCTTCTCACGGATCTGCATTACAGCAACGCTCATTTCTTCCAAGGCTCTGGACCCAAAACTGGCTTCTCGCCCACTTCAGCCCATAACAGGGGAGTCCAACATCGTCTCCCATACAGAGCTTTGAAAGGATCCATCTTCATGCTCTCCTAATAACTGTTATTATATGCAAACTCCATAAGCCCAAGGCGTTCATCTCAAGCTCCTCCATGCTCCAAAATGTAACACCTGATCATATCCTCCACAATCTGATTTACCCTTTCCGTCTGCCCATTTATTTGCGGATGATAAGCGGTAGAATACCGAAGATCGGTGCCCAAAGCTCCCTGCAAACTTTGCCAAAAATGGGATGTATACCTGGAATCTCGATCAGACACAATGCTCACGAGTACACCGTGCAATCTAATAACTTCTTGCACATACAACGATGCAATTCTCTCCATAGAATAACCAGTCTTGTACGGCACAAAGTGAGCACACTTGGTCAATCTATCTATAATCACCCACACCGAATCATGACCGCGAGGGGATCTCGGTAAGCCAGTAATGAAATCCATAGAGATACTTTCCCATTTCCACATCGGAATATCCAACGGTCTTAATTTGCCCCCGAGTCTCTTATGATCTTCCTTGACGCACTGACAAGTATAACACTTTGACACAAACCTCACTATATCATTCTTCATGCTTGACCACCAGACAATCTGCTTCAAATTATGGTACATCTTCGTAGAACCAGGATGATATGCAAGACTGGAATCATGAGCTTCTTCGCAAATCTTCACTCGAATCTCTTCCACAGCGGGAATACAAAACCTGCCACGGTACTTCAAGGTACCTTCCTCATCGATCGAGAAATCCGGCAACTCACCTTTCTCGGCTCTACCACGGAGGTGCTGCAAATCAGGATCATCCTTCTAATGTAACCTCGCTAGCGTAATCCAGGAGGGTTCTTCAACTTCCATACTAGATGGTCCATCCTTGGACTTCACCACTATGCCCATCAAATGAATCTCCTCCACTAGTGACTGCACAGAGAGGCTGAAAATAGAAGCAGACGTTCTACTTAGGGCATTCGCCACTACATTCGTCTTTCCAGGGTGATATAAGATATCCACATTATAGTCTGCAACATACTCCATCCACCGACGCTGGAGCAAATTCAATTCTTTCTGAGAAAACACAAAAATCAAACTCTTATGATCTGAGTAGATCTTGCACGACACCCCGTACAACAAATGCCTCCATAGCTTTAATGCATAAATCACCGCAGCGAACTCCAAATCATGCGTAGGGTAGTTCCTTTCATGAACTTTTAGCTGCCTCAACCCATACGCAATCACCTTGCCTTCTTGCATGAGAACACAACCAAGGCCTATCCACGAAGCATCAACATAAACATGAAATTCTACTCCCTCAACAGGAAGAGCCAAAACTGGGGCAGAACATATAATCTTCTCTTTAGCTCTTGAAAAGCCTCCTCATACTTTTCGCTCCAAATAAAAGCTACTCCTTTCTGCGTCAACTTGGTTAGAGGCGCATAAATTCCTGAAAATCCCTCCACAAACCTTCGATAATAACCTGCTAACCCTAAAAAACTCTTAATTTCCTTAGGAGTTGCCGGTCTCTTCCAACCCAAAACAGCAACAACCTTTGCTGGGTCCATAGAAATACCATCCTTGCCCACCACGTGGCCCAAGAAGGAAACCTGAGACAGCCAAAACTCGCATTTGCTCAACTTGGCATACAACTTGTGTGCTCTCAAAGTTGACAACACCAAACGCAAATACCGAGCATGATCCTCCTCATTTGACGAGTAAACTAACACATCATCTATAAAGACCACCACGAACTGATCCAGATAATCTCTAAATACTCTGTTCATCAAATCCATAAAGGCAGAGGGTGCATTCGTTAGCCCAAACGACATCACCAAGAATTCAAAATGCCTATAGCGCGTGCGGAAAGCAATCCGCGGAACATCGGACTCTCGAATCCTCAACTGATGATAACCGGACCGAAGATCAATCTTGGAAAATACGCAGCTACCTTGCAACTGATCGAACAGGTCAACAATCCGCAGTAACGGATATCTGTTCTTGGTCGTCACCTTGTTCAATTATCGGTAATCAATACATAACCGCATCGAACTGTCCTTCTTTACAAACAGAATTGGCGCACCCCAAGGCGACGTACTCAGCCTAACGAAACCAAACTGCAACAACTCGTACAACTGAGCACGCAGCTCCTCCAACTCACGCGGCGCCATACGATAAGGTGCATGCCTTTGCAATAGGACGAGTTCCGGGCTCCAGATCTATCACGAACTCTATCTCCTGCTCAGGAGGAAGAACAGGAAGGTTGTCGGGAAACACATCCGAGTATTCTCGCACCACCGGTATGTCCTTGACACAAGGCGATGATGCACAAGACAGATGCAAAATAGAAATAAAACAAACACGACCTCCAAACTCCGCAAAAACCTGAGCACATACGACAAACATAACCGAGGAAGTTTGACGCGGAAAGCCAAACACACTCATGGGCTGGCCATCATCCGACAAATAATCCAAATGCTTATCCCTGCACTGGATAACAGCGTCATAGCGGGTCAGCCAATCCATGCCCAAAATCACATCAAAATCCTCCAAATCTATCACCTTCAAATCTGCATAGGCCAAGAATCCTTCCATAAGAATCGGACACTGCTCTATGCACTGGTCCGATACCACCTAATCGCCAAACAGAAACTTAATGCAAAGCGGATCATCAACTCGCGCGATAGACCAGCGATGACGGTCTACAAATTTCCTAGCCACGAAGGAATGAGTGGCACCCAAATCAAAGAGGACACACGCCCAACAATCTCGAACCTTAAACTCACCTAACCAATCATCATAAACAAGTGATATAACATTTATATAATGACTAAGTTATTGCACAAAGATTGATCTACAAGGAGAACGAAGACAAACCTGATGTTGGGAAATGTGCCCTGCAATGTTCCTGATTTACATAAGCACTCAGCTCAATGATAAAAGCATTATGTATTTAATATTATATCTAGTTCATGCTTGCAGAGATCAGACAATATGTCCAGTACTTCAATAATTTGCCTAAGTACCATATCATCAAAAAAGACTTGACATATCGCCGAAAAGTGTACATATTTCGTTGAAATGATATGCAGAGCAAAGCAGAATGATCATATCGATTATCGTCGAAACAACATGTGTATGATGATATCGTTGTGACATCAACACTACAACACCTAACAATGATATCGGAAAGCTGAGATGAAGAAGAAGACTCAAGCACAAAAACAAGTTAGATGTCGACGATATCATCGTACAGAAGCCGTGTCGTCGATAAGGCCAAGTAAGACTGATGACGACGATATCGTTGTAAAGAAGGCTTGTCGTCGAGAAGACTAAGGAAGGTCACATGAAGATAGACAGTTGTTGAAGATTAGTCTGTCGACATGATATCGATTATGTTGTCGACAAGATAAGGTGGTTACAATGATATCGAGCAGTCAAGAAGATTACACCCACATCAGTTAGATGACTTCATGTCGTCTTAAGTGCAAGTGCAGAAGGGATGTCCCGTATCGTCGAGATATCTCTATCTGAAGAAGAAGGAAGAAGACTTGAAGAACTGCCCTAGTCCAAGTCAATGACAAGTCCTATCGTCGAGATATTGTCCATATCGTCGTAATAATGGAAATATATTCGAGACAGATTCAAAAGTTGCTAGACGCGCTGTCAGTATTTAATGCCGCCGCCTGATTGTCCAATCAACGCGTGCTCTTAAGGTATGGGTGTTTGTCAGTGATGGACATCATAGGAGACCGTTAAGCGGCTCCTCCGTCCTATAAACGGGAACAGTGGATGCCCTAAAAAAATAAGAAAAAGACGAGAACGAAGAAACGAAAAAGAATCCCGCCGAGCAATACAGCAGAAAAAGCTGCGGAGAAGATACGACATCAAGGAATGGAGAACAAAAAGGCACATCCAGTGTTCTCCAATTCAAGCCACATCGACTGATAAGAATCATTCAAGTCAAGAAGCCAGTCAACATCAGGATATAGAAGAAAATCTTGAAGAAGATCTGTGCGACCAAGATTCAAATCAGAAGTATCTTCTTCAAGAAAAGAAGTCGATCTCCACCAGGCAGAAGAACAAACATTGTATATCTTTCTTTGTAAGGCTTGCGGGCCAAATCTGTAAGATCTATTTTCAGATCTAAGTGCCGAGCATGAGGCCTTGAGATCTGTGAGGCTTGAGGGCCAGGACAGAGGACTTGCGGGTCCAACCTTGTCGAGCTTGAAGTCTTGAGGGCCAGGGCAGAGGACTTGCGGGTCCAACTGTGTCGAGCTTGTGGGATTGGGTGCAGTAGGGGGTTGCGGGCCTAGGCTGCAGGACTTGCGGGTCCAAGGGGCATGACTTGCGGGTCTGTGTTGTGTAGGGCTTGAGGGCCTAAGTGTCGAGCTTGCAGGATTGAGTGCAGTAGGGGCTTGCGGGCCTAGGTTGTAGGACTTGCGGGTCCTAGTTGTAAGGCTTGCGGGCTGGAGACATTGGCAGAGTTTACCGAGCCAAGTACACTGCTAGGTAGGCACAAAGGGCAGATGACTACTCAAGACACCATGTCTTGAGGAACCTCTATAAATTCTCGTGTGTTTTCTGAGTAGTGCTTTTAATCTCTAAACTAGAAATCAAGAACACCAGAAAGGGGAACAAAACAATTTGAAATACCTATTCACCCTCCCTAGGTGATAAGTCGACACCCAATAACTAACAAGTGGTATCAAAGCCAGGTTGTTCAAAGAAAAGCTTAACAGCTTGAACAGATCTGCCGGTGAGTGTCCATTCATCATAGCTATGGAATCAAGAATAGTTATTAGTTCTAGGGAGAACTTTGCACTATGAAAAGTAAGAGCTAAAATATTCATGGAGGCTATGGATCTTAGAATGTTCCTAATTGTTCAAGAAGGGCCATATGTCCCCATGATAGCTTCCAATTGCTGTTCTTATGAGATGGTGCCCAAGAAAGTTTCTGAGATGACTAAAGATGAGGTTACTCTGGTCAACTTAGACAAGGAGGCCAAGAACATCCTAGCTAGTGCAGTTGTCATTTCTATATTCCAGCAACTTGCTCACTGCATAACAGCAAAGGAGATGTGGGACTATTTAACAGTTTTTATGGAAGCATCAAAGGAGGAGGAAATTGACTTTGGACTGTCTGCTTTGTCTAACTCAGAGGAGGAAATTCAAGATAAAGTCTCTCATGAACGGGTATGCATCAGGGCTCCTCTATCGGCCATAGATTCAGAATCTGAGATGAGCTCATCTATAAATGATGACTGGTCCAAGCCATACAATGACCTTCTAGAAGATTTCAAAAAGATCAAGATGCTCTGCAAGGAGCAAGCTGCAGAGTTCTCCTCTCTTCAAGCAAGAAACCTTGATCTCTTAGAAAAAGCTGAAAAGCTAACTCTAGAGAATGCAGAGTTTTGTCAACTCAAAAAGGACTTCAAGGCAAACTCCAACCTTGATCTGATAAGCAAATTTGGGAAAACTCTGAAGGCATTGATTGACAGTAAGGAGCTGTGTTGTTCTTTAACCAAAGAGGTTGTACTTCTAAAGAAGGATAGAGATCATCCTAGTACCCTGAAATCTAAGAATAATAAAGTCAAAAGGGTGGAGGAAAAATCGCTCATTGCAAGGAAGCCTGTAGCAAGCTCCTCCAAACCCAAGAACATGCCAAAAAACTCAAAGGTACCTCATGAAAGGATGATCACGAGGAGGCATGAAGTTACTGGGTCTAGAGAAGAGAAGAAATCATTAAATAAGACTGACTCCAGATGGAAAACTGTGGATGGTGATAGCCAACATCACACTCACAATTAGTACAAATCAGTCTCCTTCAAATATGTTGGAACAACCCTATTACTAATTTGGGCTAGGATCACTATCTGTGACTAGGACTCAAGTTGACCCCATTGTATAGTCTAAGGGTCAATGTCTAAAGTTGTCTGAGTTAGATAGATCTTAGGAAAATTCTAGTTTCTGTGTTCGACGAACTTCATTCTGCATTCTACGAATTCCTTCCTGGGTTCGACGAATGTCGTATTTCAGTTCGACGAACTTGCTCTTCAGCTCGATGAATTCAGTCTTCTAGCCAGTTCATCAGTTCTATATCTCTCAGTTCGACGAACTCTAGATTGAGATCGACGAACTCAGCTTTCTGTTCGACGAATGATTATCTCAGTGTTCAGTTCGACGAACTCAGCTTTCAGTTCGACTAACTCAGCTTTCTGCTCGATGAATTTTCTCTTCAGCTTGACAAATTCTGATGGATCAGTTATCTATTTAATCTGAACTCAGACCGACTATTCAGCAACAGATCTATTCAATTCCTTTTGGGCTTATTCATTATCAGATAGGTCAGATTTGATCTTTCCTTTTAATATTCCTTTATATTCTCTTCTTTCGAGAATGTAGCCGTTGACATATTGGAAAAGGATACTTTCATGGAAAAAGGAAAAGGAATTAAAGTATTATTGCTGAATCAGATTGTAGTCCCAAGAAAGATTTAATTCAAATTATTTTATTCCTTAACCAGAAGATTTGAATTTAAAAATGAATCATATATCTTTAAGGAAAAGGATGAAGAAGTGTACGACTAGAGAAGGAACACACTTGTGAAATACAAGAAGTCAAAAAGAATTACAGAGATCTTCATCCTCAACAATAATATTTTTTTTATTCTCTGAGAATAACAAAATCTTCTCTCAATTTCAGCTGCTGGTTCAAAATCTTCAAGAGCAACAATAATCTGAGAAACATTGTCTCTCAGATTCCTCTGCTATCAAGGAAGATCCTTTACATCCAAGAGAAATCTCCATCCATTATCTGTCAAGAAATTATATTAGACAGGGGGAGCTTTACAACAACAATCCCCTAGTTTTCTCTCAGATCTTGTTGACAGAGAAGAATTTCATAAACACTTTTTTGTTTACCCCTTTTACCCCATCTTGTGTACAGGGTTCTAACTCCCTTCAAAAGTTAATCTTTGGTGGCAGGGCACCTGATCAAAAACCTGTGTTTTGGTTTGAGCACCTGATCAAAAGCTCAGTGGTGTTTGGACACCTGATCAAAAATACCATTGGTGATAGGACACCTGATAAAAAACCTAGTGGATTCCTACCAAGGGTGGTAGAAGAGTAGATGTACCCAGGTTGATTGGGGAACTACTATATATCCTTGTATCTGCTGTGATTGTGTTTTTTTTCTGTACTGTGCTATGATTTTTGTTTTGCTTTTACACTCACTCTGTTACATATATATATATCAGTATTTTAATTCCGCTATAAAATAAGTTAAAAAACTTTTAATACTCTATTCACCCCCCCCCCTCTATAGTAAATCTAAGATCTAAACCTCACTTTCAATTGGTATCAGAGGTTGGTTGATTGTATACAGGCTAACATCTGAATCCAAAGATTAATTAGATCATAATTTCTTCTAGAGTTTTCATTTTCTAAAAACCTCATGGCACAGAATAAAGAATACTCAAGCACAAGACCTCCTATGTGCAATCTTAACAAATTTGCATTATGGAAGGTAAAGATCAAATTGTATATGAATTCTATTGATGAGGATATTTTTAATTCCATTTTGACAGGACCTCCTACTCCATCACCATCAATAAGTACTGAAGCATCAACCAACACTAATGTTGTTCTACCCCCTGAGTGGCCAGATGCTCGGAAGAAACAAAGGAATGCGGATGCCAAAGCTATGAATATCTTTGGCATAGACAATGTCCGATGATATATTCCAGAAGGTTGTGGATTGCACCTCATCCAGGGATAGAATTCCCTCAACAACATGGTTGAAGGTTCTGCAGATGAGAGAAAGGACAGAAGATCACATCTCATCTCTCAATATGAAAACTTCAAGAAGGGAGAAACTGAAACAGTAGTAGACATGTACAACAGACTCAGTCTCATAATCAATGAACTGAAGTCTTTGGATAAAGTGATCTCAATCACTGAAGTGAATGATAAGATCCTAATGTGCTTCCCCAGCACATGGGACTCAAGGATCTGGCCAATCAAGGAAGCCAGAAGCCTAAATGAGATCTCCACTGAGACCTTATTAGGAAAATTGAAATCTTATGAGCAGCTTATCAAGTCTTGAGATGCTGAACAATCTACCTCCTCTCCAGCCACCAAAAAGGAGAGAAGCATTGCTTTCCAAGCAACAGAAGAGGAAGATAAAGCTCCAGGAGAAATGGAGTTTATGAGCCTACTAGCCAAAAGATTTTACAAAATGGCTAGAAAGGACCTCAGAAAGAAGGATTTCAGATCCAAAGAAAAATCAAGGTATGATAAAACAAACTCTAAAGAAATTATTTGTTTTGGCTGCAGGAAGCTTGAACACATTCTACCTGAGTGTCCAGAAAATCAAAAGAAGGACAAGAGAAAAGATAAAGAAGAAAAGAGGCACTCCAGCAAGCCATCCTCCCACAAACACAAACACAAGGGAAGAGGCTTTGTAGCTGAAACATGGAGTGATGCTGAGTTAGAGTCATCATCCAGCTCTTCTGAAGATGAAAATGATCCAAATGAAAAGGATCAATGCTTGATGGCTATTTATGACTCATGCAATGATTCAGAACATGCATCATCATCCAGCTCTAGTGATGATGAAGATGAAAAAAATTTCTGCATGATGGCTATCAATGCCTCAGGAAATAATTCAGATGAATCAGAATCTGACAATGACAGTGATCAGGCAATCTCTACCTTTGATTTTAATTTAAATGATTTTAAAAATGAATTCAAAACTCTTTGTTTAGATTTAATTAAATCTGAGAAGAAAATAATTTCCCTCAGAAATAAGTTGGTTGAAATGAATCAACTTACTGAAGATAATGTCAATCTTAAGAAAGAATTGGCTGCCTCCAAAGAACATATTGTTCTCATTGAGAACAAATTATCTGAGGCTAAAAAGTTTGAAGAATCCCTCAATGGGAAAAGCATCAAATTGATGGACATCACAAGCACTGTGAATGCCAGACTCAATATCAAACTGGGCTTGGGTGCATCATCAAGTCAGCCACATCTTCTTAAGAAAAATATTTTATCTACTCTAGTAAAATTCATTTCTGCCAAGAGCAAAGAGGCAATAGAAGTAGATAAGAACATCTCAAGCAAGGATGTTAAGAATAAAAGAATTCAAAAGAATTCGTCGAATGGCGATCGACGAAATCATATTCGTCGAACAGTGATCGACGGACGCTGAATACAGATTTTCAGTATAGCTACTCATTGAACGGTGCTCGACGAAATTACTTAAATTCGCCGAACGACGATCGACGAACTCAGCCAAGTTCATCGAACGAAAAACACACTGCATATCTGAAGAATTCTCATTCTAAACATACTAAGAATCCCTTTACTGAGTGGTTAATTCCTCCAAGGAGATATCATCCACAAGGCTATAAGGATCAGCCTGAGATTTCTTACATTTCAGATTTTTGTGGTAAGACAAAAGGACCCAAGGTTGTCTGGGTCAAGAACAACTAGTTTATTTTCTATTGTGTAGGTACAAAGCTATCCAAACATAGTAGAACATTGGTATTTGGATAGTGGGTGTTCTAAGCACATGACAGGAAACAAGGCCAACCTAAGCAATTACAAGGCAAAGCTTGGACCCAAAGTGATTTTGGGAGACTCCAACTGTGGACAAACCAAAGGATATGAAAAAATCAAAGTTGGAGCAGTTACCTTCAAAGAGGTAGCATTTGTCAAGGGTCTCAAGCATAACCTCATTAGCATAAGCCAATTATGTGATGAAGGTTATAAGGTAACTTTTAATCATTCCTTATGTCTTATTAACAATAATAAAAACATTAATGTGTTATCTGGTATTAAACATGGAAATATTTATTAAGTCAATTTTGACTCTGCCAATTCAGACATCGGTTTATTTAATTCAATAAGTAAAATAAATGAATTATGACATAAAAGGCTAGGACATGTTAGCCTTAGAACTATCTCTAAGCACTCCAAGGACAATCTAGTAAGAGGACTGCCTTCTGGTTCATACAAGAAGGAAGGACTCTGCAAGGCTTGTCAACTAGGAAAGCAGACCAAGATTAGTTTCAAATCTTTATCCAAAAGTGATTCACCTAGGATTCTGTACTTACTGCATTTGGATCTCTTTGGACCATCTGCAATACAAAGTCTAAGAGGGAAAAATTACACTTTAGTTATTGTAGATGACTTTGTTGGAACCTTTGTTTTGATTTGAGTTAGGATCCATCATTTAGATAGAAGACTGAAAATAATATATATAATATAAATAATATACTGAGAAATATATATATAATTAATAGGCTGGAAAAATAAGAGAAGAATAAAATTTACATATGTTCTCTGCGTTCGATGAACGGTGATCTGCGTTCGACGAACGGTGCCCTGCGGTCGACGAACAGATTATATCAGCGGTCGACGAACAGACCCTGGCTCAGCGGTCGACGAAATCCTACGTTCGACGTATTCAAGTCTGCGTTCGACGAATAGCTCAATATTCAGCGGCCAACGATCTAGCCAGTCTCTGCGTTCGACGAACAGTTCCGTTTGACAAACTCAAGTCTGCGTTCGATGAATATTCAGCAGATGTTCAGAATAGTGAATCAAATGTTCAGGTTGACGAATCAAATGATGAGCTCGACGAAATTGAAGCTCAGCTCGACGAAATATTTGCAGTATTATTTTTATATCATTTAGCTCGACTAAAATATTATATTTATGCTGACAGATTTATTTATAAAGCAATATATTATTCCTATATATATATTGTTGATCTGACATTACAGCCGTGCAAGCATTAAATGTTCTAGCCGTTGGCAGAAATAATAAATGTTGTAGCCATTGCAGCAAGCCAAAGACGGCAAGTTATGTTCTCGAGGATCTGAGAAATAAAAGAAACATTATATCCTTTCCTCTTTGGTCGGCAAGGATTCAAATCAGCCGAAAGCTCTCAGATTAAATATACAGAGAGAAGATCAAAGAAGCAGCAGCAGAATATATGATATAGAGCAGCTAGCGGCATAAACAAAAAAGATACAAGAAGAGAAACAGAGGAGCAAAAAGAAGAACAGATCAAAATATATTATATCTTCTTTTTGCCTAACTTCTTCTTTGCAGATCATATACAACCTGAGACACCAATCTATATCAATTGCTCAGGGATCAAAACTGCAAGAAGAAGAACAGAGGATTTGCAATCTAGAGAAGGAGCTCCATCCACAAGCTATCATTAAACTAAATCAGACAGGGGGATCTCTCTTCAACATCATCATCATCAAGATCCAACTCAACTACCAATCAGGATCTTCAAGAGTCTTCTAAGAAATTGAAGAACACTATAACATTTTATTTTTTCTTTTATTCCTTCCCATCTTGTAAAGGGTTATAACTCCCTTCAAAAGTTAACTCCCGGTGATAGGCCACCTTAGCAAAAACCTGCATCTTGGTTAGAGCACCTGATCAAAAGCTCCCTTGGTTTTTAAGCACCTTATCAAAAGCCTATTGGTGATTTGGGCACCTGATCAAACCTCCATTGGTGTGTGGACACCTTATCAAAAACCCCTTGGTGTGAGGTCACCTTATCAACAACCTCTAGTGGAATCCTACTTGTGGGTAGAAGAGTAGATGTACCCAAGTTTAGTGGGGAACTACTATATATCTTGTGTCATCTGGATGTTTGCTTGCTTTGCTTAATTTCTATTTTAATGTGCTGTGTTTACTTATGCACTCTTACTATTTGTTTTTATTACTCATGCAGCACTCAGCAATCACATATATATATCGTTATTTTGAAATAAACTTAAACAAGACCTTTAATTAATTAAGAACTAATCTCCTTTCAATTGGTATCAGAGGGTGTTGATTTTATGACTTCAATTTCTTGCAACTGATACTCAATTGAACTCACTTTCAATTGGTATCAGAGGAGGTTGATTTTTCACACAGGTTAACACCTGAAATCACAAAGATCACTTAGTTCTTAATATTTTTTTTAAAAGGGTTTTTCTAAATGGCACAATCAGAATTTTTATTTTCTTATCCACCAATATGTAATTTAGATAGATTTTCTTTATGGCAAGCTAGAATTAAATTATATATTAATGCCATAGATGAAGAAATTTACAAATCTGTTTTGACAGGACTTCCATCTTCAATCTCTTCAACAGATGATCAAGAAATGCTGAAAAGTGCTGATGCCATGGCCATGGCCATGAACATATTGGCTAAATCAATGTCAAAAGACATTCTTCTTAAAGTGGCTGATTGCACTTCAGCAAAGGGCATCTGGAACTCCCTCTCAAGGATGGTAAATGAATCCACTCCTACATCTTCAACTAACTATACTTTTGATGCAGAACCATCATTTACTCTAACTGAAGAAGAAGAAAAAGAAGAACAAAAGGCCAGAAATTTCTGTATGATGGCAATATATGGTTCATACTACATATCAGAATCTGAAGCAGAAATGGTAACTAAGGTAGTAGAGGTAACTTCAAACTTTATTTCTACCTCTTATCCTTCTAAATCTATTTTTAAATCATCATCAGGTACATATTTAACAAAATCTGAAAATCACCAATCAGATCTTAAGTTAACACATACAGGTTTAAAAAATTCTGAAAAGGAAATTAGAAAAGAGTTAAAAATAACTAATTTGATTCTGAATATAACAAACCTCAAGAAAATTTTAAAATATCAGCAGAACATATTATTTGTTTAGAAAATAAGTTAATTAAGGCTGATAAGTTTAAACAAACTATTAAAGAAAAAGAAATTATTTATGATCAACAAAATCAGTTTAATTTTTCAAATTTATATTTCAATGAAATAAAAAGGCCAACATATCTATCTATAAGGCAATTTTGTTTTAACTGTTTAATATTTTTACTTAAATTATAATTAAATTAAACAACAGTTAAATGATTCTCTTGAATTTTTCTATCTTAAAACAAAGTCAGATAAACTTCACATTCTTCCAGATTTTCTCTAAAATTAGTTTGAGCATTCTATTCAAATAGCATATATCAGAAATGATCAGAGCTCTGAGTGCGAGTCTCTTCCGATTAAGGGGATTCTAAAGAAAGAAGCTATCCGACATTGTCTTTTTTATTTTAAAATTCTTAGAATCCAATAACAGCTAGCAATTCATTTCATTAAATTCCTATTTAATTCAAAATTTAGGAAATTAGAATTGCTTAAATGAATTTTAAAAGTAGGAAATAATCTCTAACCCTTAAACCTTAAGTTATTCAAGACTTTTTTTTGCTTAGGAATCCTAAACCAAATAGGGGGAGATTGTTAGAACCTAGTCTTAATTTGGATTAGGATCCCAACTCAAATAGGGGGAGATTGTTGGAACCTTAGTTTTGATTTGAGTTAGGATCCATCATTTAGATAGAAGGCTAAAAACAATATATATGTAATATAAATAATATACTGAGAAATATATATATAATTAATAGGCTGGAAAAATAAGAGAAGAATAAAATTTACATATGTTCTCTGCGTTCGACGAACGACGATCTGCATTCGACGAACGGCACCCTGCGGTCGACGAACAGATTATATCACCGGTCGACGAACAGACCCTGGCTCAGCGGTCGACGAAATCCTGCGTTCGACGAACTCAAGTCTGCGTTCGACGAACAACTCAATATTCAGCGGTCGAAGATCCAGCCAGTCTCTGCGTTCGACGAACAGTTCCGTTCGACGAACACAAGGCTACGTTCGACGAATATTCAGCAGATGTTTAGAACAGTGAATCAAATGTTCAGGTCGACGAATCAAATGATGAGCTCGACGAAATATTTGCAGTATTATTTTTATATCATTTAGCTCGACTAAAATATTATATTTATGCTGACAGATTTATTTATAAAGCAATATTTATTATTCATATATATATATATTGCTGATCTGACATTACAGCCGTGCAAGCATTAAATGTTCTAGCCGTTGGCAGAAATAATAAATGTTGTAGTCGTTGCAGCAAGCCAAAGACGACAAGTTATGTTCTCGAGGATCTGGGAAATAAATGAAACATTATATCCTTTCCTCTTTGGTCGGCAAGGATTCAAGCCGAAAGCTCTCAGATTAAATATACAGAGAGAAGATCAAAGAAGTAGCAGCAGAATATATGATATAGAGCAGCTAGCGGTAGAAACAAAAAAGATACAGGAAGAGAAATAAAGGAGCAAAAAGAAGAACAGATCAAAATATATTATATCTTCTTTTTGCCTAACTTCTTCTTTGCAGATCATATACAACCTGAGACACCAATCTATATCAATTGCTCATGGATCAAAACTGCAAGAAGAAGAATAGAGGATTTGCAATCTAGAGAAGGAGCTCCATCCACAAGCTGTCATCAAACTAAATCAGACAGGGGGAGCTCTCTTCAACATCATCATCATCAAGATCCAACTCAACTACCAATCAGGATCTTCAAGAGTCTTCTAAGAAAGAGAAGAACACTATAACATTTTCTATTTTCTTTTATTCCTTCCCATCTTGTAAAGGGTTATAACTCCCTTCAAAAGATAACTCCCGGTGACAGGCCACCTTAGCAAGAACATGCATCTTGGTTAGAGCACCTGATCAAAAGCTCCCTTGGTTTTTAAGCACCTTATCTAAAGCTTATTGGTGATTTGGGCACCTGATCAAACCTCCATTGGTGTGTGGACACCTTATCAAAAACCCTTTGGTGTGAGGGCACCTTATCAACAACCTCTAGTGGATTCCTACCCGTGGGTTGAAGAGTAGATATACCCAAGTTTAGTGGGGAACTACTATATATCTTGTGTCATCTAGATGTGCCTTGTTTGTTTTATTTTTTATTTGCTGTGCTGTGTTTTATATGCTTACTTACTGTTTGATTTTACTACTCAGCAAACATCTACTTATATATATATCATTTACTTTTGAAACAAAGTTAAACACGATCTTTTAATACTTAAGAACTAACTCTCACTTTCAGACTTATCTAGATTCACTTGGGTGTTCTTTCTTAGGAACAAGTCTGACACCTGCAGTGTTCTGACAGACTTTCTCAGGTCCATCAAGATTGAGTACTCAACTCTAGTTGCATTGATCAGAAGTGATCATGGAACTGTGTTTGAATCTCTTCTGATGAGAGAATTCTGTGGAAAAGAAGGGATCAGGTAATGTTTCTATGCTCCTAGAACTCCTCAACAAAATGGGGTAGCTGAAAGGAAAAATAGAACATTAATTGAATCAGCAACTATATTGCTTGTTGATGCTCACTTGCCACTCTCTTTTTGGGCAGAGGCCGTGAACATAGCAAATTATGTGTTGAACAGAAGTCTGATACATAAACTTAAGGGTAAAACACCCTATGAATTGCTTAAGAATAAAAATCCTAAGGTTAACTATTTTAAGATTTTTGGTTGTAAATGCTATGTGCATAACAATGATAAGAAATATCTAAGGAAATTTGAAGCAAAGGCTGCTGAAGGTATATTCCTTGGATACTCTCTTTCTAATAAAGCATATAGAGTTTATAATAAATCAACTATTAAGATAGAAGAGTTCATGCATGTTTCTTTTGATGAAACTAACATGTTAATTGGGGAGAGGAATACCACCTCTACTAGAGATATTTTGCAGGCACCAGCTATATGTGAAGAGCTTAATGGATAGAATCTACAGAATGAAGACTCTCTACTCCCATCAATTCAAACTATTGAAGATAGTGAAGAAGAAGATATTCCAGAAGATCTTGCTAACAATTCTAATCAAGTGACAGCTGATCAAATCCCTCAAGAAGAAACTCATGTTGAACTCATTCCAATTGTTGATCACATCACAGTTAGAGATCATCGAATATCTCAAGTTATTGGAGACATCTCAGCAGGTGTTCAAACAAGGCATCAACTAAACCAAAATTAGATGCATGCTTGTTTCTTATCACAAATTGAACCTCAATCCATAAAAGATGCAGAACAAGGTCCAAACTGGATTCTTGCAATGCAAGAGGAACTCAATCAATTTGAAAGGAACAAAGTTTGGGATTTGGTTCCAAGACCAAAGGGCCATCCAGTCATTGACACTAAATGGGTCTTCAGGAACAAGCTAGATGTTCAAGGCTTCATAATCAGAAATAAAGCAAGATTGGTAGCCCAAGGATACTCTCAGGAAGAAGGAATTAATTATGATCAAACCTTTGCTCCTGTTGCTAGACTTGAAGCTATAAGGATATTTCTTGCATTTGCTGCCTTCAAGAAATTCAAAGTATATCAGAAGGATGTGAAGAGTGCATTCTTAAATGGAGATATCAAAGAAGAAGTTTATGTGGAACAACCACCAGGTTTTATCTCTCCAACTCACTCTTCCTATGTCTTTAAGCTTAATAAAACTCTCTATGGTCTCAAGCAAGGTCCCAGAGCATGGTATGAGACCCTAGCTAATTTTTTTTTAGAGAACAAGTTCTGTAGAGGCATTGTTGATAAAACCTTATTTTTCAGGATACATAAAAATCAAACTCTACTAGTTCAAATTTATGTAGATGATATTATATTTGACTCTACTGATTCAAATTTATACAAAAAATTTTATGACCTAATGCAATCTAAACTTGAAATGAGTAGTATGGGTGAGTTATCTTACTTCCTTGGCCTTCAAGTGAAGCAAATCCTAATGGCATATTCATATCACAATCCAAGTATGCTAAGGAATTAGTGAAAAGATTTGGTATGTCTGATGCTTCTACCATGAAAACACCCATGCCCTCCAATGTTGTTGTAGACAATGATGAATCGGGGAAACCTGTTGATCAAAAAGTATATAGAGCAATTGTTGGCTCTTTACTTTACTTAACAGCTAGTAGACCAGACATAATGTTTGCTACATGCATTTGTGTTAGTTTCTAAGTTAACCCCAAAGAATCTCACCTTATTTTATTAAAAAGAATTTTGAGATATATAAAGGGTTGTCCAAATCTAGGACTCTGGTATCTAACTACATCAGAATTTGAATTAACTGGATTCTCAGATTCTGATTATGCTGGATGTAGAGTAGACAGGAAAAGCACATCAGGAACTTGCCAGTTCCTTGGTGATAAGCTTGTGTCTTAGTTTTGTAAGAAACAAACATCTGTGTCTACATCAATAGCTGAAGTAGAATATATTGCTGCTGGCAGTTGCTGCTCACAGATTTTGTGGATACAAAATCAACTTCTAGACTCTGGTATCAACTTAAATAAATCAATTATATTTTGTGACAACACTAATGCAATATCTATAACACAAAATCCAGTACTCCATAGTAGGACTAAACACATAAAAATTAGGCACCACTTTATCAGAGATAATGTGGATAAAAATAAAATTTGCCTACAATTTATTCCTTCTGACTTACAAAGGGCTGATATTTTCACCAAACCATTGGATGAAAAGAAGCATATCTTCTTTATAAATTAGTTAGGAATGATAGATGAAGATTCAATAAATTATTAATTAAATTTTCTACTTATCCCATCATTTCGTCGAACGGAGATCGACGAAATTTAGTCGTTCGTCGAACGAAGATCGACAAAATCTATTAAATCCAGAGATCGACGATGTCACCTCATTCGTCAAACTGAGATCGACGAAAATTTATTCTTCATCGAATGCAATTTGATGAAGCCCAATGACTCTTCAACTTCTGATTTTCTTAGGTTTAGTCGAACCACGTTCTACGAAAGCTCGCGCCTTCTCCGATCTCTCTCTTTTAAAATCAAAACTTTGATTTCTTTTCATCTTTGCGCCTACAGAACTTGCACTTGCCTCCAGTTCCCTTGCACTTGATCTTTTTCTCTTGCAGGTGTAATGGCAATCTCTCAAGCAGTAATCTCATCGATGAAGTTCGATGCAGGCTTTGACATTGATATGGAATCATTTGCTCGTTCTGACCAAGTTTTCCAAGACATTCTTCAACTTTTTGAAGAACAGCAGTTAAGGAAGTTCATGACCACCAAGATCAAGCTACCAGTTGCAAAAATCAAAGAATGGGTAGATACTGTTGAGTCAGTGAATGCAACAACAATCTCAGGAAGTACTTCAGGAAACCAGGTTCCTCTTTCTCCTGAGATTTTATCAGATGTTTTTGGTTTGATGAATGGTAATGATGAGTTGGATATTAGTTTTGATGAATTTAATATTGCATTGGATAAAATGGGTCACTCCACTGGAAACCCTAATCATCTTCTGAAAAAGAACTTGTCAGTTGAATACAAATTCATGGCTGACGTAGTTGGCAAGGTTTTACTAGGAAAAACAACTGCTCATGATTACATTCCCAGGCACCAATTTCTGGTGATGGTGGCCTTGGGGGAGAAGAAGCAGGTGAATTGGGGATTGATTCTCTTTGAATCAATCAAGAAGAAGCAAAGCAAATTCAGTGCTTACTATGGCAGGATCTTAGGCATTGTTCTTCAAGAGAAAAGCCCAGACCTGTTGGTGTCACCAAAGGTCTTCATTAATGCAAGCAAGAGACTGACTCCAGCTCTCTTTGGTAAGTGGGAGAGAGTGATTCCCAAGAGGACTCCAAGGGCAGAATCTTCCAGGCAAGCTTCTGAAAGCACCAGGACTGATACAATCACTCCTTCACCCCCCTTCCAGAAGTTCCTATTCCTGAATCCTCTACTCCTCTCCCCTCTCAACCTCTTCAGAACACCTCTACTGAAGATGTTCTTCCCTCAAATTCTCTCATAGAAACTCCTTCTTCTTTGCCTTATTCTCCTCCTCTCCAGACAAATCTGTCTTCAGAGCTTCCATCATCATCCATTCCAGTTGATGATTCTCTTCCCTCTCCATCATTTGATCTCTTATCTCCTCAACAAATCTCCCCACCTCATTCTCCCATCCCTGAAGAAATTCATCCACCCATATCAGATGCTACCAACATTTTCCTTCCATCCTCAGTGTGGACCAACCAGGCTCACACTTCTATTCCCCCACCTTCTATTCTAGCACCCTCTTCTTTTTAACATACTTCTGATTTTGTGTATGTTGATTTCTCCTCAATAGCTGATCAGATATTTAATCATATCTCTCCAAAGCTAACTGCTCTTCTAGATGAGAAGCTTGCTCATGTTCTACAAGCCATCTCTGGCCTATCTTCTAAGCTTGCATCCTTCCCTTCCTCCTCATCCTTTGTCCCTTCCTCTAGGGGCCTAGATTCAGGTCTCCCTGAAACTAGGCAGGGGGAGATGCTTGATGAAGAAGCTCCAATAAATGCAGGTTTAGATATGGTTATTGATTTTGAAGCAGTTCTAGTTTTGATATAGCAGAAGCTCCAGTTATTACTCCAATTATAGCTCCAGTAAATAATATCTTTATTAATCCCTCAGTAGATATTATTTCTTTATTATCAAATTTCAATTCAGTTTTCAGCAGGCTGCCTAAGCCTCGAGATTTTTCAAAAGCTATAGTTCCCTATACAGCTTCAGTAGATACAGCATTGTTAAAGAAAATTAACAAAGGTTTTCAAGTTCCAGTTCCAGTTCCAGTTGAAGTAACAGAAGAAGTTGGTTTGGTGAATTCACCTCCAACTTTTGTGTATGATGATTCACCTCTTCCAGAGGATGTTGAGCAAGAACTTGATATTGCTCTTAAAGATATTGATGATCTGTATGATAATCCTGCTCAACCTTCTGATTCTGATGATGATAGTGATGATTCAGATGATAATTCTTCAAAGAAAAGAAAGTCCAGAAGCAAAGTAAAGGCTGTTCCTAAACCTCCCTCTTCAACAAATGATACTCCTTATTATATTTTGAACAACATTACTCTTACAAAGGATTCCCTAGCTTGGATGAGATTCTCTAGAAATGATAATAAAAGGAGAAAGAAAATGAAGAAGACAGGATTCTACTCTGACAAACCAGTCAAGTTTAATCCTCCTCCTCCTCCTCCAGCAGTAGGCTCAGCTAGCATGTCTTCTTCCTCTCAGAGATCTAACCCCCAGCATTCAAGAAAATCAGAAGATAGTCATAGAAGCTCAAGTGGCCCTCATAGTTCAAGATCAGCCAGAGCTCCTCCTTCAGGATCTAGCAGACCTATTTCCTCAGTTTATAAATATCACATATCTGATGGTTCATTTCACAGAAAAAGGTATCCTCAAGATTATCAACCTTCATATTAGGCCAGTGAAATTGATGAAAGGCCTCCATCTCCTATCAATCCAGAATCAGAAAAGAATGCTTTTATGGCTAGATTTAAAGAGACTATTGATACAGCTCAGATAAATAAAGCAATAGCAGAAGGTAAAGATTATTCTCAGTTCTCAACTATGTCTAATTTCATAAGACAAGAATTTGAAAGGTGCAGCTCAAGACACCTCTTTAATGCTAAAGATTATTTAAAGTTGCACCCAGCAGCAGTGGTTCCTCATGCATCATCTCAAACCCTGCTGGGAGCTAATGACCTCTACATGAGTAAAAGAGAATCTGAAAACCCAAACAGACAAATCATTTTCAAGCCATCTTCTTTGACAGAGTAAAGCTTATGATTATTTGGTCTTGCTTATTATTTCTGCTTTCAGTGTAAAGTCTTTCTAAACTTAGAGTACTATATTTCTTATCTGCTGAAATGAAATATAATTTCTGTCAGATATATTTGCACTATGTTTGTTGTTTGTTTTATTATTTGATTTTTTCAAATAATATCCTAACCCAAATAGGGGGAGATTGTTGGAACAACCCTATTACTAATTTGGGCTAGGATCACTATCTATGACTAGGACTCAAGTTGACCCCATTGTATAGTCTAAGGGTCAAGGTCTAAAGTTGTCTGAGTTAGATAGATCTTTGGAAATTCCAGTTTCTGTGTTCGACGAACTTCATTCTGCGTTCGACGAATTCCTTCCTGGGTTTGACGAATGTCGTGTTTCAGTTCGACGAACTTGCTCTTCAGCTCGACGAATTCAATCTTCTAGCTAGTTCATCAGTTCTATATCTCTCAGTTTGACGAACTCTAGATTGAGATCGACGAACTCAGCTTTCTGTTCGATGAATGATTATCTCAGCGTTGAGTTCGATGAACTCAGCTTTCATTTCGACGAACTTAGCTTTCTGCTCGATGAATTTTCTCTTCAGCTTGACAAATTCTGATGGATCAGTTATCTATTTTCTCTGAACTCAGATCGACTATTCAGCAATGGATCTATTCAATTCCTTTTGGACTTATTCATTATCAGATAAGTCAAGATTTGATCTTTCCTTTTAATATTCCTTTCTATTCTCTTCTTTCGAGAATGTAGTCGTTGACATATTGGAAAAGGATACTTTCATGGAAAAGGAAAAGGAATTAAAGTATAATTGCTGAATCAGATTGCAGTCCCAAGAAAGATTTAATTCAGATTATTTTATTCCTTAACCAGAAGATTTGAATTTAAAAAATGAATCATATATCTCTAAGGAAAAGGATGAAGAAGTGTACTACTAGAGAAGGAACACACTTGTGAAATACAAGAAGTCAAAACGAATTACAGAGATCTTCATCCTCAACAACAACATTTTTTTTATTCTCTGAGAACAACAAAATCTTCTCTCAGTTTCAGCTGCTGGTTCTTATTCTTCAAGAGCAACAATAATCTGAGAAACATTGTCTCTCAGATTCATCTGTTATCACGGAAGATCCTTTACATCCAAGAGAAAGCTCCATCCATTATCTGTCAAGAAATTCTATCAGACAGGGGAGCTTTACAACAACAATCCACTAGTCTTCTCTCGGATCTTGTTGACAGAGAAGAATTTCATTAACACTTTTTATTTACCCTTTTTACCCCATCTTGTACAGGGTTCTAACTCCCTTTAAAAGTTAATCTTTGGTGGCAGGGCACCTGATCAAAAACTTGTGTTTTGGTTTGAGCACCTGATCAAAAGGTCAGTGGTGTTTGGGCACCTGATCAAAAATCCCATTGGTGATATGGCACCTGATAAAAAACTAGTGGATTCCTACCAAGGGTGGTAGAAGAGTAGATGTACCCAGGTTGATTGGGGAACTACTATAGATCCTTGTGTCTACTGTGATTATTTTTTCTTTTTGTTGTGTGCTGTGATTTTTGTTTTGCTTTTACACTCACTCTGTTACACATATATATATCAGTATTTTAATTCCGCTATAAAATAAGTTAAAAAACTTTTAATACTCTATTCACCCCCTCTAGAGTAAATCTAAGATCTAAACCTCACTTTCAAAATATCCTTCTGTTCACACACAAAGGACTCATGCTCACACAGTCAGCCAGAAAGGAAGATACAACAGGTTTGAATGATGGTGTTGTGGAAAGACTCGGCACTTTGCAATTGATTGTTGGTACAATCCAACTGCTCCAAGGCTACTTAGGTACCTAAGGGCTTGTAATCTCTTTTTGCAGGTAGTCCAAGAGCCCGCCAGAAGCAAATCTGGGCCTTGGACAAGATGGTTGTTCTGGCCCATAGGCTGGAACAGCAAAATTAGTTCATTACCAATCTTAGTGCAGGTCATCCTATTAAAAAGACCAAAAGAAGTCAGTAGGATTACAAGTTGGAATCGACCAAAATACCCTTGGAGAACTCTCAGAGTTGGTGCCAAAAGATGTCTCCCAAGAAGGGCCGAAAGTTGCCCTAAGCTGACAAGTTTAAGAAATTTGTATCGTCGATACAATAAGTTGTTGCGACGACATAGCAGATGTTGCGACGACAAATGGATCAAGCTGGAAGGATGCGTATCCAATAACCATTTTGACGACAATCAGAAGTATCATCGAAATAGAGTCCAGCTACTTAACATGACACTAGATCGATCCATCGGAGCCGTTTGATCATTTTCACTGACACAGTCAAAGGTACGCGCCCCTTCACCTGCCTACACTATAAATAGAGTGAATACTCGAGAATAAAAATTACGCTATCATTTGCCCTAAGATATTCCTTCGACAAATCACTGCTTCATCTCCGACGTACGGCCTCCTCTCTTGCTCTGAATCGATGGATCCCAAAAGAGAAGAAGTAATCTCAGGTTGTGAACTCCAGCGCGGGGGATTCAACTAGTGCTCTGAAGAAATCAGGTCAGTGCTAGGGCTCTTGGAATCCACCGGCCTAGAATATTTGCTGAGCTAGCCCCAGTTCTTCTCCACCGAGAACTGACGGAGTTCTTCGCTGAAGCCAGGCTCAATCACTCGGAATATCAGATCAAGTCCACTGTAGCTGTAAGAAGGTCAAAATATCTGCAAAGAGTCTCAGGAAGACGCTGCATCTATCGAGAATTGAAGGGGGATAAGAAGAAGAGATGACAACGGAGGATGTCTCCGCTAGTTATACCTGGTGCGACCACACTGGGAAGACCTATGGGTCGATCAAAAGAAATGAGTTCAATCAAAGAGGGAAACTGTTGTCCGACATTGTGGTGAAGGTGCTGCTATGCAAACCCAGTTTTCATGACCAAATCTCCAAGGAGATGTTCGGTGTCATGGCCCAGATAATTCTGTCCAAAAAGACTAACTGGTGTGGGTTTCTTTTCCAAAGAATGAAGAGCACCATGAAGACTCCATCGTACGGATGAATAAAGTCCCTCTACCTCCTGAATACCCTCGATGAAGTCCTCCATAAGAGAATGGGAGTGACCCTGCACTACTCGAAAAGGTTGGACGCCAAGATGCTTGACCGATGGGATAGGTCAATTCCCAAAGCATCCTCTGATGCAGCACCCGCCCCAAAGAAGCAAAAGAAGAAAGATGCCCAAGTCATTCCTTCTAAAGAAGAAGAGTCATCAAGCAGCTCTGATGACAGTTCCCCACCCCAACAAAACCCTGGTGAGACATCTACTCAAAGAGATGCTCCAGCATCAGTATCTGAGCCTGCTTCCAAAGAGCTTATTGAAGAAGGTAGCAACCCCAACTTGGGGAGTGTTCCTGCTGACGGGGAGTCCCAACTTGGGAGCTCAGCCCAAGATGCAGAGATGATTGATTGGGAGATCCCGGCAGGAGGCTCAGCCCAAGGTGATGCACAAGTTGAGGGGAAGACCCAACTGGGGTACTCTGCCTTAGAAAATCAAGGAAATGTGCCCGAGCCAATGGAAGACACCGCCCCTTCAGCTTGCCGAGAATTGGAAATAGTAAGTAAAATAGTAATTACATCTCTGAGTGAGATAGTACCAAAATTTTTCAAGGGAAATGCCAAAGTAACAATCCATATCAGTGAGGAATCGTCTGGAGGTACCCCTGGTGTAGCTCCACAGGAAGAAGGAGATCAAGAAGAAGAAGCTGCTGAGCCATCTTCAGCTCAGGCAGGCTCTCTCTATCACATGATATCTGCTCTACTAACTGCTCAGCAGAAACAATTAGAAACATTCATTATAAAGACTGTGGATGGCCTAAGGAACGAGATGAAGGCTGAGATCAAGACAGTGAAGAGAGACATACTTGATCTCAACACCTAGTGCCCCCACTTCTACACTCTGTCTGCTCCCGCAATAGAACACATGGGCGAGGAAGTCAACAAAGTGGGACATCAAACCCATAAGATCCTGACAAATCAAGTAACATTCATAGAAAATGTGGAGTATGCCTTTGGGCAAATAGAAATAGCTGCTAATAATAATAAGAATCAAGTTTTGAACAGGGTTAATGAGAATGCTCACCCAATAGATGCACATCTACTAGAAGTAAGAAACAATCTAGATGTTACTGAACAGTACCAGCATGAACAGTTAACATTGGTCAGAGAATCTCTTGAAGAACGCATAATTGAACAAGTCCTAACGGGGGAGAAAATAGTAATAAATGCTGGATCCCATCAAGCGATGTGGATAACAAATCAAGTGAAACAGACAACGCAAAAACCCCCATCAGTGTATGAAGCAGTTGATCCATCAGTAAGTACTGATTCAGCGGAGTATGGTATTGAATTCGGAGAATCAACAAAGTCCAGGAAGAGAAAGAAACTCCAGAGCAACAACTACAGGTAGAAGAGGTCGAGGGAAGTTGAGCAGGATCCACAATTAGGAAGGTGGAGTCCTAATTTCAGAGAAATAATTACAGAATCATGGATACATTTTGGATAACCTCAAGAGGGCCATCAAAGAGTATACCAGTCAGTTGAATGGAATAGACATCTAGAGCAACTAGAAAGGAGGAAGAATCACAAGCTAGCGTTCCCCCATGGTCCTCCTCCTTCTCCCAAAAAGATTCCAAAGCCCATCAACTACTATCAGAAGCAAAGGATGAAAGACAAAGGTGCAAGCAACAACAAACCTTGAGGAGCATCGAATCGAATTGAATCAAAAAATAGAATAGGGCAAATGAATGTTAATTCTTATTCAAGAACATTTAATCTATCTATGCGATTGCTGCTTAATGTGATTATATTGTCTTAATGTTAAATCTTTATGTGTGTGGCATTTATCATTGAGGTGAGTTAGGACTTCTTCAAATAGGGGGAGATTGTTGGGAAATGTGGCCTGCAATGTTCCTGATTTAAAGAAGCACTCAGCTCAATGATAAAAGCATTGTGTATTTAATATTATATCTAGTTCATGCTTGCAGAGATCAGACAATATGTCCAGTACTTCAATAATTTGCCTAAGTACATTATCGTCAAAAAGGACTGGACATATTGTCGAAAAGTGTATGCATGTCGTTGAAATGATGTGCAGAGCAAAGAAGAATGATCATATCAGTTATTGTCGAAACAACATGCGTATGATGATATCATTGTGACATCAACACTATAACACCTCACAATGATATCGGAAAGCTGAGATGAAGAAGAAGACTCAAGCACAAAAACAAGTCAGATGGCTACTATATCGTCGTAAAGAAGTCGTGTCATCGATAAGGCCAAGTAGGACTGATGACGATGATATCGTCGTAAAGAAGGCTTGTCGTCGACACGACTAAGGAAGGTCACATGAAGACAGACAGTTGCTGAAGATTAGTCTGTTGACATGATATCGATTATGTCATCAACAAGATAAGGTGGTTACAACGATATCGAGCAGTCAAGAAGATTATGTCGATATCAGTTAGATGACTTCATGTCGTCTTAAGTGCAAGTGCAGAAGGGATGTCCTGTATCGTCGAGGTATCTCTATCTGAAGAAGAAGGAAGTAGACTTGAAGAACTGCCATAATCCAAGTCAACGACAAGTCCTGTCGTCGAGATATTATCCATATCATCGTAATAATGGAAATATCATCGAGACAGAATCAAAAGTTGCCAAACGCGCTGTCATCATTTAATGTCGACGCCTGATTGTCCAATCAGTGCGTGCTCTTAAGGTATGGGCGTCTGTCAGTGAAGGATATCATAGGAGACCGTTAACCGGCTCCTCTGTCCTATAAAAGGGAACAGTGGATGCCCTAAAAAAATAAGAAAAAAATGAGAACGAAGAAATGAAAAAGAATCCCGCCGAGCAATACAATAGAAAAAGCTGCAGAGAAGAATCTACATCAAGGAGAGGAGAACAAACACGCACATCCAGTGTTCTCCAAGTTGCAGTCAAGCCACTTCGACTGATAAGAATCGTTCAAGTCAAGAGCCAGTCAACATCAGGTTATAGAAGAAGTGCTTGAAGAAGATCTGTGCGACCAAGATTCAAATCAGAAGTATCTTCTTCAAGAAAAGAAGCCGATCTCCACCAGGCAGAAGAACAAACATTGTATATCTTTCTTTGTAAGGCTTGCGGGCCAAATCTGTAAGATCTGTTTTGAGATCTAAGTGTCAAGCTTGAGGGTTTGAGATCTGTGAGGCTTGAGGGCCAGGGAAGAGGACTTGCTGGTCAAACCTTGTCGAGCTTGAGGGCTTGAGATCTGTGAGGCTTGAGGGTCAGGGTAGAGGACTTGTGGGTCCAACCATGTCGAGCTTGTGGGCTTGGGTGCAGTAGGGGGTTGAGGGCCTAGGCTGCAGGACTTGCGGGTCCAAGGGGAAAGACTTGCGGGTCTATGATGTGTAGGGCTTGAGGGCATGAGTGTCGAGCTTGCGGGCTTGAGTGCAGTAGGGGCTTGTGGGCCTAGGCTGTAGGACTTGCGGGTCCGAGTTGTAAGGCTCGCGGGCTGGAGACATTGACAGTGTTTTCCGAGATAAGCACACTGCTAGGTAGGCGCAGAGGGACAGAGGACTACTCAAGACACCCTGTCTTGAGGAACCTCAATAAATTCTCGTGTATTTTCTGTGTAGTGCTTTTAATATCTAAACCAGAAATCAAGAACACCAAAAAGGGGAACAAAACAAATTGAAATACCAATTCACCCCCCCCCCCCTCTAGGTGATAAGTCGACACCCAATAACTAACATCTGATATGACCCGGGTTGAGGATTGTGCTTCCTTCTTCATTACCGCATTCAACTTAGCCTTTCCATGATCCAGCTGCCGCTGCTGAGGCGGTGGCGGTGCCAGAGCTGGAAGGGCAGGGCGCTGGCCTGCCATCTGGAAATGCGGACACCTGGTCTGCACATGTCCCTTCTGCCCGCACTGATAGCACGTCCTATCCTTCAATCAGCATCGAGTCGCATCATGACCCTTCTGCCCACAATACCCACATACCTTATCCTTCTTCCAACACTGGGCAGTGTCATGCCCCATCTGATTGCAAAAGGTGCAAAACTGAAGATTCTTATCACCTTGCAGAGCCATCACCTGCAGCTACTTTTGTGCTCCCTGCCTCTTGAAACACCTTTCGAAAGGATGTCCCGCACGGACGCAAAAACTGCACACCACTTTGCCCTTCTTACCTAGAGCGAGGCTGCCTCCATCGCCAGCTTTTCTCTTCTCCTTTCTTAATTCCTTTCTTCTATTCTTAGCATTCTCGATCGCCTCGACCTTCAACGTGGCTTCCACCACAGCTGCAAAGCTCACAGACCTGTAAGCACTAGTTAACTGCTAGATCTCACTGCGGAGACCTCTTAGAAACCTCTTACCCTGCTTTCCTCAGTGGCAACTAAATCTGGGGCGAATCTGCTCAGCTTGTTGAACTCAACCTCATACTCACCTACTGTGAGTTGCATTTGCTTCAAATGCAGGAAGTTATTCATCAGACGATCCTGCTCAACTATGGGCAAAAATTTCTTCAGCAGCATCCCCTTAAATTGCTCCCACAAGCAACCTCCTGCAAGAGCTTCTTTTTCTCTAATCCACCAACTCTTTGCAAGTCCCTTCAGTTGAAAGGATGTGACCATTACCTTCTGGTCAACAGAAACACCAGAGTACGAGAACATCTCCTCCATCGCTAGGATCTAATCATCAAGTGTCATAAAGTCTGCCCTCCCATCGTAGGTCGGGTGTCCTAGCCTATGCAAGTGTGAAATAAAGTTCATCTCTGACAACAACGCTACAGGGGGACGGGCTTCGGTTGACTCATCACCGGTTACTGCCGCTGAGTGGCAGTCAATAATACCTACATCTGCTCCTGCATCGTGACCAACTGTAGCGCCAACATCTCATTGCTAAGACGCAACTCCTCCAACATAGCCTCACTATGCGCACCTGACGACGCACCCTCAGATGGGGGTACATGTCTCATGGGCTGATGCTTTGGATCCATATCTAAGGAAGACAAGAACAAACAACCTATCAAAACTGGACTCAACCCTTTAGGAAGAGAATACATACAAACGCTTGCTCTTGCTACTACCTTGCCCTGGGAAATTTTTTATATATGATATTTAGCTTTAATCAGAATGATAAATCATCACCCCTGAATCACTCGTGCACCTCTCCCGAATGCATGAAGGTTTAACATCTTTCTTTTAAAACCAAGAGTATACATGCATCATCATGTAAATCTCCGGCTTGGCACGTGTGCTTATGTAATGTTATGCAATGCATGTAGTGCTATGCATTTTAAGAAAGGCCTTAATGCATGTTATGAGTGGTGTTGGATCGGTAGGCGCCCTTATAGGGGGGGGGGGGGGGTGAATAAGGTGAAAGTGGAGGTTAGATCTTAAATTAACTCTAGAGGGAGGGGGGGGGGGGGTGAATAGAGTTTAAAACTTGTCCCTTAGTTTTATAGTGGAATTGAAAATACTGATATAAGTATATATGTATAAAGTGAGTGATAAATAAAAACTGAAATAAACTGAGTAATGAAAATAGCACACAACACAACACAAAAAAGAAATCAAACACAGATGACACAAGGAGCTATAGTAGTTCCCCACTAAATTTGGGTACGTCTACTCTTCTACTACCCTTGGTAGGAATCCACTAGGATTTTTGATCAGGTGCGCTCACACCAATGAGCTTTTGATAAGGTGCCCAAAAACCAAGCAGGATTTTTTGATAAGGTGTCTTGCCACCAAGAGGTAAACTTTTGAAGGGAGTTTGAACCCTGTACAAGACGGGATAGAGAGGGGTTGAGATGTTCTTCTCTGTCAAGATGTATAGAGAAGACTCTAGTGGATTTGATGTAGAAAAGAACTCCTTTGTCTGATATAAGATGTTTGACAGTTGATTTTGCTGGAGCTTTTCTTTGAAAGAATTGATCTTCCTGTAGCAGATAAATCTGAAAGGCAAGAGTGCTTCTCAGGTTGTTGTTGCTCTTTTGAAGATCTGGACTTGCAGCAAAAAACTGAGAGAAGAATTGAAGTTCTCAGTTGAAATGAAAATGTTGTTGTTGAGGAAGAAGAAGATGATGTTCTTTTTGTTCTTCTTTCTCTTCTCTTCCTAAAGCTTTCTCCTTTCTTGATTCTAATTTTGCAGCAAGAAATCTGAGAGATAGTGTTGAAGTTCTCAGAAAATGTGTGCTGCTGAAGGAGGAAGAAGATGAAGTTCTGTTCTCTGTAAAATTCTTAGCAGGAAAAAGATGAAGATCTGTTCACTTTTGTTCTTCTATTCTTCCTGTATATCTCTCTCTTCCTTTTTCCGTGCTAAAGATCTGTCGTGAAAGCTGTGAAATTAATCTGCTATATTTTCTTTCCTTTTCTTTTGAAAAACTCTGACAGACATTAATTGCATATTCCTTAAATTAAGGAATATAATACGCTGAGAGTTATTTTTAAAACATAAAATAGCTGCGCCATTTAATTCTTTCCTTTTCCATGAATATGTCCTTTTCCGAAGAAATGTCAACGGCTATAACTTAAATAATAAAGGAAATATATTTTCCTTACTTGATCTGATGGAAAGAGCCGTTGCTGTCGTCGATCTGAGTTCAGAGAATGAAATAAATGTAATTATTCTGAAATTTCTGAACTTAAATAAGAAATCTTTGATCTGAATAAAATTCGTCGTGCAGATTCGTCGACCTCAAGATTTTCGTCGAACACAAAATTTACTCGTCGACCTCAATTGAATCTTGTTGGAATAATTAATTTTGTTGAGCTGTGAAGACTTTCGTCGATCTGAAGATGTTCGTCGAACGCAGACTTGAGTTCGTCGAACGCAGACTTGAGTTCGTCGAACGGAAGTATTCGTCGATCGCTGAGCCTGGATAAAATCGTCGACCGCTGAGCTTGAGTAAAAGGCGTCGAGCGCTGAGCTTGAGCAAAAGGCGTCAAGCGCTGAGCTGGGATCTATTCGTCGACCGCTGAACCGCTGAGACGGGATTGTCGACCACTGAGATGAGCTTGCATCAAGCCGTTCGTCGAACGCAGAATGAAATTAGTCGAGCGTTGCACTTAGACAAATTCTTCGACCGCTCAGATCTGAGATGTTTGTCGAGCACAGAATGAACATCTTTCGTCGACCGCAGAGCGCCGTTCATCAAACGCAGATAGCTATTCGTCGAACGCAGAGAACATGTCGATCGTTGAACGCAGAGAGTTTGCCATTCGTCGAACGCAGATAGCCGTTCGTCGAACGCAGTGTGGAGTTCGTCGAACGCAGAATCTGAATGAATTCTTTAGATATAACAGTCAAAACTCTTGACCCATAAACTATACATTGGGGTCAACTCTGTCCTTAGTCAACATATAGTGATCCTAGCCCAAATCAGAAATAGGGTTGTTCCAACAATCTCCCCCTATTTGGGTTAGGACACTATTTGACAAAAATTAAAAATAAACAAATACTAATACAGCAAAAACAACAGAGCATGAATATATCTGATATATTTTCAAATATTTTATCAGCTATAAAATAAATAATACTCTGAGTTTTGAAACATTTTAATGAAAATAAAACTGATAGAAATACAATCAGAACCTTTGATTTTTCTGAATTCTGCCTTCTAAATTCTGAAATTGTCTGAACTGTATTGTTCTGAATTCTGATCTGTAACTGAACTTTATATGCTATGTAAATCAGCTTTCTGAATTTGTTCTGAACTGAATATGTCTGAATTCTAATTTTGTCTTTCTCTGATTTCTGAATTCTGATTAGCTGAGCTGTAGCAATAACTGATACTGAATTTGCTATATCAAAATTCTTCTTCTAAACTATACCGTATCTGCATCTGAACTTCTGTATTTTTTTGAAACAGCAAACTGTTGTGAGCTTTATCAAGCTTCTTCATTTTCTAAACAGCAAACTGTTGTGAGCTTTATCAAGCTTCTTCATACAGCAACTCCCCCCGAGAGTGTCTCCCCCTGAGACTGGAGGTTCTTCAGCTTTCTCCTTTTGCCTAGTTCATAGAACAACTCCCCCTGAGCAAAGCAGTGCATGAAATGGAGCTTGTTCATGAAAAATTCTCCCCCTGCCTAGTTTCAGGAAAGGCCTAAAGCTAGGCCCCTTGAAGAAGGGACATTTGATGGATGTAGGGAAGGATGCAAGATTGTCATTGATATTGTTCCTGGTGGTTGTTCCACACAGGCTTCTTCTTTGATTTCTCCATTTAAAAATGCACTCTTCACATCCATTTGATATACCTTGAACTTCTTATATGCAGCAAATGTAAGAAAAATTCTGATTGCTTCAAGTCTTGCAACAGGAGCAAAGGTCTGATCATAATCAATCCCTTCTTCCTGTGAATATCCTTGGGCTACCAATCTTGCTTTATTCCTTACAATGTTGCCTTGTTCATCTAACTTGTTCCTAAAGACCCATTTAGTGCCAATGACTAGATGGCCCTTTGGTCTTGGAACCAAATCCCAAACCTTGTTCCTTTCAAATTGGTTGAGCTCCTCTTGCATTGCAAGAATCCAATTTGGATCTTGTTCTGCATCTGTTATAGTTTGAGGTTCAACTTGTGATAGGAAACAAGTATGCATATGATTTTGGTGTAGTTGATGCCTTATTTGAAAACCTACTGAAATATCTCCAATCACTTGTGATATTGGGTGATCTCTAACTGTGATGTGGTCAATAGTTGGAGTTGGTTCAGCAATAGTATCTTCTTGGGGAATTTGTTCAGCTGTCACTTGAATTGATTTGTCAGCAAGATCTACTGGATGATCTTCTTCTTCACTATCTTCAAATGTTTGAGTTGTTGGAAGTAAAGAATCTCTTTTCTCTAGATTTAGCTCACTTAGCTCTTCACATAGATCTGATACCTGCAAAGTATTTATGGTAGAGGTGGTATTCCTCTCCTCATTTAACAGGTTAGTTTCATCAAAAGAAACATGCATGGACTCCTCTATCTTAAGAGTAGATTTGTTGCAGACTCTATATGCTTTACTAGATAGAGAGTATCCAAGGAATATGCCTTCAGCTGCCTTAGCTTCAAACTTCCTTAGATATTTCTTATCATTGTTAAGCACATAGCATTTACAACCAAAAATCTTAAAATAGCTAACCTTAGGCTTTTTATTCTTGAGTAGTTCATAGGGAGTTTTACCCTTAAGTTTATGTGTCAGGCTTCTATTCAACACA
The DNA here is from genome assembly GCA_033032865.1 of Dactylorhiza incarnata. Lineage (NCBI taxonomy): Eukaryota > Viridiplantae > Streptophyta > Magnoliopsida > Asparagales > Orchidaceae > Dactylorhiza > Dactylorhiza incarnata. The sequence goes on from JAWHQI010000016.1 coordinate 66,153, forward strand.
AAATTTGTTGTGTTCACTGCCTCTGCCCAAAAAGAGAGTGTCAAATGAGCATCAACAAGCAATGTAGTTGCTGATTCAATTAGTGTTCTATTTTTTCTTTCAGCTACCCCATTTTGTTGAGGGCTTTTGGGAGCAGAGAAACACTGCCTGATCCCTTCTTTTCCACAGAAATCTCTCATTAGAAGAGACTCAAACTCAGTGCCATGATCACTTCTGATCAATGCAACTACAGTAGAGTACTCAGTCTTGATGGACCTGAGAAAGTCTGTTAGAACTTTGAAGGTGTCAGACTTGTTCCTAAGAAAGAACACCCAAGTGAATCTTGAGAAGTCATCTACAATAACTAGAGAATAATGCTTCCCTCCTAAGCAACAAATATAGAATCCTAGGTGAATCACTCTTGGATAAAGATGTGAAACTACTTCTAGTCTGCTTACCTAACTGACAAGCCCTGCAAAGTCCTTCCTTCTTGTATGAACCAGAAGGCAGTCCTCTGACAAGATTGTCCATATAAAGCTTAGTGATAGTTCTAAGGTTAATTTGTCCAAGCCTTTTATGCCATAATTCATTTGTCTTACTTATTGAATTAAATAGACAGATGTCTGAATTGGCAGAGTCAAAATTGACTAGATAAATGTTTCCTTATCTAATACCAGATAATACATTTATGTTTTTATTATTGGTAATAAGACATTGGGAAGGGTTAAAGGTTACCTGATAACCTTCATCACATAACTGACTTATGATGACGAGGTTGTGCTTCAGTCCCTTGACATAAGCTACCTCTTTGAAGGTGACTTCTCCAACTTTGACTTTTCCATAGCCTTTGGTCTGTCCACAGTTGGAGTCTCCAAATATAACTTTTGGTCCAAGCTTTGTCTTGTAGTTGTTCAGGTTGGCCTTGTTCCCTTTCATATGTTTTGAACAGCCACTGTCCAAATACCGTTTTTCATTTATTCTTGGACAGCTATGTACCTGATCTGCATCATCTTCTGCTTCTAGTTATGATCCTTCTTCATCAGAATTATTGGCTGAGGCATTGATTGCCATCATGCAAAAGTTCTTCTCTTCTTCATTATCTTCATCATCACTGGATGATGATGCATTTCCTGACTCACTGCCTGAGTCATAAATTGCCATCAGGCACTGATCATTCTCTTTTGTTTCTTCATCATCATCTGAAGAGCTGGATGACTGATCTGATTCAGTTTCACTCCAGGTTTCTGCTATAAAACCTCTTCCCTTCTTTTTGTGTTTGTGAGAGGAAGACTTGCTGGAGTTTCTTTTCTCTTCTTTGTCCTTTTTATTTCTTTCTTCTGGTTTTCTGGACAGTCTGGTGCAATATGTCCTATTTTCCTGTAACCAAAACATATAATTTCTTTAGAATTGTTTTTGTCATACCTTGGCTTTTCATAGCTTCTGGGTGACTTTTTCCTGAAGTCTTTCCTTGCCATCTTGTAGAATCTTTTGGCAAGCAGACTCATCAACTCCTCATTGTCAGGAGTCTTTCCTTCTTCTTCTGTAGCTTTGAAGGCAATATTCCTGTCCTTCTTTGTTGAAGAGGAGGTGCTCACTTGTTCAGCTTCCCTTGTCTTGATGAGTTGCTCATAGGATTTGAGCTTTCCTAGCAGTGTCTCAGTAGTTATCTCATTAAGACTTCTGGCTTCCTTGATAGTCCAGATCCTAGAGTCCCAAGTGTTGGGGAAGCACATTATGATTTTGTCATTGATCTCAGTTAATGAGATTTCCTTGTCCAGTGTTCTGAGTTCACTTATGATTATACTTAATCTAGTCTACATATCTGCAACTAATTCTTCTTCACCCTTCTTGAAGTTCTTATAGAGAGATCAAGTGAGATCTTCTGTCCTTTCTTTCATCAGCAGAGCCTGCAACCATATTGTTGAGATAGGTCCATATCTCTCTAGCTGAGGTGCAATCCACCACTTTCTGAATTATGTCATCAGACATTATTTGAGCCAGAATGTTCATGGCTTTTGCATCAACACTCCTTTGCTTTTTCTGTGTCTCTGTCCATTCAGGAGGTGGGACAGCATTGTTGGCAGTTGTGGTTTCAGTACTTGCTGCTGCTGTAGGTGTTGGAGGCCCTGTCAAAATAACATTAAATATTTCTTCATCAATTGAGTTCATATATAACCTAATTCTTGCTTTCCATAGTGCAAACTTACTGAGATTGCACATAGGAGGTCTTGTGCTAGAATACTTTTTGTTTTGTGCCATGAGTTTTTAACAGAAAATAAATAAAAATAAAAACTCTAAAAGAATTTAAGATCTAATTGATCTTTGTGATTCAGGTGTTAGCATGTAAAGAATCAACTTCCTCTGATACCAATTGAAAGTAGAGGTTAGATCTTAAATTAACTCTAGAGGGGGGTGAATAGAGTTTAAAACTTTTCCCTTAGTTTTATTGCGGAATTGAAAATACTGATATAAGTATATGTGTATAGAGTGAGTGATAAATACAAACTGAAATAAACTGAGTAATGAAAATAGCACACAACACAACACAAAAAAGAAATCAAACACAGAGGACATAAGGAGTTATAGTAGTTTCCCACTAAACTTGGGTACGTCTACTCTTCTACCACCCTTGGTAGGAATCCACTAGGATTTTTGATCAGGTGCCCTCACACCAATGAGCTTTTGATAAGGTGCCCAAAAACCAAGCAGGATTTTTTAATAAGGTGTCTTGCCACCAAAAGGTAAACTTTGAAGGGAGTTTAAACCCTGTACAAGATGGGATAGAGAGGGGTTGAGATGTTCTTCTCTGTCAAGATGTATAGAGAAGACTCTAGTGGATTTGATGTAGAAAAGAACTCCTCTGTCTGATATGAGATGTTTGACAGTTGATTTTGCTGGAGCTTTTCTTTGACAGAATTGATCTTCCTGTAGTAGATAAATCTGAAAGGCAAGAGTGCTTATCAGGTTGTTGTTGCTCTTTTGAAGATCTGGACTTGCAGCAAAAAAACTGAGAGAAGAATTGAAGTTCTCAGTTGAAATGAAAATGCTGTTGTCGAGGAAGAAGAAGATGATGTTCTTTTTGTTCTTCTTTCTCTTTTCTTCCTGAAGCTTTCTCCTTTTTTGATTCTTATTTTGCAGCAAGAAATCTGAGAGATAGTGTTGAAGTTCTCAGAAAATGTGTGCTGCTGAAGGAGGAAGAAGATGAAGTTCTATTCTCTGTAAAATTCTTAGCAGGAAAAAGATGAAGATCTGTTCAATTTTGTTCTTCTATTCTTCTTGTATATCTCTCTCTTCCTTTTTCTGTGCTAAAGATCTGTCGTGAAAGCTGTGTAATTAATCTGCTATATTTTCTTTCCTTTTCTTTTGAAAAACTCTGACAGACATTAATTGCAGATTCCTTAAATTAAGGAATATAATACGCTGAGAGTTATTTTGAAAACATAAAACAGCTGCGCCATTTAATTCTTTCATTTTCCATGAATATGTCATTTTCCGAGGAAATGTCAACGCCTATAACTTAAATAATAAAGGAAATATATTTTCCTTACTTGATCTGATGGAAAGAGCCGTTGCTGTCGTCGATCTGAGTTCAGAGAATGAAATAAATGTAATTCTTCTGAAATTTCTGAACTTAAATAAGAAATCTTCAATCTGAACAAAATTCGTCGAACGCAGATTCGTCGACCTCAAGATTTTCGTCGAACACAAAATTTACTTCGTCGACCTCAATTGAATCTTGCTGGAATAATTAATTTTGTTGAGCTGTGAAGACTTTCGTCGATCTGAAGGTGTTCGTCGAACGCAGACTTGAGTTCGTCGAACGGAAGTATTCGTCGACCGCTGAGCCTGGATAAAATAGTCGACCGGTGAGCTTGAGTAAAAGGCATCGTGCGCTGAGCTTGAGCAAAAGGCGTCGAGCGCTGAGCTGGGATCTGTTCGTCGACCGCTGAACCGCTGAGACGGGATTGTCGACCGCTGAGACGAGCTTGAAGCAAGCCGTTCATCGAACGCAGAATGAAATTAGTCGAGCGCTGCACTTAGACAAATTCTTCGACCACTGAGATCTGAGCTGTTGGTCGAGCGCAGAATGAACATCTTTCGTCGACCGCAGAGCGCCGTTCGTCGAAAGCAGATAGTCGTTCGTCGAACGCAGAGAACATGCCGATCGTTGAACGTAGAGAGCTTGCCGTTCATCGAACGCAGATAGCCGTTCGTCAAACGCAGAGAACATGTCGATCGTTGAACGTAGAGAGCTTGTCGCTCGTCGAACGCAGATAGTCGTTCGTCGAACGCAGTGCGGAGTTCATCGAACGCAGAATCTGAATGAATTCTTTAAATTTAACAGTCAAAACTCTTGACCCATAAACTATACATTGGGGTCAACTTTGTCCTTAGTCAACATATAGTGATCCTAGCCGAAATCAGAAATAGGGTTGTTCCAACATAAGGGTTTTTAAAACTTAAGTTATATTTTGACTTTCTTTGAAATAATGCGTGAATAAGAAAGTGAAAAATCAAACAAAGCAATTAAAATAAAGTGAAGACATGTTTTATTGATATGAAATAAGGTTTTACAAAAGTTGATTTCTATAACGCTAGAAATCGGTGGCGATAATAGTAAGCTCTTTTTGTTTTCTATCCCGACTCGCATCCCCACGAACCGGCGGCCCTAGCCGATCCTTCCCCGGATTCGTCCTCAAGCCGCTTTAGCCAATCCAACCCCAGATATGACCTTGAGAACCCGTAGACCTAACCTAGATCTAGTCGCCAACACGAGGCGAGTTTCTGCCCTAAGTCCTACCCAGACCTAGTCGTCAACATGAGGCAAAATCTCTAACGGTTTACAAGAAATATGAAATGATAATAATAAAAACTCCCTCATGAAGAACTTCTAAAGTTGGAGACGATGATCCACTGTAGAATAAGCGTTGTAGAAGCGAACGTCATTTGGATCCGGCGTGAAGAGATTCTCCTTCAAAAATCCGCAGAGCTTTGGTAGGACATCAAGTTTCGGCCAAATCAGCCTCTGGAATTCTAGCACTCAATCTCTCTCTCTCTCTCTCTCTCTCTCTCTCTCTGATGGCTTAATGAAACAAGAGAAGAGGGGTCCTATTTATTGCCTCAGCGCTAGCGCCTGCGCAAGCACTACCGCCGGAGCTATCCCGGATTAGGCATTATTCTGTGTTGGGAAATCTTCAAATCGAGGAAACATTTCTCTCTTGCCTTCTGTGCTCTGCGCTACCGCCTGCGTTATCCACTACCGCCAGGCGCTAGCTCCTTCTATATGTGCTTCGGAATTGCGCTAATCAACGCTAGCGCCAGGCGCTAGGTGCTACCGTCGGCGCTAGTGGGCATGTTGGAATTATTGGCCCAATTTTGGGGGCAACCTTTTTATGTCATCCTTGAGTCATATGGACTTTGTTTCCTACACACTTAAACACACAAGATCAAATACACATAAGATTTGTTATTCTTAAACCTAGGAGATGCGGAAGACCATGTTCCAACAAACTCCCTCTTTTGATAATAACAAATCCATTAATTATAAATCAGAGCATTAATATATAAGGATGATGAAACCTACTTGTGTGTGTGAGAGAGTGATGACTTAGGATAAATAGTGATTGTATAATTTTAGAATTGCTCCCCCTAAATACATGCTCCCTCTAAGTGAATGCTCCCCTAATATGTAAGCTATCATCTTTAATTAATCAAGTTAGTTTTTCATTTTGATAGCGGATTTTATTTATCATGGAAGATCTCCCCCTTTTGTTATTAGCAAAATTGGGTAAGGAAGCAAAACACATAGACGTTTTGATAAAAGGCATGATCGAGCTTTAAGAGAGAAGAAAATGATAAGGAGTTTTAGAATAAGTTTCATAGATCAGAGTTTTTAGTATAAGTATTGCTATAGAAATAAATCAGAGTTTTTAGCTTTATTTTAAAAAAAATGAAATGACATTTACCATGCAAGTCTATCATTTAAAAAATTTGAGTTTGAAAACTTGAGATAAGCATGAAAAGAACAATAGGTAAACGTAATGTAGCGTAAGACTTAGAAAAGTACAGCAAACAACTTTTTGTAAGACATGATAAAAATGTCAAAGATGTTTTTGATAAAAATTTACTTAAAAGGATTATCATGAAGTAACCAAGCATGAAAGAGATGTATGAAAGAGAGACTACTGCAATGTTATTCTAATTCATAAAGTCAAAAACACACCAAACATTGTAGAAAGCATACTAGGATATCTAGTGCATTTTAGATATAAAAAAATATTATAGAATTAGCAATAGGATCCAATACTCATGAGGAGAAGTGTTATGGAAGATAATGATGTGCACAAAGTGTATTTTGAAACGAGTAAACAAATGTTATAATAAAAAATACAAGACAAATGTAGAGTAAAGTGCACAATAAAACACAAATAAGATTACTTCCACACAATTTATGCACAAAGAAAAAATGTACAACTACCAAGGTGCTTTGCACACACAATGCTCATTAAGACTTATCAAGGTGCAAAGTAGTGCTTGGGGGATCACACAATTTTATTTTTTCAGTTTTGTTTTTGATCCGGTGTACTTAAGAATAAGTGGTTTTTTTTGTGAAATGAAAGTTTGCACAAGATATTTTACTAATATTTCCAAGGTGCTCAACCCCACAACGCTTATTAAGACTTATTAGGAGGTTCAAGTAGTGCTTGGTGGAGTTATCTTTTGTCACTTTATTGCAATTTTTTGTTTTGTACAAAGTTCTTCGATTACACTTGCTTTGCAAACCAATTGAATTTTGAAAGTACAACCACTTTTTTTTTATATTTAATAGTGCAAATAAATGTAGTGTAAGTAAGATACTTGTGCAAATTTAATTGATTGTACAATTACAATACATAGGCAAGCATCTTTAGATTAAAAACATAAGTAGACTTAACCAAAAAGTGAGTGAAGAAATATCATTATCAACCATAAGACATTTACTCATACTTAAAGGCATGCTAAGCAAGGTTTTACACTACTTTTACAATAGAATTGATGTACATATTAATAGATAAATCAAAGCATGATAAGAACAATGTTCAAAAAGTTTTTTGACAAGATAAATTGTAACAATGTAGAAGTTCTAAATGATAGATTAAATCATGCTTGATGGTCACAATACAGTTTTTTTGATAATGTTGATGTTTTATATTTTTGTATTTGATTTTACATTTAAAAATAGAATTTAAACAAATGAACAAATTTTTTTTGTAATTTTGGCTTTGGATTTTTCAAAAATGAAATAAAGTCAGAAGTGCAATAAATATAGATTAGTATATTTTTAAGTATTTTTCAAAATTTTACAAATACAGAAAAACAGATAGTTGCGCTAGCGCCGGCGTTAGCGTTAGCATGGGAAACAGTACACGATTTTTGATGATTTTGAAAATTTTAATTGTTGATCTTGATTAAGTGTCTTAATAGTAGTTTCATGCAGAAATTTCAGAATTTTAGGAGATGTTTTAGATGGTTAAAAATTGCATACATGCATTCATGAATGTGTTTTAACTTGAAAGATCTAGGAGTCCTAACTCAAGTCGTAATAATCGAAATCTAGCATCGGGAAGAGGTTTAGTAAATATGTCAGCGAGTTGAGAGTCCGTACCAATAAAACTTACTTTTACATGCTCTTTCTAAATGTGGTCCCTGATGAAATGATGACGAACATCTATGTGTTTGGATCTAGAGTGGTGTAAGGGATTATATATAAGGTCTATAGCACTTTTGTTGTCACATTTAAGATCAATGTTTTTGAGATGAAATCCAAAATCCTCTAGAGTTTGGCTCATCCATAACGCTTGTGCACAACAACTACCAAGTGTGATGTATTCGGCCACCGTGGTGGAGAGTGCAACTGAAGACTGTTTCCTATTAGACCAAGCAACTAATGATGGTCCTAAATAGTGACAAGTACCGCTAGTGCTTTTTCGATCTCATGAACAACCGACATAATCCAAATCGGAATAGTCGTGAAGTGTAAATGTATCATTGTGTGGGTACCATAATCCTAATTTGGATGACCCTAATAGATAACGAAAAATACGTTTTACCGCTTTTAAATGAGATTCTTTTGGATTGGCTTGAAAGCGGGCACATGGACACACAACAAACATTATATCTGGTCTAGATGCACTTAAGTAAAGAAGAGATCTTATCATTCCTCTATATAAAGTTTGATCAATGGAAATTCCAGATTCATCTTTTCCTAGTTTTAAAGAAGCACTCATAGGAGTAGAAGCTTGTTTATGATTTTCTAATCCAAATCGTTTAAGTATATCGTGAACATATTTTGTTTGGCAAATAAAGATACCATCAGATTGTTGTGAGATTTGAAAAGCAAGAAAATATGATAGTTCTCCTACAAGACTCATTTCAAATTCATTTTTCATTACTGAGACTACTTCATTACACAACTCTTCATTAGTGGCTCCAAAAATGATATCATCAACATATATTTGTAAAATAATTAGATCGTTATTATTATGCTTAATGAAGAGTGTGTTGTCGGCACTTCCAATAACATAACCGTGCTTTAACAAAAATGATGTAAGTCTATCATACAATGCACGTGGCGCTTGTTTTAATCCATAAAGCTCTTTTTCTAATTTGTAAACATGATTTGGAAATTTTTCATTTATAAAATGGGGGGGGGGGGGGGGGGTTGTTCTACATAAACTTCTTCTTTTATAAACCCATTTAAAAAAGCACTTTTAACATCCATTTGAAATAATTTTATTCTTTTAAAACTCGCAAATGCCAAAAATATTCGTATAGATTCTAAGCGGGCAACGGGTGCAAAAGTTTCTTCAAAATCTACCCCCTCGATATGAGAAAAACCTTGAGCAACTAAGCGTGCTTTATTTCTTATAATCCTAGATTCACCATCTAATTTATTTTTAAAGATCCATTTTACGCCAATTACAAGATGATTAGATGGTCTATCTACTAGATTCCAAACTTTATTTCTTTCAAATTGATCTAACTATTCATTCATAGCCAAAAACCAAAATTCGTCATTTAAAGCGGTGGAAAAGTTTTTAGGTTCGATTTCGGAAACAAAGCAGATATTTGAAAATGTTTCATGAAGAGAAGATCGAGTTCTTACCCCAGTAGAAGGTTCCCCAATGACTAGCTCTTTTGGATGATTTTTTGAGAAGTTCAGGATGCTTGGGGAACATATTCATCTTCCTTGGCCTTCTCCTCCTCTTCTTTGGAAGGTTCCTCTTCGTCATGCTCCAAAGATGGCAAAGGTTCATCCTTTGTACCTCTAGGAAGTCTTTCTGCACACGGAATAAATTCATCAAATTTAACATTAATAGACTCTTCAACCTTACTCAATCTTTTGTTAAATATTCTATAGGCTTTACTAGTTGAAGAATATCCAAGAAATATTCCTTCATCACATTTTTCATCAAATTTTCCTAAAGAATCTTTTGTATTAAAAATAAAACATTTACACCTAAATACTTTAAAATATGATACGTTAGGTTTCTTTTGATAATATAGGTCATATGATGTGAGATTTAGAGATGGGTGAAGCATGACTCTATTCATTACATAGCATGATGTGTTTACTGCTTCGGCCCAAAAAGTCTTAGGTAATTTATATTCAGATAACATAGTGCATGCTAGTTCTTGGATTGTCCTATTCTTTCTTTCTACAATACTGTTTTGTTGAGGTGTGCGTGGAGCGGAGAACTCTTGCTTAATACCTAACATTTCACAAAAAGTTTTAAAGTTTTCATTTTCAAATTCTCCTCCATGAAATGAGCGAATGCATTTTATTTTTAAATCTAGTTCATTTTGAATACGAGTACATAATTTTGAGAATTCGTAAAACACATCAGATTTTGAAGAGAGAAATAAAGTCCAACAATATCTCGAGAAATCATCTATTAGAACGAAAATATATATTCTACCACCAAGACTTGCGGTGCTAACGGGACCAAATAGATCCATATGAATTAGTTGCAATGGTTTAGAAGTAGAAATTTTGTTTATTCTTTTAAAAGATGATTTTGTAAATTTTCCTTTTTGGCATGGTGAACATAGTGAAGATAAATTTCCATTCAATTTAGGCAATCCTCTAATCAATTACTTTTTGCTAGTTTTAAAATGAGCTTTGTACTAGCGTGACCTAAGCGTCTATGTCATAGTTCTAATTCATCATTTTTAGTTAAAAAAAATTTATAGAAGATTTGGAAAGATCATGAAATGAAACTATGTAAACATTGTGAATTCTAGGTGCAGTTAGTAACACATTTTTTGATTTAGGATTAAATATTTTGCAAAGATTAGTGGATGATTCAAATAATACATCTAATCATTTATCACATAGTTGGCTTATAGATATTAAGTTATGTTTTAATTCTTTAACATAAAGAACATTTGAGATAAGAAAGGAATCATTACCCACTGTACCTACTCCCATGATCCTTCATTTACCGTTATCACCAAACGTTACGATTCCTCCTTTCTTCTTTTCTAGGCTAAGGAATTTTGATTTGTCGCCCGTCATGTGCTTGGAGCAGCCTGAGTCCAAGTACCACACGTCCTCCGTTTCCTTAGCCTTCCTGCAAATCTAGAAAGAAGATGAGAGTAAAGATCCAGATACCCAAGAGGTACCACCCATAGAGTAAGTGGATTTCTTAGGTACCCAGATTTGTTTTAACGATCGTTGTTTTATATTCTTGCAAGAGCTAGACGTGCGTCCAAACTTAAGACAATTTGCACACGAAATAAAGGAGGTTGAGACCCTTTTTTGAATTTCTACATTGCTCTTGCTGGTTGATGTTTGAACTTTAGAAAAAACAAGAGATTTTTAACTGTTAAGCTACCGCCGGCGTTAGTGGCTAGCGTCGGGCGGTAGGGCTCACTTTGATATCCGAGCCCAAACTTTCCAGAACCATAACATTGGTTTCCCAAAATCATGTCCATGGATTTTTGACCTATTCCGAATTTTTTTATGGCCATATTGAGATCATGATTTTGTTTTTTAAGAAATGTATTTTCTTGTACAATCATAACACATTTATTTTCAAAACCCTTTTTGTTATTTTCAATTTATGAGATAGAGGTTTTTAGTTTTCTCTCTAAGTCCCCCTTTTCTTTTGTAATATTTTTGATTTGTGAGAGGGCCTTAGAATGAGAAACTTCAAGTTCTTTTGCCTTACATAAAGAGTGCTCACACTCTTGGCATGAAACCTTTCTCTTTTCAAGGGAAATCAATTTTTTTGTGAGCTTATGATTATCTTTGATAATAGATTCATTTTCATGATTTAATATAATATTATCTTTTATACTTTGATCATAGGATTTGCAAGTTTGAACAAATTCATCATAGAGTTCTTCGAAGTTGGGAGGAGTTACCTCAGTGTCGCTAAGAACACTGGTGTCGTCATCGTTGCTTTTTGCCATTAAGCATAAGTTTGCTTCCTCCTCGCTGCTTGACTCGGACTCGTTTGAATCTTCAGAGGAAGAATCATCCCAAGTTGTGGCTTTCAATACTTTCTTTTTCTCCTTCGCTTTGTATTGTTCTTTTTGCTCCTTTTGATACTACGGGCACTGGCTCCGAATGTGCCCGGTCTTTCTGCAATGATAGCACTCTGGAGGTTGTCTTTCTTCTTCATCTTCGCTTTATTTTCCTTTCTTTGATGAAGAGGAAGATCCTTTTCGTCGAGCATCCTTTTGGAAGTATTTCCGGAAGGTGTTCCTTCTGTCCGGATTCCTAATGAACTTCCTGAAGTTCTTCACCAAGAGACCTTCTTCATCTTCATCATCATCTTCGATGCTCTCCTTCTTTGATTTTAGTGCCAGCGCCTTTTTCTTTGGCTCTTTATTGTATTCATCTTGTTGAATCTGGAGTTCTACCTCATGGGTTTTGAGATTCCTAATAAGGTTCTCGATCTGGAGCATTCTTAGGTTGTGCGACTCCGAGATGGCCGTCATCATTGGATTGAACCTTGGAGGTAAAGAGTGAAGAATTTTACTCACCAAGTCCCAATCTGAGTAGATCTTTCCAAGTGCCTTTGAAGCGTTGACGGTCTTGGTGAAGCGAGTGTACATCGAGTTGATGTCCTCTTCGGTATCCATCCTGAATTTTTCATATTCAGATTCCAGTTGGAATAGCTTTGCATCTTTCACCTGCGATGTACCTTCATGAGTAACTTCCAATTAATTCCAAATATCATAAGCAGTTATGCATGCAAAAATTCTATTAAACTCAGTTATATTTAAGGCGCAATATAAAGCATTATCGACTTAGCATTATTTTTACACCTTAGTTTATCGTTATCATCCCATTTATCTTTAGGTTTTAGTAATGTCGCCTCTCCCACTACAATTGTAGGAGGAGAGTACCAAACTTCTACCATGTTCCATACTTTCACATCAATGGTCATAAGAAAACACATCATTCGATTTTTCCAGTAGTTGAAATCTGACCCAGAAAAAAGAGGTGGTCGACTAACACCCCGACCCTCCGGAAAAGCGAGATCATGAGATGTCATTATTCCCGGTTGTTAAGCCGATTGGAATAAAACTGCTCTGATACCACTTGTTGGATCGGTAGGCGCCCTTAGAGGGGGGAGGGGTGAATAAGGGTTTTTAAAACTTAAGTTAAATTTTGATTTTCTTTGAAATAATGCGTGAATATGAAAGTGAGAAATCAAACAAAGCAATTAAAATAAAGTGAAGACATGTTTTATTGATATGAAATAAGGTTTTACAAAACATGATTTCTATAATGCTAGAAATCGGTGGCGAATAATAATAAGCTCTTTTTGTATTCTATCCTGACTCGCATCCTCACAAACCGGTGGCCCTAGCCTATCCTTCCCCGGATTCGGCCTCAAGCCGCTCTAGCCAATCCACCATGGATATGGCCTTGAGCACACCCTAGACCTAACCTAGATCTAGTCGCCAACACGAGGTGAGTTTCTGCCCTAAGTCCTACCCAGACCTAGTCGCCAACACGAGGCGAAATCTCTAATGGTTTACAAAAAATATGAAATGATAATAATAAAAACTCCCTCTTGAAGAACTTCTGAAGTTGGAGACGAAGATCCGCTGAAGAATAAGCGTTGTAGAAGCGGGCGTCGTTTGGATCCGGTGTGAAGAGATTCTCCTTCAGAAATCCGCAGAGCTTTGGTAGGACATCAAGTTTCGGCCAAATCAGCCACTGGAATTCTAGCACTCAATCTCTCTCTCTGATGGCTTAATGAAATAAGAGAAGAGGGGTCCTATTTATAGCCTCAGCGCTAGCGCCTGTGCTAGCGCTACCGCCAGCGCTATCCCGGATTTGACATTATTCTGCGCAGGGGAATCTTCAATCCGAGGAAACATTTCTCTCTTGCCTTCTGTGCTTCGCGCTACCGCGTGCGCTATCCACTACCGCCAGGCGCTAGCTCCTTCTATATGTGCTCCGGAATTGCGCTAATCAACGCTAGCATCGGGCGCTAGGTGCTACCGTCGGCGCTAGTGGGCATGTTGGAATTATTGGCCCAATTTTGGGGGCAACCTTTTTATGTCATCCTTGAGTCATATAGACTTTGTTTCCTGCACACTTAAACACACAAGATCAAATACACATAGGATTTTTTATTCTCAAACCTAGGAGATGCGGAAGACCATGTTCCAACAAGTGGCGTACACAAGCGATCTTGTGCATCTCATACTATATATTATCGCATATATCGAAAAAAGAAAATTTAATGGACACGTATGCGACCTACGTTATGCATCCCATACTACATAACAGTCACATGTTGTCACCTATGAGGATCCATATACATACACATATTATGCATCACGGATCCATATACATACACATATTATGCATCACATACTAAATAATATGCCCAGTATACTTCTTTCATGCTTATGAGTGTAGTGCCCATGCTTCAACCGAGATCTACTGATGACCCATCAGTGGGTGTATGCAATGAATAACATTCTCACCAAGAGGTTAACTAGGCCAACCAGACTTTCCCAGCAACCCGGCCAACCTCCCTCTGATACAAACTGTCACAACCCGCATTTTCCCGAGATATTTTATGTATTATCAGAGTAAGGGGAAAATACGTGTCATGATGCCGCATCATGCAGGGGACAACTACAGACGCTCATGCAAGTACTCTTTACGAACATTTATACAAAATATAAATATTATTAAATCAAAGATAACTTTGGCTTCTTTTAAGTTGGGACCGTGTCCCTCGGTCCCGTGAAATACTTGGTCCACAAATAGGAGAAATACGTACGCGGCGGAAAATATAGATTCATTTATCCTACATAAGCATGAAGACCAAACATGTCTTCAAGGCTAGCACATGTCTAGATTTACTATATATATATCTATACTATTCTATAAAGGAAAACATCCCTTTGGTGCAACATTCATAAAGCCCATTATGCCCCCATTCTTTTTGCCAAAAGAGTAACATATACTCAAGAAAAAGGACTTTTGGCACTTTGCCCCTTCGAATTAGGCCTCTTTGGCACATTGCCCCCCAAAATTCATTTCTTGGCACTTAACCCCCTCCAAAACTGATTTCTTGGCACTTAGCCCCCTCATCTTATATCAGCCCTTTTAAGTTGTATTATATCATCCAAAATTTATAAAATAGAGGGGTATTTTAGTCATTTTTTTAAAATCAATACAATCAATTCTTTTTTCGGACAATATTTGTCTGAAGGCATCAATATTTTGCTCCCTATGATCACTGCTTCATGGTGAATCGAGGCTATTCAAGCGATCAAACAATAATATTTGTGTTATTTTTAAAACATAACGGACAAAATACTCCCAAACAAACAGGGTTAGAAATAACTAGAAATTATCTCAACTGCTAACATTTATTCTGCAAGATCATTCATCACATCTGTCAAGTCAAGGCACAATTCGGTTTGATCTGAAATTGATCATGTTTTCGAACCAAACTTCAATGGAAGTTGACATTGAACCGGCAACAGTTAAATGTAACCCAACTAAACCGAATCATTTAGGTTCAGTTTTCGGACAACATTGAGCCGGCAAAAAACAATGATTTTCGGTTTACGATCGCAAACTGCAGATCTATTTGAACATGCACCAAAATACAAAATAAGGCAAAATACATATATTTTTCTACCCTCATATTTAGTCTCATAGCACAAGTTCACAAAACATTAATGTAATAAATATATTGTTTCCATAGCTCGGTATCACAAAACATCTGAACTTGTAGTCTTCCATAGCTCGGTAATGCAACCTTAAAATTTATGCTACGATCATATCAATCCAGAAAAGTCTTCACAAGTCTCCGGTTGACCTGTAAAAAACACAAAGTAATTAGGACAATAATTTTATCGAAATTTCAGCAATAAATAAAAGTCATTAGCTCATCCTTACTTGCAAATGTAGAATGTGATGGACCACTTAATGCTTCATGATCAACAATGGTATTTGCCTCCGCATTTGAACGTGCGACCTTCTTTTTCATCTAAATGAAAGTAGAAATTAATAATACAAAATCGAAATCCTTTGAAAGAAATGTAATAATTTAAATGAACTAACCCGTAGTTTTAATCTGGAAGTTGATGTTGTTGGCAACGTGGCCTCATTTTTCTCGGATGATTGACCACAACTTTTTTTGTTATGCCCTATAATGCCACACTTGGAACAAGCATACTTTGCACCACATCTATTGATACCATATTTCTTGTTATCTAACTCGTCTTCCTCTTTTCTTCTTGCATGCTTCGAAGGTCTACCGGGCTTTTTTGATTTAATAGTCCACGGAACCACGAGAGTTAAGTCACATTGAGGCCACTCACCTTTTCCTTTGATAGGATTCAACATGTGCTCATAAGCTTTCAAGAAAGTAGTTTTTTTATACCAATAATCAACGTAGTCTTCGACTTTCTCCCTTTTAAAGAAGATGCATGCTATAGCATGCACACATGGGATTCCACTTAAGTTCCATTTCCTGCAACTACATTCTTGGGATGTTAAATCAACTAACCATTTATCACCTGCCCACCCCTTCACCTCAAATTTATCCTTTCCATTCCACTCCAAAGTGTAGTCTTGGACTCCAATTTTGTTATTTTCTAAAATCTTTTGAATGGTTGGGCATATATCTCCACTCGATTTATTTCTTGGGTTGGAGGTGACAAGAGTATTACTTTGTCCAATGATTTTAGTTGGTTCCTTTGCTCCAACCCATTCTATAGAATCATCAACATTTTCATCATAATGCAGATCATCGCTATCATAATCCCCATCTTCAAATCCATCAGTAAAAGTAGAATCAGTACCATCTGTATCATCATCATTACTCACTGAATCACTGAAACTTTGTACTACTTCAACTATTGGTGTATTATCTTCATTACCTCCATGCACATCTTCATCTACATGAGCTTCCACAATATCAACATAAACATCAACTACCCTTTCGGCGTTGATATATCGTAGCAAACTTTGAGCATCCTCATCGGTTACTATCAATTTCAAATTACTGCAATCATCATTCCCAGATAAACAATTATAAAATCTAACACATCCATAGTGACCAAGTTGAATTGCCATTTCATGCAAATCCTTCAGCATTATCTCATGACAATTACAATTGTCAAAATAATTGATCACATTAGGCACATACGTAATATTGGTAGAACCACAAAATGAACCGGAATGGTGCATTCTGATACTAAATAATGACGCTTCAAAGGGCATATAGAATGAAGATGCTGTTGAATAATTGGATCTAATATTCCACGTCATCCTTTAACATACAAAAAAATTAATTACAACCTATTCAAGAGGTGTCTAACATAATTTCAATATAAAATCTCACATTACAAGTACCACTAGAAAATTTCACAACACATTTAACACTAAAAAATATCACAACCATAAATTTGCAAGGGCAAAAAATGAAGGAGCATGATACCTAAACAAGATTGATCCTTCGTTCACCGTCAAAGTTGAATGCCGATGAATTTGGATTCCCAGTTGCTCACCTTCTTCCCTTTCAATACGAAATCCCAGTGCTGTAAAATAGAGCATGGTCTCAATCTTCGTATGCTAATCAGAAACTATGATGTTAAGAAGAGGGACTTCAGTTTTTTTACAAACCTTCTTCTGTAGGCGAAATGGGAGACCGCGCTTCTTGATGCATCCACTGGGAAACCTTCTTCTGTATGCTCGGAATGGCAAACAGGCTTCTTCCACCAGGCGAGGTCAGTCCGTCGACTATGGCTTTGCAGGCGGGAACAGCACAGCGCCGGCGATCAAGCGGCTAGGGTTTGCAGGCGGGAGCAGAACAACGACTGGGGAAGTCCATCAGGCGAGGTCGACTATCGATTTGCAGGCGGGAACAGGGTGCGCCGGCGATCAAGCGGCTAGGCGGCCAGGGTTTGCAGGCGGGAGCAGAACAGCGACTGGGGAGATCGCGAAAACGGGCGGAAATGATATCTGGCTCGGTAAGTTAGGGTAAATGAGGAGATAATGTTTTGATATGCCTATTTTGCCCTTCTCTATTATATCCATTTATTTTTTAATAACATTTATTTCATATATTAATATGATAGGGGGCTAAGTGCCAAGAAATCGGTTTTGGAGGGGGTTAAGTGCCAAAAAATGAATTTTGGGGGGGGGGGGGGGGGGGAATGTGCCAAAGAGGCCTAATTCGAAAGGGCAAAGTGCCAAAAGTTCCAAGAAAAATTCAAAACTTTTTAAAAATGAAGGACCCCTTAGTAAATTATACTCTCCTGCTAAATCATAACAAAAGTCACGTAGCTGTACATCCCATCCCATCCAGCACATCGAGCTTTTCCATCATGCAGCTCCAGCGACTTCATAGCACCGCCTTCTTCCTCCCCATTCTTTGAAGGCGGAAACGTGATAGGCGACGAATCTTTGTTCGTCCAGCAGAGGGCTTCGTTCTTACACCAATGGATCAGACTTCCATGAAAAGCCCTTCTTCCCTCCGCCACCTACCATGGTTAGAGTTAATCTTTCCATTTATGGTTTCAAATCAACGCAGGTATTTCTCTTTCTGCACATCAACGTCATCACTGGCCTCATTTTCCCGCGGCAGATCGACCACACCGCCTCGGACGCTGCTACTTCTTCAAGGTAAGCCACCTACATCTTCTCCTTCACAGTATTTCTGTTTAACTTGACCTTGATCTAGATCTCAGAAATACAAGGTTAGCTTGCAGATCTCCATCCTCTATAGCTATCTCGATCTAGATCTCAGAAATATCAAACTCATTTCTAAGGTATTTCTGTTCTCCCTCTTCATTTTTCATCTCCACGTTTTGTCGGTACCATCTTTTTAGGTTTGGAAGATGAATCACTAATGGAGAGACAGTAGTCACTATTTTGCCCTTGAATGGAGAGGCTAAGAGATAAAAAAATTATTAGATTCCCGTATATATGTTAGTTACTGGTTTAAATTTGTTGCTTTATTAAGGAATCTCTGAAAAATGGAATTGAGGCGCTACGTCGATGCGATGAGATGGTGACAAGCTTGCCACGTTCTCATCCAACAAGACCAAAAAGATCTTTAAAGATCTTTGAGGATCAGTTTTAAAGATCTTTGAGGCTACTACTTCAAATAGATTGAGAACAACACGTTCCAAAAAAGGTATTCAATTTAATTTTGTGTCTCCCGTATTCAGCAGCTTTGCCTCCATCTATTGATTAATATTATGATATTTTTGTTAAATATTTTGGTGCCTGCTACAAACTTTGGGGTTTCTTGCTTATTTTCATATGTAATTCAATGACTCCACTCAGCAATGATGGCGGTGGAGATACTTCACCAGTCACCTGAGATCCTTCGTCGCTCGCCTCCGATCACTCTCCAGTATTTTTTTTTAACTTTTGACGCCGCCCGCCTAGGGCATTCACATGCATGAACAAGGCTCCCGATTTCCCATTTCCCCCTTTCCTACCGTCGATGTTCTTATGCAACCGATGACCAAGATGCTATCAGGCTCAGGACTATTCTATTTGCCGATGATCAATTTACTTCAGATTTGCCTTTCATGCAATGCATCAATGTTTTAAGATAATACATTCAGGTTTACTGTCCACTAATTTCACATTACAGTGGAAGAGGTCGTGGATGTGAAGTCATTTAAGAAACCTACCGAGAATATGATTCAGGACAATAGATCTGTTAATGGAGGTGGGATTCAACTATTTTTCATTTCTCCAAAGCCTTTTTGCTAACATTGTGGTGTTTTTGCTAATGGAGTTTTCTTGCTTCCTTTTTCTCAGCACTTTCTGTGCTTGCACTTTCAATGTTGATGAGCACTGCGAATATAGGTTCTTTAGAATGTGGAATGCATTCTTTCTCCTTGAATGTAAGTTTTCTTACATCCTATGTGCTTTTCAGTGCTACTGTTTTGCGGTGCATACCCAAGCCTTTTAAGATTTATTATCACTTTTTACTGCATATACAAATGTTAGTTCAGTTTGAGTAGCAATTTGTCGTGTTCTTTCATTGAAGTAGAAGAAAATTTTGTTGTAGAAAATTATAATGGTGCATGACTCAGGTTTTACTTTAACGATCGTGGGAAAATGTCGGCAAGAGCTAGGCTTGGTAATTTAGGAACAGCAGGAAAAATGTTGTTAATGTGTTATAGTATATATAGCATAGTGAGACTCATAAATTTTTTTATTTAATGATCTTAGGCCCCTTCACCACCACTCAAAATGTTTTATCATCCTATAATTTAGGAAAAATTCCTGTCACTCATCACATTTTGTTTTATCATTCAAAATGTTGTTTATACCACATTTTTAACTACACGATCAATTTAAAAATTCCAATTGCTTGGGAAATTTTTTCTGCTTTAAATGACTGATACTTTCTGAAGAATTTATCATCCTAGAATTTATTTTGTTACATGTTTCAAAAAATCCCAATTGCTTTCATTGTTGTTTACTGTTTCACAGGTCTCAAGCACATGCTCACTTACACATTTATATTCTTTACAAAGTAATGGCAGATTGACTGTGCAAGTAGGATCTTATCTGTTTTGGGATAAATAACCATATTTCATGGTCAAGATCTGTTTTCCCTTCCTCAGTAAGTTGAAATTTTTTAAAACTTTTTTTAAAAAATTCCCTCAATTATTTCGCGATATCGGATGAACACGAATTAAACTATAAGAAATCAGGATAATAAAATTAATCTATTGGTTTGAAGCATTGTACATTCAAATCAACATATGTCCTGCCTACTGATGCATTGACTTGAATGTGTTCAATTTGTAAATCTGTTGGTGCATTGACTTGAATTTGGTTCAAGTTATAACTATGTCGGTTCATCTTCTTCCGTGCATTAGCAATCTTATTTTGATTATTTTTTGATAAAATGTTGGTAGGGACATGCAAAGGTACCGAACATGTAAATTTATTGGAATTCTAGGTCTTATTTGCTGAATTTTTTGTGGTTTCTGTGTGTGATCTTCCTATATTCATTAAAGAAAGCTAGATACATAAGTAACTTGCTTTAGCTGCGTGTCTATATATTTTTGCTATCATGTATATGATAACTTCTTCAGTCGATTGTGCGCGCCATCAAATTAATGTTAAATCTTGGATCTTTGGTCGTCCAACGATGATTTTTTTAAAAATATTTTTCAACGCATTGAGGTCGCTACCATGGTTTCTTTCTTGATTCGTGCATGAAGATAAGCCTTATTTTGATTGTTTTTTGAAAAAATGTTTGCGCAACTCACATGATTTATTCTGTTTCCAACTACATCCTACACTTCAATTTATCTACTCATATGACTTTTTTGTGTTCATACCCGAGTTTCTTACTCTCATTTTTCATGGATATGCAGGTGCAAATTTATTTCATGGAAGGTGATGAATTTTGGTCATTCAATCAAGATAGTTGTGTGGAAACCAACTGACTAAAGCTTTGAAAATATTTTTGTGATGATTGTTAGTATTATTATTATTAATCTGTTAGCAAATCACATAATCAAAGAATTGGAATTTTGGATTATTGCTTTGTATTGAAGTCTTGGGATTTTAAGTACACTTACTTTTCATTGCCATTTCTTGGATATTAGTTTTACTTATGTAGTTTGATGAATATAGGTCTCCCAGCATATGAGCCTCAAGTTAGCCGCCCACCTCCGCTTACAGGCGGAAGTCGGAGCCTCAGATGATAGGCATTTTCATTTAGTGTTTTAGTTAACTTGAATTAATGTGGTTTTTTTGTTGGATCCTTCATTTCCAAGACAAATGTCGCACCCACGACCAATATCACCCCCACGACAAAAGACACTGCCCACGACAGATGCGGGCGCAGCCCACCCGAATGCAGGCGCAGCCCGCCCGAATGCAGGCGCAGCCCGCCCGAATGCAGGCGCAGCCCGCCCGAATGCAGGCGCAGCCCGCTTGAATACCAAGCGGGCGAAGCCCGCTTTGTTACGGGCGAAGCCCGCAGCGACGCATCGAGAACGGGCGTAGCCCGTTCGAAGATGCTAGTATATATATATATATGAAAATACTTAGTACGATTTCAAAATAGGTGGTACATAATAAGAAAAGTTATGCTATGCAATGCTTTATACAGAATATTTCACATAATGCAGTAAAGTACATAATTTCCCAGAGAGCAACATCTATCTACCTCAAAAGTAGAACAAGTAGTAGCAACCTGCAAGTACACTGAAAACCACAACCTTACGGGCTCCTATAACTGACAAAATCCCACAAGGCGACGATAGGGTGGCAACACTCAAGATTGCTCCTTACCAAGAAGGAAGGGAAGATCCACTACCGGGGACCAGACAGCACAACTCTACCACTTGCTGCAGCTACTGACCTGAAACTAAACCTGGGGCACTCAAAAGAAAAGAATGTCTCAGCCCAAAAGAGAGCAAGTAACAGTATCAATAAGAACAATATTAAATAACAAGAGCAATATGCAATCAGGAGTAGTAAAGTCAACGAACAAAGTTCAGGCATGATTAAAAAGTAACCCGAGAAACAAGGGTATCCAAGAAGAGGCCAAAATCATACCAAGTTGCTTATATGATAAGTTAAAAGAAAGAACTGAGGTGGAGGTCCATTATACTCATCCACTCTCCAGTATAAAAGCCACTGTGGTGGATGCCTATCATATCCACCACTCTCCAGTCTACAAATCACTGTGGTGGGGGCTTACCATATCCACCAACTCTCTAGTCTACAAAACTACTATAGTGGGAGCCTACCATATCCACCCACTCTCCAGTCTACAAAACTACTGTGGTGGGGGCCTACCATATCCACCCACTCTCCAGTCTACAAAATGATTGTGGTGGGGGCCTACCATATCCACCCACTCTCCAATCTACAAAACTACTGTTGTGGGAGCCTCCCATATCCACCCACTCTCCAGTCGATAAACTAAACCAATTTATAACTTTACTTGGTTTTGCATTTGAAAGGTGGCAAATCAGGCCAAGAAAAAAGAATCCTAAGGTAATTTTTAACTTGGAATAACCAAAGAAGTACTTCCAAACAGCTGGAAAAGTCAGTACACTAACTGAAAGGATTCACAATATTACAAGAAGAGTCAAGTGGAAATCAAGGGAATCTTTCCCACTCTACGACCAGAAAGACTAAAAAAAAAGAGTAAATACCTCGTCACTAGGCTTAATAATCCAACCAAACCAAGCAATAGAGCAAAAAACTGCTCTAATGGGAAGAAGAAAGAAAAAATTGGCGGGTGGTCCCGTCGATCGACGGGTGGTCCCGTCGATCAACGGAAGGCCCGTCGATTTGGACTTAGCGACACGGGGAAGCATATTCCCCAGCTGAACCCATCGATCGACGAGACGGTCTCGCCGATCGATGGGAGGTCACATCGATCGACGGGACGTCCCGTCGATTTTGCCTTAAACAAAATGGGGAACATCTTTTCCCCAGCTAAAGCCGCCAATTTTAACTTATCGGCATAGGAGGGCTACCTTTCCTCGCTGCTGCCGTCGATCGACCGGAGGTCTTATCGATCGACGGGATCCCCCGTCGATTTTGACTTAAACTGTAACATCCCCCAAACAGCTAGACCCCTAGAGTGGTTTTGTCATGACTAGGTCATGACAAAACCCTAGGAAGCTTGAAGAGATCACTTGGCCTTAGACTTGAAGGAGAAGAGCACCTTGGTCTGCAAATAGCAATTTCCAGTTACCAAGCTTAGGGTTGGACTTTAGGGCCTCACCTTGACCCTTTGACCCCACCATGGCACACCTAACCCTTTGGAGGGTCTCTTAGAGCATCTAGGACCCATTGGGGTCAACCAAAGAGGCCAAATTTGACCAAAGTCAACCCTAACCTTAAATTGGTCAAAGTAGCCTAATTAGGGTCAATTGGCCACTACCATGTCAAATTGACCTTTTCCCTACCCTTATAAGGTTATTAGGGACCCAATGGACCAAAAATCCCCATCATGGGGCCACCAAATTGGCCAATTTGACCAAAGTCAACTCTAGCCCTATTTTGGTCAAATTGCCCTATTGTGGATCAATTGGCCTCCACCTTGCAAAATTGACACTACCTAGACCTTCCTAACCCTTAGGGGAGTGCAATGGGTCACTAGCCACCCATTGGGGCCAACCCAAATGGTCAAATTGACCAAAGTCAACTCCTCCCTAAATTTAGGTCAAAATGACCTATTTTGATCTAATCAAGCCCAATCTACTTGGGCTTAGCCCAATTGGAGTAGCCCATTAGTCTAGGAGGCTGAGAATTACTCAAAGAGCCATCCAATTTCTGTAAATGATGATTAGGAGAGACAAACCTCATTTTCCTCAAAAATGGTGGAGAGAGAAAGAGAGAAATAATGGCCATTCATGGCTTGGGAGGCCAAAGGCTTCCTCTCTTCACCTCCCATGGCTTGGTACTTTTCCCCTAATTAATTTGGAGGAGTTTAATAGCCAGGGCCGGCCATAAGGGGGCTGAATTTGGAGGATTTCCATGGTGGCCGAAAATAGCTTTAATGGCCATTCATGGCAAATGGAGGTTACACACTCCCTCTACCTCAACTAAGCTCTCTATCATCTTCAAAAGACTGAGAGGAGTGAAACCCCCAACATTCCAGAAGAAATCGTGCATCCTAGTCTCAGATCAGCATGGCATCCAAGCTCCAAGGTCGGCCATGGTGATGGGCCAAACGACAAGGCTTCAAGGCTCCACTCAGGTCTGGTTCTTCTCCTCTTCTCTAGTGGGTAGATCTACTTCATAAATCGGCAAGGATTGGGGCCAATTGGTCCTCCATCTTCATGGCCGAAATCTCCTTTTATTGGAGATTTTCTTCTTGCCAAAACTCTTGGATCGGTCGGCGCCCTTAGAGGGGGGGGGGGGGGGGGGGTGAATAAGGGTTTTCAAAAACTATGGAATTTATTTATAAAAGCTTTGGAATATTGCAATATTTGAAACAATGAGAAATCAAGTAAAACAATAATGAAGAGACATGCTTTATTAATATTAAATAATGTTTTACAAAACTTGATCTCAATGGCGCTAGAGATCGGAGGCGAATAATAAAAAATCCTTTTTCGTTTTCTATACCGACTCGTATCCCCACGAACCGGTTGGCTTTAGCCGATCTCTCCCCAGATACGGCCTCAAGCCGCTCTAGCCAATCTATCCCCAGAAAGGCCTCGAGCACCCCCTAGACCTAGCCTAGATCTAGTCGCCAACACAAGGCGATTTTCAGCCCTAAGTCCTACCCCAGACCTAGTCGCCAACACGAGGCGATTTCACTAACGGGTTTACAAGAAGGATAAGAAATGAAAAGACAATAATATAAAAACTCCCTCAAGATGAACTTCTGAAGATTGGGGCGAAGATCCGCTGTAGAATTGGCATTTGTTGAAGCGGACTTCGTTTGGATTTGGCGTGATGGAATCCTCCTTCAGAAATTTGCAGAGCTTCGCTGGGACCTCAAGTTTCGGCCAAGATAGCCTCTGGAGTTGTAGCACTGCCTCTCTCTTCCTAATCTCTGTCTGAAACGAGAGGTGAGGGGTCCATTATATAGCCCACGCGCTACCGCCGGCGCTAGCGCTACAGCCGGCGCTAGCCCGGATTAGGCAACGTTTTGCGCGGCAGAATCTCCCATCCGCGGCAACCCCTTGCTCTATTCCTTCTGTGTGCTCCGCTACCGCCGGCGCTATCCGCTATCGCCAGCGCTATCCCTGGTTAGGAAACTCTTTGCGCGGCAAGATCTTCAATCCGAGGCAACAATTTCACCATGCCTTCTGTGCATCGAGCTAGCGCCGGCGCTATCCACTATCGCCTGCGCTAGTGATCAGTTTGGAGTTGATGACTCAATTTCGGGGGCAACCACCATATGTAAACCTTGAGTCATTTGGACCTAATTAACCTGCACACTTGAACACACAAGATCAAATACATAGGATTTGTTATTCTCAAACCTAGGAGATGCGGAAGACCGTGTTCCAACAAACTCCCCCTTTTGATAATAACAAATCCATTAATGATAAATCAGAGCATTAAAAGATAAGCATGTTGAAATTATACTTGTGTGTGTGAGAGTGATGACTTTAGGATGATTATTGATTTTAGCATTTAGAATTGCTCCCCCTAAATACATGCTCCCCCTATGTGAATGCTCCCCTAATATATATGCTATCAACTTAATCAATCATGTTAGGTTTTCATTTTGATAGCGGATTATATATTTATCATGTTGGTTCTCCCCCTTTTGCATTTTATCATGTCAGTTCTCCCCCTTTGTTATTAGCAAAAGTGGGTAGGGAAACACAGCACTAAAAGTGTGTTAATAAAAGAGAAGGCATGATCGAGCTTTTTAAGTAAATGATAAGGAGTTTTAGACTTGTCTTTCATTGAAAATGACCAGAGTTATGACTTTATTTTATCCCTTTTGTTTGTAGTTCTCCCCCTTTGATATATCAGAGTTTAAGCAAAAAAATTATGATTTCCAAATAATCCATCTACCCAGACAATACGTCTACACCCTAGCCCCGTACTAAGTGACGGATGGGCATGAGGAGCTGCACACATGTCGTAGGTTGGGGTGTTAGTCCCATATGCAAACACTAGACACAACTTAACCTAGCACTCTTTCCCCTCAGTGCCTCGCAAGGCCCCACTGGAACCCTCCCCGGTTAAGGACAAGACATGACTAGAGATAAGGTTATCTAATGTCTACAACCCTACGCCCCCGCTATGGTGAGATATGAAGTTACGGATAAAGGTTATTGGAAACATTAAGCATTTAACTCTAATGGGAAAATTCATAGCATTTGGATTTTTATTAGGACATAAAGTACTCTTAGCTATATTCAAGAATGAATTAGAGTTTGAGCATTGCGGAAGATTTCGAAAAAGAAACATCATAATACAATATAAGAGTTTAAGTTCAAAAAAGATGTTTTTGAGTTTCAAAATGAACTTTAAAAAGATAACAGTTGAAGCATTTTGGAATAAAGAAACAACATCCTTATAGCAATTTGAGAAGAAAATATTGATTTGAAATTCAATAAAAAGAGGATGTTTTTATCGGCGATATTTTACTTATTGGAGGAGTGTTTATCATGAAAGTTTTCATAGAGATGAATCAGAGAAATGATATGCGTGTTAGAACAACCAATATAAATTCTACCAAGCAAGTCTACCACTTGTTTTTAGAAAAAAAATGAGATTTAAGACTTGATATGAGCATGAAATCGCAAGGTAAAAATTGATATGGTGATGATGCGGAAGACTTGTAGAAATACATGAAACATCTTATTGTAATCAAGAATAATCCATAAAAAGATATATGAGTTTAATTTCAAAAAGAAGATGTTTATGTAAATCATGTTTCAATGAAAATCTTTTATGGTTGACAAAAATAACCAAGCATGAAATAATACTATCACAAAGAGATTACTACAATGTTATTTCAATTCACAATTTCAAGTCATACCAATCATTGTAGAAAGCATGCTAGGTTATCTAGTGCATTTCATAAGTAAAGAGTAGTATAGAGTTTGCATTAGGATCCAATACTCATGAGAAGAAGTGTTATGGAAGATAATGATGTGCACATAAGTGTATTTTTGAGTAGAGTAAACAAATGTTTTAATCAAAAATACAAGTAATATGTAAAGTAAAGAGCACAATAAAACACAAATAATTTTACTTCCACTCACTTCAATGCACAAAGAAAAAATGTACAACAACCAAGGTGCTCTGCACACACAATGCTCATTAAGACTTATCAGGGTGCAAAGTAGTGCTTGGGGGATCACATAATTTTATTCTTGTGTTTTTTTTTTATTGTGATCCGGTGTACTTAAGAATAAGTGGTTTTTATTTTGAAAGAAAGATATGGTTTGCACAAGATACTTTATTATTCTTTCCAAGGTGCTCAACCTCACAATGCTTATTAAGACTTATCAGGAGGTTCAAGTAGTGCTTGGTGGAGATAACTTTGTTAAATTATTTCATGATTTTTTTGTTTTGTGCAAAGTTCTCCGAATACACTTGTTTTGCAGACCAATATAATTTATAAGAAAGATAACCACTTTTCTTAATTTGTAAAAGTGCAAATAAAGGAGTGTAGGTAAGATACTTGTGCAATTTTAATTCATTGTACTAATACAAAACATACACAAGCAATCTTAGATTTAAACACAGATGTAGACAATGCCAAAAATAAGTGAGTGAATAACGATCATTATCAAACATAAAACATTTACTCATACTTAGAGACATGCTACGCATAGTTCTACACAACTTTTACAATATAATTGATGCACATATTAATAGATGTATCAAAGCATGATGAAAGCAATGTTCAAAGTAGTTTGAAAAGATAAATTGCAACATCATAGAAGTTCTAAATGATGGGTTAAATCATGCTTGATTTTCAATACAGTCCATACAGTATTTTTGATATTTTTGAGAAATAATTTTGAATTAAAGTTTGAACTCATAAGATTGATCTTAGACTTCCCGAGGACTACCTTGTGAGAGGTTCGCCCGGTACTAGGTGATATGATGGGATGATAGCCCAAATCACCCTTTCGCAAGATACATAGAAAAGTTAAGTTCAGAAGAATAATTTTGATACTTGTTTTTGTTTTGTTTTATATTTTTGTAGTTGATTTTTACAAATAAAAGCATATTTTTGTAATTTTTGCTTTTGTAATTTTTATATTTGATTTTCACATAAAGATGAACTTTAAATAAAGGAAACACACAAGCGAAAAAACAAAACATATTTTTTTGTAATTTGGTTTTTGTAGTTTTGTATTTGATTTTTCAAAAAATAAAGAAACACCGAAGTGCAAAACTAAGTAGAAAATATAGATCAAAATATTTTTAGGAATTTTTAGAAATTTTAAAAACACAAAAATTCGAAACTCGACGCTAGCGCCGGCGCTAGCGCTAGCGCGGGAAACAGTAAGTGATTTTTTAGGGTTTTGAAAATTTTGATGCTTGGACTTGATTAGGTGTCCCATTAGTAGTTTCATGCTGAATTTTCAGATTTTTCGGAGATGTCTAGATAGTCCAAATTGCATGAAACATTAGCGATCTTGTATATGACTTTTCCAAATAAACTTTTCAAGTGATATATCTCATTATATCTCCATTTTAATATTTTAGGGCTTATATTTACCAATGTAGTTAGAAACGTAAGCATGATTGTACATAAATGAACAAGTCAAATATGCATGATTTTAGAGATTAATAATAATGTTCATGCATAATCATACTAAGGATATGCCCTAGATGAGAATACCTAGCCTGTATATCTTGGTAAACAAATAAAGCCTAACATAGACACAGATATTCTTTAGGTGGCAATGTTAGAGTGATAAGTTTGAGATTAATGTTATACCAAGTTTTGATTGTGTTTCAACTTAGAGACCTAGAATGAAGTGATGATTTAATTTGATTAGATATCAAGATGATTTAAAGGTCTAAACTTGAAATAAATCACAATACACATAATATACCAATCATAGTAAGTGATTATAATACCAATGTGATAGATAATTCTTGATATGAATTATGATTTTAGAGAGTTTTAGCAAAAGGTATCAATAGATCATAGTGATGTTTGTGAATTCAATATTCACTATGAAGATAAATTCTTTCAATACATTTTAGTGATTTTCCTTTAATTAAGAATTTTGAATATATGTGATTTTTGATAGGTGAACAATAATGATGGTTTAGATCATGTTTGACATCAAGGAGTGAACACAATATATATTTTTTTGTTGTGAACAATGACAACCATATTGAAAGTTGAACTTTTATTTAGATCTTGAATTTTCTTTAAGTAATTTCACTAAACCACTTGTTGGTGAAGGCTAAGAATCTTAATAGCCTAATAACCGGATTTAATTGAAAATATCTTATAGCAAATTTAAAGTTTGATTCATATGGATAATATAAGATATTTAGAAGCAATGAATATAAGAATAAAAGATAGGTCATCAAAATAAAAATATGATTTTGAATTTGATCAATTTGATTTTATAAACATATTAAGCTTTTAAGAGATAAAATCATATTTTCAATATTGTATAGGATGACCATGACATGATAGTTCAAAAGCAAAAGAAAATAAACAAAAAAAAGTTTAAGCATATCATGAAGTAGAGAAATGATATTTTATTTTTAATTGATTTCTACTTCATGCAAATGATGGGATACTAATGAGTAAGAGATTTAGGTATCCAAAGAGGACCGGGAGTAGTGGTTCCTTTGGGTACCCAAATATAGCGAGATGACTTTTGGGGAGACAAGTACGAATGGACCCTTTCAAGTGGAGTTGATGTTTCATCTTTAATTTTGGGTCTCCACTCATACTTAGGTTTAATATTATAATTTTGCATTAAATTTCCATATATATTAAATTTAGGCTTAAAATAATGATCACTATTGAAATCATTTTTCATAGGAAACTTTTGAAATTTTGATTTTAATTTTGAAGAAACATAGTTTTGTAAATGATGGTGATTTTGATTTACAAATCCTTTATGTTTTTTATTCCCATTATTAGACTTAGTTATGATATTCATATTCATGTTCAACTTACTTTTGGATATTTCTTGATATTGAGAATTTGTATTTACAACTTTCATAAGCAAGTTAATTTTTGATTTTAATTCATCATTTTTAATTTTAAAATTATGTCTAGCTTTATTATAAGCGATTGTGCTATTTTTAAGAGTGGAAACAATTGAATCTATATGATCTTGATAGTTGTTTCTATATTCATCAAATGTTTCATCCATCTCTTTAATTTCAATTTTATAGTCCATACACTTAGCACAATTACTTTTTAAAG
This sequence comes from Dactylorhiza incarnata, assembly GCA_033032865.1. Classification (NCBI taxonomy): domain Eukaryota; kingdom Viridiplantae; phylum Streptophyta; class Magnoliopsida; order Asparagales; family Orchidaceae; genus Dactylorhiza; species Dactylorhiza incarnata. The sequence continues at coordinate 96,512 of JAWHQI010000016.1, forward strand.
ATGAATTTTCTAAACATAATTTTTCATTTTGTTCTCTTATAAAAATAATTTCTTTTTCAAGTTCCTTAAGTCTTTCCTTAATAATATCACAATCAAAACAAGGTTTTGTGTTTTTAAGTAAATGACAAGATGGTGAAAACACATCACAATTTGATTCTAAATTAACATTAGCTTTTAATCGCTTATTTTCTAAATGTAAATTTTTAATAGTGATTTTCAATTTCTTGATCTTACGTTTAGCAGTTTTTAGTATATTGAAACTAGAAATGGAAGTTATCACAAAAGAAGAAGATTTAGTCTTCCTTACAGCGCTATTGGAGGAGGCAGATTGTGAACATGAAATTCCTTCGTCATCTTTTAGTTCTTCCTCCATTATAGATGGATCTATATCTTCCCTTTCCCTTGGTGTATTGTTCTCCTTTTCTATTTCAATATTCTCCATGGCTTCGCTCCGAGAGAGATCTTCTTGGATGATTATGGATGCTTGTACGTTCTTTTCCTCCTGTGTTTGTTCCACACCTGCGAGAGGAAGATCATACATTTCTTCAAGAAAGCGCCATATTTTGTATGCACTAGAAAAGCAGTATATGAATTTGAAGATTTCATTAGATAGTGCACAAAATAAATAGTGTTTGGCTTTGGCATTTAGCTGACGTTCTTTGTTATTTGATTCATCTGCACGCCTTATAATTGCTAAGTTCCATACTTCGATGTCTAAAGTTTTAATAAATTTTTCCATTAATAATTTCCACCCTTTATAATTTTTCCCTTCGAATAAAGGTGGTTTAGGAGATTTTTCTTCTTCATACAAATTTACCCCACTAGTAGAAGCGAGATCATGAGACGCCATTATTCCCGGTTGTTAAGCCGATTTGGAATAACCTGGCTCTGATACCACTTGTTGGATCGGTCGGCGCCCTTAGAGGGGGGGGGGGGGGGTGAATAAGGGTTTTCAAAAACTATGGAATTTATTTATAAAAGCTTTGGAATATTGCAATATTTGAAACAATGAGAAATCAAGTAAAACAATAATGAAGAGACATGCTTTATTAATATTAAATAATGTTTTACAAAACTTGATCTCAATGGCGCTAGAGATCGGAGGCGAATAATAAAAAATCCTTTTTCGTTTTCTATACCGACTCGTATCCCCACGAACCGGTTGGCTTTAGCCGATCTCTCCCCAGATACGGCCTCAAGCCGCTCTAGCCAATCTATCCCCAGAAAGGCCTCGAGCACCCCCTAGACCTAGCCTAGATCTAGTCGCCAACACAAGGCGATTTTCAGCCCTAAGTACTACCCCAGACCTAGTCGCCAACACGAGGCGATTTCACTAACGGGTTTACAAGAAGGATAAGAAATGAAAAGACAATAATATATAAACTCCCTCAAGATGAACTTCTGAAGATTGGGGCGAAGATCCGCTGTAGAATTGGCATTTGTTGAAGCGGACTTCGTTTGGATTTGGCGTGATGGAATCCTCCTTCAGAAATTTGCAGAGCTTCGCTGGGACCTCAAGTTTCGGCCAAGATAGCCTCTGGAGTTGTAGCACTGCCTCTCTCTTTCTAATCTCTGTCTGAAACGAGAGGTGAGGGGTCCATTATATAGCCCACGCGCTACCGCCGACGCTAGCGCTACCGCCGGCGCTAGCCCGGATTAGGCAACGTTTTGCGCGGCAGAATCTCCCATCCGCGGCAACCCCTTGCTCTATTCCTTAAGTGTGCTCCGCTACTGCCGACGCTATCCGCTATCGCCAGCGCTATCCCTGGTTAGGAAACTCTTTGCGCGGCAAGATCTTCAATCCGAGGCAACAATTTCACCATGCCTTCTGTGCATCGAGCTAGCGCCGGCGCTATCCACTATCGCCTGCGCTAGTGATCAGTTTGGAGTTGATGACTCAATTTCGGGGGCAACCACCATATGTAAACCTTGAGTCATTTGGACCTAATTAACCTGCACACTTGAACACACAAGATCAAATACATAGGATTTGTTATTCTCAAACCTAGGAGATGCGGAAGACCGTGTTCCAACAAAAACCACCAGTTCCGGCCACCACCGGCCGGCCAACACCTCCCATCGTCGGCCACCACCTCAAGGAAGGTGGTGGTGGCATTGGCCGGCCGGGGAGGGGCGTGGGTGGCCGGAAAAACCATGGTAGATAGGCTACAGGTCGGGTAAATCTCCACCCTTGGCTGGAGGAGGAAGGTGACCATCTACCATCGGATTTGCTTCAGGATTCGTGCTGAATCATATAGTATAAATCCTTATGAAATTATATTTTCTGTCACACTTTTTGCTGTACCTAGATTAACTTATTAAAAATACTTAGGCCCCTCTACAGAAAAAGTGGTCAACACCAAAGTTGTATCCCTTGGAGTCTAATTTATTTTAAAATTTATTTCACCCCAAAAGGAGTTCTGTAGCTCCCTGTAGGTCCAGTTTGGTGGGGCTGGTCCCTAGTGTAGGACATCCACCATTTCTTGAATAACTTTTGATTGGGAAATGATATGGACTTGAGATTTGAAACATAGTCTACTTATACCTACACACACATCATATCCAAAGACGGGAATTTTAGGAGAACATTGTTTTAAGGTTTTTGTAATAATTTCATAAATCATATATTAATTAATTATTGGGTCAAATGACTTCCAATGCCCTCCAAATTATATTGGGTACTTCTTAGGGTTATCACATGACCCTGGTAAAAATCTCAGCCCAATTGGGACTGATTTAGTTTGGAAATTGGCTAACCTAAGTTGGGTCTAATTAGGTCAAAATTAGGGCATGGTGTTTATCTTGGGGTATTGTAGTCAAATCTCCTCACCATGAGTTGAAACCTTGTAAACTGGTTTAGGATCACCTAAAACATCCCCATGAGTAAGTTGGGGTGGTGTTGAGGTGTATATGCCTTATAACCCTAGATTTACCCCTTGGGGTGCATATAGAGCTTTGTGAAGGACATGTGGTCAAAAGCTATAGAATGGTCATGAAACTTGGTGGATAAGTTCATAGGGTGTAAATAGGCCTTAGTCAATTTTATAAGAATTTTAGGAGCAATTATTCCCTTTGAATTAGGTCATAATCCCTTTAGAGAAATTTCTTATAAGAGATGATTACAGGATCAAAATATCTTGGATGATGATGAAACTTGGGTAGTGTCTATGTTATCATGATATACACCTTTGGTAATTTTTGTGTATTTAATCGAATGATTTAACCAGTACTTCATTCACAAAGCATCTATTTTGATTTAGACTTAAGAAACATAATTTAGGGCCCAATACTCATTGTTAAATTGTGCAAATTGGTGATAGGACATTTCAGAGCATTAGGAAGCTCTGTGAATATTTATAGAATTTTTGAAGACTAAAATCAGTAGGCTACTTCACAATTTATTTAATTTGAGGTTTTCTTAAAGTATTTATTTAAGTGAGAAAATTATTCCCTTAAATTTTGAATTTTAGTCAGTGGGCTTTTCTGAAGAAAACAAGAGCTCAGTATTTTTCCCATAATTTTGGTGTAGATATTTTTGGTGGTTCCTTCACAAATTCACAAATTTGGATGGATGATAAATATTAATTTTAGAGGACAAATTCTTACTGTAAAAATATGATATGTTGTATTTTACTGTTATTTAGTCATCATAGATTTATCATGATTTTTGGAGAGCCATATCATAAGAATTCCTTACACTTCATGTTCATTTTCATACTTGGCAAATGTTTGGAGAAATTAAAATAAATGCTAAATTATTAAGGAAAAATATGATTCTCTGGATTTAGTCTTATAACATCATGATAGACCTCCAGTAAATATCTTGAGTCAGTTGGATGAATATTTGGAGTACCTCTACTTATAAGCTTCATATAGTTAGTTGGTCTGCGTATAGTAAAAATGTGAAATTTGGATATTTATGGGTCTACCGAGTGGAATTGGCATGTAGTTGGTGTACATGGTCAGGTTGAAGATATTGAAGGTCACCAAAAGGAGTTTAGGTGATGAGGGTGTGCTTGGTGAGTTAGGGGTAAAGTTGTGCTCGGGGTTGACAAATGATCGTCTTTCCCCTAGTGGGTCATAAAATACTTAGGGTAATCCAAGTGTAATAACAAGGAGGGGGTAATCTTATGGGTAGATACCAATAACACTAAGTGTCTTGAGAAAGGAAACTTTGGGGTGTCATCCCATTATAGTTCCTAGTACCGTAGCGAGCCCCTAACAGGGTAATCCTCGGGAAGTCCAAGACTCACCATAAATTGTAGGGATAAGTTGATGTACAAGATGAACTTAATAACGCACACACTCACACCCCATAGTTACGGGAGGTTAGTTGGTTTGGTTGTACGAGCGGTAGGCTCGGTGGTTGTAGCAGCAAACTAGTTAGTCTAGTGAGCTTGTGACTCAGTAATGTTGTTGGTGCGGACGGGTTGGTCCGGCGAGCCGGTGGCTCGGAAGGTTATGATGACGGGCAGGTTATCTCGGGTAATTTATGGCTCGGGATATAGTAGAACATGTTGCATGTGCATGAAGGTGGTGGGTCTCCGGTATTGGACGGTCGTTCACACCGACGTCAATACGTTGACTCGGCAAGTGTGGAATTTGCACTTAGCCTTGAAAGTCTGGTGGTCCAGCCAGTAAGAGTATGCAGATGCTCCACGATTTTGCGTTGAGGTGTACGATTGGTCTAGGTAGGGTAGTGTGAATACCAACCTAGAGGTGGGCGAGGCCCAACCCACCGCTTCCGTTGGCCACTACGGGAGTATCCTGGGAGTCTAGCTAGCTCCAAAAAGGGGGAACTAAAGGTATGTGCGTATAGAGTCGAAGTGTGTGAGTTGCACTTGTATGAACATATCATAAACTGCATAACTCTGCATGTCATGACATAAACATTGCATTTCAACCCCTACCCCTATCGTATAAGTTGGTTATGGGACTTCTTATACGATAGGCCCTGCTAAACGACCCCTTGGTCTATAGGTTTGTATGGGCATTCCTATAAATCAATGGTTACTTTTCTACTATATACATGTCTTTACTTACTGCACTTTACCTAGTCTATACCTGCTCTTACTATGCTCTTTTACTGCTTCAATTATATATATATACATGTGTAGTGTACACCTGTACCCCTGTCACATGCTATTGTTTATACCCCTTGCTGTCCTCCGCTTCATCCTCCCACTCGGTGCCTAGGAGCCATTGGGGGAGGGGTGGGGAACATAAGACTTAGTCTTTTTGACTAACGGTCAATGGACCATATCATTTTAGGGGATTGAGGAGACGCAACAACACTAGAGGCCGGTGCAGACGGAGGCGGACCAATCTAGTACAGGAGCACCAGTCACAGGATCAGAGAGTGATTAGTAGTTAGCTTCTGCGAGTGATCTTGTAGTGAGGTTATGATGTACTGGGAATGAGCCTTTCTTCTTATTATTGTTATCTTTGTATTCAGTTAATATAATGTGGACATTTATATTTATATATAGCATGTGATTGTAGACTTGAACTTCTTTTTGTTCGTTTATACTTTTCTTCTTCTGTGATCGATATGGCCGGCAGGATTGTCGCTTTGTAGTGGCGACCTTCCCAAGTGAAGGTGTCACCACAAAGCGGCAGTTCTGGGCCTAAGACCCCGGGTTTGAAAAAAAAAATGGGTCTTACATAAACGCTCCAGCTCCTCCGATTTAGAACCTAAATCTGCCCCCAATCACTCCAGGAAAAATCCAGCTTCTCCAAACCCTCTTAACAGGAAAAGAATGAAAGACAAAAAGGAAAAAGAAACAAAAAACCTTAAGAGTGATAAGGATAATAATAACAATAAATAGAGTAATAATAATAATCATAAACATGACCCAGCTTGGTCAAAAATAGAGATGAAGAAGACGAACATGAGAGAACAAGATTTTTTGCCTTAACCAAAATCCAAAGCCGCAAACCCTCCTTCTCCAAGGAAGAACTCGACGAGAGATCTCTGATTCCCCACAATGGCGAGAGCTCCAACCACCTCCACCACCGGAGATAACCTCCGATGAAACCCTAGCTTCCGGCCCCCTCTTCCTCTCGACTGAAGCTCGCGAAAAGAAAAAGAAAAATGAAGATAGGTGGCTGGCTGCCTAGGGAGAAAAGAGAAAATTTCCTAATAAAGACCATTGTGGGTTCTAGTTGGATCCTGTTGGAACATGGTCTTCCGCATCTCCTAGGTTTGAGAATAAAAAATCCTATGTGTATTTGATCTTGTGTGTTTAAGTGTGCAGGAAATCAAAGTCCACATGACTCAAGGATGGTTGCCCCCAATTTTGAGCCAGCAATTCCAAGTCTCCCACTAGCGCCGACGGTAGCACTTAGCGCCTGGCGCTAGCGATGATAGCGCAATTCCGGGAGCACATATGGAAGGAGATAACGCATGGCAGTAGCCGATAGCGCAGGCGGTAGCGACGCACACAGTTGGCAATGAGGAATTGTTTCCTCGGATTGAAGATTCTGCCGCGCAAAATGTGTCCTAATATGGGATAGCGCTGGCGGTAGCCGATAGCGCCGACAGTAGCGCAAAGGAATAGAGGAAGGCGCCTGACTTGCTTAAAATGAAGGATTCTCACGCGGAGAATATTTCCTAAACTGGGATAGCGCTGGCGGTAGCGATAGCGCAGACGCTAGCTCCAAGGCTATAAAAAGGACCCCTTGGCTCCGTCTTCATAAGCCTCTTGAGATCCAGAATTCCAGAGCTTCGTGCCACAGCATAGAGAGGAAGGTTCAAAGAGATACTCCCACAAATCCATGAAGGGAGATCCGTGGAGAAGATTTCAACACGCGTCATCATCGTGATGAAAGACCGCATCGACTACGATCATACTCTGCGTCTTCGTCTACTTCTCCAAGAGATCCACATAGAGGGAGTTTTTATATTATTGTCTTTTCATTTCATATCTTTTCTATAATCGTTTAGTGAAATTCGCCTCGTGTTGGCGACTAGGTCTGGGTAGGACTTAGGGCTGAAATTCGCCTCGTGTTGGCGATTAGGTCTCGGGTGTAGGTCTAGGGGGTGCTCGAGGCCATATCCGGTGAAGGGTTGGCTAGAGCAGTTTGAGGCCGTATCCGGGGAAGGATCGGCTAAAGCCAACCGGTTCGTGGGGATACGAGTCGGTATAGAAAACAAAAAGAGTCTTTATATTAGCTTTGATTTCTAGCTTCGATAAGAGATCAAGTTTTGTAATCATGCTTCTCAAGTTAATAAAATCATGTCTTTACTTTTACTTCACTTGATTTGTCTTGATCTTCTCTAGTTTAATAATCAAAGTTTTTTCAAAGTTATTCAAAATATATTATAAGTTTTTAAAACCCTTATTCACCCCCCTCTAAGGGCGCCTACCGATCCAACAAGTGGTATCAGAGGGAGGTTATTCCAAATCGGCTTAACAACCGGGAATAATGGCGTCTCATGATCTCGCTTCTACAAGTGGGGTAAATTTTTATGAAGAAGGAAAATCACTAGCACCACCTTTATTTGAAGGAAGAAATTTTAAAGGATGGAAAATATTAATGGAAAATTTTCTTAAAGCTTTAGATGAAAAAGTTTGGAATATCACTATTAAAAAGCCACCTAGCGTATTAAATAAAAATGAAATGGTTTTAAATGCAAAATCTACGAATAGTCTATTTTGTGCGTTAGATCAAAATATTTCCAAACTCATTCATACTTTTCCTACTGCATACGAGATGTGGAATTTTCTTGAGATAACTTATGATCTTCCTCTTGCAGGTATGGAACAAACACAGGAAGAGAAGGACATACAAGCATCCACCATTATTCAAGAAAATCTCTCTTGTAGCAAAACCATGGAAATCATGGAAATTGACTTAGCCAAAGAGAGCAATTCATCAAGAGAAGATGAAAATTCATCTATAAAGAAGGAAGGCCTAGAAGACGACAAAGGAACGTCATGTTCACATCTTGCCTCTTCCGATTGCGCTGTAAGAAAGTCTAATTCTTTATCTTATTTCCATATACAAAAAATTGCTATACGTAGAATGAAGAAATTAAAAATTGCTAATAAGAGATTACGTTTAGAAAATAAAACTTTGAAAGCAAATGTGAATGAAGAATCCAAAAAAGATGTGTTTGAATCTCAATCATGCTCTTCATTTGAAAACTATACACCTTATTTTGATTATAATAATATTAAAGAAAAATTCAAGGATTTAGAAAAAGAACTTTTAATTTCAAAAGAACATAACGAAAAATTGATAAACGAATATAATATTCTCTCTCATAAACTAGAATCTTTAAAATCACTCTTTCAAAAAGGATTAAATAATTTTAAATATCTTATTTCTAGTTTATCATCAAACATGTGTAAATCTTCTACTAGTATGTTAAAACATATTAAACATGCACCTAGTAGAATATTTAATCACACAAACATAATGAATTCTAACCCACATTATGTATCTCCCAAATTAAATTCTAATGTGCACAAAGTTCCTATGAAATATTATTTCAAAAGTGATTATTATTTTAAACCTAAGTTTAATGAATATGGAAATTTGATGCATAATATTAAATCAAAATTTGAATGGAGACCCAAAGTTAAAGATGAAACACAAACTCCACCCAAAAGGGCTCATTCACTTCCATCTCCCCAAAAGTAAACACGATGTATTTGGGTACCCAAAGGAACTGTCACATACGGTCCTCTTTGGACACCTAAATATCCTATTCATTAGTATCCAATCATTTGCATGAAGTAGAAATCAACTCAAAATAAAATATCAATTCTCTACTTCATGATATGCTTAATTTCTTTTTTGTTCTTTACTTTTTATTTTTCTTTGAGCCATCATGATATGATCACTCTATATAACTTGTGATATGACTCTCACATATTAAACCAAAATTCATAAATAAATCAAATTGAATAAAGTTGAATAAAAAGTCATATCATCTCTACTTATCTTTTTTATTTCTATCCTTCTAAATCCATTTCCTAAAAGTCTTATAAAATTTGAAAAACTAAATTTGTTATATGATATTATTAAGACCGGATGAAATAAGAATGGATTTAAAAGGTGTATCTTAGAGGTATTAGGCTAAATTTATAAAATGGGCAAGTTTTGCGTAGGTAGTTAATATATTTGCGTCATTTTCAATTACCCCAAGTATGTTTAATCATAATCATGTTTAATCGAAATTGAAAAAAATGCATGAATATTACTTCACTTATTTATGATCATTTCACTCATGCATATGTTGTGCAAAACTCAATAATTAAGGTTTAATAAATATGAAACTCTAATGAAGATGAAACTCATGTACTAATTTTAACTTCCGCAACTTTTTGTGATCTCTTCTCGTCTCATCACTTCATTAGACAGGCCTTACATTGCAAAAACATAATTAAGAAAAATCGGAAGCAAAATCGAAGAAAATCAAGGCTATACGATCAAAATAAGCACTCTCTGTGAGCTAACGCAGGCGCTAGGACCTAACGTCGGCGCTAGCTCGAGTCTTTGATTTTCTATAAATTTAAAATTCTGAAAAATCAACAAAAATATATGTATTTGTTTAATATTCAAAAACCAAAGAGAAAATTTACAAAACTCTTCAAAATAAACATATTTTCTCATATTCACTATTCACCTTACAACGTTTCTATCTAATAATTTGAAAAGGTTGAATATGAATTTTCTTTAAAAATTCCTCATGTACATTATCATGAATAATTAATTATGAGCTCTTAATAACTATGAATTAATATTAATGATCATATATAATAGTCATGCAAAATCATATGATCTTCTAAGTCAAACATCAAATATAACTACAAAAGATTTTATTCCTTCGAAACATACAGTCTGTGATCATGATTACTATATGAATCTATTATGTTTTGCATAGACCATAGAATCAACTCTATATCCATATGAATAAATAAATTAGAATCATCACGTTATTCTATGTATAAAACTTGAATCTCTATTGTTACATACATGCAACATTGTATCAACAAACCTTGGTATAACATTAATCTCAAACTTATCATACTAACATTGTCGACTAAAGAATATTTGTGTCTATGTTAGGCTTTATATGTTTACCAAGACATACAGACTGGGTATTCTCATCTGGGGCTTATTCAAGATATTCTTGTGCATGAACATTATGGTTAATCACTAAAATCATGCATATTTGATTTGTTCATTAATGTCATCTCATGCAAAGTTTAGTTGGTAAAGTCATATACAAAATCGCTAATGTTTCATGAAATTTGCACTATCTAGACATTTCCTAAAAATCTGAAATTTCAGCATGAAACTACTATTATGACACTTAATCAGAATCAACAATTAAAAATTTCAAAATCATCAAAAATCGGGTACTGTTTCCCGCGCTAGCGCTAATGCCGGCGCTAGTGCACCTATGTGTTTTTCTGTATTTTTAAAATTTTGAAAAATCCCTAAAAATATATTAATCTATGTGTACTATTCATTTCTGCACTTTTGCTTTATTACATTTTTGAAAAATCAAATACAAAAATATAAAAGTCAAAGTAAAAAAATATGTTTTGCCTTTTTTTTGTTTTGTCATTTGTTTAAATTCTATTTCTAAAAGCAAAAATCAAATACAAAAATATAAAAGCCAAATTACAAAAAATATGTTTTGCCTTTTTTTGTTTTTTTTGTCATTTGTTTAAATTCTATTTCTAAAAGCAAAAATCAAATACAAAAATATAAAACAAAAAAAATTATCAAAAATTGTTATTAACTTTTTACTTGTATCTTGCGAAAGGGTAATTTGTGCTATCATCCCATCATATCACCTAGTACCGGGCGAACCTCTCACAAGGTAGTCCTCGGGAAGTCCAAGATCAATTTTATAAGTTCAAACTTTAAATAAAAATTATTCTTCTAAAATATAAAAAATATTGTATGGACTTCATTGAAAATCAAGCATGATTTAATCTATTATTTAGAACTTCTATAATGTTGCAATTTATCTTTTCAAACTACTTTGAACATTGCTTTCATCATGCTTTGATATATCTATTAATATGTGCATCAATTATTGTGAAAAAGTTGTGTAGAACTAAGCTTAGCATGCCTCTAAGTATGAGTAAATGTTTTATGTTTGATAATGATCGCTATTCACTCACTTATTTTGGCATTGTCTACATATGTGTTTAATCTAAGAATGCTTGTGTATGTTTTGTAATAGTACAATGAATTAAAATTGCACAAGTATCTTACCTACACAACCTTTATTTGCACTTTTAAAAGTTAAGAAAAGTGGTTATCTTTTTCATAAATTATATTGGTTTGCAAAACAAGTGTATTCGGAGAACTTTGTACAAAACAACAATCATAAAATAAAGTGACAAAGATAACTCCACCAAGCACTACTTGAACCTCCTGATAAGTCTTAATAAGCGTTGTGAGGTTGAGCACCTTGGAAAGAATAGTAAAGTATCTTGTGCAAACCATAACTTTCTTTCAAAATAAAAACCACTTATTCTTAAGTACACCAGATCACAATAAAAAAAATCAATATTGAAGAATAAAATTATGTGATCCCCCAAGCACTACTTTGCACCATGATAAGTCTTAATGAGCATTGTGTGTGCAAAGCACCTTGGTAGTTGTACATTTTTTGTGCATTGAAGTGAGTGGAAGTAAAATTATTTGTGTTTTATTGTGCTCTTTACTTTACATATTACTTGTATTTTTGATTAAAACATTTGTTTACTCTATTCAAAATACACTTTTGTGCACATCATTATCTTCCATAACACTTCTTCTCATGAGTATTGGATCCTAATGCAAATTCTATACTACTCTTTATTTATGAAATGCACTAGATAACCTAGCATGCAATATACAATGTTTGGTATGATTTGAAATTATGAATTAAAATAACATTGTAGTAATTTTTTTGATAACATTATTTCATGCTTGGTTACATTATTGAAGATTTTAATTGAACAATGATTTACAAAAACATCTTCTTTATGAAATTTAACTCATATATCTTTTTATGGATCATCATTACAATAAGATGTTTCTTGTATTTCTATAAGTCTTCCGCATCATCACCATATATTTCTACCTTGCGCTCTCATGCTTATATCAAAGTCTTAAATACCAAAATTCCTTTCTTTCAACAAATGGTAGACTTGCTTGGTAGACTTTATATTGGTTGCTTTTAACATGGATTTCTTTTATAAAACTCTGATTTATTTCTATGAAAATATTATTACGCTAAAAATTCTGATTTATGAATGAATTTCAAAATAGCTATGTGAGTGGTTTCATAAATTCAAATAGAAATATAAATCCATAGGCTATGTCATTAGATTTAAAACACTTATATGTTTCCAATAATTATTATCCATGACTTCATTTCTCACCATAGCGGGGGCGTAGGGTTGTAGACATTAGATAACCTTTATCTCTAGTCATGTCTTGTCCTTAACCGGGGAGGGTTCCAGTGGGGCCTTGCGAGGCACTGGGGGGAAAGAGTGCTAGGTTAATTTGTGTCTAGTGTTTGCATATGGGACTAACACCCCAAACTACGACATGTTTGCAGCTCCTCATGCCCATCCGTCACTTAGTACGGGGCTAGGGTGTAGACATATTGTCTGGGTAGTTTAGTTACGTGGAAATCATTACATTTTGGTTATACTACAAACTCTGATTTATGAAAATGTTGTAATACTCAAACTCTGATCTATTTAAACGAAAAGTATTCTAAAACTCCTTATCATTTCCTTCTCTATAAGCTCGATCATGCTTTTATCTTCTTATCAATTTTTAAGTGGTGTCTCCTTACCCGCTTTTGCTAATAACAAAAGGGGGAGAACTAACATGATAAATATTAATCTACTATCAAACTATAATGCTTAATTAAGATGATAGCTTACATATTAGGAGAGCATTCACTTAGGGGGAGCATGTATTTAGGGGGAGCAATTCTAAATGTTAAAATCAATAAGTATCATAAGTCATCACTCTCACACACACACAGATATAGTTTCATCATGCTTATTTATTAATGCTCTGATTTATCATTAATGGATTTGTTATTATCAAAAGAGGGAGTTTGTTGGAACATGGTCTTCCGCATCTCCTAGGTTTGAGAATAAAAATCCTATGTGTATTTGATCTTGTGTGTTTAAGTGTGCAGGAAATCAAAGTCCACATGACTCAAGGATGGTTGCCCCCAATTTTGAGCCAGCAATTCCAAGTCTCCCACTAGCGCCGGCGGTAGCACTTAGCGCCTGGCGCTAGCGGTGATAGCGCAATTCCGGGAGCACATATGGAAGGAGATAACGCCTGGCGGTAGCCGATAGCGCAGGCGGTAGCGACGCACACAGTTGGCAAGGAGGAATTGTTTCCTCGGATTGAAGATTCTGCCGCGCAAAATGTGTACTAATATGGGATAGCGCGGCGGTAGCCGATAGCGCCGGCGGTAGCGCAAAGTAATAGAGGAAGGCGGCCGGCTTGCTTAAAATGAAGGATTCTCACGCAGAGAATATTTCCTACACTGGGATAGCGCCGACGGTAGCGATAGCGCGGGCGCTAGCTCCAAGTCTATAAAAAGGACCCCTTGGCTCCGTCTTCATAAGCCTCTTGAGATCCAGAATTCCAGAGCTTCGTGCCACAGCATAGAGAGGAAGGTTCAGAGAGATACTCCCACAAATCCATGAAGGCTTAAGGAGATCCGTGGAGAAGATTTCAACACGCGTCATCATCGTGACGAAAGACCGCATCGACTACGATCATACTCTGCGTCTTCGTCTACTTCTCAAAGAGATCCACATAGAGGGAGTTTTTATATTATTGTCTTTTCATTTCATATCTTTTCTATAATCGTTTAGTGAAATTCGCCTCGTGTTGGCGACTAGGTCTGGGTAGGACTTAGGGCTGAAATTTGCCTCGTGTTGGCGACTAGGTCTCGGGTGTAGGTCTAGGGGGTGCTCGAGGCCATATCCGAGGAAGGGTTGGCTAGAGCGGCTTGAGGCCGTATCCGGGGAAGGATCGACTAAAGCCAACCGGTTCGTGGGGATACAAGTCGGTATAGAAAACAAAAAGAGTCTTTCTATTAGCTTTGATTTCTAGCTTCGAAAATAGATCAAGTTTTGTAAGCATGCTTCTCAAGTTAATAAAATCATGTCTTTACTTTTACTTCACTTGATTTGTCTTGATCTTCTCTAGTTTAATAATCAAATTTTTTCAAAGTTATTCAAAATATATTATAAGTTTTTAAAACCCTTATTCACCCCCCTCTAAGGGCGCCTACCGATCCAACAGATCCAACTCAAATTCCAAGCGAATTCTATAAGCAGATTTTATAAAAGTTTATATTTACATATTTTTATAAGGATATATATATATATATATGTATATTTTATAAGACTATATATATAATATTTTTTTATAAGAATATATATTTAAATTTGTATATAATTGATAAGGATTTCTTATAAAATATATTTTATATGCTAATTAAATATTTCATTCCAGGATAAATAAAGATTTTTATCTAACGCGACCTCGCGAACACCCGAGGCGGACTACATCGACGCACCTACGACGGTAACGCCCTCGCTACGACGGAATTAAACATTCGGTCTAAAATAATTATTTTCATTTCAAATAATATATTCGAAATTTTGGGGCATTACACACGCACCCCTCAAGAGAGGATGACGTAAATCTTCTGGATATGAGTGAAATCATATAGTGGGATTCACCTCATTAAAGCGAGTATTAGGCGTTTCGGTTATAGGACTAGAGTCCGGCCGATCAACTTAATCTCAAGTGGGCATATTTCTCGAGAGAGGTGCGTTCATAAGCTAGGAATCTCCACGGTCAAGGCATTATTTAGAATAATAATATTTATCTTCTATTTTCATTTCAAAGCGAGTTCTCATCAAGTTTTTATTTTCTTAGTTATTTTTGTTCTCTTTTAATTAGTTTTAATTATTAACTATTTTTCGCTCTTTTTGATAAAATAATAGTTAGCTTTCTCGAAGTAGAAGTACTCGACAGACCCATGTTTAATACGACCTTGATATTTTTCTTAAGTATCATATACTATAAACGATAAGATACGATTGCCTTCATCAAATATACAATTGGAAAACATCAACAACAAATCTCTTAAATTCATAAATCCTAAATCAATAAAATTTATATCAACAACGATCTCTTTAATTGAAAGAGGTTGTCGTGGAGTTTTAACCTTTTCGCCTTCTTTCTCGTTTTCCCAGTTTCAGGAGAAATTGGTAAACCTAAAGACCGCTCTCAGGCCATGAGATCCTTGAAGTTAGTCGACTTGTTCGATTTCTCCATTTCAAAGGTACTCATAATTCAAAGATAAAGGTTCGCGCAGAGAAAGCCACAAGCCAAATGGTTGACCAACTAGTATTTATAGGCCTTAGGATGCTTTGAATAGCGTGAATAGGGTTCTCACCGGAATAAATTTTTCCGAAATTTCTTTTTATGATTTGAAAAAATGTGGGGATAACTGTTTGTGCTAATTGTAGAGCTTATTTGGGCTAATTGAATAGCTCATTCTTTCTATGACAATATGGTTCTCGCCTAAAGAGAAGACAAGATGCCAACTCGCTCAGCATAAGATTCTTAAGCATGCCACATAACAGGATGGTTAACTTGAAAACACTCAACAACTGGGGAGAACTCACTTAGAAGGAGTACTCGTATGTCTATAGAATACTCACGAGTTTGCTAGAACATCCTAGACAATCCAAAGATCACCCTAACATCAACTAGAACACCCCAAAAGATGCTAGAACTTACTACATCCTTTGCGGCAGGTAGCCCTAATGGATGAACTTTCTTGTGGTGTAGACCCCTCAACTCTATAAATAGTACCAACACTATAATTGTAGGTCAAGCCCACATCTAAAGTAAATGAAGAAGAACTCGATCCTCATCAACAAAACTCGCAACTAAAGTAAGTGATCACTCAGTAGGTCAAGACCCACATCTCAAATGAGTTGTGCGGGACTTGTGTAAAAAAGCTTCAACATGATACCTGAGCAACATCATCATATGGAGACCATAAAGGATGTGAGATGATTGGTGTCACTTTAGTTTATGTTGCCTAACGTAGGCTTCTCCTGGATAGGCTCGCTGGATCTGAGGCTATTTGAGAAGAGAGATCACCAATGAGCTGTGTTGAAACCAGTTTCCCGGTCTCAGCGTTCGAAAGGGGGTTGCGACTAACCCTTACTTGACCTAAGCCTAGACCCTTGACCGGTCACTAGGAACTGGAAGACTTGGACTTGATGAACACTTGAATCCACAAATGGACCCCTTAAGCTGCAGCGCGGAGGTCCCACCACACACCCGGAAGCCCACTCGGAACTTCCCCTCCCAAGCCAGTACTGAGCCTGGGCACCTTGGAGGGCACTAAGAACCACCTCACTGTCAGCTGAAGGATGACAAGGGAGGGGGGGGGGTGCTTGCTCACAAGACACACGCGAGGGGGGGGGGGGGGGGGGGTAGAGACCAACCCTTCCCAAGGTGCCCATGGGTGTCTATTTATAGACTTCCCAAGAAATGGACTGCGGATAGCAAAAATCTTGCTATCCGCAGTCCAACCATGACCGCCATTGATCACGCATGCGAGGGGGGGAGAGTGGGACTCGAGGTGCCCACTCCCCCCCTCGCGGGAGGTCATACCGATCTCCCAACCTATGTCGGGCGAGTGGGAGGCCTCTCCCACTCGCCCAAGGGGGCGGCGAGTGGGAGGCCCCCTCCCACTCGGCCGGCGAGTGGGAGGCCCCCTCCCACTCGGCCGGCGAGTGGGAGGGCCTCTCCCACTCGCTCGGCGAGTGGGAGAGCTGTTCCACTCGCCCGGCGAGTTGGAGAGCTGTTCCCACTCGCTCGGCGAGTGGGAGGCCTCTCCCACTCGCTCGGCGAGTGGGAGAGCTGCTCCCACTCGCCCGGCGAGTGGGAGAGCTGCTCCCACTCGCTCGGTGAGTGGGAGCACTCCTCCCACTCCCCTCGCAAAGGGCCTGAGTGGGAGGATTTCTCCTACCCACCCAAGGGAGCCGGGGTAACGGGTGCTTCCTCCGTCTCTCCCGTGGCCTCTTCTTGCCTTGATTGGTTTCGACCGCCTTTGCGCGGTCGTTTTGCCTATCTCGGCCACTTTCGCTGTCTCGGCTTCGCCCGGGTCGGGTCACACCGACTCGGGAAATATGAGGGTTGTACACGATCCCCGCTCTTTGCGAGCTTGACTCAAGCTCGGAAAGAAAGTCCAACCCACCTATTGAACGAGTATGTGGGACCCGGAGGGAATCTTTGGAGGGCTCTACCTGATGGCTACATATAAAACCCCTCGAAGAGGGGGGTAAGGAGAGCACCATTTCTGAGAGCTTCCCCCTACTCCCCTCTCGACCGAGATGGATCCACCTCGAGACTTCAGGGCTCGTTTCAAAGGCTTTGCTGGGAAGGGTTCGTCTGACGTGACGGAGCTTAAAGCTCTGATCCGTGGCCCTCCGTCTTCTCCTACCCGGTCTGCGACGCGATCACCTCGGAAGAAGCCCTGCCCCGAGTTGGTGAAGGAGGCTGCGTCGTCATCCTCTCATGGGGTGACCGAGTTTGCCTGAGGCCTGGATATGGATATGGTATCGGTTCTTCCCTCCTTCCTGCTTCGTACTTGTGGTTACACCCATCCATGACAACGTGTTTCTTCATTGTTCACAGCTTCTCGCGGATGACCTCGAAGGGATCCTAGGAGTGGTAGAGGGAACGGGTATAGATGCTCGGGTGAGTCCTATCTCTCTTGCTCAGGAACCTGCCGCCCTCTCGATCGCTCACGATGACTCTCCTGCGGGAGGGAGCAAGACTTCGACGGGTCAGTCGAGCCGAAAGGAAGTCTCGGTGCCCCCCACTCTCCCACTGTAATCACGGAGCCCCTCGAGGACCGACCTGACGTCTTTGTCCATCTGAATCGCTTGGAGACCCTTACCCAGGAGCTGCGGGAGGGGAGGCTGTCTTCCGGACCTGACCCCCTCGCCCGTGTTTGCGCGCTGGAGCGTCGGGTGGAGAGGCTGGAGGCTGAACTCAACCTCCTGCGAGGGGAGGTCCGGCTCGCATTTGGCGGCATGACGACACCGTTCGAGGATCATTTTCGCCGGGTGGAGGCCTCCGTGCGTACCGTGGGCGAGGAGCTCTCCTCAGCCAAGGCGTGCTTTGAATCCACGCGTGGGGGGTCCCCTTTACCCAGGACCAGGGGTTCTGGAAGTGGACGGCGCGTTAGCTACCCCTTCCCTTTGGGGATGTACTATTTGTCATGTAATAATAAGGATCGACTTGCCGCAGCAGCTCGTCTGCTTCGTGGCCAGACTATTTGTTTCGTCATGTTTATGTCATGTTTATTTTAATAACTTTGCCGAGTTATGTCTCATTTGAGCCGTTATTATTTGGCTAACCATCATGCAGGGTGAGCGCAGCAACACTGAAACAGCGGAATAACAGGCGGGAGAAAGAGAACTCGGGTGGACGGTCCGAGGGCGAAGCAGTTGGGTGGTGTGTCAGGGGGGAGACGTAGGCGAAGAGACCCCTCGGTCCGCATCGCTACCCCAGGGGAGAGGGCCGCGAGGCCCTCCCTCCTCTGCCGGGCGAGTGGACCATGAGGTCCACTCCCGTGCACCGGGCGAGTGGGCCTCAAGGTCCACTCGCCTATGCTCGGGGCGAGTGGGCCTTGCGGTCCGCTCGCCCGGGGCGAGTGGACCACCTGGTCCACTCTCCCTCCATGCCCTTGGGCGAGTGGATCCCATGATCCACTCGCCTCCTTTTTTATCCCTCCCTTATAAATACACCCTCCTTCCACCTCTGGACCTTCACCTTCATTTCCTCCTTTGCCTTGCTTTTCTCCTAGAGCCAACTCTACCCTTTCCTTCCACTCCTGCAGGATGGCATCTAACCGTTCGACTGTCAAGAGGAACGGTCGGGAACAAAACACGGCCAACTTCTCGGGGGGTTCTTTCCCCGTAGGGAAAGTATCCAAAGAGGAGCTCTCCGCCTTCAGGACTTCCTACCTCCATGAAGGGTGGAAATGTAGATGCCCATCAGGGGGTGAGACTGTCAACTCCTTTTACGATGACTGGCTTGCATTCCCTCTCCCTCACTTCGAGGCTGGGCTACGGCTGCCATTGTGGCCTGAGGTGAAGGAGTTCCTGGACTACTTCGGCGTAGTCCCGGCTCAGGTTAATACAAATGCGATCTCGATGCTAACAGCTTACGTGTGCTATTTGCGGGAGGAGAAGGTGATGTTCGACCTGAATGTGTTCCGCAAGATCATCACCTTCCGAGCGACCGCTGACGGGGTGTGCTTTCTGACCGACACACACATGGAGGTGCACGAGACCCCCAACAAGGTCCACCACTGGAACGAGTCATTTGTGTTCATTCGGGGTGACCTGGACGACATCCCATTCTCCCCACACAGAGACCTGAGAAGGTCTGCAAACCCCCTTGCTACGTGGGGAGGCTGCTGAGCTGCACCGCTTCCTTAAGGGTGCGAGCTTCGAGGTTGATCACCTCCGGAGGAACATCAATCAACTCACCTATGTGGAACCGGGGACGGGTACTTGGACATCGACAACTTGCCTCCCTTATGGCTCATTTCCTTTCATTGCTGCTCAACTCGTCCTAACTTGTGCAGGTGTACGGTCTCTTCCTCGGCGCCTTCCCTCTGCGGGGGGAAGTTCCTCCTCCGCCCATGGGCTCATTGAGGAGGTTGCGGCTGATTCGGCTTTGGCTCCGAAGATATCTGGGTCGAGTCAGAGGAGGGATAAGGAGCGGGTGGTGGAGGAGGGAGCACCCTCCTCCCCACCGAAGGAGCCGAGGATGCGGCGGGGGAAAGCAGTCTGCCGAAGGGATCCCAGGGCACTGCCTAGAGAGAGGGGGCAACCGAGTGACCCCAACGCACTGGCCAATCACCCCAACTTTGAGATGGGGGGAAAGGCTACGGACCCTCTTGGCGAGCCTATCGTCCATTGGGATGAGACGATGAACCGGGTCTCCCTCACCTCCCAGCGGCCTTCGTGGGCAGAGGGGGATGTCATCGACGGTGCGGCGCATAGCCTCATCTATGGCATCTACGGTCGGCAGGACGCGACATCTTACAAGGAGATGTCTATGCGCGACCTCGCGTACGCGAGTTCTCAGGCCCAGCTTCGTGCGACCGAGCTCTCCCACATGGCTGCCCGCCGAGGTCTTAGTCTCTCGTACAGGTGGATGCGGACGGACGCGTCGAAGTTAGATGCGGAAGAGAGGGCCACTGACCTTGCGGCTCGCTTGGCCACTGCTGAGAAACTCTTGGAGGAGTCATCCGGAGGCTTGGTTCGTACCCTCCTTAATGAATTTTCCTCTTCTCCTTTTAATTCGTTATTATTCGTTGGCTCTAATTTATTTGCCGTGTTGGCCCCCAGGGACCCGGTGCCGCCGACTCGCTCAGGAGACGATGCGAGGAGTCGGACCGGGAGGTGCAAGACCTGAGAGCTCAGCTTGCCGAAGCTCATAGGCAGTTAAGGGAAGGGGGAGGAGAAGGAGATGCACCTTCGAGGGCGGCGAGGCCAGCCCCATCTCGACCTGCTGAAGTCGAGCGCGCTCGGGGGAAAATCATGGCGTCAATGGCCCGAGCCCTGGTGAGTCGTCTCCATGACGTGGACGCTATCCGAGACAGCTGGAGGGGGGTCTCTGCCAGCGACATCCTTCCTGAGTTCTTTCCTTCACCTGGGCGGTCCGGTTCGCCCCCTAGCAGCGGCGGCTACTCACCATGATCGTGAGGATGGCCTGTGACGTCTTCTTCCTTCCCGTTCCTCACGGGAACTATGTAACTTTTGTGTCTGCTTTTCTCTTCCAAGCCTGCACGTACTAGCAAGAGAGAAGCAACAATTCATGTAATACACGTTATCAATGAATCAGTAGTTATTGTAATGAATGCTCTAGCTTACTTCTCCCTTTCATTGCTTGAGGGTGTAATACCTTACTTGAATCGACCGTCGAGTAGTCGATTGAATCGATGAGTTTCTCATCTGTCGATATGACTGATCTCGAAGAATGGTCATCTTTAGTCGGGAATCTTACCGATCAGAGGCGGAAGTACCCATCCATGTCCTGGGAGTCTTAGCTCAACCGGGGGTGGAGGAACTCAACGCCCTCCTAATCTGACTGGAGGCGGAGGTACCCATCCATGTCCTGGGAGTCGTAGCTCAACCGGGGGTGGAGGAACTCAGCGCACTCCTGATCTAACTGGAGGTGGTAGTACCCATCCATGTCCTGGGAGTCTTAGCTCAACCGGGGGTGGAGGAACTCAACGCACTCCTGATCTAACTGGAGGTGGTAGTACCCATCCATGTCCTGGGAGTCTTAGCTCAACCGGGGGTGGAGGAACTCAACGCACTCCCGATCTAACTGGAGATGGTAGTACCCATCCATGTCCTGGGAGTCTTAGCTCAACCGGGGGGGGGGGGGGGGGGGAGGAACTCAACGCACTCCTGATCTAACTGGAGGTGGTAGTACCCATCCATGTCCTGGGAGTCTTAGCTCAACCGGGGGTGGAGGAACTCAACGCACTCCTGATTTAACTGGAGGTGGTAGTACCCATCCATGTCCTGGGAGTCGTAGCTCAACCGGGGGTGGAGGAACTCAACGCACTCCTGATCTAACTGGAGGTGGTAGTACCCATCCATGTCCTGGGAGTCTTAGCTCAACCGGGGGTGGAGGAACTCAACGCACTCCTGATCTAACTGGAGGTGGTAGTACACATCCATGTCCTGGGAGTCTTAGCTCAACCGGGGGTGGAGGAACTCAACGCACTCCTGATCTAATTACCAAACAGCGAGTTGACCCGATGAGCCCCCATCTACCGACATGACTTAGCCAGGTGGAGGGCCTCTAGCTAGGGATTTTGAACCTGGATGTCTTTCCAGAACCCCTCTCCCATTCATAGTTCTTGCCTATTACAACTTGCCTACATTATCCCCCTTTGGGCATTCTGTTACACCTCGCCCTTTTCCGGGCCCCTCCTTACATCTCGCCCCATCCGGGCACTTCACCACACTTCGCCCCTACCTAGGCACGATGTTACACCTCGCCCATCCCTGTGCACTTCCTTACATCTCGCCCATTTCGGGCTCACTCGACTGCCTGCTCCTTGGCCATCCCTGCCATCGCTTCTTCCACTTCTTCGGCTGCTTGCATCCATCCGATTGTGTTGACAGCAGTAACGTAGCACTGGCGCGCCTCCCGGGGATCTCCCCTGACTCTCACCTGGAGCTCTCCGGAGTTGTACTTCAAGCACTGATGGTAGGAGGACGGCACGCACTTGTACGCACTGATGAGGGGACGCCCGAAGATGGCGTTGTAACTGCTCGGCGCGTCCACGATGACGAACCGACAATTCTTTGAAGTTCCCCCCAGGGTGACGAGGAGTTCGACTCCTCCTTCCACCTCCTTCCTCTCCCCGGAGAATCCGAAGAGTGGTCCATCTGATGCCAGCACTCGCCTTGCATCCACCTTCATTCCTTCAAATGCCTTTTTGAACACCACATTCACCGAGCTCCCGTTGTCGACTAGGATTCGGGAGACGGTGAAGTTCTCGATTGTCGCATTGATGACCAGCGCGTCGCAGAAAGGGTCCTCATGGGCCGGCAGGTCTTGGGTGGAGAAAGTAATCTTCTCGCTCGGAGGTGGGGACCGAGAAGTCGAGGCGATGCTCCGACGGTATATGGCATGGAGGCTCCCCTTCCGGGTGGACTCTTTGCCAGCTCCCCCGTGGATGACTCCGATCCCTCCTAGGGCCCCTATATCGACCCTTTCTTCGCATGGATCATCCTCCTCCTTGTTCTTCCCTTTCTCCACTGCCCGAGGTCCTTCCAGGCACAGCTGCTTCCCCCCTGCTGGGGCTCTTCCTTCTTCCCTCATCTCGAGGAACTCGGGGCAAGCTGCGGTCGCGTGACCCTCCTGCTGGTGGAAGTCACAATATAGCAGCGCCAGCTCGCCTCCCTGCTTCCCCCAACGTTCCTTCTTCCTTCCACCTCTCTTCCGACCGATGTCCATGGCTTGCAGGGGCTGGACTTGCAACGACCCCGGGCCTTGTTGCCATCCTGCCGGGTGGAACCGCCTGTGCCTCCCCTGATAGCCTCCTCCTCCCTGGAAGTGGCCCCTTCCTTGGCCTTGAGGGGGAACAACTTGTGACCTCCAAGCTGGTCGGGCGGCTGTCGGTTGCGACTTCCAGCCTTGCTCCTGTCCAACGGGAGGTCCCTGTTGTCCCTGACTCTTCACTTCCTCCTTCTTTTTCCCTCCACGCTCTTTCCTTTCCTCCTCTGCTACCTCGGCTAACCTAGCCACGAACTCCTGATTGGTAGCTTCAACCTTGGTCTCGCGATCGGCATGCTTCATCAACTCCTCGAAAGACAACGGAGGGTCCCGAGTCAGACTCATCCGGAACATCCCCGGCTGCAGCCCAGGGGTGAAAGCCAGCTGCAGGGTGTGCCCGGGCACTTCGACGACAAGGAGGACCTCCGCCTGGAACCTGTCCATGTAGTCAGCCAGCGGCTCCCCTGGCTTCTGCCTGACTGCGAACAAGGCTTCCATACTCTTTCTCCTCTTCTTCAAGGTAGAGAATCTTAACAAGAAATTTCAACGCAGATCTTCGAAACGGAAGATTGTTCCCGCCGGGAGCGAGTGGAACCAATCCCTCGCCTTTCCCTGGAACGAGACGGCGAAAAGCCTGCACATGAAGGCGTCTGACATTTGCCTGATCGAGGTCATGTCCTCGAACCACTGGAGATGCTGGAGTGGATCGCTATCCCCCTCGTAGTAGGACATGGCGGGATCGCGGAACCCATCCGGGACGGGAGCTCCATTCTTCTTGGTTGAGGGGAGGTGCTCCCATCGCCTCCCCGCTCGGGCAGCTGGTCCGGGGCGAACTATTGAAAAGCACCCGTGCTTGGAGGCTCAAACCTTCCTCCGAAGCTGGTTCCCTCCCTTGCTGGCTGCTTCTTACTTCCACTAGGGGGAGTGAGGGGATCCTAGGTGCAGGTGGTGTTGAGCATTCGCCGCGAGCGGAGGATGCGGCCTGCATGAACTCCAGGATCTTCTTGCTGAATTCGTCGAAGTCGCTCTTCTTCACATACTCGCAAGGCGTAGGCGGGTCTCCCAACTCGTCGCTTCCAGCCATGGGATTTGGCTCAGAGGTTTCCGAACTAGTCGCTTCCACGCTCACCGCACCAGAATGTTGAAACCAGTTTCCCAGTCTCAGCGTTCGAAAGGGGGTTGCGACTAACCCTTACTTGACCTAAGCCTAGACCCTTGACCGGTCACTAGGAACTGGAAGACTTGGACTTGATGAACACTTGAATCCACAAATGGACCCCTTAAGCTGCAGTGCGGAGGTCCCACCACACACCCGGAAGCCCACTCGGAACTTCCCCTCCCAAGCCAGTGCTGAGCCTGGGCACCTTGGAGGGCACTAAGAACCACCTCACTGTCAGCTGAAGGATGACAAGGGAGGGGGGTGCTTTCTCACAAGACACACGCGAGAGGGGGGGGGGGGGGGGGGGGGGTAGAGACCAACCCTTCCCAAGGTGCCCATGGGGGTCTATTTATAGACTTCCCAAAAAATGGACTGCGGATAGCAAAAATCCTGCTATCCGCAGTCCAACCATGACCGCCATTGATCACGCATGTGAGGGGGGGGGGGGGGGGCGAGTGGGACTCGAGGTGCCCACTCCCCCCCTCGCGGGAGGTCATACCGATCTCCCCACCTATGCCGGGCGAGTGGGAGGCCTCTCCCACTCGCCCAAGGGGGCGGCGAGTGGGAGGTTTCCTCCCACTCGGTCGGCGAGTGGGAGGCCCCCTCCCACTCGGCCGGCGAGTGGGAGGGCCTCTCCCACTCGCTCGGCGAGTGGGATAGCTGCTCCCACTCGCCCGGCGAGTGGGAGAGCTGTTCCCACTCGCTCGGCGAGTGGGAGGCCTCTCCCACTCGCTCAGCGAGTGGGAGGCCTCTCCCACTCGCTCGGCGAGTGGGAGAGCTGCTCCCACTCTCCCGGCGAGTGGGAGAGCTGCTCCCACTCGCTCGGTGAGTGGGAGCACTCCTCCCACTCCCCTCGCAAAGGGCCTGAGTGGGAGGATTTCTCCTACCCACCCAAGGGAGCCGAGGTAACGGGTGCTTCCTCCGTCTCTCCCGTGGCCTCTTCTTGCCTTGATTGGTTTCGACCGCCTTTGCGCGGTCATTATGCCTATCTCGGCCACTTTCGCTGTCTCGGCTTCGCCCAGGTCGGGTCACACCGACTCGGGAAATATGAGGGTTGTACAAGCTGGACTCTATCTCGACGAATTTCCCGTATAGCTGAGTTTGGGAGAGGCGATCTCTCTGGCAAGTTCGGAAGGAAGTCACTAGCTAGTTTGTTATGAATGGCCACCCTATGAGCTCATTGTTTAGCTGAGCTTCAGCATGGCGAGCTCGCTAATGAACCAGTTGCTAAAGAGGCGAGCTCCAAACGAACTCTGACTTTCTTTGGTGACATTACTCCTCTTTGTCAATGGTCAACCTTCTGGGTACCGGGCCTATGTTTAGGCTTGGGCCCACCTCGTCGAATATAGATTGTACAACGATCTTCTCATCAAGAGTCAACATTTAAAGGAACATATTCATGACCTCAAGGAATTTTTCTCAACCATGAGGAAATATAAGATGAAACTCAATCCCGTGAAGTGTGCCTTCGGGGAAAGCAAGGGAAAGTTCTTCGGTCATATTTTGATTCCCTATGGACTTGAGCTTATTATAGATAAGGTCAATGAAAACTTTAATATGCCACATCCTCAAACTCTGAAGGAAGTTCAACAGCTGGTAAGGAGGATCGTTGGATTGAGTAGTTTCATCTCTCAATCCAGAGATAAGTGTGCACCTTTCCTCAAGACCCTCGGCGAAGCTTCCAAGTTCGAGTGGACCAGAGAGTGTAACAACGACTTTGATGAACTCAAGAAATAATTAACACTCCCCCACATTAAAGTCCACAGGAGGAATACAATCTCTTATTATGCCTGGGAGTTAGATCTTAAGCCATCTATTTTGTATTGGTCTGGGATGAAGGGATAAATAATTTCTAATCTATTTTGTTAGTAGGGTACTAAAAGGCACTGAGACACAATATCTAATCTTGAAAAATCTATCCATGGTCTTGAACATTTTAGCACAGAGACTTCATTCTTATTTCCAAGGCTATTCGTTACAAGCCATAACAAATCATCCCTTGAAGAATATTTTGGAGAAGCCAGAACATTCAGGAAGATTTACCAAATGGGTAATTAAAATCAGAGAATTTAACGTCTCATACATGTTGATGATAGCGATTAAAGCTCAAGTTCTTGCAGACTTCATGATAGATTTTGCAAAAGAGAATATCACAATAAGGGAGGTCACAACTACTCTAGCATGTATGATGTTCGTAGATGGAGCATCTGATAAAACTCTCTGGAGTAAGCATCATATTGTTCAATCCAAATAGCATTCGCATCGAGCAAGCAGTCCAGTTACATTTCTCCTCCACGAGCAACCAAGTAGAGTATGACTCTGAAAAAGTACATTGTGGTGGTAAAGAAGGGCATTAGAAACTTTAGAACCTTCGGCATTTGTCACATACCTCAAGCAGAGAACAAAGAAGCCGATAAGAAAGCAAATATAGACTTTCGTCAGGAGGGACCATTACACATCTTTTCCATCCAACAATTGAGGAAGGAGAGGTTATAGAGATCGGCCATCGCTCATCATGGATGAATCCATTTATCCATTTCTTATCCACCGGGGAGTATCAATCGAGTGTCGCCAACCAGCGAAAGTTCAAGCTCAAGGAGTCACGCTACTTTCTTATTTTTGGAATCTTATATTAAAGAGCATTCCTCTCATCACTGGCAAGGTGTGTCTACGAGGAAGAAATACCCATCATACTATAGTAAATCCATTCAGAAGAATGTGAAAGCCACTCAACTGGACGTACTTTGGAAAAGAGAATTCTCAAGCAAGGTTATTTATGTCCAAAGATGAAAAAAAGATGTGGAACAGTATGCAATGAAGTTCCTTCGGTGTTAGAAGTTTGCTCCATTACAACTAAAACTTGCTCAGTAACTGCGTCCAATTTCCACTCCTTGGACATTCTACATTTTGGGGAATGGATCTCCTCGGACCCTTCTCGATGGAAAGTGGGCAAAGGAAATACATCATGGAGATGATTGACTATTTTAGTAAGTGGATTGAGGGAAATACATTGGTAAAGATGACAACTCAGATAGTGAAGAACTTCATATGGAGAGAGATTGTTTGTCAACATGGAATGCCGATGACAATTATCTCTTACAATGATCCTCCATTTTTCAATGATGAGTTGAAGAACTTCTGCCAACAGATCGGAATTGAGCTCCAGTATTCCTCAGTCCACCATCCAAGGACTAACAAACAAGTTGAAGCCGCTAACAAGTTGATCATGAATCTCTTGAAGAAGAAGACAAAAAATATCTGGGGCAACTCAGCCAAAAAACTTCCTTATGTACTCTGGGAGATCCAGAACACGTCTACCTCCATCAGGGGAAATACCATTCAAATTATCATATGGATCTGAAGGACTCATCCAGATGGAACTCGAAGTAATGAGCACAAGGGTTCATCTATAAAATGGAAACAAAGACTAAATGAAAGAAAATGAAGATGACTTGAGGTGCAATTTTGACCTAATGGAATAACTGAGAGATCTAGTGGTCACTCAGCAAGATGAGGTAAAAAGGAGAATGGAAAGGCACTTCGACAAGAGCAATTGGGTGAAATAATTCGTCATTGAATATCTGTTAATGAAAAAAGTGGATGCGATAGGAAGAGTGACTTATGTTGGGGAACTCAATCCCAACTGTAGAAGATTCTTTTGATTCATCTTAGAGAAATCGTTGATGACCACAATGGGTATTCTCTTCATAAACATCTTGTCGTGAAGAAGAATTGAAAACTGGCTGAGTAAAATTATTCAGGAAGTCTCTAATGTCTCTCAGAAGATTACACAGTTTGAGTGAGTTCACTAAAGAGTTAGATTACAACAGGTATTCGAGATGTGTTCGCATTCATCGATGCAATACTCGCTAAATATTTTCCATTCAAGAAAGATAAAAATTGTGCTTTGATATATAACAAGAAATAAGAACTGGCATTCAAGATTACATGAGACACGGGTAAACAAAATCTCTTTCATTAATATTAGAAAAATGTATAAGTACAATTTTTGGCATCCGCGGTTAGAAAAACTACCACCCACAAATGCCACATAAATGAAGAAATGACAAAGCTAAGAATCCTCCTCCAAGGAACTAGAATCCTCTACATCAAGATACTCATCTATGTTATAGGACTCGCTCCTACTCTCCGCTTGACTACTTGTTGATGACTCTAGGGGATCATCTACAACCCATGCTAGATGCAGACCCTCATCATTTATGTGATATACTTGGAATTATCTAAATTGTAGGTGTCTGCCATCTTCTCTATCTTGACGAGAAATTTTTGCAACAAAGGAAAATTCACCTATCAGAAAGAGAAAATTCAAATAACGACGATCTCACAAAACCATGAAATCTGCATACCATATTCTGATCTTCCAGAGACTTGTTCGCCCTGCTTGCAATATAAAGCTTATTTGACATGTGGGAGATTTAGGCAGCAGTGTGATGGTGCAGAATGAGGATCTGCATGTTGAGTCTTGATATTGCATTAGTGAGCTCCGCAAGGATGATCTTTAAGAGCTCGTCAACTTCCTCCTTTGTGTACAACACATGCTAAAACCCAAAGATGTCTGGCGAGCTTTTGAAGGATGGGAGACACAATCTCATCAAAAATCTCCATGTCTTATCATCCCAGAGGACTAATGCATCACCGGCTGAGTCCAGTATGACCCAGGAAGCATGAGGAAAGGGATGATCCACCCTCAAAGGTGAGAACCTTTCCTTATCCTAGTAAGACTGCTTCCTCAGTGTTGTGGAGGCCTCACCGACTTCCAGGATCAACTTCCTTTTCTTCTTTGTGTACCTACGCCTCTTGAATCTATGGTCTTCCTCCTTGGAAATGTACTCTAGATCATCTTTGGGATCCAAGTACCCCTCAGGACGATGAGGTGATTATTCAGGAGCAAAAATCTCGCTACACCAAAACAAACCTTTAGAACTTGCAACAAAGAGGAACATCAAATATTCAAAGAAATTTTCATTACCCTTTGAAGGGCCGAAGTCAACGACTTCGTTAATGATAGACAAATAATGCTCTACATCAAGGGGATTATTAGCGATGAAGTTTGCGATCTCCAACACCACCCATTCAAGGAAACAATCACAAAATCCCACTATGCTTTCGCCTCCAACTTGCAATTTATGATACTGCGGTCCCCTTCAAACATGGCAAAGCGTTCAATACAGAAGTGGACCTTGTTCGGGAAATTGAGTACTCACATACGAATTCTGGCATTAAAAGGTTTTGAAAAACTCCCATACTCCATGATACCTTCTCCAATTGATGGTATATGGATAAGGAGGTCGGGATATGGAAGGAGATAGGGACGATCTGGGAAGGAAAGACCCCATAGTGGATGGACACTATGGTGAGTTTAGGCCACAATGGGAGTCACAAACCATTGTGTAATTCATCAAAAGGGAAGGTGATTTCACCCTAAGGGGTCTTGTTAATATGCTCGATGGAATAAGGGAGTCTCACGGTGACTCTATCCAGAGGAGGGATGGTCCTACAAAAGTTCACGTGTTCTACCGCATTGCCTAAAGATGGTTTAATAGTATACTCCAGGAATCACTCTTAGATGCACTCTTGCCCTTCTGTGATTTCCTTTTGGCGCCCATATGGAGTACTCACAACAACAGTTCCCCATCAAATTCTGAAGAAAGAATGAAATGATAATGATGGTGGTCCTTATTTATTGGGTAGACGCATCAACAGTTGAAATGACAAACACATGTATTTGTCGACAAAATGAAGAGGGTATGCGAACATTTCAAAGGACTCAGCTCCTTAGAACAAAAGAAAATATACAAGCTCCAAAAAGTAAGGTTCAACGAATACGCCATAAGACATCTCAAAAAAGGAAATATATAAGTTCCAAAATGTAAGGTTCAACAAAATACACCAAAAATCATTCCAGAACACCAGTAAATAACGCTAGTAAAAACAAAAAATGAATGTGAGTACAATGATGTTATTCCTCAAATTAAGCATTACAAGGAGATTGAGTACTTGTTCATACATTTCAAGAGAAAAAAAGATACATGGCTAGTAAGGACCCTAGATAAAATGGGCCATCACAACAATTGGCTGCGAGATCACAAGATCTTGTTGAGCTCTATGGTGGTGGAACTGCGCAATCAAGGAATGAATCATTCCAACTTCTATCTCTGAGGAGTACTCACTGACACACATGAAGACACCAAAGTTGCAGGAGGGAGAGGTTGAGATTGATTCTTCATCAGATACTTGTATGCACTGGATAGTCGTGAGATCTCCCCAAACTGCATCCTCTGCTCCTTCTCAATCACATGGGTTCTCCTCTGCAAGTGGTCATTATTGTGGAGTACTTGTTAGTTCTATTCTTCTGTGCTTCTACTTGGGGTAGGGTCATTCCAATGAAGCCTCACACATGTATAATAAAAGTTATCAGCTCAATTAATAACATGGGTATTCACATAACTTGTTAACTGTATATATATAAAAAAAAGTAGACTTACCAGAAGAACTAACAGTATGGCGGGAACCCTTAGGCAGAATCTCTTTCCTAGACCTTGATGATCATGCTAGAGGATCCGACCTCCTCTAAGCAGGATTTGTGTTAGTGAGTTGTTTCATCTCGTCTGCTTCTCCATCATCTGGATTTTCCTCCATAGGCGGTCATTATCGAGGAGTGCCCATCGATACTCTTCTTCCATGAAGATACCTTGAGGAACACCCTTGGAGGAAGGTCTCGCACCTTCATAACAAAAGAAGATCATCTTAAGTTAGATGTGGTATGCATAAAACCTATAAGAAGATGGAAAAAATTGAACTTACTGGAAGTACAAGCCGGATCAAAAGAACCTTCAAGGGGAATCTCATTCCCGACCCTTATGACCCCGCGGGATGGGCAGACCTCCTCTAAGAAGGCTCAGTGGAGGAGAGTGGTTTCTTCTCGGCTACCTCCTTGTTAAGGCAACGCCGCTTCAACTCTTCCCTAGCCACAATCTCGACATCCTCAATGAAGGTGTAGCTCCTCTTTGATGGGGGCTTGGGATTTTGAGCACGGGCTTGCAGTTGGGTTTTGAAGAGCGTGATCAATTATTTCTTACTATCAATCTTTCTCACATTGCACTCCTTTACCCTCTTCTCGTTGTCCAAAATTTCCTGTTGAACAAGAAGAGACTTGCTCCTGACTGTTGTGGACTTCTCTTACTGGGTCTTCGTAACCTTGGTGGAAGTAATCACCACAGCAGCGAGACCCACATATGCCTTCTTCCTCGCAGGCATGGTCGTGATATATGAGACTTTTTGTTGGGGAAATGATTTATCTTAACCCCTAGAATTGAGTAGAATATAAACTCTAAGAATAAAAAATTAGGCTAAGTAAATATGCGTCGAATAATATTCGACGCAATGTCGAAATGTAGTCGACGCAATGTCGAAATGTAGTCGACGTTTCTCTCAGAATGAGTGGAAGTAACTCTAAGAAGAATTCGACGCAATATTTGTCGACGTACCTCTGACTTCTAGTCGACGCATTTAATAAAGTCGACGCACCTTAGTCGACGCACCTTTCTTATTCTCCTCTCGACATTCAGCCAGGATAAAATCGATGTTCACGTCGAATAGTAATCGACGCACGTCGATTTCTATAATAAATTCAAAAACACGCCAGATCTCTTTCCTTCTTTCTGTAGATCTGATTTTTATGGAATGATATTATTCTTTTATAGCCGTTCTGAATCAGTCTTTCCTTCTATTTGATTCTTGGCTAATTTGATTAAGATTATTATAGATATTATTTGAAATCAGAATGAATTCTTTCCTTCTACAGATTTGATTATTATGGAAACTCTTTCTCTCTAATTGCTAATTGATTATTCTCCTTTAGCAATATCTTTTTAAACAGAGCTACAAATAAAGAGGAGGTCGACAGAGAATAGTGACTAGTGATCCACCATATACATTTGAAAAAGAGGAAGGGCTCCCAAGTGAAGAGTGAGAAAGCTGAGAAAAGAGATAGTGTGCTGCAGCAAAGAAAAAGCCTTCATCTTCTCCTCCATCTAAAGCCATTCTGCTGCAAATTCTGAAAGCTCTCACTAAAGAGAGAAAAGCTTACAATCTCCTTCTCACTATAGAAGAGAGATTACATTCACTATTCTTGTGCTTCTAATCTTCTTGCTAAGAAGAAGATTCTTTCTTGTTTTAATTATTTCTTCTAATTCTTCTTCTCATTCTTACTTCAACTTCAATTGTGTAAAAGAGTTTTTAGAATCTCTCTTCAAAAAATTCAGTTGTACTGGTTCTAAGACTCTCCTTATCAAAAGATTCAGGTTGGTTCTAAGAGTCTCCTTATCAAAAGACTCAGTGCAAGATAGTGAATTCCTACCAAGGGGGTAGAAGAGTGTACTACCCAAAGTTTGGGGAACCACTATATTTCTTTGTGTTGTGCTGTGAATTTCTTCTTGCTATTTTCCTTCTTTACTTGCTTAATTCTTGTTGGTGTGTGGGAAGCTTAATTCTGTGATTATTACACACACATATATATATAATTGCACAAAGTATTTTTAAATCTCTATTCACCCCCCCTCTAAAAAATTCTAGTGAGGTTAACTGTGCACTTTCAATTGGTATCAAAGCGAGGTTAATCTAAAAAGGTTAACTTCTTGATCAAAAAGATCCTACCTCTCATATATATATATATATTTCTAAAAATTATTTTTCACATGGCACAAATCAAAGATTATGCTTCCACTAGACCACCAATGTGCAATCTTGAAAAGTTTGCAATTTGGAAAACAAGAATTAGGATCTATATGAATTCTATTGATGAAGAATTATATAATGTTATTTTGACAGGTCCTCCCAAGCCTTATAGAAGAGACTCAAGTGGTGAAGTGACTCAAACACTTGTCCCAAAGGCTGAGTGGACAGTTGAAGAGAAGAAGGCAGGAACATGTGATGCAAAAGCTATGAACATTCTTGTCTCAACCCTCTCAGATGAAATCTTTCAAAAGGTTGTTGACTGTGAATCAGCCAAAGAAATATGAGAGGCTCTTACAAATATGGTAGAAGGAAGTGCTGATGAAAGGAAAGATAGAAAGGCTCTATTGATCTCCCAATATGAGAACTTTCAAAAGAAGCATGAAGAAAGCATATCTGAGATGTATGATAGATTCAGTCTGATCATAAATCAATTAAGGAGCCTAGATAGAGAGATCTCTCTCACAGAGATCAATGACAAACTGTTAATGAGTCTCCCAAGTTCATGGGACCCAAGAATATGGGCAATAAGAGATACAAGAGGACAAAAGGAAATCTCAACAGATGCCCTCTTAGGAAAACTCAAATCCTATGAGCAACTACTGAAAACCAGAGAAGAGAAGGAAAAAAGAGGAAGCACTCCAACCTCCTCAAAAGATAGAAACATTGCTTTGAAAGCAACAAAAGAAGAGACCCCTGTCACTGAAGAAGAATTATTCAGCCTCCTGGCCAGGAGATTCAAGAAATGGGTCAGGACAGATGGGTCTAGAAGGAGAGACTCAAAAACCAGGTATGACAAAACTCTTAATAAAGAGATTATCTGTTATTCTTGCGGGAAACCTGGACACATTGCACCTGAATGTCCTAAATAGATCAGCAATAAGAAAGATCTGAAAAGAACAGATCTAAAGAAGAAGAAGAAGAAAGAGAAAGGGTTCATTGCTCAATCATGGAGTGATTCAGAATCTGAAGGAAGTACCTCATCTGAAGATGATCAGGAAAAGGCTAAGCAAGAGGAAACCTGTTTGATGGCTACTGAAAAGCCTGAAGATACATCTCTGGTAAATATATTTGATGATATAGATTTCTCTTCCACTCATTTCAAAAATTGTTTCAAAGAACTCTGTTTAGATCTAGTCAAATCTGAGAAAGAAGTAAAGGAACTAAGAAATGAACTAAACAATCTCAAACAAATAAATACACAACATAAAAACTATAAGCTCAGTCTAGGACTCTCAGAGGAGCAACTAGATAAAATCAATACTGAAAATCAAGCACTAAGAAATGAGCTAGCAAAGGCAAAAGCCTTTGAAGACTCTCTAAATGGCAGAAGTCAGAAGCTCAAGAATATCTCTAACAATCTCACTGATAGATTTAGACAACTAGAATATAACACTGACTTAGAACCCAAACCTCAATCACCCAGCAAATCTGTCTGGAGACATCCTATTCACTTCACTAGGGAGAATCATTTGACAGGAGAAAGATCACAAGAAAATCCAGAAACAACCGCTGTTTTTAACAAAAATAATCTCACTATGCATGAAGGAATCCTAGGTAAATATCCTCAGAAAAGAAACAAACTTGCGTCGAATCATTATCGACGTGCGTCGAACTCTACTCAACGCAACTCAAATAATGCATCGATTTCTAATCAACGCAGACACCAAAATACGTCGACTCCCAATCGACGCAATCTCTCCCATGCTCTGACTAAAAGTAACCACAGAATCAAGGATGCGTCGACTTCCACTCGATGCAACTTTAAATATACGTCGAATTCATATCGACGCAACCATTCTAACAGAAATGTCTCCTTTTCCAAAAAGTCTTCTCAATCCATTTCCTTTTATTATGAACACTATTTCTGCAACATTACTAAAGAAAATTGGTATGATAAGCCAATACCCCCAAAGGAGGAAGGATATTCTGAAAAACCCACTTATTCTTTCATTAAACCTTTCACTGTTGGGAGGAATGGACCCCAGCTTAGGAGGGTCCAAACTAATGTTTAAAATTTTATGTGCAGTTGTATCACATCTCCAGGCTGGTGTGGTACTTGGACAGTGGATGCTCTATGCACATGACAGGGTACAAAAACCTATTAATCAATTTTGAGGATAGACTTGGACCACCAGTGACATTTGGAGACTCTAGCTGTGGCCAAACTAGGGGCTTTGGAGATTTCAAAGAAGGGAAAGTTACCTTCAAGAATGTGGCAGTAGTCAAAGGACTGAAGCACAATCTGATAAGTATAAGTCAGATATATGACAGTGGTAAGTATGAGGTGAAATTCACCACACTATTTTGCCAATTATTGATATCAAGACTGGTGCCATAGTACTTAATGGAATTAGAAAAGGGAAGGTATATATAGTAGACTTTAGCTCCTCACCCACAGAAATTTGTTTGTTCAACAATATTATTAATAAAAGTGAATTATGGCATAGGAGACTGGGTCATCTAAACTACAAAACCATTAGTAAACTATCAAAGAATAACCTAGTCAGAGGCCTACCAAAGGGTAGATTCTCTAAGGACTCTCCATGTAGACCTTGCCAACTAGGAAAACAGACCAAGTCATCCTTCAAACCAATTGGTAAGGATGACTCCCCCAGGATTCTCTACCTACTGCACATGGATCTCTTTGGTCCCATATCCACTCAGAGCTTAGGTGGAAAGTCTTATACCCTAGTCATTGTGGATGACTACTCTAGATTTAGTTGGGTATTCTTTCTAAGGGCTAAGTCTGAGACCCACAAGATTCTCTCAATATTCATAAGACAAATTCAATCTGAATTCAATACTCATGTTTCCATAATCAGAAGTGATCATGAGACTGAATTTGAAAATCAGTTAATCTATAGTTTCTGTGAGGATGTAGGTATTAAACAAAGCTTCTCAGCACCTAGAACTCCTCAACAAAATGGAGTTGCTGAAAGAAAGAATAGAACCTTAATTGAATCAGGAAAGACCCTGCTTGCAGAATCAGGATTACCAAAAACCTTCTGGGCTGAAGCAGTCAACACTGCAAACTATGTTCTAAATAGAAGTCTCATTCACAAAACTAAGGCAAAAACTCCATATGAGCTTCTGAAGAGAAAAACACCCATTGTTAAATACTTTAAAATTTTTGGATGTGCTTGCTTTATTCTAAATAATGGGAAAGATCATCTTGCCAAGTTTGACAAGAAGTCTGATGATGGAATATTTCTGGGGTACTCATCATCCAGTAAAGCTTATAGATGCTATAACAAGAGAACTCTCAGAATTGAAGAATTTATGCACATTATATTTGATGAAACTAACATGCTATTTAGGGGGGAGGAAACTTCCACCAATCCTTTTCCACAGGAAAATAGCAGCATAGAGACTTTGCTTGAACAACTGACTCTAGAGAACAGAGACACTGAGAAAGAAAACCACCTACATGAACCAAGTGAGGAGTCTGAACAAGAGCATGAAGAAGGTCCAGAAAAGAGCAATCAAAACCAACTTCCACAAGAGAACATGGTTCAGGAAGAACAGTTGGACAATGATCCCATTGTTAATGAGGAAGAAGAGCATCTGACAAATCCAAGCAGAATGAGAATCAATATGAAAAATCATCCACAATCCCAAGTACTTGGAGACCCCAATACTGGAGTAAGAACAAGACACCAAGTCTCCAATGGGATGATGCTCCAATGCTTCTTATCTCAAGTTGAACCAAAGAAGTTTGAGGAAGCAAATTGTGATCCTCACTAGATTATAGCCATGCAAGAAGAACTAAGCCAATTTGAGAGAAACAAAGTGTGGAACCTAGTTGAGAGACCAAGAAACTACCCAGTTATTGGTACATAGTGGGTATATAGAAACAAACTAGATTCCACTGGAGTAATTGTCAGGAACAAGGCAAGATTTGTAGCACAAGGATACAGACAAGAAGAAGGAATAGACTACAATCAAACCTTTGCTCCAGTAGCCAGATTGGAAGCAATCAGACTCTTTCTTGCCTATGCAGCCTTCATGAAGATGAAAGTCTACCAGATGGATGTCAAGAGTGCTTTTCTGAATGGTGACCTTCAAGAAGAGGTGTATGTAGAGCAACCACCAGGTTTTTTCAATCCCTCCTCACCTAACTTTGTTTATAGACTTAACAAAGCACTTTATGGTCTTAAGCAAGCACCTAGAGCCTGGTATGAAACTCTCTCCAACTTCCTTTTAGAAAATTCTTTTGAAAGAGGAAAAGTAGATAAAACACTTTTTACTAGAACCCATAAAAATCAACTCCTTCTTGTTCAAATCTATGTAGATGATATCATCTTTAGCTCCACTCATCCCAAACTTTGTAAAAGATTTGCTAATTTAATGCAATCAAAATTTGAAATGAGTAGTATGGGAGAACTCTCTTATTTCTTAGGGCTACAAGTGAAACAAAGCAGTGAGGGAATCTTTATCTCACAATCTAAATACATTAAAGAATTAATCAAAAAGTTTGGTATGAAATCAGCCTCTACCATGAAAACACCTATGACAACTAATGCCATTGTAGAAAAGGATGATAAGGGAAAATCAGTAGATCAAAAGACATATAGGGCAATCATAGGATCACTTCTCTATCTAACAGCTAGCAGACCTGACATTATGTTTGCAACCTGCATATGTGCTAGATTTCAGGTTGATCCAAAAGAATCCCATCTCACCTCTGTAAAAAGGATTCTTAGATACCTAAAGGGAACACCTGAACTAGGTCTGTGGTACTCAGTAGAAACAAATTTTGAATTAATAGGATTCTCAGATGCAGACTATGCTGGATGTAGGGTTGATAGAAAAAGCACATCTGGTACTTGCCAATTCCTAGGTGACGGATTAATATCATAGTTCAGTAAGAAACAAACTTCAGTCTCAACCTTAACAGTTGAAGC
Organism: Dactylorhiza incarnata; assembly: GCA_033032865.1. Classification (NCBI taxonomy): domain Eukaryota; kingdom Viridiplantae; phylum Streptophyta; class Magnoliopsida; order Asparagales; family Orchidaceae; genus Dactylorhiza; species Dactylorhiza incarnata. The sequence continues at coordinate 134,465 of JAWHQI010000016.1, forward strand.
TGAATATATAGCTGCTGGGAGCTGTTGTTCACAAATCCTCTGGATGCAAAATCAGCTTCTTGACTATAAACTAGAAGTCAATAACTCTAAAATTTATTGTGATAGCTCTAGTGCTATATCCATAGCATCCAACCCAGTCCTTCATAGTAGAACCAAACATATAGAGACCAGACATCACTTTCTTAAAGACAATGTAGAAAAAGGTAAGATAACCTTAGAATATATTCCTACAGATAGTCAAAGAGCAGACATCTTTACCAAACCCTTAGATGAAACTAAGCATACTTACTTTATCAACACCTTGGGAATGCTTGATGGAAGCTTGTAAACACCATTGTTGGGGAAATCTAAAAGAGATAAGAAAAACTAAGCAAGTACTTAAAAGACACGTCGATTACCTATCGACGCACCGTCGAGAGAAACTCGATGCTAGCATTGATTTCTTAAAGACAAAGATACGTCGATCCCTTATCGACGCACCGTCGATCTAATCTCGACGCAAGTCTGCGACCACGTCGGCAGGACATTAGGCTGACAATGTTTCGACGGAGCGTCGAATCCACATTGACGCATACGTAGACATCAATGACCAACGTCACAGATGTTCCAACACATCGACCATGCGTCGACTCCAATTCGACGTAACGTCGACTTCATAATAAAACTGGAAACAAATCTTCCCTTCTTCTTTTGACGATTGGTTACCTAACATACCTTGATTTCTGTTTCCTTTTCGACGCTTCACCTCCTTTAAATAACACCTCTTATTTCATAACTCATACTCTCCCAAACCGCCAAAATCTTCGTCTTCTACCTCTCTCTCTGCATCAATGGCGCCAACCCTGCTCAATCTGCTCTCATCAAAACAATAAACGATGCTCTGGAACAACTTCTGAATGACTTCCAGACACGTCTGACCAACTTCTCCAATGAGTGTGCCGACATGCTCACCACCTGTGAAGCCAAATTGGCCAACCTCTCTGCTTCTCTTCCTGAGCTTCTTGTTCTTCTTCAAGAACAACCTCTGTCGCCAAAAGGGTTTACATCCTTTCTGAAGGATATAAACCAGGGGGAGAGTTGCTCTAGAAACCCCCTATCCAGGTTTCATATTTTCTTAAAGCTCAGGGCTAACTCTTCTTCAATAACCAACTTCATTTTTTTTTCTTTTACCATAGGCTCCAATCTTCTCCAATCACTCTGATTACACCTTCAACAAACACCTTGGTGAATCATCCTCCTACCATACAGAAGGAGACCAGGCTGTGGATTCAACATTCAGAGTAGATTACCCATATGTTCAGGGGGAGATTGTTGCAGTACAAAATATAGAAGTCCAGTGGGAGGAAGAAACAACTTTTTCTGATGACCTAAAAGGGCAAGTCTGGATTGAGGCACCCTTGTGTGTGGAAGAATATCAGCATCACTCTCCTGGCTTCTCTGCTAGCTATATCAAACTCAAGACACCCTTACTTGAGGATATTCCTCCAGAGGTTACAGAACTAATTCCCTCTCCTTCAAAAGTTCCTTCTCCACCTTCTCCTTCTAAAAAGAAAACTACATCTCCACCTCTGCCTCTTCCACCACTTCAACCTCCATCTCTACCTCCTCTACTACCTTTACCTCCACAAATGCTATCTAGGGAAAAACCAAGAGGACAAATGGAAATAAGAAGAGAAGCCATCCCTCATTGGCAAAAGTTCTCCAAAGAAGAAAGAAAAGACTATGCAAAGGAAAAGAAATATAGAAAGGCTGTTGAGGAGATAAAAAGGTTTGAAAGAATGCCTAATATCACTCCTAATAGTCCTGTAAAGGAGTACCATGATCCTGACATGGAAAAGAGGCATGAAAAAATAAGAGAAAGAGAGCTGTATGAATATGAAGCAGCTATGAAAGAAGTAGAAGATAAAAGGAATATCTGGTTGGAAAAGATCAAGAAGGGGATGACTAAAGAACAGATTCTTGCTGAATCTTCCATCAAACTTCCAAAGAAATTGTTTGATGTTGAAGCTTATCAAAAGAAAAATCCTCAGGCAGGGCTCATCCTAAAAAAGGACAAAAGCACAAAAGGGGTGTAGGGTGTGCAGAAGATATCTACATTCCCTATAAGAAGCCTAAAAGACCTGCAAGATTAGACAAATGGCATGACTCACCCTGGAAAGAGAAAGGAAAAATGTCTGAGAAACAGGAATCAGAGAAGAGAATATATAGGTCAAAGGTTGACAACCAAGGACCACCTGAGCCCAAGCCTACACAAAAGAAACCTCAAAACATTACAATTGAGATGATTGATGAAAAGGCAGCAATTATCATTAGCAAGGGCTATTCTATAAATGACACTCTCCCTGATGCTGACAAAATCCTGGAGAAACTGCACACAATCATCAGAAATGTCCAGGAGCATCCTGATAGAGCCAGGGGCTATATTTTTGATGCTATTGAAAATTTATCTAGGAAACTTTATTCTGCCTTTGTCAACTTCATGTAGAACAAGAAGTTCCTAGTTTAAATCTTGTGAAAGACAATTACTTGTTATATGTCTTCTTCTGATTACTTAGCATATTTCTTCTCTATATAAATGCTTTGCTGTGTTGATTAAAAATTGATATAATTTCTCTCTAAATAGGGTTAAGACAAATAGGGGGAGATTGTTGGGGAAATGATTTATCTTAACCCCTAGAATTGAGTAGAATATAAACTCTAAGAATAAAAAATTAGGCTAAGTAAATATGCGTCGAATAATATTCGACGCAACGTCAAAATGTAGTCAACTTTTCTCTCAGAATGAGTCGAAGTAACTCTAAGAAGAATCCGACGCAATATTTGTCGACGTACCTCTGACTTCTAGTCGACGCATTTAATAAAGTCAACGCACCTTAGTCGACGCACCTTCCTTATTCTCCTCTCGACGTTCAGCCAGGATAAAATCGACGTTCACGTCGAATAGTAATCGACGCACGTCGATTTCTATAAGAAATTCAAAAACACGCCAGATCTCTTTCCTTCTTTCTGTAGATCTGATTTTTATGGAATGATATTATTCTTTTATAGCCGTTCTGAATCAGTCTTTACTTCTATTTGATTCTTGGCTAATTTGATTAAGATTATTATAGATATTATTTGAAATCAGAATGAATTCTTTCCTTCTACAGATTTGATTATTATGGAAACTCTTTCTCTCTAATTGCTAATTGATTATTCTCCTTTAGCAATATCTTTTTAAACAGATCTATAAATAAAGAGGGGGTCGACAGAGAATAGTGACTAGTGATCCACCATATACATTTGAAAAAGAGGAAGAGCTCCCAAGTGAAGAGTGAGAAAGCTGAGAAAAGAGATAGTGTGCTGCAGCAAAGAAAAAGCCTTCATCTTCTCCTCCTTCTAAAGCCATTCTGCTGCAAATTTTGAAAGCTCTCACTAAAGAGAGAAAAGCTTACAATCTCCTTCTCACTATATAAGAGAGATTACATTCACTATTCTTGTGCTTCTAATCGTCTTGCTAGGAAGAAGATTCTTTCTTGTTTTAATTATTTCTTCTAATTCTTCTTCTCATTCTTACTTCAACTTCAATTGTGTAAAAGAGTTTTTAGAATCTCTCTTCAAAAAATTCAGTTGTACTGGTTCTAAGAGTCTCCTTATCAAAAGACTGAGGCTGGTTTTAAGAGTCTCCTTATCAAAAGACTCAGTGCAAGATAGTGAATTCCTACCAAGGGGGTAGAAGAGTGGACTACCCAAAGTTTGGGGAACCACTATATTTCTTTGTGTTGTGCTGTGATTTTCTTCATGCTATTTTCCTTCTTTACTTGCTTAATTCTTGTTGGTGTGTGGGAAGCTTAATTCTGTGATTATTACACATATATATATATATAATTGCACAAAGTATTTTTAAATCTCTATTCACCCCCCTCTAGAGAATTCTAGTGAGGTTAACTGTGCACTTTCACTTTTCCCCGAATCAACACCTCCTCCACCTCTGTGGGCAACAACTCCTTCGCGACCGAACTCGATACCACATTCGAAGCCTTGCTCATTATCACTTTATATCCTTGCTCGCCGCCCCATCCACGGTCTTTCTTGTGACCACTTGCTTCAACTTCCAATCCCTTATCCTATCCCTCTCCTTACCTTTGTCTTTCTTCTACTTTGCGTCTTTGGATACTTTATTTGTCTTCTCCTCGGCCGCCCTTCTCGCCCTCTAGGCTTCCTATTCTTCCTTTTTCATCTTCTCCTCCACCGTCGCCCTTTCGCCTCTTTGGCATCATCTTTTTTCTTCATCTCTACTTCCTTTCTTGTGGTCGCTTCTTCGGCCTCGATAATTTGTGTTTGGAGCTCATCCTCCACTTTCTTCTTTCTTTCTGCCTCTTTTGCGACGTTCTTTGCCTCCAGTTTTGCCAACTCAATGGGGTCTTGCATCGCCTGTTCTACCTCCGCATCAGCTTTCTCCTTTGCAACGAGAAAAATGATCGTCACCGCCCCAATTAGGGCTCTGCCTCCTCCATTGCTTATTTGGGGAGCTCCATGTCCCTTTAGCCAACTTACTCTGCAGGCTGCAAAGGAGACTTCTCGCCATGCGGTTTCTTCCGTTGGGTGACCTTTATCCCTACAAGGTCATCTAGAGAAATGGCACTCTACAAATCTTCTTCCAAAATTGCGAGCAGCAGCTCCGCTTTAGGATTCGCTGCCTCTTCTCCATTATCTTCACCGAAGAGATCAATGAAGTCTCCCTACGAATGTGTAATGTCAATAATAAGGTTAATAAAGGTAACATCTAAAATACTTGAAGGAGTCGCGGGCTATGCTGCGATCTCATAAGTAGAAGGAACTACCATCCCAGAAACAATGGATCATGTGATGTCTATCACAGGGGAAAGCTTTCAATCAGGCATGGGGATACTCGCTTCGATCCCCTGACTTCCCATCCATTGGAGTTTCCTTCGATTTCTTCGCATTCTTCGACAAATGCAGAGCGTGAAGGTGAGCGAAAGAGAGTATTTGTTGTCCTGCCATGTCCTTTAATAGTACTAGCACTACAATAGACAAAATTCAGTCGCCATCAAATGATGATTGATGGGACGGAAAATTGACTTATATACAGGCGCAGAGAGCATTTATGGCAGAATAGATCTCCACACTCTTTTTTTTTTGAAATCTCATGTCTGAGATTTGAAAAAATGCAGGGATCTTGTCTGCCCAAATTTCTCCACACTCGCTGCCAACAACTAAAATGATAACTTGCCTCCAGCATAAAGCTGAAAATCTCGCTGACCAGCCAACTTAGCTATGGTGTACTCGCATACCTCCAGAGGAGTACTCACCGACCTCCATGGTGTTCTCTCCGACCACCATGGAGGCCTAACGGACCACTTCGCTCTTTGTACTTAGTATTTTTTTTATCACACTTTCTAAGCGGGCAGCCCAAATATTTGGAGGTCTCCCGTGGTCAGAGCGCCCCCACTCACCCCGAGCTTATAAATAGGTCATGGTCACTAGCTTTAAGGGTATCGTAAACCAAATACTCACACGTCCAGTGAACATAACTTGCAAGTTCCTCAAAGAAGAACTATTTCTACTTCTAAAACACTGTTCTAACTCATTCTGAACAATTATTAATATCACACACAACTAAGGTTCACGCTGTGCGAAATCTGGTCTCGCCATATGCAACATTCTTCTCTCCTTGCTTCGGTACTCGTGTCACACAGTACTTGTTGATCCATAATCTTCGGTATTCACGCCAAGCACTCGCCGACCCCTGAGACCTGATACTCGCAACAAAGTACCCCACCACTCACAATCACCCTATCTCATTTTTGTTGAGGGTGGAGTTGGGGGATACTTTTCACCCCCAACATGAGTCTAATTGGGGGGGGGGGGGGGGATTTGCTAAGGCTAACCGGCTTGAGGTGCAAGTCGTATTGATAACCCAAGTTGTTATACTCAACGACATTAATCTCTGTGTTAAAATATCCAATCTTGTATCAATTAGTTTATGAACAAATATATCTTCATCTTGTGCAACTATTCATATTGAATAAAATGAATAAGATTTTTTTACATGCTTTCATTATTATTTTCTCTAACAATTTTATTCCCACGGAGCAAGTTCTAAAGTGTATAAGAAAATTAATAATATATCATAAATCTTATTCACCTCCTTTAAAATTGTCTAGTGATCCAACAACAATAAGCACATCATGCTTAGAATCACAAAATTGATGCAGATTTAACATAGAACCTCTTCATGAAAAAACCAGCAAGCCATCTCTGTTCATTAAAAATTTGAAGATTGGAATCGAACTATTGTGTCTCTACGTAGAGAATCTCATCAACATGACAAATTCTTTTTTCATTAGTAGATTTCAAGAAAGAAATGATTGACATGGGTAAGGCTAAATTCTTCTTAGGAATTCAAATATTCAAAGAACTAGTACTATATTTACTTCTCAAACTAAATATTCCATTGATTTATCAAAGAAGCTTTGAATGGAAGAATGCCAGGCAACTCACATGAGCACTAGATATAAATTGTCGACCACCTGTACTGTAGAAAAAACAATAGAAGAAGAGTACTAGTTTTAATCAGCTCTTTGATCTATCTAACAAGCACTAGGCCTAGGCCAGATATAGAGAATACAATCAATATAGTTTCTATGTTCATGACTGAACAAAAGGATAATAACTACTCTGCTGCTAAAATAACTCCCTACTACATCAAAGGAACCCTATATTACGAATTGTCATATAAAGTTGCAAAAAGCCCAAAATTTTCTGGGTTTTTTTACATTGATTGGGTGGCAGCCTTGAGGATAGTCCGAGCACTGAAGGATATATTTTCTCTTATGGATCAAAAATCATCTTGTGGTCTTCTTACAAACAACAATATGTGCGAGAAGTTGTATGATTAAGAATGTCTAAGGCTTTGTTTTTGGCAGTTTTTTCTATTCAAAGAATTCTATTCGAACAACAAAAGCTATATTTTAGTTGTTTGAATGAACAGCTTTTTGAAAAGAGTTTCTTCATAAAGCTATTTTAGAAGCTCTTTGAGAAGCCAGTCCAACATAGTTTCTAAAAACCGTTTTTTCTCTTTTATTAACTTCATCTCGCTACATACCACTCCAACTTTTTCGTCTGAGCGCGCATTTTCGGTCAGACATTTGTTTTCGGCCGGACACTCATTTTTCGCCCGAGCAGTTATTTTTCGTCTGGGCGCAGGTTACTTTCACCCGGGCGCGCATTTTTCGCTCGGGCATCAGTTTTTCGCCTAGGCGCTCGATTTTCGCCCGGTCGGCTTTTTTAGCCCGGATGGTCATTGTTCGCCCGGACGCCCGTTTTTCGTCCGGGCGCTTGTTTTTTTTCGCCCGAGCTCGCATTTTTCGCAACGGCGGCCATTTTTTGCCCGGGAGGCCGTTTTTCCCCCGGGCGGCCATTTTTCGCACGAGCGACCATTTTTTGGATCGGTCGCGCGTTTTTCGCCCAGGGCGGCTGTTTTTTCGCTCGGGCGCGATTTTTTTTGCCCGGGAGGCTGTTTTTCGCTTGGGCGGCCATTTTTCGCCCGAGAACGCGTTTTTCACCCCGGCGGCCGTTTTACGCCCGGGCAGCCGTATTTCGCCCGGGCGCGCATTTTTTGCCCGGGCAGCAGTTTTTCGCACGGGCAGCCGTTTTTTCGCCTGGGCAGGCGGTTTATGCCCGTGCGGAGGTTTTTTGCCCGTGCGCGCATATTTCTCCTGTGCGGCTGTTTTTTCGCTCGGGCGCGCGTTTTTTTTGCCCGGGCGCCCGTTTTTTTCGCCCGGACGCCCGTTTTTCGCCCATGTGTTTTTTGCTTGAGCGACCGTTTTTTCGACCGGGCTGTCGTTTATGCGCGACCGTTCGTTTTTTGCCCTGGCGGCCGTTTTTCGCCCGAGCGAACATTTTTTCCCCGGACGCACTTGTTTGTCTTGGCGCGGGTTTTCACAATCATTATATTTCAATATTTTTGTTTAAAAAAAAAAACAATTTTCAAGCAATTGTTCTACCGAACAACATAAATAAAAAAACTGTATTCGATCAGCACTTTTGTACAGACTCTCCAAACAGTCTGCAGCTCTCTCATAAGAGTTTTTCTAAAAGCTCTTTCTATAAACTCTATTCGATAAGCAGCTTTTCTATCCGCTATCGCTGTCTCAAACAGAGACTAATGATATTTAAGAAGAGCAGAACATGGCCACGGTTCTTTACTATGATAATATATCCTCCATTGCTATGACTAAAAATCCAACTTTCATGCTTGAACAAAGCATATCGATCTTCATCATCACAATATAAGAGAACTAGCTTGTAGTGCAAAATCAAGTGGAGTTTTATCATGCATGCACCAAACCAATCGACAGAGAGAAGTTCGCTCAACTAAGAGAAACGTTTGAAGTGGTTCTTCTTAAGTATTAAGGAGGAGTGTTAAAACACGCGGTTAATCCAAAAGTAATTGAACTGCAACTGAAATCAATACTTTAAATGTATGTAACAAACACATTTTAATTTTAAGAGTTTGTTATAGATTATGCGTAAGAAATGGTCACGATTAAGGCTTTGTTTGGGGCCTTGGGAAAAATTCTATTCCCACCGTCACCGCTCTTTTAAGGTTGCATGGTTGAGGGGTTTTTTCAAAAAAAAAATCAAGAAAGATGTTTTGAGGGTTTTTTGAGCAGTCGATCCAACATGGCTTTCTAAGAACGACTTTCTCTGCTTTCAGCTTTTCCTCTTTTATTTGAGGGTTTACGAAAGTCACGTCCGACCATTCACGATCTGCCTTTCTTCCTTTTTGCCACTGCAAATGTTTTCTTTTCCCATTCACCCGTTCGCTATCTTTGCTTCTCGCGCTGAACTTTTGTAACCAGCTTTTTTAGGATTTATATAATATTTACTTATCTATGAAAGAAATGACTAGCAGAAAACACTTAAAAAATGTAAAACATATTTTTGAAAAACATTTAAATGAAGATTTTCCAAACGGTCTACAACTTTCTCAAAATAGCTTTCTGGACCACAGTGGGAGAAGAGGCAAAAAATAGGTTATTTATCAAAATCTATTTTGCCACCACCCCTTTAAAATCTTTGTTTGGCGTTGCTTTTCGAAAAACACCAGTACACAACACATAAAATGTGGAGCAAAACAGAGCCTAAAGCCACCACAGGTTTCCCACCACTATTTTTTCCACGCCATCACAGCTCCAAAAGAGCCTAAATGTAAGAAATATTCAACATTAAAGAAACGGGTTACCAATTTGTAAAGTTGTTTGTATTCATCAAGAAAAAATAAAGTAATAAAATAGAGCTTTACTTTTTTTCGTTTCCCTACGGCTTCGTTCGTTTCGTAGGTTTTGATTGAAAAGAAATGATTTTGGTCATAAATCAAAAACTCAAAGGTTTTGGTTTTGAGTCAAACTCAATTCTTGTGTTCGTTTGCAGGATGATTTTCAGGCACATGAATTGAAAACTGTCAATTTTTCTGTTCGGCTGTAGGATGGTTTTCAAGCACAGGTTTTTGTGAGATTTTTAATCATGAATAATTAACGTCTTTAAATGGGGGAAAATATTTAAATTGGTTAAGATAGTAATTATTATCAGATAATGCTGATAAATTAGTAATCATTACTTTAAAAGAGAAAAGAACAAGATTTTCTCTCAAAACCGACCAAAATGAGAAGATTTTCACCATAGACTATTTTCTTAATGGATCCAACCCTGTAGGTTTTGGAGGAAAACCAATTCCTTCCAATAAAAGACCAAGCGAAAGCTTGTAAATGGAATTGGATTGCCCAAAACCATTTCCTAGTTACAAAACCTACCAAACGAACAGAGCCTACTAGTTTTTGATATCAGAGTTTACTGGCATCACTGATCTTTGAGATCTATTAATCGTATTTGAGAGAGACAGAGACAAGAGTGTAATTTTCTACAAAGCACAAGTCTCGCAACTGATCACTACTTTAACTTCTTTCACTGATTTCCACCTCTGGAAGAATTTGTACATTAGACTCCACGAATATAGTCTCAAGTTGGAGTACAACATCACTATTATTATACACAAAAAACTTGGAAACAACCAAGAACATGATTAAATTTACGATGCTGAGTACCGCTAAGAATCCATAATAGTAGTCAAGGTGAGATTCGTCCAAATTATTCTCTATCCATCCATTCATCCCTCCCTTCCTCGTGATTTTTGCTACTGTAGACAGAAGAAAACTACTTAAAAAGTTTCCAAGTCCTACGCTAGTAGTAGAGAACGAAGACCCCAAGCTCCTCATCCCCACCGGTGCCTGGTCATAGAAAAACTCCATCTTACCAACTTCCACCATTGGCGCCGCAACTCCCATCAAAACAAACTGTGGAAAAAGAACCAAGAAACTCAAAGGCCCAACTTTAGCCAATCTCCACCTCTCTATCAAAGCGGCCACGATCATGGTGATGACATGCAGACCTTGGCCAATTGAGATTCTTTGGAGGGTCGAGATGCCTTTGGGATTCTTGGTGTGCTTCCTCATCCATTTTACAACATATTTATCATAAAATACTAGAGAGATTAGACACGAGAAACTGTAGAAGGACGTGAGACTAGCAGTTGGTATGTTGAAGGTTGGCCCGATGCTACGATCCAATGTTGTGCCCTGCTTGACGAAGAGGGTAATGACTTGAGCCAACATGAGGCTTGGAACGATTGTGACGAAGAAGATAGGGAGCAACTTGAGCAGTTGTTTTGTTTCCTGCACTTGTGTTGATGGACATGATGTCCTGAATGATGAGAACAAATTAAGAATTATCGTGGATATTATGAAGTGATATTATATTAAATATTCGATATGGCATTGGGAAATGATTGTTTGATATACTTTAAGATGTTGGCTCAAATAGATTGGAATAATTCAACAACAAATCAAGTTTAATAGAAATTTAATGATTAAGTTGTTTCCTGCTAGGATTCATGTTTCTTCATCAACTATGTGATTGTGACTCGACCTGTATAATATTTGCTTCTATTTTGCATAGAGCTACTACATTAGAAGAAGTATTCTCTATTGAATTACAAAAGAACTCAACTGTCCGATGTGAAAAAGTAAGAGATCAAAACACTGATTGAGTGTACTACCTTTAGGATTAGGCTCTATCTGAAGTCGAGAACATCAAAATTAATTGCTTTAGAGTCTGCTCGTTTGGATGGAATTGAGGCTCTGTAATTAGAAATTAATAGAGATAATTGCAGTTGAAATTAATTAGATCTTTAATTACAACTCAGAACCCTCAATGTCGTCCAACTGAATGGTCCCTTAGAATTTTTGTTAGATTGGTTCAAGATCTAAACCAACCTATATGTTAGATGAATATAAATTTCTTTTTTTTTTGTTTCTACTTGAATAGTCATAGTTGCATATCATCGGTCCTTTCTCCCCCATCACCGTTCTTGGCACAGGAAGCAACACTTGTCAAAGGAGAAGTTCAGTGGTGGAGACAATAATGCGAGGAGTTTTGATCATTGTGGGCAAACCCCAGGAACAATTAAATACAGAATCACAAGAAGATATGTACTTTGCACAATTTTATTAGCACAATAAAATTAATAAGTACTCAAATTAAGAGATACACATCCGAAAATATACTGCAGAAGAACGGACTACGAAAATTCGCAGGAGTAATATTAACTTGACTGCAATCCGTAAAGCGGACGCACAAGATTTGTACCAGAACGAACATTCATCGTCGTCAGACGACCAACTGCCGCCACCACCACCAAGAAGAGATCCAAGTCAGGACTTGGCTTTGTCGCGAACGCGCAGCCCGCCAATATCGCCACTTGTGCACAATCACCACGACCTACGGTCATGCAACCACCGAGCACCGCGCACCTTGCCGCAGCCCGCGAATCTGACGTCTTGTCGCTACCCGCACGCTTTCGCTATTCGTTGTTGATGCAACCCTTAATCGGATATCGACGTCCACCGTCGCCTTCGGCCGTACACTACCACTCTCCTCTTCAAGCTTTACCTCTCTTTGGTTTGGCTTTGGTGTGTGAATCATGGCTTGCCCCCTCTCTTTTATAGTGCCAAGAAACCATTAAATTAAGAAAGCATGAATCACATGGGTAATTAGGTGGATGATTAGGTGGGGGGATTAGGTGTGGAGATTAGGTGGAGTTTAAATAATATGTGAGTTTGAAAAGTCCAAACCAATTCAACAATCACCACCTTGGTTTGAATTTCAAACATTACATTCTGCACGAAGCATTATCTGCATGAAGCTGTCTGCACAAAGCAATATCTACACAAAGCACCAATCTGCACGAAGCACCACCTTATGTCTGAGGTGTCAGCCGACTTGTCGCAAGTCGAACTCCATCTCTGCTCTTGTTCACCTGTGGGTTGTTGACGCACCCAGATCGCAAAAGCTGACTCGCCGAACCCGAGTCACAAAAGGACGATCCACTGCACCACCTCGACCATCCACCATATCAACCACAGAAATCAAGGGCGTACCACCTCGCACCGTGGTCCCCATCAGTCGGTATAGACTACCAAACTGCACAACCTTCATGAGAATGACACACCCATGTGTCACTGTAAGAACTCCTTTTTGTGCCGCAAAGTTGCAGCCACTCGAGTCCAAACTGCCCAACGATATCAGATTCTTACGCAGCTTGGGCACCAGATGTACCCTCTCAAGCCTGCGCACCACCCTATCATACATCTGTATGTTCACCGTCCCTGTGCCTGTAACCTCATAACCAGAGTCGTCACTTAAATAGACCGACCCAGTCGTCTCCTCCAGAGAACTGAACATCGATGCATCCGAGCACATGTGTGGCGATGCACCAAAATCTAATATCCATCCGCTGTCAGAGTCTTCATGACTTTCAGTGATTGTATAAAGACCATCACTCTCCACTCTCAGATCTAGCATCACCATACCTGCATCCTGGACGTCTCCAATACTCTGCGCACGATGCGGGCAATTTCTCCTGATGTGACTGCTCTGTCTGCAGTGGTAACAAATAACACCCTTCTTCGACGCCGACCGAGCCCATGCACCCCTCGATCCCCTGTTGAATACTCTCCCCCGTCCATCTACCGCCAAAATATGTTCACCCCCAGGAGTGGGGTCCTTCAACATCTGACTGGACAGTAATGTCGATGTGACCTCCTCTAGCCCCATTGTATCCTTCTCATACAGGAGCGTGGTCACCATGTGTTTAAAGATGGCAGGAGAGATGTAAGAAGTAATAGGGCCTTATCTTCTTCCTCCACTGTTGGGAAAACACTGTGATTTAACTTAACAAATTATATAAAAGTGATTTTAACTACTAGGATTGAATTACCCATTGAATAGTGAGGGTAATATGGTCATTAGATGTCTTAGAATCTCACACTCAACCTAGGGTGTCAAGACCATATCAAGAGAAGCACAAATTTGGTGAAGTTAATATTTGCGTCGAATAGAAATCGACGCAACATCGAATTGATGTCGACGCTACTCTGACAAGAAGTCCAAGCAACATACTCTTTCTGTCGGAGTAGATCAAGTCGACGTTACGTCGAATATATATCGACGCAGAGGACATGGACATATCAGAGCACTTGAAGAAGTCGACGCAGCTTCTACTTCTACTCGGCGTAGAAGGAAATATATGTCGAATCCATTCAAAGTCGACGCAATATCGACTTCATCTCGACGCGGATAATGAAGCTCAGAATCATATCTTCAACTCGACGGTTACGTCGATTGGGTATCGACGCAACGTCGACTAGCAGAGTTCAGTCAGAGCAAGGATGAATTCGAAGCTGCTCCTACAGGAACTCGAAGGGCATCGATAAGAGAGGAAGTGAACTCAACGCTACGTCGAATACAGTCTGAAAAAGGAAACCTTTTCAACTTTCATTTTTGACCCTCTCTCATGACCCACCTCTCTCAAGACCGTTCCCCAACGACTCCTTAATTACCTTAAATGGAATAAAGAATTAACTGATGTCAGAGCAAAGTTTTCTTGGAAACAAGCAGAAATGTTGGTGGACGGGTCGGGAATTAAAGAAGGAAGGAAGATTTTATTGTCCAGACAAATATACCCTTCAGGACATACCTGAAAGGGAAAACAAATTCAAATTCAATTGCGGGGCAATAAAAGGGAAATAGAAGAAAGAGAAAAGCAAGGCACTCATCACAATCAGCCACACTATTCTATTGGGTCTCCTTTTTCTTCCTCTCTCTTACAGGAACCCTAATAGAAGAAGAATACAGAGAAGGAATTTTTGCTGCACTTCTTCTCTCCAAGAACAGAACAGAACAAGACTGCTTAACAACACAATCATATAGCTGCCAGAGTTCAATCAGAAAGAAGATAGAAGGATCTGACAATCATAACTTCTGCAAATCATCACCATCATAAGCAGAAGTTTATCAAGAGCAGATCTAGTGAAAAGACAAGAAGCTGTTTTTCATATAGCCATCATAAGAATTCTGAAAATAGAATTCCTGCAACCTTCCTCTTCTTCTTTCTCCTTCCCTTCTATAAAATAGTTTTGTTAATCCCTCTTCAACGGATTCAGTGGTTCAAGATCTCCTTATCAAAAGATCTGGTGGTTCAAGATCTCCTTATCAAAAGATCTGGTGGTTCATGATCTCCTTGTCAAAAGATTAGCGATTCTAAGAGTCTCATTACCAAAATACTCAGGCACAGTGGTGCATCCCTACCAGGTGGTAGAAGAGGGGAGTACCCACATTTTGGGAAACCTCTATAAAAAATTATGTGTGTCTTCTGGTTGCTCATTTTCTGTGATGTCCCTATAGCTAGTTTACTCTACTGATTTCTGCTTTATATTTCAGCACAAGTTTATTCTGCCTGAGATCTTGTTTGAGCATAAATCCTTAGATTATTTTATTGTACTCACAGTTAGAATAGGAATAATTTTTAAATATCTATTCACCCCTACCTCTAGAGGATTATCAGAGGCACATTGTGCACTTTCAATTGGTATCAGAGGGAGGTTGATCATTAAGAGGTTAACACCTTGATCAAAAATACCTCCTATACTTTTCCTTTATTTCAAATATATTTTAAAAGAAAAATGAGCTATAAGGATTTTGCATCTACAAGACCTCCAGTGTGTAATCTGAATAAGTTTACACTCTGGAAAGCCAGAATAAAATTATATATGAACTCTATTGATGATGAAATTTTCAATGTCATCCTCACAGGTACTCCAGCCCCAATAAGAAAAGACTCCACTGGGAAGGTCATACAAACTTCAGTTCCCAGAGCTGAATGGACTGAGGATGAGAAGAAGATCAAAGCATGTGATGCCAAGGCCATGAACATACTGGTCTCAACCATGTCTGATGACATATTTCAGAAAGTTGCTGATTGCAACTCTGTAAAAGAGATCTGGAAATCTCTCTCCAGACTAGTTGAAGGAAGCTCTGATGAAAGGAAAGACAAAAATGCTCTTCTCATATCTCAATATGAGAATTTTAAGAAAAAGGCTGATGAAAGCATTACATAAATGTATGACAGATTCAGCCTCATCATAAATGAGCTGAGAGGGCTTGACGAGGAAATCTCTCTGACAGAGATTAATGACAAGCTCCTCATGTATTTCCCTAGCACATGGGACTCTAGAATCCGGGCTATCAGGGATTCTAGATGGCTCAGGGAAATATCAACTGATGATCTCCTAGGAAAGCTCAAATCCTATGAGCTCCTACTAAAAAGCAGGGCTGAGTCAGAAGCCCATGAAAGGACACCTATTCCTACAGAAAGGACTCTTACATTAAAGACTGTAGAAGCAGAGTCCTCCACCACTGAAGAGAAAATGTTTAATCTCTTAGCTATGAGATTCAAAAAGTCGGTCAGAACAGAATATTCCAGGAGGAGAGAGAGGAGCTCAAGCAATCCAAGGTATGATAAAACTCCTAAATAGGAGGTTATTTGTTTTTCTTGCAAAAGCTAGGACATATTTCCACTGAATGCCCTGAGGAAGAAAAGAACAAGAAAAATAAGCAGAGAAAGGAGAACAAGAAGAAATCCTCCATGAGAAAAGATAAGAAAGGAGGGAAAGGTTTCATAGCTGAAACCAGGAGTGATTCAGACTCAGAATCAAGCTCCTCTTCATCTGATGATGATAAAGATGGTGGACTAGAAGAAGCCTGCTTAATGGCTCTGGAGGATTCCACCAATGAAACTGAGGTAAGCATCTTTGAAGACTTTGACTTTTCTTCAAAAGGCTTTAAAGAACGCTTTAAAGAATTCTGCCAAGATTATATTAATAATCAAAAGGAACTTAACATAATCAAATCTGATTTAGAAGTTCTTAGTAAAGATCTTTTATCCTCGGTTAACTATGATCTGAATAAAGAACTAATTAAGAAATAAAAGAAATAAATTTCTTAGATAATGAAAATTCATACCTAAAGAAAGATCTCTCAAAGGCAAAAGCCTTTGAAGATTCTCTAAATGGAAGGAGTCAACAGATCAAAGATATCTCACAAAATCTCTCCAAGAGATTTGATCATCTTGATCAAGAATCACAATCACTCACTAGCAAACATGCTTGTGAAAAACCTGTAGCATTATTTAGGTCTAGACCTAATAAATTTTCAGAATCATGTGAAGAACATGAAAATAATAACCCTAATAAACTCACCATATTTAAAAGGGTAGACACTAGTGATGAACCAGGAATCCTAGGCAAACAATCCTTAGAAAACTTAGATTTGAAGAATGAGTGTGCCATGCAGAAGTTATAAAATTGAAATAGAAGAGATGGATGAAACATTTAAGGAGTATAGAAATAATTATCAAGCTTGCATAGACTCTATCATTTCCACCCTTAAAATAGCACAAATGCCTATAATAAAGCCAGACATGAGTTAATGATCAAAAATGATGAATTAAAATCAGAAATCATCTTGCTTAAAAAGATTATAAATACAAATTCACAAACTCTGAATGATATGAATCATACGTCGAATAGAATTCGACGCAATCTTAAGGATGCATTGAATGCATCTCGACGGGATCCAACATATGCGTTGGCATCATCTCGAAGCAACTATGACTGCCATAGATCCGAGAATTAGATTTTACATGGAAGCCATAGATCCGAGAATTTTTCAAGTAGTGGAAGAAGGCCCTCATGTGCCTATGACTGCCTCTACAATTGACCCTACTGTTTAGGTGCGAAATAAAATGATAGACCTAACCAAGGATGAGATCTCCATCGTAGCCTTGGACAAAAAGGCAAAGAACATAATTGATAGTGCAGTGGACGACTCTATGCTACAAAACTTAATCCACTGCAAATCAGCCAAAGAGATGTGGAAATCCTTGATTTTTCTAATGGAAGGTACCGAAGAGGTAAGGGATGATAGAAGATCTCTACTCAACCAAGAGTACGAGGCCTTCAAGCAAAGCAAGAAGGAGTGCATTGCCGACGCTTATGAAAGGTTCTTCAAAATAGTAAACAGCCTAAGAAACTATGGCCGGGAATTTACAAATGGTGAACTAAATGACAAGTTCCTGCGATCCCTGACGAAAGAATGGGATAGCAAGATTGTTTTTATAGGGAGTTTGGAAATCTACCCAACATTGACCCGTAGAATCTGTTCGGGAAGCTACTATCTCATGAGCTGCAGATGAACATCCGCAAAACTGAAGAAGATGGGAATCAGACCTCAGGCAAGGAGAGGACCTGGGCTCTGAAGTCTGAAAGCTCCAGGAAAAGCAGAGCTATGTCACCAATAAGGGCACAAGAGACTAATGAAGAAGAAGAATCAGAAGCTGGCTCCTCCTGTTCTGAAATGTCTGATGGGGAGTTCTCTCTAATTTCCCGTCAGTTCAAGAAATTGCTAAGCAAAAGAAGGCATATGAAGAACAAACCTTCTTCCTCTAACTACAGACATTCTCGTCGTGATGGTGATCATCACAGGAAAGGCTCAAGAAGCCATGATAGGTACAAGTCAAAATCAAATAAACATGTTTCTTCTAACATTGTTTGTTATTGTTGTAACAAGCCGGGGCAAATGATCACTGATTGCCCTCACAAGAAGAAAGAGGGTGGAAAGAGAGAAGAAAAGAGATCCACCCATGGGAAAAAGAAAACTGAGAGAAGCTTCGCTGCCAAGAAGTCCAAAACTCTCAGCGACAGTGATTCAGATAAGTCAAGTGATGAAGAAGAAGCCTACTTCGGGCTTATGGCCATGACCGATGATGAAGAAGAACCACCGTATAAAGGGAAGGTAAATGCTCACACCATCTTGTCTGAATCAGATTATGCCTCAGTTGAGCAAGAGAACTACTCCTCAGATGAGGATTCAGAACTCATGACCCAATATACTGAATTGCTCAAAATATTTGACAAATGCGGAAAGGTCGTCAAAACACAGGCCAAGGAGATCATGTCTCTTAAGAAAGTGGAATCCAATCTGAGAGAAGAAGTTGCATAACTTACTTCTCACAAAGAGGAAATCCAGGTCTTGACAGACAAGATCAAAAGCTCAGATGAGCTCCTTGACCTGAGAGAGAAAATCATCAAAGAGATGGAAGAACAGCTAGCTACTGAGAAAAAGCTAGTTGAAAAGTTCTCCCAACCGAAAACTGTTCTTCCAATCATTGATAGATTCTCCGCTAAAGCAAGTGGCAGTGGATTAGGTCATGTGGCTGAATCTAGTAAATCTTCTAAGAGCAATTGAGCCAAGAAGAAAAATAAGAATGTTATGAAAGCTACCGCCGAAGAGAAAGGGAAGGCCCATCTGAATCAGATGACATTTAAGAAAGTTATCTTTCCTACAAATGCCTATGATCTGGAAAGCTCCTATGGTCACTTGACTAGATCAATTGAGGTTGAGCATGTCAACGACTACAAGGGGTGGACTCGTCCTAGAAACTTTGGTGCAAGTGTGTTCATAGCACCTTATGAGGAAATAAATCTAAGAGATTTTGGTCCTTTTGTTCATGAACCTAGTGCAAAGAAGGAACCAACAGTGAAGACTGTTGCTCCTAAGCCAAAGGAGACAGTTATACTATGTGTATGTTGTACTCATGAGGGATACTCATCAAAAAGTAAAGCTCCTACCAAAACTATCGTTCAAAAAGTGAAGCAGGAGAATGCAAAGAAAAGGTACAATAGATTTGATTGTTGGTGTTGCGGTAAGATTGGTCACTTTGCAGTAGATTGCTGGTTCAATCCAATTAATTTTAAGAGACCACAAGTAAACATTGCAAGGAATACCGCTCGCAATGTTAACATTCATCGTCGTGCTCAAATAACAAGGGACCAAGGACCCAAATTACTTTGGGCTCCTAAGGCAAAATAATCTGCTTTTGCAGGTATGTCCAAAGGCCAACAGAAATCCTATCTGGTATTTGGACAGCGGTTGTTCTCGTCACATGACCGGGAGAAGAAGCCTATTGCAGAATTTCATTCCAGTTGAGAACGGCCCAAAAGTCATTTTTGGCGGATCCGACAAAGGAGTAACTAAAGGCTACGGTATGATTACTAATGGTAATGAATCCTTCTCTGATGTGGCTTATGTGGAAGGATTAGAACATAATCTTATAAGCATAAGTCAACTTTGTGATAAAGGATACATAGTTGATTTTTGTAAAGATAAGTGTTTGATAAAGTCAGCAGAAAATTCTGAAACGATTTTATCAGGCACTCGCTGTAGAAATATTTTCTGTTTAAACTTTCTTTGTTTAACCTCTTCTACACCAGTGTGCTTTTTAGCAAAAGATAGTGCATCTCTTGTTGAACAATAGCACAAGAGACTAGCACATATTAATTTCAAAACTATAAACAAATTATTTTCTCAAAACTTAGTGCGTGATGCGCCAAATGTTTAGTGTAATAAAGATAGACCTTGTCATGCATGTGTAAAAGGCAAGCAAACAAGAGCTAACTTTAAGAGCATTATTGGCAAAGACTCTACCAACTATTTACACCTGCTTCATATGGACCTATTTGGTCCTTTGCAAATTAGAAGTTTAGGAGGCAAATCTTACACATTGGTTATTGTAGATGATTACTCACGTTTTGCATGGGTATTCTTTCTAAAACACAAGTCAGATACCTTTGACATTTTCACCAAGTTTGTCAAGCAAATCCAGAATGAATTAGATTGTTCGGTGGTCAAAATTAGAAGTGACCATGGAACAAAATTTGAATCTGGGGCCATGACAGACTTCTGTGAAAGCCTTGGTATCGTTCATGAGTTTTCCTCTCCTCGAACTCCACAACAAAATGGGGTAGCTGAGAGAAGGAATAAAACACTCATCGAGGCTTGTAGAATAATGTTGAGCGACTATTCACTACCAGAATACTTCTAGGCTGAAGCCGTCAACACTGCTTGCCACGTGCAAAATAGAGCACTCATAAATAAAAACCATAAAAAGACTCCCTGTGAACAACTAAAAGGCAAGAGACCGACCATCTCTTATTTCAGAATCTTTGGCAGTAAATGCTTTGTACTTAATAATGGGAAGCATTACAAAACCAAGTTTAGTGAAAAGAGCTTTGAAGGTATTTTCGTAGGCTATAATAGCCATAGTAGAGCTTATATAGTTTTTAATAAGAAAACCCTAGTTATAGAAGAATCCATTAACATTGTATTTGATGAGACGAGCATGCTTAAAAGCTGCTTTTCTAGTGTCTCTGTTGGAGATGCAGGTTCAAGACTGTAAGACTTAAGCTTGGATGAGCAAGTCAAAGTAAATACTCCAAACTTCATCAAGATCTCTCCCCCAACCTTAACTAAAGAGGAAGATCACCAAGATGAAGAGCCAATCCAAGTGGAGGAAGACAATCCAGTAGTAGAAG
Organism: Dactylorhiza incarnata; assembly: GCA_033032865.1. Taxonomy (NCBI): domain Eukaryota; kingdom Viridiplantae; phylum Streptophyta; class Magnoliopsida; order Asparagales; family Orchidaceae; genus Dactylorhiza; species Dactylorhiza incarnata. The sequence continues at coordinate 155,296 of JAWHQI010000016.1, forward strand.
AAGTTCCTGGTGGCCCAATTGATGCAAGGAATCTAGAGTTCAGACATATGAGGAATCATCCGATTGATCATATCATAGGAGATCCTCAAGTCTGCATAAGAGCAAGAAGTGGTACTACTAACGAAAATATGCATTTGAGTTTCCTCTCGCAGGTTGAACCTAAGAAGTTCCAAGAAGCAAATGAAGACCCCTATTGGATAATTGCAATGGAAGAAGAACTAAATCAATTCAAGCGGTGCAAAGTGTGGACACTTGTTCCAAAACCCAAAGATAAGAATATTATTCATTGGAACAAAATGGGTCTACAGAAACAAATTGGATGAAGAAGGAACAATAATCAAGAACAAAGCCAGACTCATAGCAAAAGGATACAGACAGGAAGAAGGGATCAACTTCGAACAAACTTATGCTCCTGAAGCAAGGCTCGAAGCAATCAGGCTGTTCCTTGCTTATGCTGCATTCAAGGGATTCACTGTATACCAAATGGACGTCAAGTCAACATTTCTTAACGGTAATATAAAAGAAGAAGTATACGTGGAACAGCCCCCAAGTTTTGTTGATCCTGAACACCCTGAATATGTTTATTTATTGCAAAAAGCATTATATGATTTGAAACAAGCTCCTCGAGCTTGGTATGAGACGCTGTCTAACTTTCTTCTTGAGAACAAGTTCACAAGAGGAAAGATAGATAAGATATTATTTCTTAGGGAAGTTAAAGGCAAGATTTTGCTAGTGCAAATCTATGTCGACGATATTATTTTTGGCTCTACGGACGACAACCTTTGCAAGAGGTTTTCCAAACTTATGCAAGGGAAGTTTGAAATGAGCAGTATGGGTGAGCTGAAATATTTCTTAGGACTTAAGGTGAAGCAATCTGAAGATGCAATTTTCATCTCTCAGACGAAATTCACCAAGGAGTTGGTAAATAAATTTGGAATGGATAGTGCATCCTCTATGAGTACTCAAATGAGTTCAGCTATGTCTCTGGACAAGGATGAGAAAGGGAAACCTTTCGATGAAACTAAGTACATAAGCATAATTAGCTCCCTGCTCTACCTTACTGCTAGTAGGCCCGACATAATGTTCTCTACATGTGTATGTGCTAGATATCAGGTGAACTCTAAGGAATCTCACTATACCGCTGCAAGGAGGATTTTGAGATACCTTAAAGGAACACCAAATCTTGGCTTATGGTACCCAAGAAGTAATGATTGCGAGCTAATTGGTTTTTCAGATGCAGACTTTGCAGGTAGTAAGGACGACATGAAAAGCACTCACGGGGCTTGCCAATTCCTTGGAAGGAGGCTTATTTCATGGAGTAGCAAGAAGCAAAATTGTATTGCAATTTCAACCGCCGAGTCAGAATACATTTCTGCAGGCAGTTATTGCGTACAACTTCTCTAGATAAGGAATCAGCTTGAAGATTATAATATGAAGTTCAAGGACATCCCAATGTTTTGTGACTCCTCCAGCGCTATAGCAATTGCAAATAATCCAGTCTCTCACAGCCGGACAAAGCATATTGAGTTAAGATACCATTTCATCCGGGAGCATGTGAAGAATGGGGACATCAATCTATGTTATGTCCCAACGGACAAGCAAGTTGCGAATATTTTCACGAAGCCGCTGGATGAGACCAAGTTCTCTTTCCTTAAGACAGAACTTGGAATGCTCAACATGGAGCCCTAGTAAAGTCATATATGAAGCCAGAAAGACCTTCAACTCTTCAAACCCTCAAGGAAGCAAAGATCTGGATTTTCAAGAAAAAGTTAAGTCATATCTGAGATTTCTCGAGAAACATCTTATATTTCTCGAGAAATGATGTTTATCTCGAGAAAAGAACTTTTCAAGGGAATTCTGGCACTTTTCAAAAAATGAACTATACTTCTCGAGAAGCAATATAGATCTCGAGAAATGACCTTTATTTCTCGAGAAATGGATAAATCCCTCGAGAAATGACCTTAAAGAGTTTCTTCAGCAAAGTTCTCGAGACATGTTTCAACTTCTCGAGAAGTCCAAATTATCTCGAGAAAAGACTAATACTTCTCGTGAAATGGACAATTCTCTGAAGCCAAGATCTTAAATAGCTGACACGACTACTTCTCGAGACAATAATATACCTCTAGAAAAATGACTTGAGATTTCTCGAGAAATACTTATACCTCTCGAGAAATATCATTTAATTTTCTGACTTATCTACCGTTCATTCTCTGGAATTCGTAGAGCCAGGTACGTCGTTCGACACTTAAATACTTATTTCATTACCTTTAAACTGTCAAATCAAAACTTAAACATGTATATAAGATCTCTCGAATGAATTTAAGATCTCACATGCTCTCCCCGAGAAACCCTAGCACTTCTTGCGACATTCCCGACCGCACAGTCCTCTAGCGATTTCTCTCTGCAGTTCAGACGATTCTTCTCCTCAGTTCAATGGCGCCTCTTCCAAGACCCAAGATTGGAGTTGGCAGTGAGCTCGTGCGCTCAGGTCTTAGCTCTATCTCCGATGGATTTCTCAATCTATTCCATCTCCTAGATGCTGCAGGTTTATCATTTGTCATGGAACACCCTTGCTGAATCCTATTCAGAGAGGTAGAAGAATTCTACTTGAATGTCAAGGTTCTTAAGGACGGCAAGTTGTTGAAATCTACTGTGGATAACCTAAAGATAAAGATTAGCTCAAAGTCAATCTCCAAGTATCTGCAACTATCCATATTTGAAAGTGAAGATGACCTAGAAGATGGAGATTGGGCAAGAACATTATCTTTCTATGGATTGGACAAAGCTACAAAGTCAATTCGTAGAATTCAGTTGAATGATGTAGGAAAACTGTTGGTGGACATCATTGCCAAGGTATTACTGTACAAGACTGGCAGTATGGGTTATGTTACTGAAGATGTCTTCTGCCTCATGGCATCTGTTGTCTGCAGGAAGAATTGTGATTGGGCTTCAATTCTCTTTGTGAAAATTAAAGAAAGTTTCCTCGCTCCTAACTATGCAAGATTTTTTCCCTATATTTGAACCAAGTAAATCCTGAAGTTTTTGACATGTCTAAGGGTGTTTTTATTCACCACCACAAAAAGATAGATGTCTCAACCATTCAGAGATGGGACATCAGGATTCAGAAGCCAGTGGATGATGGTGCAAGACCCCACAGGGAGCCTGATCCTTCTGTAGCTGGTGGAAATCAACATGTTTCTCCATCTCCCCTCCCTGCTTCTCAGCCTACATTTGCTCCTTCAGTTCAACCCCAGGTATTAGTACAACCCAAGCTATCAGTTCAACCACAAGATTCAGTTCTACCCCAGGTATCTGTTCCACCTCAGCATACAGTTCCAACCTCCATTTCTCCTGAAGTTCCAGAAGTTCCAGATTTTCTTGATGAGGAAGCTATCTCCTTCACCATAGGTGATGATACTGTTATTACTCCTCCTCCAGTTATTAATCCTAAAGTTTTGCAGGCAGATACAATGGCAGATATAGTTGCAGATACAGTTGCTGCTAGGGCTGATATCGAGTCGAGTTCGAGCGATTTTGGCTCGGCTCGAAATCGAAATTTTCGAGTCGAACTCGGCTCAAAATCAGCTCGAAATCGAAATCGATTTCGAGTCGACTCAACTCGACTCGAAATGGCTCGATTCCGAGCTGGCTCGAAATCTGGCTCGAAATCGAATCGAGTTGGCTCGAAATCGAATTGAGCTGATTCAAAATCGAATTAAGCTGGCTCGAAATTAAGCAATTTTTCTCTTTATTCGTAATTGGCTCGAAATTAAATTGGGAAACATCTAAATTTAGCACATGAAACAATTAAAACCTTCAATATTTTTATTTAGGTTTAAAATTTAGTGTTTTTAATTTTAAAATAACACCATATTAATAAATAAATAATATTTTTAATCAATTCGAGTTGATTCAAATCATATTTCGAGCGATTCAGGGCTGGCTCGAAATCGACTCGAAATCAAATTCGAGTCAAATTGAATCGACTCAAATTGAGTCGAATCAATTGTAACCGATTCCGATTCGGCTAAAAATTCGAGCGATTTTCGAGCGACTTTCGAGTTTCGAATATTATGCTCAGCCTTAGTTGCTGCCATAGAAAGAGATTATCATGCAGAACACAGTCCAATGGTCCATATGGCAGGGTCAGGGGCTGAACTTGAGTTTGCTGATGCAAAGGATGTAGATTCAGTGCAAGGGCACTCTCCTTCCCCAACAGATATTTAGGGGGAGAAGGAGTTTGGTGTGGGAGAAGGCAAGGCTGCTCAGTCAGAGCCTGATAGTGAGGGAGAGGATGTGGTTCCATCCTCTGCCCAAAAGAAAGTTAGTTCAGTAATTCTAGAAGAAATGCCAGAAAATTGGAAGACTGCTTTTCTACCTTCTCCACCACCTTCATCTCCAGTGCATGATGCAGATTCTCTTCTTGGCAAAATTGAGATTATGTTGAATAAGCAAAGAGAGAAGTTTGAGAACTCTCTCAAAGAAGTGAATGCAAGGGTCACTGCTGTTGAAAAAGAGATGAGCAGGGGACTTGCTGAAATTCAAGCAAATACTTATGAACTTAAGAAAATTGTCAATCAAGGAGGCAAAGGCATAGGTCACTCAATCAAGAGTATGGGAAAAGTTTTGGAGGTAACAATTCAGGTAAGAAAAACTCAGGATTCAATAGAATCAAAGGCATAGGCAAACACTTTTCAGATAATAGATGAAGTTGGCAAGTTCAAAAAAGCAGTAATCCAAACTCTAACTGTAGAAATCAGAAAGGGGGAGGATAAGATGGTAGAGTTGTTGGATTATCAGGTATCTGAGCTTCAAAGACATTGGGCTGATCAGTTTGAACAGTTGAATGTTGGTGTTCAGAAGCAGATAAGAGATGTTAATGCATATACTTCCAAGACTGCAGTGTGGCTTCATAATGAGATATTTCCCGAGCTAGCAATTCATCCTGATCACCCTCAGTTCTCACCAAGACCTGAAGGGGAACCATATTATAATCCTCCAGTGGATTATACTCAAGTTTGGCCAGCTGACCAATCTGAAGTACAATCTAAAATGTCAGGTTCAAGAAAAAGAAGGTACGGAGAAGGCCCCTCTGCAAGTAAGTCAATTCCAGGGAAAAGCTCAGAAGGTAAAGGAAAGGGAAGTGCAGGAGATGTTGTTGAAACTTGGAGTCCTGATTCCAGGATTATCATCTTAGATACTCTCAAGCTAATGAATTAAGGTGGCATGAAAGTTTAAGATTATTATAGTCATGAAGAATGGCAGAGGTATGAGATAAGCATGACTAAGAGAATAATCCATTTCAGAACCCATGGATGGGAAAATCCTGAAGCTCCAGCTCCACCTCCAAAGTATCATCCAAAGCCTTTTGCATATTTTAAAAGACAGGAAAAGAAGAAGAGGAGCAACTATTGAAGAATAGATTCTGAGACCAATGTCAAATCTTTTGAATAGATAGATTGTGTGAACTTAAATTCATTTAAGACAATCTTAATTATGTATATAATTTTTGATTTTGATGGTCTCTGCTGCTTTTCATTTTTCTTCTGTGATGTGCATTTTATACGTCTTATCTTGATGCAATTCATCTTAGTGCATAGGGTTCTGACTTCTACAAATAGGGGGAGATTGTTGGGTATTGTATCCACAATAGCCTAGATTTGTAAGAAGTCACCCTTGAACCAAGATTGAATTGCTAGTGTATTTGATGTTGTCTTTTAGCTATGTTCTTGCAGGTTATTATTGTCAAGTGTAGACCAATGTCAGATCACAATGTGTCATTAAACATAGTCTCTAGCAATGTAATTCCTCGTTGTGTGGAACATGGTGTTGACTCATATGTGATCTCTCTATTGGGATACACTTCATTTTCAAGACCCTTGAAGCTTAAGAGTTGGAAGAGTTGCTGGTGTCCAAGAGAAGAAAGAAGGAAAAGGTTTAGAATTTTTCTAAGTGCATTTCTCGAGAAAGCAAAGTCATCTCTCGAGAAATCCAGGATATTTCTCGAGAAGTCTTTTCCATCTCTCGAGAAATCCATCTCTAAATTCAAGTCTAAGGTTTCTAAAGTATTTCTCGACAAGTCTCTTGTTTCTCGAGAAATCATGTTTATTTCTCGAGAAATCATGTTTATTTCTCGAGAAATCATGTTTATTTCTCGAGAATTCACGTTGTTCTCGAGAAATCTTCTCAAATGTCCATTGAAGCTTTTCTAAGTGGTTTCTTGAGAAGTCAAGTGTTCTATCGAGAAATCAAAGCTATTTCTCGAGATGTCCTATTGTCCTCGAGAAGTTTTCTTCAAGTCTTTCTGAAAGCTTTTCCAAGCCATTTCTCGAATTATTGCAGCCATCTCTCGAGAAATCATTTCATTTCTCGAGAAATCCTTGTTGTCCCGAGAAAGAAGTTTTCTTCCTGTCCTGCTTTGAAATCCGGTTCCTGACGGGGTTTTTTTTTGTCTGACGGAGTCGACGACACATGTGTCATGTTTTAAGGTTAATCTTACCTTAATTCGAGGACTCTTTGACGTTATGATTGATTGTTATATAAGGCTCTTATTAGATCTTATTCCAAACCTAATTCTATTATTTGATCGGACTAATCGTGAAAGTGTTGCCGCCTCCTGCCATTTTTGAAGGATCGATCTCTTTCTCTCAATCAATTGATTCCTTTGAAAGAAAAGATTCGACATATCAGTGCTCCAATCATCTACAGAAATCTATTGGATCGTGTCGAATCCTAGAAGTTCAGATCTGAGATTTCAATCCTTTCTTCTTCTTCTTCTTCAAGCCAAAGTTCTCCAAGTCTCAAGAAGGAAGAAGATCTCAGAAGTTCAGATCTGTTCATGTTTTGATAAGTATTTTATTGTACTCAATCTCAATTTCTTGTAGGAGAATTATCTCCGAGTTTGTAGGAGGGTTATCTCCGAGTTTGTAGGAGGGTTATCTCCGAGTTTGTAGGAGGGTTATCTCCGAGTTGTAGGAGAGTTTTCTCCGAGTTTGTAGGAGCGTTGTCTCCGAGTTTGTAGGATCGTTCTTGATCTGATATATTGTGAAGTAGCCAAGACTAACCATGGGGCTAGATTGGCGAGGCGGGAAAGTGGATACACAAGATTGGGGAACCACTATAAAATTCCTTGTGTCATCTGTGATTGTGATTTGCTTTCTGTGCTGTTTGTTTTATCAAGCTTTTATTCTGCAAAAGACGCAAATATTACTTATTCACCCCCTCTAGGTGATTTAGGTAGGCATCTAGATACTTCACCATGCTAACATGAGTCATTTGGAGAAATAGCTGATATTTTGAACATGGTGCATGTTTCTGTGCTCTTCTGAGCACAAACATTCACCCAAGTATTCTACTCACCCTTGCAGTTGCTCAATGTTGCTTAACTTCTCTTTTTAGTAGTGCATGATCGCGTTTCTACTTGAGGATGGTCGTGTGCTCATATTTCCTGATTTTCTAGCCATAACTTTGCTTTTTTCATGACGCATGATCATGAGCCTCACAGCGCACGAACCCGCACTTTTTACATCCAACTTGGCGAAAGATTGGAGTATCAAATGGATGGTGTGTTCATCACGCATGATCGTATGCCTAGAGAACGGATGATGTCCACTTAACATCAATTGAGGAATGTTCGTGCAATTTATAGCGCATGATCACGTGTCTAACTTTTCATTATGCTGCCTTTATTTTGTCTCCCTATGTTGGGAACAGTGCCCAGCAATGTTCCTGATTTGAAGAAATGCTCAGCTCAATGATAAGTGCAAGCTGTATTTAATGCTCCATCTAGCTCATGCTTGCATAGATCGACAAATGTCAAGTACTTTAACTATTTCTGTAAGTACTATATATATCGTCAAGAAGGACAAGATTCGTCGAACGCAGAAGGAAGTTCGTCTAACAAAGAATGGAGTTCGTCGAACTCAGAAGGAAGATCGACGACCTCTGAGAATTGGCGTGTTCATCGAACGCAGAAGCAAGATCGTCGATCTAAGAAGCGAGTTCGTCGACCGCAGAATTTGGCGAGTTCGTCGAACGCAGAATGGAGATCGTCGAACTCAGAAGGAAGATCGACAACCGCTGAGATTTGGCGTGTTCGTCGAACGCAGAAGCTAGATCGTCGAACTCAGGAGGAAGATCGACGACCGCTGATCGGCAAGATCATCGAACGCAGAGAAGACGCGGTATCGTCGACTTCACCAAAGTGGCCTTGTCGTCGAGAAAGAACAAAAATCGTCGTGAAGAAGCCTTGTCGCTGAAAAGGCTAAGTATGACTGATGACGTCGAACATCGTCGTAAAGAAGGCATGTCGTCGAGAAATCAAGGTGATTACGATGACACAGTCAAAGATAGCGTATCATCGTATATACAGAAGAGCAAGAATATCTCGTGTCATCGAGATACCAATATGAGAGCCAGAAGTGAGAAGACTTGAAGGTCTACTAAAGCCCAAGGCATCGACAAAGTCCTATCGTCGAGATATTGTCCATATCATCGAGATACTGTCGGTATCATCTTGAAGATGGAAATATCGTCGAGACAGAATTCAAACGTTGCCTCTCATATCGCCGCCTGATTGTCCAATTAGCGCGTGCTCTTATGGAATGAGCGTCTGACATTAAAGGACATCACATGTTACCTTTATGCGGCTCATCTGTCCTATAAAAGGGAACAGTGATGCCCTAGAAAAAGAAGTTGAAAATAGAAAGAAAAGAAGAAAAAGAAAGAATCTCGCCGCTCTTCAATAGAACAGTATATTCAGCGGAGAAGAAGAACGAGAACGAGATTCAAGAGTTCTCAGAGGAATCAGTCATCTTCATCGACTGAAAAGTGAAGCCGATCTTCATCAGGCAAAGAGTAGAGATTGAAGAAGAACTGCGCTGTCAAAGATCTGAATCAGAAAATCTTCTTCAATCGTAAGAAGCCAATCCTCATCAGGCTAAAGTTGCCAATCTTCATCCGGCAGAAGTAACAGTCTTATTACTGTAATCTCTTGTAAAGTCTTGCGGGCCTATTTGTCTAGCTTGAGGGCTGGAGTGTTGTGAGGCTTGAGGGCCATGGCAGTGGACTTGTGGGTCCGACATCGTCTAGCTTGCGGGCTGGAGAGCTGTGAGGCTTGAGGGCCAGGGCAGTGCACTTGCAGGTGCGATTTGTCGAGCTTGCGGGCTCGGGGGTAGTAGGGGCTTGCGGGCCTAGGCTGTTGGGACTTGCGGGTCCGTGTTGTAGGGCTTGAGGTCCTGGGTGTCGAGCTTGCGGGCTCGGGGGCAGTAGGGGCTTGCGGGCCTAGGCTGTTGGGACTTGCGGGTCCGTGTTGTAAGGCTTGAGGGCCTGAAGTTTTTGGCGGAGTTTTGCCGATCCTAGCACACTGCTGGGTAGGCGCAGAGGGACAGAGGACTACTCAAGACACCCGGTCTTGAGGAACCTCTATATATCTTTTGTGTGCTTTCTGTGGTTTGCTCTTTGCTTTACAGATCTACTCACCAGAAATCAAGAACACCTAAAAGGGGATAATATAATTTGAAAAACCTATTCACCCCCCCCCCCTCTAGGTGATAAAGTAGACACCCAATAAACAACAAGTAGTATCAAAGCTAGGTTGTTCAAATAAATCTTAATAGCTTGAACATATCTGTCAGTGGGTGTCCAAGTAGCATAGCTATGAAGTCAAGAATAGTTATGTGCTCTAGAGAGAACTTTACCCTTTGGAAAGTTTGAGTAAGAATTTACATGGAGGCAATGGATCCCAGAATGTTTCTGATTGTTCAAGAAGAACCATGTACCTCAATTGCTATGATAAAAGATGAGGTTCTTCTAAGCAGCATGGACAAGGAAGCCAGAAACACTCTAGCTAGTGAAGTAGATCTGCCAACACTCCAGAAGCTAAGTCATTGCACTACAGCAAAGGACATGTGGGATTCCTTAGAAGTCCTCATGGAAGGGTCATAGGAAGATTTTAAAGAAGAAACCTCTCATGAAGAGGTATATATCAGAGTACCACTGATCACTTCAGACAGTGAATCAGAAGATGAAGAATGCTCTAGAGAAGGAGAAAGAATAAGAGCACCCTTGACTCTCACGGACTGTGACTCTGAGGATAAGGAAGTATGTGGGTTGATGGCTCTATCAGATGAAGAAAATCATGATGAACCACATCATGATCAGGTATGCACCACTCACACACCTTTACTACCTGCCTCATTTTCATTTAAGAAGACCAAGAGTGCATCGGGTGATTGTTCATCTGAAGATGATGCAAAAGACTGCTCATCTTGCAACAATAAGAATCATACTGATCTATTAGGGTAGTTTATTGATCTCTTGGAGGCTCTGAGAAAGAGCAAAAGGCTTGTTAAGGAACAAGCTAGGGAGCTAGAATCTCTCAGACCTTTTAAGGCTAAATTGGACAGGAAACTGGGTATGTCATACAGCAAGTACACCGATCCAAATGAGCTCAACAAAATCATAGACAAGCTTTATGATGAAAGAAGCCGAAGGGAAGAACTTATCAAGAAACTTAAGAATGACCTTCTTAAGGGAAGATGCTTGGTGGCTCAATTCTCTAAGCCCAAAACTGTACTGCCCATCATTGACACCTTCTCCTCCTATGGAAATAGGAGGGGATTGGGTTATAATGAAGGGGCAATAGATGATGGGAATGGAGAAAGGGGCAAAACTAAAGCAGAGCCTCATACCACCTTTCAGAAGGTAGTGCTTCCCTCAAATAGGTATGATCAGGACAGTGTCCATGGTCACTGGATGAATGGAAGCTCCACTAGTCATGAAAATGTTCCTAACTATGGAAAGAGAAAGGGCATGGGGATGAGTGCATTAAAGGCCCCCCATGAGGAAATTCAAATGGCCCATCCTGGACCATTTGTATTTGGTGTCCCAGCCCCCACTCTCAAGGATAAAGGTGCAACATTTTCTCAATCTCTTCCAGATAAGAAAAAGACTAGTAGCCCCAGTATGATCAATTCTCACTTGAACATATCTGATGCCATCAACACCCTGTCAGCTACCAAGCTGACATCTGTTGCTGACAAACAGATAAAATCAAGAAGAAACAATGATACTAGAGCAGCTAGTCGGCTCTTGGCTGAGAGAGATAGGAAGAATGTTGCTGCCTTCTCTACTGAACATACTTCAAAAAATTTTCAGAAAAGAAGGTACAACATCCATGAATGTTGGTGTTGTGGAAAAGTATGACACTTTGCCATCGACTGTTAGCACAACCCTAGTGTGCTTAATGCAAAGGAGAGACCTCCTGGGAGGGCTGCGGTGAGTAGAGGGATTCCCTATTATGCTAACAAGAACCTACGACCCAAGTAACCTTGGGTTCCTAAGGGATATTAAATCTGTCTTGCAGGGTAGTCCATTTAGCCATTAAAAAGCAAACAAGGCTAATGGACAATAAGGGCTCCAGGATCAGCTCTGGACTAAGAAAAACTTTCCACATACCAAGGTGCACTAATCTAGGGGGAGCTAGAAGTAAAGACAAGTGGACATTCCATCGAGAGGGAGCCACTAGCTCAAGGAGACTTAGAGGCCAAGGTAAAGGTAACCATGTTTATGTTTAACACGTAAACTCATCTTCATCTAATCTTGTAAAAGTAATTTTCAAAAAAACCATGCCGTCGGAATGATGATTGGTATCGTCGAAAGATCTGCATCACGACGATATTCATTCGTCAGCGGACTCTTAATTAGGTCTAAGCTCAATCATTACAGCTAAATTTGAGTTAGTCAGACATTTAATAAATGACACTTCAACTTCCAACTCGGACACTATAAATAAAGTCAAATGTATTAAGGTTAAAACACTCTCTACATTATCCCTAAAACGCCGTCGTGTTCTCCACGCCTTCTAAGAGTGAACAAGTCGACTGTGCTGAAATCATCCGGGGTCAAGCAAAAGATGGCGCCAAAGAAGGAAGATTTTCTATTCGAAGGAAATGAAGTTGTGAGGAACAGATTCTCAGAAGGTTCAGAAGAAATCCAGGGCACCATTAAGCTGCTCGAGACTATTGGCCTGGAATTCGCCCTCTCTGAGCCAACAGTAATATTAAAAAGGGAAGTGCTTGAGTTTTACTCAAATGCAAAGGGTGGCTCGAAGGGAACCTCTGTAAAGAGCGAAATTAACGGGACAAAGGTTAAGGTGAATCCCAAAAGATTGAACAGGGCTCTTCAGTTGCCAGCCTTTACCAAGGGGGAGGAAGACAAAGTGATTACTCAGGAAGACCTTGTCAAGGCTCTGGCTTGGTGCGGCCACTCGAGCAAAACCTATGGATCTCTGGAAAAGAAAAGCTTAAATCAACAAGAAAAGCTGTTGCCAGACATTGTGGGAAAAGCCCTCCTCTGCAAGGTGGGGTCTCATGATAGGATATCCAAGCCCATGTTCGAGATGATGACAAGGATAATCCTAAGTAAAAGAACCAACTGGGGTCAGCAAATATTCAAGAGGATACAAGAAAGCTTTCAAGCACCTAATTTGGGAAGGATTCTATCACTATACTTGCTGCTCTCCTACCCTGAAAATTTTAACAAAAAGTATGGAGTAAAAATCCATCACATGAAAAGGATGGATATCAGAATACTGGAAAGATGGGAAAAAGTCCTGACTATGCCTCCCAAGAAGTTGAAGACTGCAGAAGATGTGAAAAGGAAGGTAGGAAGCTCCTCTGAAGAAAGTGAGTCAGGCAACATCTCACATCCATCTGACTCTGAGGCAGCTGTGGAGACAAGGAACGTCATCCTCCAGAGCTCTGCTCCAAGTCAGGGATACAGGACAACAACAAAATCAAATCAAGGTAGTGTTGAAACTGAGGGGGAGAAGGACAATGGGCTCCCTGCTCAAGTTGAAGAAGTGATCAATAAGATCATAGGAGCTGAGGACACTGCTCATTCTGAATCAGCAATGCCAGGGTACAACCAAGAGAACCTTGCAGATGAAACTAGCAAACACCAGCAAAGTCCTGAAGTGGAGAATGAGCAAAACCACTCACCAATAAGAAAATCTCTATCTCCAATAACTGAAGGGGATGAAGAAGAGGAACAAGATGGTTCACCTCCAGAGGTTAGTCCAGTGGAGCTCCCGCTATTATCTCAGATAAAGATGCTCCTGGAAGAGCAAATATTAAAACTTGAAAGTTATGTCACCTCTGCTATCAATGATGTAAGAAGAAGAGAACTGTCTGCTGAAACGGCAACCCTAAGTAATGATGTGAAAAATCTGCACGAATTCACTGCCCGTACTCACAAAGGTATATCTAACCTAGGGGCTAATCAGTCAATGATTGTCGGCAGCATAGAAAAGGCCTACATTGCATCCACCAAGAGGATGGCTGAACATAAAACTGATCTCAAAGAAAGTCTAGATCAAAACAATAAAGATCTGGACAGTCATCTGCTTGAAACCAAGAATCACTGTGAAGCAGGTATCCACATGCTCAAGAACAAAATACTGGCATCCGAGGAGAATCTCCACAGAGGGATATCTAAAGAAGTAATAAAGGGGGAGAGATCAATGATAAAGACCAGTAGTGATCATGCCATCTGGACCACCAACACCATCAGGGAAGCAATGAATCTCCCTCCTTTGTATTATGACGAGCCTGCTGAAGAGCAACATACAGATACTCTGGTTACTGGTAAAGGTAAAGAGAAGGGAGCACTGGAGGATGATGAAACAAAAGTGAAGTAGAGAAAGTACTGGGAAGAAATGGAGAAAAAGGATGACTATGAAAGATGGAGTCCTATATCCAGGACCATCATTCTAAAAGCATGGGAGCAAGTGAAAGTTAACAAAGGTGAAAGGTACAATGTATACAATCCTCAAGAATGGGCTAAGCATGAAGATCAAGAAGAAGTAAGGACAGAACACAGAAGAAATAAGCAAGCAGGAAGTATTCCAGCTGACACTCCTGAACCTTTAAAATATCATCCTAAACTGTTTGAGTACTTCATCAGGCAAGCTGATAAGGTGCAGGAAGCCAGTGCCAAGAAAGCAAAGGATGCTGCGGATATGAGAGCACCAGAGAGATAGATGGCTAAAACTTTAAGGCGGCTAAATGTAGAAATGTCAAAACTTTTGAAAACATTTGGCACTATTTATAAATGAAGTGACATTCGCCAAATTTCTGTGCTCACTCATGTTTAGCTGAAATATCATCACTAGATGCTTATCTGCTTGAAATGTTAAACCTTTTTATGTGAATGGCATTTATCATTGAGTGAGTTATGACTTCTTCAAATAGGGGGAGATTGTTGGGAACAGTGCCCAACAATGTTCCTGATTTGAAGAAATGCTCAGCTCAATGATAAGTGCAAGCTGTATTTAATGCTCCATCTAGCTCATGCTTGCAGAGATCGACAAATGTCAAGTACTTTAACTATTTCTGTAAGTACTATATATATCGTCAAGAAGGACAAGATTCGTCGAACGCAGAAGGAAGTTCGTCGAACGAAGAATAGAGTTCCTCGAACTCAGAAGGAAGATCGACGACCTCTGAGAATTGGCATGTTCGTCGAACGCAGAAGCAAGATCGTCGATCTCAGAAGCGATTTCGTCGACCGCAGAATTTGGCGAGTTCGTCGAACGCAGAATGGAGATCGTCGAACTCAGAAGGAAGATCGACGACCGCTGAGATTTGGCGTGTTCGTCGAACGCAGAATCTAGATCGTCGAACTCAGGAGGAAGATCGTCGACCGCTGAGACTCGGCAAGATCGTCGAACGCAGAGAAGACGCGGTATCGTCGACTTCACCAAAGTCGCCTTGTCGTCGAGAAAGAACAAAATCCGTGAAGAAGCCTTGTCGCTGAAAAGGCTAAGTATGACTGATGACGTCGAACATCGTCGTAAAGAAGGCATGTCGTCGAGAAATCAAGGTGATTACGACGACACAGTCAAAGATAGCGTATCATCGTATATACAGAAGAGCAAGAATATCTCGTGTCGTCGAGATGCCAATATGAGAGGCAGAAGTGAGAAGACTTGAAGGTCTACTAAAGCCCAAGGCATCGACAAAGTACTATCATCGAGATATTGTCCATTTCGTCGAGATACTGTCGGTATCAGCTTGAAGATGGAAATATCATCGAGACAGAATTCTAACGTTGCAGACGCGCTGTCAGCATTTAATGCCGCCGCCTGATTGTCCAATCAGCGCATGCTCTTATGGAATGGGCGTCTGACATTAAAGGACATCACATATTACCGTTATGCGGCTCATCTGTCCTATAAAAGGGAACAGTGATGCCCTAGAAAAAGAAGTTGAAAATAGAAAGAAAAGAAAAAAAGAAAGAATCCTGCCGCTCTTCAATAGAATAGTATATTAAGCGGAGAAGAAGAACGAGAATGAGATTCAAGAGTTCTCAGAAGAATCAGTCATCTTCATCGACTGAAAAGTGAAGCCGATCTTCATCGACTGAAAAGTGAAGCCGATCATCATCAGGCAAAGAGTAGAGATTAAAGAAGAACTGCGCCGTCAAAGATCTGAATCAGAAAATCTTCTTCAATCGTAAGAAGCCAATCCTCATCAGGCTAAAGTTGCCAATCTTCATCCGGCAGAAGTAACAGTCTTATTACTGTAATATCTTGTAAAGGCTTGCGGGCCTATTTGTCTAGATTGAGGGCTGGAGTGCTGTGAGGCTTGAGGGACAGGGCAATGGACTTGCGGGTCCGACACCGTCTAGCTTGCGGGCTGGAGAGCTATGAGGCTTGAGGGCCAGGAAAGTGCACTTGCGGGTGCGATTTGTCGATCTTGCGGGCTCGGGGGCAGTAGGGGCTTGCGGTCCTAGGCTGTTGGGACCTGCGGGTCCGTGTTGTAGGGCTTGAGGGCCTGAGTGTCGAGCTTGCGGGCTCGGGGCAGTAGGGGCTTGCGGGCCTAGGCTGTTGGGGCTTGCGGTTCCGTGTTGTAAGGCTTGAGGGCCTGAAGTTTTTGGCGGAGTTTTGCCGATCCTAGCACACTGATGGGTTGGCGCAGAGGGACAGAGGACTACTCAAGACACCCGGTCTTGAGAACCTCTATATATCTTTTGTGTGCTTTCTATGGTTTGCTCTTTGCTTTACAGATCTACTAACCAGAAATCAAGAACACCTAAAAGGGGATAATATAATTTGAAAAACCTATTCACCCCCCCCCCCCTCTATGTGATAAAGTAGACACCCAATAAACAACACCCTAACTCTTTTTTCCTCCAACATTTTTGTGGTCAGGAATGATCGAGCACATGACAGTGCTTTCGACCCTGCATATACGACATGTCGCCCGACATGTCCTGTTTGAACAGAAAATGACTTGCGAAATGAAAATATAAAAGTTATGTCATTTTGCAATATGTCGCCCAACATTTCGGATCAAATCTGCTATGTCGCCCGACATTTCAGAACAAATTTGCTATGTCGACCTTAGAATCTTTTGTGATTAAAGAGAAAATATTTATTTTCGAGATTAATCTATTCAATATTTCATGCTTTGTTATTCATTCATTTTACATATACTTGTGAGGATATAGATACCATAATAGTTAGAAATACTGTGTAATTGCATCCAGTACAAGTATAGAATGTTGCGGCTAACATTTTGTCTTAGTGCTTACTGGTGGGGGAAAGAGCAGATGCATAGAAACATGCATCCAAAGTTGTTGTAACTTATAATATAAATATTTTTTAGGAATCCGACATTTTAAAATATTCTGACATGTCTCTGACATCTAAAAACTCAATCTGACATGTCCCTGACATCCGACATCTACAACCTTGGGTGCAATAAATACGAGTTGTCCGAGATATAAGAGAGTTGGGCAGAAGAGAGGGGGGAGGGAGTAGTTACAACAAGCTATAAATACAACTGGGAAGAAGTAGACGAGGGGGCCAAGACTGTTGGTGTGGCTGACCAATCTGACAGCTATTGACGATTGGGGAGATGGTGTAGTGACACAGGGAATAACTTCCCGTGCTGCTGGATGCCCAAGGGCTTGCTCTAGTTGAGGCTGTATGGTTCTTGTTGCGGTCACAGGATTTCAGATTAACAAAAACACTTTTTTAAATGGGCTCATCTTCTTTGTAAGGGGTAGGTTATTCTACATTGTCTCCAAGAGGCTGCCTCTTTTTCTCAGTGGAAATTTTCCCTCTTGAGTCAGTAGGTTTAGATTTGTTGGGAGTGGAGGGCTTAAGGATGGTCCTTAGTGCCGACAATATATTAGGGGTCGTGCCGAGGTTGAACAAATCCGCCTCCAGATCCCAAATAGGATGCTTAGATCTCAAACTTTAGAAGTAAAATAAACTGGGAAAGAAGAAATTATATAACATAAAAGAGATTCAAAATCCCAAATGATGCTTTGATCATATAGTATATGTATTTTGAGAGGCGCCTCGATTTCCCTGATGGTTGAAGGGCTCCAAAGCTCAAGAAAATTGATGATAGTGACACGCATCCCACTAAAGATAGTCTTTGCATCCCACTTGGGATAGGCTTCACATACCGGGTGGGATTGTCCTTGCATTACAATACATATATTTTCATAATGATCCTCATTATGGTCTTAGGTCCTCAATATGGTCCTTGTTGAAACAATACTCTTCCCTATCCCCCCCCCCCCCGGTCTAAGGTCTCTTTGTTCATGGCTCAAGGTCCTCACATGAACCTAACCTAAGAGGAGTCGTCACGCTATCCTTATTTGTGACCGCATACAAATCACTTGCAAGGATGATGTTCACATAATGTTTACATTGGTTCTTTGAACACGGTTGTTGGCCAACCATATAGAAATTTTATATGGAACACAAAGTCATTTCTCAACAAAATCGATAGTCCTAGGCAATATGCTCCGGTAGCCACTTCCCCTTATATGGAAAACTGTTATCATGACTCTTAGTGGATCATCATCACATGTATGAATCACTCTAAGCAAGTTGTATATGTGGTGGCTAGGGTTGGCTACTTATACCCCTGAAATGAAGGAGAGGGGGTTCACAAAATCAAATCGAATGATGAGGCTACATAGAGGAGATTGGGAGAAGAAACCTTAAGATGTATCGGTCAGTAGTGGGTTCTTTGTTAACCTCCCTGAAGTAAGACACGGTTCCAACATCTCCAAGGACAAATGAGAGTTCAAGAACAAGATTATTCTTGATGTTGTAATTGCATATAATATAGATGCAGTAGTAGCTATCTTAGAAACAATTCAATGTGTTAAATAAATATTTAAGACAATTCCAAACTATTGTTGTAAAGGTGGAGGAAGAAGATATTATATATTGCTCTTTACATCACTTTCCTCTTAATTGAATCATAAAGTGAAGATGCTGTTTCCTTCTGTATGTCAGGGATATGATGTAAAGAAGTCATTACATCATGTCATCAAAATAGATGTTGAGAAGTGCAATTTTTAAATGTGAGCATATAATTGTTTGTGTATGGAAGAGAAAAAATATTATGATGGAGGGTCGAAAACATCATGATCACAAATAATATTAAGAGGGTGTGATTTGTTATTGGTGAAAAGAGGTTGCAAGCATTAAAAGAGATTGTCTTTGGCTTGTGGGAAAATATTCCTTAATAATGCAACATTGGTGATGCTTGGGGATGATGCATAAGTAGGGTTCCATAGTCATTATAAATTTGTTTAAGGAAAGTTCTATTTGGATTTTGTATTCATCTCAAATGCACCATATTTTAGCTTTCTGGTGAAGAAGGGTAGTACGTTTCACTTTACTGATAAACCAATTCGTGAGGTTGAAGATGAAGGGATAATATATTTTTAAAATGCACACTCTCATATGTTGCATAGACTTTGATTTGTTTGGGTACTCTAGATTCTACAAGTTGTGATTTTTCAATGAGAGATGGAGTCTTGGGGTCTTAAGGTGACATACTTTGCACCATACTACCTCCCAAGAGGAGAAAAGTATGGTAGCATATACCAATGATAAGAGATACAATGCGATGTGATGTTTCTATTATTCATACAAGAATAAGGTTATATGTTCGAGGATGATTGTTGTGTAATGGATCAAACTTTTGTGGACCGGGTTCTAGTTTTATTGACTATGGTATGTTGACCTCACTATATTGTAGAGTTGTTGCACGATTTGAGTCAGTCTCAAAATTGTAGGCTACTTATGTATAGTTGACTGATGTTCTGGAGATGGAGGATGCATGTTTATTTTAATTCCTAAAATATAAAACTAAGATGGTAACTGTCATGTTAACTTAATATATTAAACCAGTAGAATTGAAACGAAACAAAATCACTTTTAGTATGTACTAAATAGTTAGAAGATTAGAATAAATATTTGCACTTAATCTCACACATATATCCATTCAAATGAAGTATTAAGATTCAAAGTACAAACTTTTTGTTAGGAAAAAAATTATCAACACTTGTTACACCAATAAAACTAAAAGTACCTTTGTGAAGTTGTCTGGACAATGGTGTCCCGTTCCTTGTTCACGTATTGTTTGGAATCGAACAAAAGGAAATCTTTTGAACTTTTAGAAACCTGCAGCCACCATTTCCTAGAGACATCTATTAATATCTTGATTGTTATTGTTAATGCGCTGCCAGAAGGTGGCTTATGCCGATAAAATGGTGTGCCTACAATGAAAATTATAATTGCAATACCCAATGCAATCGTCGGTATAGCATAACCAACTGACCAACTAACATTGTCCTGGATGTATACAAGGACTATGCAGGAAAATAAATTACCACTAAATATGGTAATGCTCCACCAATTAAAGAACGATGATATTTGGGATCTCTCACTATCCTCTGAAGAGTCAAATTGCTCGGCGCCCATAATTATGAGAGTGGCTTTAGTACCACCGCTGCCCAAAGCTATTATGTACAATGATAGGAAGAATATAACAACCTGAAAATGCTTTGTGGTGCCACTACAGTCTTCAGTGTATAATGAATTGCATGGTGATGGTCTTAGAGAGCGGAGAGACACTGAAAGTGTCAGAAGAATCATTCCCTGCAAAAAAAAACTTATTTTATGAAGAAGATCGAGCCTTTGTTAATCTTTTAAAAGAAGTTACAGGCTAGGATCAGATCAATATTATACCAGTAAGTAGATTAAAGAGGAGAAAAGAAAGGTCCAATATCGCCCTAGGTGAGCGTCGGCGAGATATGCAGCTAATATTGGTATCATCAAAATGGTGCCTAACCAATTGGTAACATTATTTGAAGAGCTGATGGTGCCTTGATGGAGTTCCTGTGTAAGGTAGATCACCAAATTTGGTGCAATGCCACTGTATGCCAACATCTCAAGTCCCTCATAAACTGTATTTTTGAAATTAATAAACCTTAGTAAGAAAATAGGTATATATCCTTGCCATCTATTTTATTAATTTTGAGAGAAGAATAATGAATTAATGACTCCACAAGAAGTCGAGTTGCTAGAAGGGATAAAAACATGAAACATTATTTCTACTTTAAAATGTTAATATTCATACATATTTTAAAAGATAAAGAATACTGCAACAAGACCTACTTGAAAAGTTGAAAGCAAGAAAATGCTCTACACGTTGTCTCGCTTCTCTAAAGGGATCCTTCTCGAGTATCCCTTTGTGTGTGCTCATATAAAATGGAAGACCCTTTTTTCAGGGAGCGGCTATATATTTGAGTGCACATATAGATACATTATGAGTCGATTTCTCATCAACTATTCCACGAATTCAAATCGAAAAGTAGCAATGTACTTCTCTCGAAAATGGATTTTCATAAAGCTTTGATGTAGCAATCTACAGTTTTTATTTTCAACATGGTCAGGGCCACTCCTCCCCACCGATACTTCTCTCGAAAATGGATTTTAGCTTCTTTTCTTATAAAGTCATCGAATGAGTTTAAAGGTTATGTTATCTGCTAGACATCAGATAATATTCGTTCAAACACAAACAAAAACAAAACTGAAACAAAAGAATGACACATCATCCAGAAGACAAAATGTTTTTATAGAGGTTTCCCAAAAAATGAGCACTCCTCTCTTCCACAGTTCTGTGGGCTAGCACCGCCTCTTCAGCAAGACGACGAGTCTTTTCCACTTAAGACCCCAACCCAATGAATCTTTTTCAACGGAGATTCAAACCATACTAAGCTTTTTTGAAGGGAGAGCATGTAACCCTTTACAACAGAATTGGTGTTGTTGAGAGTGCTTTAGATCAATCAGATTTAACATCAAGAAGGATGGTGATTAGGTGAATCCATGAAGAAGAAGATTTGGTATGCAGTAGAGAGAAGAGAGAAAGGAATAGCTCTTGGCGGCTTCTTGCGTTCTGAGGATTGTTGATTCTATAGGATTGATTCTAAACGATTAGGGTTTCCTGAGAAATAAGAGAACTTTAAAGATGATCATCTTTTCCATTTTAAAACAAGTTCCTACAAGCATGTGCGGCATGAGCGACAGAAAGATTTTGCCTTTCTTTCTCAGAAAGTATAATGGCTATATTTGAATTTGACAAAAGCTTTGAACCCGGATAATGATTGGTGAGCGCTTCGGTCGACGTTCGCTAAGTGGAGGTCTTTTGTGGGAGAGCAGTGCGGCCAGTGGTTACAGCTTCTTAGTCAACAATCTGTGATAAGCCTTCCTAGTCTTCAGAGAGTCTTTCTTTGAGCTTGAGTCAACGATCGAAAATCACTGAGTGAGGTCACCATCGGTCATTGTTGGGGACATGTTTTCAAGTTTTCTTTTCATGTTTTTAAGTTTTCTTTTCTTTAGTTGTCTTTTTTTTAACTTTGAAACAATTTTATGTGAGACGGAACCTATCCATTGCCCTAAGACTTTAGCAAAATGTTCTGAAGCAACAATATGCATATAGGGAAATGAGTCCTAGATTTCACGAAATTTCTACAGATAACAAAGGGTATTGCTTGGCACTTGATGTATCTTCTAAGCTCGATGGAGCTTGTAGCTTGACAACATGCTTGATGAAATTTTCGGATGTAACAAAGCTGGAGCTCAACCACAGACTCAGACGAAATCTCACGACATCATAAAATATGTAATATTCCGACATAATAGAACATACAACTCTAGAAAAATACTTAATGTGATAGAACTTGCTGGTCGACATCGACGCGACCTTGACCTGCAACTTTCAACTCAGCTCCCCTCCTAAGAATATAACCGATGAAAGACAAAGATGTTCTAGTTGTACAAGCACCTCAAGTTGCACAAAATACATAAATTGCACAAGCACTCAAGCTGCACAATGATAAATGCAGAAGGGAGCAACTGCGAACACTACTATTCTTTTCTCCTCCTCTGTTTTAAAATATATAAAATGTTTAATGTGGGTCGCTCGACCCTCTGATAGACCGGTCGAATTGAACCACCATAGCTTGAGAGCGAGCATAGCGCGCAAACAGTCAATGAGAGAACTAGTGGACGACATAAATATGTTTTTTAACGTGGAAAACCTGAAAAGGGTAAAAAAATCACGCGGGCGGAGCTGTGACAGCCAAATCCCACTATGCGTTTGTATCTTACAAGTTAAACTGAGAACTCGAGGGAGACAGACCGCCGCTCGTTACAATGGTAATAAAGAGAACTCCCGAGGGTGACAGGCCACCTCTCAGGAGACTAAGTATTTTCTCCACGGGAATGAAAGTGAGATGCTCTAGTCGCCTTTTGGAGTCCGGAGGATCTCTGAGTCCCTTTGGAAGAATGTCTACGAAAGCAAAAGAGATCTTCAAAGGCTCGAAGGAGACCATCAAATGGTTGAAGGAGATCTTCGAATACTTGAAGGAGATCTTTGAAGACTTGATGGAGATCTTCAAGCGCCGAAGGAGATCTTCGGAGACTTGAATGAAATCTTCAAGCGCCGAGGGAGATCTTTGGAGACTTGAAGGAAATCTTCAAGCGCCAAGGGAGATCTTCGAAGACTTGAAGAAATTCTTCAAACACCGAAGGTGAACTCTGAGGAATCTTCAACGGAGCCCTCTCGGGTGCCGAAGACAAGGTCCCTTGAAATGAATGCCCCGGGCTCCATTTATAGCCTTGGGCAGGGGTAGCCCGGTAATTTCACCGTAATCACCTGACGGACGAATCACACTTACCGATTTGGAGCACACTGATCGCCATTTTTGGGATATTCACGTCTTGCCCCCCAGGCAATTCGATCAATTCGGGCAGCTTCGTTGACGACGTTGAGCGCAGAGAACTAGACCTGCAATCTAGGAAATTTGGAAAGGTTAACTGTTGCGCTTTGGGAACATGAAGTCGTTCTGGACGCACAATGAACGTAGAAGTGTTCTGCGCGCGTGGTGAATGCGGGAGCATTCTGCGCGCGTGGTGAATGTGGGAGCGTTTTGCGCGCGTGGTGAATGCGGGAGCGTTCTGAGCGCACGATGAACGCGGAGGCGTTTTGCGTTGAACGCGGAGGCGTGCTGAGCGCGAGGTGAACGCGGAGGCGTCCTGAGCGCGCGGTGAACGCGGAGGCGTCCTGAGCGCACGGTGAACGCATAGGCGTCCTGAGCGCGAGGTGAACGCGAAGGCGTCCTGAGCGCGCGGTGAACGCGGAGGCGTCCTGAGCGCGCGGTGAACGCAGAGGCGTTCTGAGCGCGATGTGCACTTGGGGAGTTCCACGCATGCCGTGAATGTGGACTTAGGAGGTAGACGCGCCGTGAGCGTGGAGGCGTGTTGTTTATGGCAATACCGGGGAGGTGCGGTCCAGCCGGTCGAGATAGCGCAATAAAGGGCGCGCACGAGGTGGTGCAGCTAGAGACGAATGTCGAGGCCATGCGGTGGTCGTGCATCAAGTTTTGCGCGGTCAAGGAGGCGTGGCATGCACCGTGCGGCGAGTGTCGGGCGACGAGTGCCGAGTGGCGAGCGCCGCGCTGCGGCGGCAGGGTTTGTGCCGCACCAAGGTGGTGCGGTCTAGGGAAGGCGCCCGCAGTGTTGGCCGCACATGGGAGGTGCGGCCTTGGCCGCACGTGAGAGGTGCGGACATGGCCGAGAAGGTGCGGCGGGCTCGTCCGGCGCCGTGCCGGGTAGGTGCGGCGGGCGGCCGGCCAGGCCGGCGGCGAGGTTGATGGCGGTGAGGAGAGAGAGAGAGATGGAGACATGGTGGTATGGAAGAGAGAAGGAAATTAGCGTGGATGGAGGAGAGAGAGAGTGGGGGTTGCATGGATCCCCACTATGGGAGTGCGGTTACTCCCATGGGGGTGTTGTTAGCGTCTGCGTGTACATGTGCGTTCCGGTGACTATTTGGAGGGCCAAAGGGAGTCAGCGAGAATGGGCCCGTTGAAATCATATCGGCGAGCCGATCGAGGACGCGGCGAAAAATCACAAGTTCGACCGAGTTCAACCAGATCTATTTTGGGCAACCCTGCAAATGTTGATTTTGAAAATATGATTTGAAAATATGATTTCAAAAAAAGGACTGCCAAATAGATTTAAAACACTGATGGTATATTCGGTAGAGCATGCCTGGCTCGATGAAGCTTGTGATGGTTTATGTTTGCACTGAGGAGTATATTGCTTAATCCAAAGCAGAGTAAACAAAACAAGTAACAGTAGTGTATTCACTGATATGTTAAAGCCCTTTTATTCAGTGTAGTTTAAGTATTACATATATGGACCTTTTATAGGCCCGTCAAGCGGTGGCTTGATATTCAAGATAAATGTTATTATATGTTATACAAATACCACTTCATCATGATCATTATCTTGTTTCAAATAATATCAAAGCTAATAGCTGAAGGTTGACTTCTAGGTTCGGCCTTAGGTCATCATCAATAGCTTGTAGCTTAACATGCTGGGAGAAATTTTTGGATGTAGCAAAACTTGTAGTATATATATACACACACACTAGCGATCACTCCAAAGGGATTAAAAAAACTTTTATTTGATTAGATGAAAGATATTGAAATTAAGGAGCTCAGATTGATTTGATAATTCTATTTTAGGGATCCAAATTTTGTGTGCGTATATATATAGAAAAATGCTAGTAAAACATATATAATAAATAAAATAAAAAGTAATAATGGGAAAAATAAAATTAAAAAAAATGTTAATTAGAAAATTGTAAAAGGAGAGAAAAGTTCATAGTATACAAAAAAAATTACATGGGATAGACCGTGTTGCTACTAAAATTATTCTAGTTGTTGGATATTGTACGCTAAGAACATCTGCGACAACTTAAATATTTTTAGGGCTCGTTCGTTTGGACGGAATTAGAATTCGATATTGGAATTAGATATTGATGAATATTGTGGAATTAAATATTGGTGACTAATTCCAATTCCAACGTTCGTCTAATAAATAATATTGTTGAATATTGTGGAATTAATCAATACTTTTGTTCTTTTCATCGTTTGTAAAATAAAATTCAATTTAAAAATTGAAAAATATTACGAATAAGTTAATATTTATCACATATATCATAAACAAGTGTCTGTCATAACGACGATTTTTTTGCCCGGGTGCGATTTTTTCGCCCGAGAATGATTTTTTGCGCCCGGGCGCGATATTTTCCACCCGGGCGCAATTTTTTCGCCCAACCGTGATTTTTTCGCCCGGGCTCATTTTTCGCCCGGGCGCGATTTTGTGTCCCGGGCACGATTTTTTTGCCCGGGCACAATATTTTTCCTGGGTGCGATTTTCCACCCGCCCGGCCGAAAAAAACTTGCACAGGCAATAAAAGCGCGTCCCGGCAAAAAATCGCTCCCCGGTGAAAAAATCGCGCCCGAAAAAATTGTCCCCGAGCAAAAAAATCTCGCCGGGCAAAAAAATCTCGCCCGAGCAAAAAAAATCGCTCCCAGCCAAAAAAAACTTTGCCCGGGCGAAAAAATTGCGCGCGGGCAAAAAATTGCTCCCCGACGAAAAATCGCGCTTGAGCGAAAAAATCGCGTCGGGGCGAAAAACTCTTCCCAGGGAGAAAAATTCGCGCCCGGGTGAAAAAATCACGTTCGGGCGAAAAAATGCTCTCGGGGGAAAAATCGCGCCCGGGTGAAAAAATCCCTCCCGTGTGAAAAAATCGCGCCCGGGTGAAAAAATTGCGCCCATGCGAAAAAATCGCTTCCGGGCGATAAAATCTACCTCGGGCGAAAAAAACGTGCCCGGGCGAAAAAATCGCTCCCGGGCGAAAAAATGTCGCCCTGGCGAAAAACTTGCGCCCGTGCGAAAAAATTGCCCCTAGACAAAATTTTCGCTGTCTGGAGAAAAAATCTCGCTCTGGCGAAAAAATTGTACCTGATGACAAACGCGCGCCCGGACAACAAACACGCGTCGGATTATAAAAATGCGTGCACGTCGACAAAAACGCGCGTCCAGGCAAAAAATGCACGCCCAGACTTAAAATTCACGCCTCGGCGAAAAACGCACTCACACGCGAAAAACACGCGCCCGGGCGAAAATCGTGCGCTCAGATGAAAAAAAAGTCTCAGACGGAATTATCCAATTCTTATATAGATTGGAAAGAATTGTGTTTAGTTCAAAATGAATTCCACGGAATTCATTAAACTTTCAATTCCAACGTCAAGCTCGCAAACGAACGACAAAAATGGAAATCGTTATCGAATTTCAATTCCAAGTCTCCAATTCCGTGCAAACGAACGGGCCCTTATTGTAGAGAAAATATTACAGATAGTAGATAGGAATATGTGCCCACTCTGCTAACACAGAGAGAGACTACACAAAAAGTTCTTTAAGAAGTTTATAGTTTCATATCAAAAAAATTGAGCTGTCGGTTTTTTACATGAGAGATAGGGAAGAGAAAGAGAGAGTGGGGTGGTGGGAAATTTTTTCTCTAGACTCATGAATCTACTAAACAGCTAGTGCCTACCAGGGTTGTCACGGTTCTGGTTCAATTTCGGTTCTACTAAAATCGTGAACCGAACCGCTAAGGTAACAGTTCTTCAAATTAGAACCAAAACCACATTTGGTTTGATCGGTTCCGGTTCTGGTTCCGATTCCAGCATAATTTTTGGAACTGTCGTGTTAACGGTTCCGATTTGAAATATTTGTGTTTGACAAAAGTACACCTAGAGGGGGTGATTAGGTGTTTTCAATGTTATTTAGTCCTTTAAAATTATTTAGCACAACACACAAGCAAGCCAGAAAATACACAAAGATTTATAGTTGTTCTCTTCAAGATAATGTGTCAAGAGGTAGTCCACTGTCTCTCTCATCTATCTAGCAATGTGCTAGACTAGTCAACTTCTCCAAACAATCAAATCTCTTTTACAATATAGCAGATTTTATAACTCAGACCACAAGGGGTCCTACCTCAGCCCTCACACATAAAAGCTTATTCTCATGTTACATAAACCCTACCAACAACTCAGACTTTACAAGTCCAACCAAACTCAGATCTTCACAAAGATCCTACCAAACTCAGATCATCACCAAGATCCTACCAAACTCAGATCTTCATCAAGATTCTATCAAAAGAAAATGTTGTTTTGTTGTTGCAGAAGAGAAGACTTCGAGAATAAAGCTTTTACTGAGTGATCTTCTTCTTCTTGCTGATGTAGCCTTAGAGATCTTTAGAATCACCAAAGCTTTCTTGAGAATCTTCTTCTGAAAAATATCAGAACGAACTTCTTGTACAGGAAGAAGATTCTTTCTTTGATCTTCACAGCACAGCAATGAGGACTTCTTGTTCAACACTTTTCTCCCTTTTGATTGTAAGTGTGAGAGTGAGAGAATAATAAGTAGTGTCTGTAGAATTCGAAATTTCCTCTATTTATATTCCTCTGCACTTATGCATAAAAGCCCTTAATAATTTATTCATTAATTAATTGGGTCATTAAAGAATATAGACTGAAACGGTAGAATAATATGCCATAAATGTTTTTTGTAGTTTTGGGAACTTGCATAATATAAAAATATTAGATATTCTTAATTGTTGTCTAACGGCTAGATCTGCAGAGAATATATCATTAATTATTTCTTTATTTGTGCACAAGATTGGTGGCTTACACATTCCCTATATAAAAATTTCCAATAAAATATGTGCATTAAATGTAGCTCTGCAACTGTCAAGACGATAAACTTCTTTCAAGCCGATATCGTCTTGATCATCTAGACGATACAACGTCTTCAAGCCGATATCGTCCTGATCATCTAGACGATATAAAGTCTTCATGTCGATATCGTCGACATACTCCTTTCTTCAAGACTTAACATAATCTTCTATACGATATGACTTCTTCTAAATATCGTCCTAATCATCTAGACGATATAAAGTCTTCAGACCGATATCATCGACATGCTCCTTTCTTCAAGACGTAACATAATCTTCTATACGATATGACTTCTTCTAAATGATATCGTCGAGATGTTTCTTTCTACACGGCTTATTTTTAATCCTCAAGTCGATAAGGATTCTTCAAGACTATATTGTCGAAATGCTGTCTACACGATTTAACTTGGCTTTCTCAACGATAAAGCTTCTTTAAGATGATATCGTCGAGACTGTCTTGACGATATTTTTCATGTCTCAATGATTTGTCTACTAAGGCTCAAGCCGATATTTGACTTAGTGATTTTCACTTTTATTATAGTTTTGCTACTTAGAATACAGTCTTGATATATCTGTCACATCATGAGCTAAAACACACATCAAAAACAAGTTTGCTTATCTATACTTGTGTTCCTTCTTTAAATCTAGGAACATTGAAGGCACAATACCCAACACGGTTCAACAAGAATAAAAACAAAACCAACCAATAACGGTTCGGTCCAGTTCTATGTGGTTCAGTCCGGTTCCAATTAGAACCAAAACCAAACTTGGCGGAATGAATGGGGGAGGTCAAAAATAAATAAAAAAGGAGGGAAAAAGTATACCCGTTTGATTTTTTTTTGGAAGGACTTCGAAGTTTGAGGCCCGGGCGCGGGAATTTCGCGTTACAACAAGTGGGGAGTACTTTTTGTATACTATATAGTAAGTCAGACTAAAAGTTAAAAATTGAAACCGCAAAACCACAAATTTGCACCAGACCGCGCCGATTTTCAAAAATTCAAAGATCTCGATCGTGTAATGTTGATGCAATGTTCATGTTGTTGAAGATCACGACTCAACATAGGGTAAAGAACTTTGAATTGCTGCTCTTAAAATCATATTATACAATTAAAATTTTATTTAAAGAATATATTAGTTAATTCAATTTAACTAGCTAATTTATGAGCTACAATTAGATTTGTCTTTCATGATTACTATTAAATAATAGTTGTATTTCCTCCATACTTTTTAAAATAAAATATTTCAGAAAAATATGTGAGTAAAATTGAAAATATAATATATGACTGCATAAAAACCGAAAGTACACCGCAAAAACCGACTCCAAATCGCACCAATGTCAAACCACACGGCATGGTTTTGGTGTGGTGCAATTTTGTTCAGTCCAAAACTGACCCCCTTTATTGCGATTGCGGTTTGGGTTCAAATCGCACAAGTTTCACCCATAATAGTAAGTATAGATATTATAAATATTATAGCTATATTATAAAAAAATAACAATTGATGGGGTTCCCCCAAATAGGTCCGATCGAACCAGAGATCCTTTAAGCACAAACCGTGAGATACATGTGTGAGCAAGCACGCGCCCCTAGCCGCACGCCTCACAAGTAGTCCTGGTCGTGCGCGCACCTGCAAGTGGTCCGGGACGCGCACGCGCGCGACCCGACCTGACCGGGCGCACTCTCGCGCTCGGCCCTGCCCCGCACGCTTGCGCCGGCTCTGCCTGGCCCAGGACGGGCGGCCACTCGACCGCCCGTTCCCAGCGATCACCCACACCGGGGGCGGCTTCCTTCTCGCCCAGGTCGGGCGACCACTCGGCCACCCAATCCAAGTTACCTCCCCCGCCGTGGGCGACCTCTTTCTCGCCCAGGTCGGGCGACCACTCGGCCGCCCGATCCCGACCGTCGCCCCCGCCGGGGGCGGCCTCTTTCTCGCCCAGGTCGGGCGGCCGTTTGGTAGCCTGATCTCGGCCGCCGCCCTCGTCGGGGGAGGCCTCCCCCTCGCCCGGGTCGGGTGGCCACTCGGCCGCCCGATCCCGGCCGCCGCCCCCGCCGGGGGCGGCCTCTTTCTTGCCCAGGTCGGGCGGCCGTTTGGCCGCCTGATCTAGGCTGCTACCCTCGCCGGGGCGGCCTACCTTCCCTCCTCGCCGGCCGCCGGGCGGTTTGTCCCCCCCCCCCCACACCCGACGGGAGGTTCCCGCACCACCGTCGGATCCTCCGCGCGATCTCTCCGCCCTCCGATTGACGAGTAACTGCCCGCGTAATCGCCCGTAGTGGGTGGGTGCGATTATTCAAAATAATTTTGGTTTGCGTATAGCTAATTATTTAATTAATACGCACCACAATCCTTATAAAATCGGTCTTTATTTAGTATTTTGGGTGGTTACGGTCTGCGATTATCCACAGTAACCACCGTAACCACCCCTGGGCCTATAAATAGACCTTAGACTCCTCTTCTTTATTCAATCTCTCCTTCTCCCTCCTTCCCTCCTAAGTGCAAAAGAGAGAGAGCCTCTTTTGGAGATCTCCCTCATCTTCGGAGCTGCCCTTGAAGATTCTTCAAGAACTTCGAGCATCGCTAAGAGTTCTCCCACTTCCTTCAAGTTTCCCTCCGTGCAAGATCGCGCAGTAGTCATCGCCACCAAGGGGACGTTAGGCTCTGAGCCCTGCCAAGAGAATGGTGAAGATGCTCGAGCGTTAAGAACACTAAGCTCCAGACTCCCAGGGTGCTCAAAAGACCATCCAAACTCTAGAACGTGGTGCTCCGTACTGCGGCCGAAGAAAGCACTTAGCTTCGTGAGCGGTGACATGTCACCTTTCGAGCATCTCTTTCTCTCCCCCACTGTAATGAGGCACGACCTGTCGCCCTCGATTTCTCAAACAAGCCCTGTAAAGAGCCATCAAATAGTGAAGTTCGGTCGGCACCGTCCCGGCCACGTGGTTTTTCATCCCTTTCTGGAGTTTTCCACGCTAAGAAGATCCTCTTGCTAGCCGTCTCATTTCTCTGTGACTATTTGCGCGCTCATCCACTCCCGGGCTAATACAGTCGATTTTAGACCGGTTCAAGGATCCTCGAGTAGGTCGCAACAGTTTGGCGTCGTCTATGGGAATGAAGTTCCCCCAAAGCTTGAAGAATACTATGAAGACTGTACCCACTGCACAACGGTACTCGTGACTAGAGATCATGGCAGGAAAAGCCATCCGCACAAGTGAAGAATCAATCCCCGGGGGGCATACTGATCTAGCTCCCCTCTACTCAGTTATCAGCAAACCTGAAGGATAGATCTCCAGTACAAATATACAAGACCGCGGGGCCTGTCCTGACGGAGGGCCTGAAGTACAGTATCACCGCAACCGCCCTGAAGCCTGCAGATGGAAGTCTCACTCGTGAAGAAGTTCATAATTTTTAAAGGGCACCTATTCGGCCAGCAGGAGATCAGCTAGCAGCCTGCAATGAAGGACTGGGGGCAACCATTAATACAGATATCCCTAGATAAAGGCTTGTATAAGACAATCATCGTCCGCGCTACCAAAGCTACGTATTCACAGCGCTCAAATGAAAGGACGTCTATTTGCATTAATAGCAACTGCCTCTGGGCAGCGCGCAATATTAACAGCAACTGCCTTCGGGTAGCGTGCTATATTAACAGCAACTGCCTCCGGGCAGCGCGCTATATTAACAGCAATTGCCTTCGGGAAGCGTGCTATATTAACAGCAACTGCCTCCGGGCAGCGTGCTATATTAACAGCAACTGCCTCCGGGAAGCGCGCTATATTAACAGCAACTGCCTCCGGGAAGCGATCACAGCGACCTCCCATTGCCGTTGATCGAAGGTCTGCCCTTCTCCCCAGTAGGTCGTCGTGTCGCCAGGGCCTTCCCCCCTCGCGCTCACAAACGGTTCGAAGCGTCTTCCCTTCACCGCTACTATCAACGACATCCCCAGGTCGGTTAAGCGAACCTCCCACTACCCGGCTCAAATCGCTCGCCATTCGCCCACGTAGTAGGTTCCGACACCACCTGGGTCTCATCCTCTAAACCGCGTCGCCAGGGACTTCCCCCCCCCCCTCACGCTCACAAACAGTTCGAAGTGTTTGCCCTTCACTGTTTCTATCAACGACATCCCCCAGGTCGGTTAAGAGAACCTCCCACTACCCGGCTCGAATCGCTCGTCATTCGCCCACGTAGTATGTTCCGACACCACCTAGGTCTCGTCCTCTAAGCCGTGTCGTCAGGGCCTGCCCCCTCGCGCTCGCAAATGTTTCGATGTGTTTGCCCTTCACCGCTACTATCAACGACATCCCCCAGGTCAGTTAAGCGAACCTCCCACTACCCGGCTCGAATCGCTCGTCATTCGCCCTTGTAGTAGGTTCCGACACCACCTGGGTCTTGTCCTCTAAACCGCATCACCAGGTCCTGCCCCCCTCGCACTCGCAAATGGTTCAAAGTGTTTGCCCTTCACCGCTACTATCAACAACATCCCCAGGTCGGTTAAGCGAACCTACCACTGCCGGCTCAAATCGCTCGCCATTCTCCCACGTAGTAGGTTCCAACACCATCAGGGTCTCGTCCTCTAAACCGCGTCATCAGGGCCTACCCCCTCACTCTCCCAAACGGTTCGAAACGTTTGCCCTTCACCGCTACTATCAACGACTTCCCCAGGTCGGTTAAGCGAACCTCCCACTACCCGGCTCGAATCGCTCGCCATTCACCCACGTAGTAGGTTCCGACACCGCCTGGCTCTCGTCCTCTAAACTGCATCACCTGGCCCTGCCCCCTCGCGCTCGCCAGCGGTTCGAAGCGTTTGCCCTCCACCGTCTCTCAGGGTCCACACACCTGTGACCGCACTGCCCCGGATCGAATGGTGGCAACACTTCTCCCCCGCGGTAGGTCACGACGTCGCCTGGGCCTTCCCCCTCGCACTCTCTAGCGATTCGAAGCATTTGACCTTCACCGTCTCTCAGGGGGCCATGCCCCCGTGACATCACTGCCCCGGATCGAATGGTCTTATCCCTTCTCCCACGCGGTAGGTAACAACGTCGCCTGGGCCTGCCCCCCTCGCGCTCGCCAGCGTTTCGAAGTGTTTTCCCTTCACCATCTCTCAGGGGGCCACGCCCCTGTGACCTCACTACCCCGGATTGAACGGTCACAACCCTTCTCCCCCGCGGTAGGTCACTGCATTGCCTGGGCCTGCCCCCTCGCGCTCGCTAGCGGTTCAAAGCGTTTGCCCTTCACCGTCTCTCAGGGACCACGCCCCTGTGATCTCACTGCCCCGGATCGAACGGTCACAACCCTTCTCCCCCGCAGTAGTTCACCTGCCCCCCTCGCGCTCGTCAACGGTTTGAAGCGTTTACCCTTCACCGTCTCTAAGGGGCCACGCCCCTGTGACCTCACTACCCCGGATCGAACGTTAACAACCCTTCTCCCCCGAGGTAGGTCACGACGTTGCCTAGGTCTGCCCCCCTCGCGTTCGCCAGCGATTCGAAGCATTTGCCCTTCACCATCTCTCAGGGGCAACGCCCTTGTGACCACACTACCCCGGATCGAATGGTCACATCCCTCTCCCCCGCGGTAAGTCACGACGTCACTTGGGCCTGCCCCCCTTGCGCTTGCCAGCTGTTCGAAGCATTTTGCCCTTCACCGTCTCTCTGAGGCCACACCCCCATGACCTCACTGCCTCGGATCGAACGGCCACAACCCTTCTCCCCCGCGGTAGGTCACGGTGCCGCCCGGGATTGCCACCCTCGCGCTTGCCAGTGGTCGGAAGTGTCTGCGATTCACCGCCTCTCTGGGGGAGCAACCCCATGACTTCACTACCTCATCTCGAAGGGTCGTGCATATAGAACGGCACCGACGCCGCGAAGTCAAGTCACTACACAAGTAAACACATAGGCCAAAAAGTCCGTAACCAAGCAAGGTACGACAATTCACCCAATCAAACTGGCATACTCCAAAGCTCGCGACGAGAAAATTTTCGGGCTCGTTCTCTACAAAAACGACCTCCGAAAATTGGTGGGCATTTGATGGGGTTCCCCCAAATAGGTCTGATCAAACCTGAGATCCTTTAAGCACAAACCGTGAGATACATGCGTGAGCAAGCACGCGCCCATAGCCGCACGCCTCACAAGTAGTCCTGGACGTGCGCGTGCCTGCAAGCGGTCCTGGACGCTCGCGCGCGTGGCCCAACTTGATCGAGCGCACTCTCACGCGCGGCCCTGCCTGGGCACGCGTGCGCTCGCGTGCGTCTGTGCATGTGCCCATGCTCGCACGCGGCCCCACCTGGACGTGCATGTGCGCGGCACGGCCTGGTCGCGCGCTTGCGCGCAGCTCCGTCAGGCTCAGGATGGGCGGCCACTCGGCTGCCCATTCCCAGCAGCTGCCCCCACCGGGGGCGGCCTCCTTCTCGCCCAGGTCAGGCGACCACTCGGTCGTCGGATCCTGGTCGTCGCCCCCGCCGGGGGCGGCCTCTTTTTCGCCCAGATCGGGCGGCCACAAGGCCGCCCGATCCTAACCGCCGCCCCTGCCGGGTGTTGGAACCTTAGGTTTGATTTGAGTTAGGATCAACATCTAATCTCTAAAGTTCATCTATCTGATAACTTAAATCACATCATTCTAAAGAAAACATAAATTAAATATAATGGGATCGAATCGGAGAAGAAAAGTTAAAATTATAATAAGTCTTCTGCGCTCGACGAACTGCTACCGGCGTTCGACGATCAGTGCTCAGCGCTCGACGCTTTCTATAAATCTCAGCGCTCGACGCAATCATCAAGGCTCAGCAGGTCGACGAGATAAATCAAGATCGACGAAATCTATTTAGATCAAATCAAGTATATTTTATATATACAGAGAATTGCTTAGCACATCAAAAGATAAGCCCAGCTCGACGAAAGCAAAGCTGAGTTCGACGAAATTTTATATGCCTCTGTCAGTTCGACTAAAATATGATTTATGCTGACAACTCTCTTATATAATGCAATATCTTTTGCTAATCTAGCCGTTGCAGCATTAAAGATCATAGCCGTTTCTGTTGTGTCAAATCGGCAAACTTATCTTCCCAAGGAATGAAATTAAAGAGACTTTATCTCTTTCCATTTTTCCCAGGCAAGAATTCAAAAGTACTTCTCAGATTATAAATACTAAAGAGAAGGAGAGAAACATGGACATATACAGAGATAAAAAAGACGACACAAAAATATAGCACATTCTTGGTTGCTAACATCTTCCTGCAGATTAAAAACATCCTGAGACACAAATCACAACTACTTGCTCAGGATTATCATTGCAACAGAGGAAAGAAGTGTTTGAAAGGAGAGACCTCCAGAACTGTCAACAATCTATATCAGACAGGGGGAGCTCTTCTATATCAGATCCATTCAACACCACATCTGGATCTTCAAGAGTCTTCTTATACAGAGAAGAATATTACAATTTCTGTTTTATTTTATTTCCTTACCCCTATCCTGTACAGGGTTATAACTCCCTTCAAAAGTTAATCTTGGTGACAGGGCACCTTAGCAAAAACCTGCATCTTGGTTAGAGCACCTTATCAAAAACTCACTTGGTGTGAGGGCACCTTATCAACAACCTCCTAGTGGATTCCTACCAGTGGGTAGAAGAGTAGATGTACCCAGTTGAGGGGAACTACTATATTTCTTTGTGTCATCTGGATTGATTTGGTTTGTTCACTGTTTTATGTTTTTACTTGTGATGTGCACTCTCACTACTTGTGTTAATTACTCATACGGCAAACACATATAAATATACATATCATTTATTTTGAAACCAAAACTTAATCAAGATTATTTAATAAGATAAATAAGAACTAAACCTCCCTTTCACCGGGGTCGGCCTCTTTCTCACCTAGGTCGGGTGACTGTTTGGCCGCCCAATCTAGGACACCGCCCTCGCCGGGGGCGGCCTCCCCCTTGCCCGGGTTGGGCGGCCACTCGGCCGACCGATCCCGGCGGCCGCCCCCGCCGGGGGCGGCCTCTTTCTCGCCCAGGTCGGGCAGCCATTTGGCCGCCCGATTTAGGTCGCTACCTTCCCTAAGGCGGCCTCCCTTCCCTCCTCGCCGGCCGCCGGGCAGTTTCCTCCCGGCGGGCGATTCCCGCACCACCGTCCGATCCTCCGCGCGATCTCTCCGCCCTCCAATTGACGAGTAACCGCCTGCATAATCGCCAGTGTAACCGCCCGTAGTGGGTGATGAGTGATTTATATACTCATCTTTTAGTATAAGTTTAATGTATTTTTAATATGAAATTATATAGTTTCTATGTTTTTCTCATTTAATTAATAATCTTTTCAATTCTATAGTCTAACTTAGGCTTATCTTATATTTTCAGGTTTTCTGGACATTTTGAACGAAATTTACAAGTACACGCCTAAGGTCACGGGCGTGACCAAGGGGCGTGACAGTCTAGAGGTGTTCCAGACCTGTTTCCGCCACCCCGGGAGCATTCCGTGAAGATTCGACAGTTACACGCCTCAAGTCACAGGCGTGACCTGGGGGCATGACCAATGGTCACGGCCATGACCCACCTCCTGCTCCTAGAACACGCCAGCCATGTCATTTAAAGTTACACGCCCCAGGTCACGGGCGTGACCATGGGGCGTGACATCAGTTCACGTGCGTGACTCGACCCGCGCTCCTTCCCGCCGAAGTTTTCCCGCCAGCAGCAGATTTAAAGATTACACGCCCCCAGGTCACGGGCGTGACCTAGGGGCGTGACACACACGTAACGCCAGCAATTACTCCAGAAGGCGCCTTCTCCGTTGCTGCTTCGATCACGCCCCATACACGCCCCTTGGTCACGGGCGTGACCAAGGGAGTGTAACCTCAAATTTGCAGCTATATAAAGCCAGCTCCAGCAGATGTTTAAGGAGGAATTTTTGAGATGAATTTTAGGATTAGACATTTCATTTCTTGTATCATTTTCCTATTTTAAGTATTCTAGCTCTACTTTTTCTTGCACTTGTAATTTCCCTTTCAATAGTTGTAATTCTTTTTCTTGAATTAATAAAATTTGTTGTTGTTTTGTTCATCCATTCTCTTAAGTCTATCCACCCCTCTTTTCAATAGTTATAATCTTCAAGTTGAGTTACCTTTCTTGTTGCAACCAAATCAAGGTACTTTTGATAGAACAATAGAGATCTTCTTGAGTAAGAGTAATCAACACGCCCAGATTTTTATACGACCTTGGTTTTTAACGAACCTATACTACATTCAACACGGTACACTTGCCGTTGTCGTTTGCAAGCATAGTTTTGCGCATCAAGTTTTTGGCGTCGTTGCTGGGGATCTGAGTCGATATTTCGAAAGAGAATATCTATTGACTTTATCGTTCTCTTTCTTCTCCCCCTTCTCTTAAATTTTTTTTTTAAAAAAATCTTAAAAAAAGCGTAATCTAAGTTCTCGGAAAGGACGCTTTGGGCTTGAATTCCCATCACAGCCTCTAGTACATTGCGAGCTCTTCACCGGGTTGACCTTGGGAAGTCCGGGACTAACTTAACCCGCTTTTTGAAAAAAAAATTTATTATATAAATATTTTTTTATTATAATTATTCTCTAAAATTCAATTCATTTATGTAAAGGTTGTTCTCTTTTTATTTTATTAAATTAAGTTATCTGAATTGGCCGTACAAGTTGTTGAGCTTCAAAACCAAGTTAATCTTTTGGAAGCCGCACGAAAACGCCAAATTAGTTGTTATTATTGTGGTGCGTCTCATCAAAGTGAGGAATGTTATTTACATTTATATTCTCAAAATAATTATTATGAAAATAATTTTCCTCAATATTATGCAAATAATCTTGATTATAGTTACGATCATAATATTTCCTCTTTTAATGAAAATAATTTTTCAAACTTTGATGAAAATGTTTTTTTAAATTTTCATGAGAATAGTTTTTCGGCGTTTAATAATTGTTCTTCTAGCTCCGAAGTAGATTATTCTTGGTGGCAAGCTCACCCGGATAGTTCTCGGAGCGGTGAAGAAAAATCTTTAGATTCGAATTTTTATTCTTCTTCTTATGCGCCGCAATTTTCTTTCTCTAATTTTGGGGAATTTCCACCGATTCAATTTAATACTTCCCGCAAAAATGTAGAAGAGAATTTTACTTCTTCTAGTGTTTTTTCTCCATCCTTTGATAATTTAGTTATGCAGGAACATGTGCTTTCATGTAATCCCATAACTTCTTTTACCAAAGATGAAGAAAAAATTTTTTGCCAAGATTTTCTTCATGTTGTGGGCAGCCCGGATGAACTAGAAGAAGAACAAGTTTCTTCCCCTACTTCACCCGGATCTTCTTTTCTTTGTCATGAATTTTCGCAAATCTCTTTTATTTAACCAAAAATTCATGAAAATTTAGTGTCCGAAAATTTTATTCCACTTGGTAATGCACTAGATTTTTCAAAAGAAAATTTTATTCTAGAAAAGGAACAACCAGAGCTTAATCATATATTTTCGCAAGCACCTCCTTCTTGCGAAAAATTATCTGACACGTTTAATGATGATTTTCTATATATTAATAATTTTCAGGTTAAAGATGAGCCGTTGCTACCCCAATTAATTGATGATCCATATGCCGCTCATCTTTATATTTTCAAATAACCTCAGGTATGTATAAGTGATTTGGATTTGCATATTCAAGTCCAACGACAAACGGAGAATCACACGTTAAGCGGAGGAATAGCCGGGCGACTGACGTCAGCACATTCACCTACGCGTGAATTAAGGGAGTTACCTATCCATTTCCAATTTAAATTTCCTTTTAGCTAATCCCTAACCGTTTAGCTTAAAGACAGGAAAAAGAAAGCGCTCTTGGGAGGCACTCCTTGCTTATCTTTAATTTTATGTATTTTTCTTTTAAAGTTTATTTTTCAAGTGTTCTTCATGCTTAGTTTTAAACATTTGGGACAATGTTTAATTTTAAGTATGAGGGTGTAGCTTTGCGTTCACTGTATTTTTATTTGAAAAAGAAAAAAAAATTATAATTTAATAAAAATCTAATTTCTTGGAAAGGGCGCTTTGAGCTTGAACTCCCATCACAGCTCCTAGTACCTTGTGAACCCTTCACCGGGTAGCCCTCGGGAAGTCCAAGAAATAATATTTATGAAAATAATAATAATAATAAATACGCCTAGCCTTATTGTTTTTAGTTTTCTAGAAATTTAGTTTGAGGTTTGATTATAAGTATTCTTACATTTTTAATTTAGCTACTTTTTTTATTTTATCAGAATTTGTTAAATTTAAATTTGATGTAATTTAGTTTTAAGAAATACTTTATGTTTTTAATTCAATTAGAGAATTTATTTAGCACCACTTCTCCGTTTAATTTTAAATAGCTTCACTTTGTGGTAAATTGACTAAACATCTATAGATTTCTATTATATTCTCTTTTACCTTTAAGATCTTTGGAAATTTCATTCCACTAAAAAGTTGCTCTCGAAATAGTTTAATTTATAAACTAGAAGTATTTCTTTACCCTCACCCTTTGTTGGCAAATAAAAAAAATGTAGAAAAAGATCATATGTCATGGGAATAAAAGGATAAAATTCATTATTTCCTAAACATATGCACCCAAAATCATTTAAAAGATTATATGTCATGATGTAAGAGGATAAAATTCATCACATCTAAACATATACATTTTGGGTTTTTGATCGAAGATAAATTTAAAAAAGATTATATGACATGGAAAATAAGAGGATAAAATTTATTATTTTCCTAAACATATACAAATTCGTATTTAATTAAGGTGAGAAGATAAAATTCATCACCTTTTAGTATCTCTTCAGTTTGCCATTTCGTTAAACTCATCCCTAGCTAATTTCATTGTTTCTAGTCCTAAACTAAATTATTAAGAGAGCAATATTTTGGTAGGTGTCTTTTCCTTAAGTTTCTTTTATGTTAAAGTGTTTATAATTTCAATCTATTCTTGTTTGAAAATTTCTAAAAAAATTTTTGCTAAATAGTTATCTTGAGAAGTACTTAGCTAAATATTGTTCTCTTTTTAAATTATCACCATAACTTATGACTTAATTCTTGAATTCCTGAAATTTACTTTTAACTTACTCTTGGTTTAATGAAATCTTGGTTAATTAAAAATAATATCGATTTCTTATAATTCTTTTCTCATTCTTTTGCTCTGGAATAGCAAAAGCTCAAGTATGAGGGTATTTGATGAGTGATTTATATACTCATCATTTATTATAAGTTTAATGTATTTTTAATATAAATTATATAGTTTCTATGTTTTTCTCATTTAATTAATAATCTTTTCAATTATATAGTCTAACTTAGGCTTATCTTATATTTTTAGGTTTTCTGGATATTTTGAACGAAATTTACAAGTACACGCCCAAGGTCACGGGCGTGACCAAGGGGCGTGACAGACTAGAGGTGTTCCAGACCTGTTTCCGCCACCCCTGCAGCATTCCGTGAAGATTCGACAGTTATACGCCCTAGGTCACGGGCGTGACCTGGGGGCGTGACCAGTGGTCACGACCTTGACCCGCCTCCTACTCCCAGAACACGCCTGCCACGTCATTTAAAGTTACACGCCCTAGGTCACGGGCGTGACCATGGGGCGTGACATCAGTTCACGGGCGTGACTCGCCCCGCGCTCCTTCCCGCCGAAGTTTTCCCGCCATCAGCAGATTTGAAGATTACACGCCCCCAGGTCACGGGCGTGACCTAGGGGCGTGACACGCACGTAACGCCAGCAATTACTCCAGAAGGCACCCTCTCCGCTGCTGCTTCGATCACGCCCCTTGGTCACGAGCGTGACTAAGGGCGCGTAACCTCAAATTTGCAGTTATATAAAGCCAGCTCCAGCAGATGTTTAGGGAGAAATTTTTTAGATGAATTTTAGGATTAGACATTTCATTTCTTGTATCATTTTCTTGTTTTAAGTATTCTAGCTCTGCTTTTTCTTGCACTTGTAATTTCCTTTTCAATAGTTGTAATTCCTTTTCTTGAATTAACAAAATTTGTTGTTGTTTTGTTCATCCATTCTCTTATGTCTGTTCACCCTTCTTTTCAATTGTTATAAT
Organism: Dactylorhiza incarnata; assembly: GCA_033032865.1. Taxonomy (NCBI): domain Eukaryota; kingdom Viridiplantae; phylum Streptophyta; class Magnoliopsida; order Asparagales; family Orchidaceae; genus Dactylorhiza; species Dactylorhiza incarnata. Next base: position 196,316 of record JAWHQI010000016.1, read on the forward strand.
CTTCAAGTTGAGTTACCTTTCTTGTTGCAATCAAATCAAAGTACTTTTTGATAGAACAATAGGAATCTTCTTGAGTAAGAGTAATCAACACGCCCGGATTTTTATACGACCTTGGTTTTTAACGAACCTATACTACATTCGACACGGTACACTTGTCGTTGTCGTTTGCAAGCATAGTTTTGCGCATCAGTGGGCGGGTGCGAACATCCGAAATAATTTTGGTTTGCGTATAGCTAATTATTTAATTAATACGCACCGCAATCCTTATAAAATCGGTCTTCATTTAGTATTTTGGGTGGTTACGGTCTGCGATTATCCACAATAACCACCGTAATCACCCCTGGGGCCTATAAATAGACCCCAGGCTCCTCTTCTTTATTCATTCTCTCCTTCTCCCTCCTTCCCTCCTAAGTGCAAAAGAGAGAGAGCCTCCTTTGGAGATCTCCCTCATCTTCGAAGCCTCCCTTGAAGATTCTTCAAGAACTTCGAGGATCGCATAGAGTTCTCCCACTTCCTTCAAGTTTCCCTCCGTGCAGGATCGCGCAATGGTCATCGCCACCAAGGGGACGTTAGGCTCTGGGCCCGGCCAAGAGAATGGTGAAGACACTCGAGCGTTCAGAACACTATGCTCCAAACTCCCAGGGTGCTCAAAAGACCATCCAAACTCCAGAACGCGGTGCTCACCACTGCGGCCGAAGAAAGCACTTAGCTTCGTGAGCGGTGTCCTGTCACCCTTCGAGCATCTCTCTCTCTCCCCAACTATAACGAGGCGCGGTCTGTTGCCCTCGATTTCTCAAACAAGCCCTGTAAAGAGCCATCAAATAGTGAAGTTCGGTCGGCACCGTCCGGACCGCGTGATTTTTCATCCCTTTCCGGGGTTTTCCATGCTAAAAAGATCCTCTTGCCAGCCATCTCGTTTGCGCGCTCGTCCGCTCCCGGTCTAAGACGGTCGATTTTAGACCGGTTCAAGGAGCCTCGAGTAGACCGCAACAACAATATAATAATGATTATTATTATAATAATAAATGGGTTGTGGTTCGGTTCTGCTTCGGTTCGGTTCGGATCGGTTCTAAAAATCTTGAAACCACTTGAGACTTGTATATTGCGGTTCCGATTTCTGTCCGGATAATAAAATGAAAGAACCACATCCGGACCAATGTTGTTCACTGTTCCAATATTTACACCGGAACTCAAATAATTCGCAAATGGTTCGGTCTGGTTCATTGCGGTTTTGATTCGATTCCGATTCAATTTATGGTTTTCGATTTTAAGTGACAACTTTAGTGCCTACAGGGGAAAGAAGATGGATAAGAATAGTGGGTGTTTAAAAACTCAATGCACAATTGCAAATATATATATATATATTAGCATCTTCGCACGGGATTTGCCCTTGCTCGATGCGTCGCTGCGGGCTGCGCCCGTATCAAGACGTGATGTGCCCGTATCAAGGCGGGTTGCGTCCTTAACATATACGTATGAGTACTCAAAACAATTGTAAAAAAATATAAATCATACAATTTTTTTAAAAAAAATGTACGATTTTACGTAAAAAAATTAATTTCTCTCTCTCCTCTTCCTCTCCCTTCCACCATGTCTCTCTCTCCCTCCCGCTCTCCCCCCTCTCTTTCTTCATTAAGAGGCCCACATTCTCCCTCTCTTTCTCTCTCTCTCTCTCTCCAGTGTCCCTCCCCCACGCTCTCTCTCCCTCCATCTTTCTTTCTCTCTCCATCGCTGAAAATAGATGACTAGAATTACTTGGATGAATGTTTAATTAGCAGCCTCAATGATTTTAAAAGTATTTTTTTAAGAATGTATATATATATATGGAAAAAATCATATTAGTCCCTCAGATTTGATAGTCATGTCAATTTAGTCCTTGAATTTTGTATGTCAATTTAGTCCATAAACATTACATTTAGTCTTTTTTAACAAATCTCTAGTTTTTAGGTCTGAATATTTACGCCTCTCTCCTTGTCAAGCCCTAGATGCCTCTAGTCTCCCTTCTCGCCTGGAACATCAACCTCTTTCAACCGTTGAACAATAGAGGCTCTTGGAGGAAGCAGTTGCACAACGAAGAAGTTCAAATACATTTTTTGTACTTCATTATGTTTTATTTTGCGAACTTATTATTTTGCAGTCACAACAAAAGCCGTAGTTGAAACTTCCACTCTATCCGATGATTGAGATTAACCGTGTTTTATATGGTTGTAGGCCTGCAGCAATCCTTTGATATTTGAGGCCAGTGCAGTTCATGATTACTTTTAAGAAAACAAATATGAGGGAAATGGAAACCTTTAAATGTTCTAATTTAGCTGCTACTATTGTTTTGCTCTCCCTAAATATTGTTGCTGTCTATGAATTTGCAGCCACCTCCTAGATTCGCTCAACCTTAGAGCCTTGTAGATTCGCTCCGCAAGTGCCGCCGCATCCAGCGTCGTGATTGGACATCCATAGTATCCAAGTGCGTGCAAAGTTTTTTTATTTAAGAGAGCTTGATGTGTTGTTGGCTTGACATTAATTCTCTTATATGTATTTTAAATTATTTTTTGTAGCAAGTGAAGCAACCTTGATGACATGAATTGACATTCCTCAAGTATTCAGAATCTGTTTAATCTGTTTTAAGAATAAATTCCTGCAACCTTGTTGACAAGATGCTAAAATGAATAATAAGCCTAAAGAGAGGGTAGAAAAGTAAAGTAACAAGAAATTCTATTTTTAAGGACTAAATTGACATACACAATAACTTCAGGGACATATATATGATATGATAAAATTCGCATCATTACTCATTCTACTTGATGGGGTTCTCCTAAAAGGGTTCGGTTTGGGTCGGATCGAGTGCTTTTCATCGCGGCCTCGACCGAACCCATAGGGAGACTCCAGTTTTTGTGCCCGGTCTAAATCCTGAAGCTAAGCGGCCTCGAGAGCGCTTCCGTATTCGCCCGCTCCGCAAGAGTGATTCTACTCGCTCATGCTCCGCGGGAGGTGCTCCTGCGCTCCTGCTCGCTCTTGTTCCGCGAGAGGCACTCTTGCGCTCCCGCTCGCTCCTGCTCCGCGGGAGGCGATCCTGCGCTCCCGCTCGCTCCTGTTCCGCGGGAGGAGCTCCTGCGCTCCCGCTCGCTCCTGTTCCACGGGAGGCGATCCTGCGCTCCCGCTCGCTCCTGTTCCGCGGGAGGATCTCCTACGCTCCCCCTCGCCCCCGCTCTGCAGAGAGCGATTCCGCTCTTGCCTGCTCCGTAAGAGCGCTTCTGCTCGCACCTGCTCCGCGGGAGGTGCTCCTGCGCTCCCGCTCGCTCATGTTCCGCGGAAGGCGCTCCTGCTCCACGGGAGGCGCTCCTGTGCTTCTGCTCGTTACTGCTCAGCGGGAGGCGCCCCTGCGCTCCCGCTCGCTCTTCTTCCGCGGGGGGCGATCCTGCGCTCCCGCTCGCCCCCGCTCTGCAGAGAGCGCTTCCGCTCCTGCCTGCTCCGGAAGAGCGCTTCTGCTCACGCCTGCTCCGCGGGAGGTGCTCCTGTGCTCTCGTTCGCTCATGCTCCGCAGAGAGCATTCCTGCTCTCTTGTGGTCCACAAGAAGCTCTCTCACTCATTCTTGTTCCGCGGAGTGCGCCACTATCGTCCTTCGCTGGAGGCGATCGCCGGCCACCACCACCACCAGAGAGGCTGCCCAAGCTGCCCAGCGTGACCGAAGGGCAAACTCGTCATAAGTACAAAGTTGACAATCCGCGAGCCCAGAATCGAGCATCCTCATTCGCTCGTCCAAGAATTAGCATGACGCAGTTACCAGAACACCCTCCTCAAAAACAATAAAAGGAGGGTCGGGCCTCCATTTGAAGATACTTTTGGCACTCGGAGAAGAAGGAGCTCTTGAGTTTTCCGGCGAGAACTCTCGGAGGATCTTCATCGACCTTCAAGCTCCCCTCAGAAATCTCCATCAGCACTCTAGTTTTGCTTCAAGGACTTGGGGAGGATCTCAGGGACTTGGACCCAGGCTGCTCCGCAGCGCCCCGCTCCAGGCCGTTTCGCAGCGCTCTGCTCTACAGCGCTCTGCTCCAGGGTGTTCTGCGGCGCTCTGCTCCAAGCTGGTCCGCAGCGCTCTGCTCCGCAGCGCTCTGCTCCAGGCTGTTTCGCGGCGCTCTGCTCCAAGCTGTTCCGCAGCGCTCTGCTCCAAGCTGTTCCGTAGCGCTCCGCTCCAGGCCGTTCCGCAGCGCTCTGCTCCGCAGCACTCTTCTCCAGGCTGTTCCGCGGCGCTCTGCTCTAAGCTGTTCCGCAGCGCTCTGCTCCAAGCTGTTCCGTAGCGCTCGGCCCCAAGGTGGTCCGCAGCGCTCCGCTCCAGGCCGTTCCGCAGCGCTCTACTCCGCATCGCACTGCTCCAGACCGCTCCACCACGCTCGGCTCCCGAGGATTCAAAGGACTTATCAAAAATCGCTGTAACGAGCGGTGTCCTGTCACCCTCGAAAACTAACTCTCTGTAATTCTGGAAGCTAGTGGACCGTTCCGAACTGGGCTATGCCCCATGGTTTTTTCCCTTTTCGGGTTTTCCACGTAAAAATCTCGTTGTCTACTATTGGTTCTTTCTTTTGACTGTTTGCGCGTTCGGCTCACTATCGAGCTAAGGCGGTTTAGCTCGACCGGTCCAGGAGAGCGTTGAACGACCCGCAACACTACTTAACAACCTTAATACCTATTTGTGGATATATCTAAAGAAAGCTCATCTCATTCACTATTACTGAAGAATTTGCTCGATCCTTGGCGAATTTATTTGCGACTCTTCGAGGACTCGGTCTACTTGACAACCTAAATACCTTAGTGCGCGGATACACACACACACATGCACGCACACACGCACGCTTTGAGTTTAAGCAGACTTGAGCGAGTGGAGTGGATTTAGAGCGAAGGAGCGAGTAGAGTGCTAAATCCTTGCCGGAAAACCTCAGAGCTCTCTCTTGTCTCTTAGATTGCTCCTCTTCAAATGGAGGCTTGAGGGCCTTTTTATATTTTTTTGAAGGGACGTGTTGGTAATTACGCCTGGCTGGATCTGGAGTTGATGAATGACGTTGCTCAGTTTCGGTCACTTGGATCACCAATTTTCCGAAAATGACGAACATGCCCCCCGGGCTGTCTAGGCGGTCCGGGAAAGTTGCCCAGCGATGGTGGAGGCCGGAGGCGGTGGGCACTGCCAGCGCTCGCGGGGGGGGGGGGGGGGGGGGGGGGGGGGGGAGGCAACACGCACGCGCGCAGGGGGAGAGGCCGCACGCGCGCACACGGTGAGAGGATGCACGCGCGCGCGCTTGGAGGCCGCCCATGCTCGGCTGGTCGCACGCGCACGGGGAGCCCGCACGTGGGGAGTGGCCTCGCGACTTCGTGTGTGGCGCCATGCATCCGCCTTCTCCGTGCGCCCCTACGGCTAGCTTTGTGACCCTTCGAGCGAGTGTGGTTCGTACGCGTGGCGGGCTCGATCGGGTTGACTTGCTTGAGTGCTTTGGTATGGTTTGACTCGGATATTTTTAGGGGGAACCCCATCAGATGCCCCATAATTTTTGCGGGTCATGAAATGCAGATAGACGAGCCCGAAAGTTATTAATAGCTCTCGTGGCAACATTGAGCCGAGCATTTAAATATGATGGCGTGTGTGCGCTATAGATTTTTCATTTGCGGCGCGAAATCATGAGTATCATTTTGAATGAATTCAGAGATCTCCAATGATTATAGCAGATATTCTTTTCCTCTGCGAGATAATTGATTCAATTGAGATTATTTTGTTTCCTCTTTTGTGGGAGTGAGATATGACAACATATTTTCTTGATTTAATTGTGTCTTTCATTATAAGTCCTACGCAGGGATTATAAATTTGGGTTCTCCCTTACTCTTTTTCATTATTTTGCGGCGGAACCTTTGGAGAGAGTACTTGCTTGGAGTACGAGGAGATTTTCCATCGCAATGCCTTCATCCTCAAAGGTAAGCATTTTGTAAATTTTTATGTAAGGTTGAGGCAGGAAAAGAGAGAGAAAGGAGGGGGAAAAGGCGCGCCGGCCATCGTTCGCACAAAAGGTGTTGCGTGGCATGCGGGCATCCCAGCGTGTGTGGGTAACCATGCAGAGCGCGTGTGGTCACGTGGGGGGGTGCGCTGTGTACGTGGGTGTGGTGTCGAGCGTGCTGACGGTGTCTTGCGGTGCCAGCGTGCGGTACCGCTTTGAGCGTGGTACCGCGTTGAGTGTGGTACATCACGATCTGTGCCTTACCGCGCACACTCGAATGTGCTATCATGTGGAGCACGCATGCGGGGTTGCACGACATGCGTGCGCCCTGCTCGGGGAGATGGTTGACTCTCGATGTCCTGGATTCTTTTGTCTCTTATTTTTGTGTTTTTATGCTAACTCTTTACTCTGTTTCAGGTACCAAAATGTAATGTTTCAGCGAAGTCGATGAGCCTCCCTTCGACATTGAGCGAGGACTGGGCGGGAATGTGGCATAAGTATTTCGGTATCCTGGCGGGCATCGAGGTGAGGATTCCACTCCCAGTGGAGAGCATACAGAACCCTCTTGCGGGCTACGTTGCGATATCAAAGGGGTGTCTGAAAGCTGGATTCCGGATCCCTCCCGATGAGGCGGTTGTGGAGATCTTTCGATTCTGTGGTGTCCCAATCATGTAGTTCTACTCGGCGGGCATGAAGAGGATCATGGGGCTGGTTTGCTTCTTCTGAGAGCATGGTTCCTGACTGATTGTTCGTCTCATTCGAGAATGATGCGAGGTTTGCTCTGGCTTTGGGGATTGGATCGAGGTGAAGAGCAATAATAGGTGGCTTGCTTTCGAATACAAAACCGATTATCACCACGGAGGAAATCTTTTTGAGTTTATCAAGAACACTTGGAAACTGCCTGAGACTTGGTGGAAGCTTCCAGGACGCTGCTGTAGGCTCACGAGTCAGAAGTACAATTTCTATCCAATGCTGGGCTTTGTGGATCCGCGCGAGTTGGTGAGCATGCTTCTAGGGATTGGTGCCTTTGTTGGTTAAAATAGACTGGTCTTGGTGGGTCTCTCCATAGACGTCGAGTGGAGCAGCGCCATCCCCTTAGAGCGGGGCAAGAAGAGGAAATTGGTCTTCCCGCTAAAGAGTGGGGAGACAAGGTTGTCTTCCGCCACTCTTGAGTCTGTTATATAGGTTCCCAATGACTGCCCGGGTGAGTTTGATGATGGATCCCTTCCCCTGAGGCTGAGGAGACTCCAAAGTTTCCCGTGGCTGAGATGATATCGTGGGATAGGCCGGCGTCGCTGCTGGTTGCTGCGAGGGCAAGAAGCGCGAGCCATCCTCTTTTCACGTTGTTATGCCAAAGGTACGTTGGTCATTTTGTTTGATGGTTCCTTAGGCATGTACTTTGTCGTTGGTCTGATTTGGTGTTTGATTTCTTCATTTAAATGAGCTGTGTGATGTCTTTCTTACGTGGGATAGCAACTATGTGACTTTGAAGGATGAGTTATTGTCTCTTCAGGAGAACATGCCACATCGGTGGAGTCCCTTGCTTCTACTGGGAAGAGAAGATAGAAGTCCATCTCTCGTTTGGATAGGTCAGAGTCTGAGCTTGCTGCTTCCCGGGCCGAGAACAAGACACTTATGGGGAAGCTTGTTGGGGCTGAGGCACATCTTATGAAGGCCCTTAGCTGTGTTGAGACGGTTGAGATGGAGATGTCCAAAATGGAGGTTAATATGGTGCAGTTGAAGGAGGAGAGAGCACATATGTCTTTTACGTAGAAGGACGTTGAGGCAGTGCGGGCTTCTACGATTGTTGAGTACAATGAGTTTTATGACTTTAGAGGGGAGCGAGCCCAGATTGCGGAGGAGGCTTGTTCATGGATGATGGCTACAAAGGTCGATCCACTACTGGAGGATGAGTGTGATGTCGCATTATGCCTTGGATTTGGCAAGGGATTCTGTCTGGCACGAAGGGTGTCGAAGCGCTCCTACCTTGGGGTGGACGATGCCTCAGATTACAATCCTGACGCCGACATCGAGGGATGACTTGCTTGTATCTGCGTTGTACTCACGCGTTGTATCTTTTGTTTGACTTTTGCTTTTGTTGCTATGGATGCGACTTCACACCGTTGTATGCCTTTGCTGCGAGGTAGCCCATGTGGCATTTTTTGAGATTATATGGATGTTCTCTTGCTCATGTTGTGATGGTTTGGAAGTGTTTTTCCCTTCACATTCCTCTTGTTTGAATGCGTGTGTATGACGCCTGACGTCAGTTTTAGCAGTTGCCACTTGGCGTCAAGGCAGAGCATGATGGGGAGAGATGTTTGCCCCCTTGCCTAATAAGGCAGAAGGACTCGGGGTCCATTCCTATCGAGAGTTATAGAAGGTATTTTGCCTATTTTGTTTGGATAGTAGAAGGGCACAGTGTCCATTATTTCAGAAGGTGCATAAGGACCTTTGTCCATTCTCGACTAAGTAGAAGGACACATGGTCCGTTCTTTCGGGAGGTGTAGAAGGATCTGTTTGTTCTCGCCTAAGTAGAAGAACACTGCATCCGTTCTTTCAGGAGGTGCAAAAGAACCTTTGTCCATCTCGCCTAAGTAAAAGGACACGGGGTTCGTTCTTTCAGGAGGTGCAGAAGGACCTTTGTCCGTTCTCACGTAAGTAGAATTATGCAATGTCTCTTCTTTCAGGAGGTGCAGAAAGACCATTGTCCATCTCGCCTAAATAGGACACAGGGTCTGTTCTTTCAGGAGGTGCAGAATGACCTTTGTCCATTCTCACCTAAGTAAAAGGATACATGGTTCGTTCTTTCAGGATGTTCAGAAGGACCTTTGTCCATTCTCGCCTAAGTAGAATGTGTTGGGAACAGTGCCCTGCAATGTTCCTGATTTGAATAAGTGCTCGGCTCAATGATAAATGCAAGTTGTATTTAATGTTCCATCTAGTTCATGCTTGCAGAGATGAGACAATATGTCCAGTACTTCAACACCATGCCTAAGTATAATATCGTCGAAAAAGGCTGGACATATCATCGACAAGTACATGCACATCCTTGAGATGATGGGGCAAAGCAAAAGCTGAGACTTGGCGAGTTCATCGAACGCAGATTGTTGTTCGTCGAACGCAGAAGGAAGATCGTCGAACGCAGAAGGAAGTTCGTCGAACACAGAAAAAAGATCGTCAAACGCAGAAGGAAGATCATCGAACGCAGAAGGAAGATCATCGAACGCAGAAGTAAGATCATCGAACGCAAAATGAAGATCGTCGAACGAAGAAAAGACATGAAGACAAAGAGAAGATCAGTGTCGAAGAGATCGATGATAAAGAACTGTATCGTCGAGAAAGTCAAAAAAGTTCAAACATCGCCGTAAAGAAGGCATGTCGTCGAGAAAACTGAAGAAGGATAGCTGAAGACAAACAACTGCTGAAGTATAGTCTGTCGACATGATATCGCTCATGTCGTCGAGATAACAACGTGATTACGACGACAGTCTGCAAGAAAGAAGATCACAACGATACAGTCAGAGATAACATATCGTCGTATATGCAGAAGCGCCAGAATGTCTCGTATCGTCGAGATACTAGCATCAGAGGCAGAAGCAAGAAGAATTGAAAGTCTACCAAGGCTTAAGGCATCGACAAAGTCCTGTCGTCGAGATATTATCCATGTCGTCGTAACAATGGAAATATCATCGAGACAGATTCAAATGTTGCGGACGCGCTGTCAGCATTTAATGCCGCCGCTTGATTGTCCAATCAGTGCATGCTTTTAAGGAATAGGGGTCTGACATTAAAGGACATCACATGTGACCGTTATGCGACTGAATTGTCCTATAAAAGGGAACAATGATGCCCTAGAAAACAGGTCTTCGAAATAGAGAAAAAGAACGAAAAAGAATCCCGCCGCTACACTTCAATAGAACAGTATTTTCAGCGGAGAAGAAGAAGATCAAGTAGAGAACAAGCATCAAGTGTTCTCTGAAGAATCAGTCATCTCCATCGACTGAAAAGAAGCTGTTCCTCATCAGGCTAAGAAAAGATTGAAGAAGAAATGCGCCTTCGAGATCTGAATCAGGAACATCTTCTTCAGCCTTAAAAAGCCAATCTTCATTAGGCTAAGTTGTCGATCTTCATTCGGTAGAAGGAACAGTCTTTTATCACTGTAATCTTTGTAAGGCTTGCGGGCCTATTTGTCTAGCTTGAGGGCTGGAGACCTGTGAGGCTTGAGGGTCAGGGCAGAGGCTAGACTTGCGGGTCTGGATAGGTAGGGCTTGAGGGCCTGATTGTCAAGCTTGAGAGCTTGAGACCTATGAGGCTTGAGGGCCGAGGAAGAGGCTAGACTTGCGGGTCTGAGCTAGGTAGGGCTTGCGGGCCAGAGTGTCGAGCTTGCGAGCTCGGGTGCAGTAGGGGCTTGCGGGCCTAGGCTGTAGGACTTGCGGGTCCATGGTGTAAGGCTTGAGGGTCTGAAGTTTCTGGCGGAGTTTGCCGAGCCTAGCACACTGCTAGGTAGGCGCAGAGGGAAAGAGGACTACTCAAGACACCCGTTCTTGAGGAACCTCTATACATCTTTGTGTGCTTTTCTGTGTTTTGCTTTCTACTATATAGATCTATTAACCAGAAATCAAGAACACCTAAAAGGGGATAATATAATTTGAAAAACCTATTCACCCCCCCCCCCCCCCCCTCTAGGTGATAAGTCGACACCCAATAAACAACAAGTGATATCATAGCTAGGTTGTTCAAAGAAAAGCTTAACAACTTAAACAGATCTGCTCGTGGGTGTCCATTCATCACAGTTATGGAATCAAGGATAGCTGTTTGTTCTAGAGAGAACTTTTTTTGTTTGGAAAATAAGAGCTAAAATATTCATGGAAGCAATGGATCCAAGAATATTTTTGATTGTTCAAAAAGGTCCCTCCATGACAATGTTAAAATATGAGACTCTTCTAGCCAGCTTGGACAAAGAAGCAAGAAGCATTCTAGCTGGTGCAGTAGATCTGGCAACACACCAGAAGCTGAGTCATTGCACAACAGCAAAGTACATGTGGGACTCCCTAGGAATCCTCATGGAAGGGTCAGAGGAAGATTTTGAAGAAGAAACCCCTCATGAAGAGGTATGCATCAGAGCACCACTGACCACTTTAGACAGTGAATCAGATAATGAAGAATGCTCTGGAGCAGGAGAAAGAATAAGAGCTCCCTTGACTCTCTCAGACTGTGATACTGAGGATGAAGAGGTTCATGGGCTGATGGCTCTATCAGATGAAGAAAATCATGATGAAACACATCATGAGCAGGTATGCACCACCCTCACACCCTTACTACCTGCTTTAATAAAGAAAACCAAGAGTGCATCAGAAGATTGTTCATCTTCTGAGGATGATGCAGAAAAATGCTCATCATGCAACAATAAGAACCATGTTGATCTAATAGAGCAGTTTGGTGATCTCCTGGAAGCTCTGAGAAAGAGCAAAAGACTTGTTAAGAAGCAAGCTAAGGAGCTAGAATCACTCAGAACAATTAAGGCTGAGATGAACAAGGAAAAGGGTATGTCCCCCAATGAGGGCACCAACTCCTGTGAGCTCAAGAAAATCATAAACAAGCTTTATGATGAGAGAAGCCTAAGGGAAGAACTTATCATGAAACTTGAGAGTGACCTTCTTAAGGAAAGAAGCTTGGTGGCTCAATTCTCTAAGCCCAAAACTATACTGTCCATCATTGACACCTTCTCCTCCTATAGAAATAGGAGGGGATTGGGTTTCAATGAAGGGGCAATAGATGCTGGGAATGGAGAAAGGGGCAAAACTAAAGCAGAGCCTCATACCACCTTTCAGAAGGTAGTGCTTCCCTCAAATAGGTATGATCAGGACAGTGTTCATGGTCACTGGATGAATGGAAGCTCCATTAGTCATGGAAATGCTCCTGACTATGGAAAGAGAAAGGGCATGGGGATGAGTGCATTAAAGGCTCCCCATGAGGAAATCCAAATGGCCAATCATGGACCATTTGTGTTTGGTGCCCCATCCCCCACTCTCAAGGATAAATGAGCAACATCTTCCCAATCTCTTCCAGATAAGAAGCAGACTAGTAGCCCCAGTATGATCAATTCTCACTTGATCATATCTGATGCCATCAACACCATATCAGCTACCAATCAGCTACCAAGCTGACATCTGTTGTTGACAAACAAATAAAGTCAAGAAGAAACAATGATACTAGAGCAGCCAGTCAGCTCTTGGCTGAGAGAGATAGGAAGAATGCTGTTGCCTTCTCTACTGAACATACTGCAAAAAGTGTTAAGAAAAGAAGGTACAACATCCATGAATGTTGGTGCTGTGGCAAAGTGGGACACTTTGCCATTGACTATTGACACAACCCTAGTGTGCCTAGTGCAAAGGAGAGACCTCCTGGAAGGGCTGAGGAGAGTAGAAGAATTTCGTATTATGCTAACAAGAACCTAGGACCCAAGTCACCTTGGGTTCCTAAGGGATATTAAATCTGTCTTGCAGAGTAGTCCATTTAGCCATTAAAAAGCAAACAAGGCTAATGGACAATAAGTGCTCCAGGCTCAAATATGGACTAAGAAAAACTCACCACATACCAAGGTGCACTGATCAAGGGGGAGCTAGTAGTAAAGATAAGTGGACATTCCATTGAGGGGGAGCCACTAGCTCAAGAAGACTTAAAGGCTAAGGTGAAGGTGAAGGTAATGTTAATGTTTAACACATAACCTTGTCTTTATCTAAGATTGTAAATGTAATTTTCAAAAACCATATTGTCGGAATGATGATTGGTATCGTCGAAATGACCCCTCGACATCAAATTTGCATCACGACGATATCCAATCATCAGCGGTCTCTTAATAGTACCTAAGATCAATCATTACAGCTAAGCTCGAGTTAGTCAGACAGTTAACAAAGGACACTTCAACTTCCAACTCGAAAACTATAAATAAGGTCAAATGTCTTAAGGTTAAAACACTCTCTACATTAGACCTAAAAAGCCGTCGTGTTCTCCACGCCTTTCTAAGAGTGAACGAATCGACTGTGCTGAAACCCTCCTAAATCAAGCAAAGGATGGCACCGAACAAGGAAGGATTCCTCTTTGAAGGAAGTGAAGTGGTGAGAAATGGTTTCGTGGAAGGACCAGTAGAGATTCAAATTGCTATCAAGCTATTGAACGTCGTAGGCCTGAAATTCGCCCTCTCTGAGCCGACAGTAATATTAAAAAGAGAAGTGATGGAGTTCTACTCAAATGCCAAGGGTGGCTCAAAGGGACGTCTATGAAGAGCGTAATCAACGGGATAAAGGTCAAGGTGAATCCCAAGAGAGTGAACAGGGCTCTTCAGTTGCCAGCCTTTGCCAAGGCGGAGAAAGGCGAAAAGATTACTCAGGAAGACCTTGACAAGGCTCTGGCTTGGTGCGGGCATTCGACCAAGACCTATGAATCTCTGGAAAGGAAAAGCTTCAATCAACAAGGAAAGCTGATGGCAGACATTGTGGGAAAAGCCCTCCTCTGCAAGGTAGGGTCGCATGACAGGATATCCAGGCCGATGTTCAAGACTATGGCAAGGATAATCCTAAATAAAAAGACCAACTGGGGTTAACAAATTTTCAAGAGGATACAAGAAAGCTTTCAAGCTCCAAATTTGGGAAAAATTCTATCACTATACTTTCTGCTTTCCTACCCTGAAAGCTTTAACAAAAAGTATGGAGTAAAAATCCATCACATGAGAAGGATGGATATCAGAATACTGGACAGGTGGGAGAAAACTCTGACTAAGCCTCCCAAGAAGTTGAAGATTGCAGAAGATGTGAAAAGGAAGGGAGAAAGCTCCTCTGAAGGAAGTGAGTCAGGCAACAGCTCACCTCCATCTGACTCTGAGGCAGCTGTGGAGACAAGGAATGTCGCCCTCAAGACCTCTGCTCTAAGTCAGGGATCAAAGAGACAGCAGGAACAGATCAAGGAAGTGCTGAAACTGAGGGGGAGAAGAACAGTGAGCTCCCTGCTCAAGTGGAAGAAGTGATCAATAAGATCATAGAAGCTGAGGATGCAGGTCATTCTGAATCAGCAATGCAAGAGGACAACCAAGAAAATCCTACTGATGAAACTAACAAAGATCAGCAAAGTCCTGAAAAGGAGAATGAGCCAAACCACTCACCAATAAGAAAATTTCTGTATCCAATAATTGAACGGAATGAAGAAGAGGAACAAGATAGCCCATCTCCAGAGAATAGACCAGTGGAGCCCTCACTATTATCTCAGATAAAGATGCTTCTGGAAGATCAAAGATTAAAACTTGAAAGCTATGTCACCTCTGCTATCAATGATCTAAGAAGGGAATTGTCTGCTGAAACGGCAACCCTAAGAAATGATGTGAAAAATCTACACAAATTCACTGCCCGTACTCACAAGGGTATATCTAACCTAGGGGCTAATCAGTCATTGATTGTCAACAGCATAGAAAAGGCCTACATTGCATCCACCAAGAGGATGGCTGAACATAAAACTGATCTCAAAGAAAGTCTAGATCACCACAATAAAGATCTAGACAGTCATCTGCTTGAGACCAAGAATCACTTGGAAACAGGAATTCACATGCTCAAGAATAAGATACTGGCATCCGAGGAGAATCTCCACAGAGGGATATCTGAAGAAGTCATATAAAGGGGGAGAGATCGATGATAATGGCCAGTAGTGATCATGCCCTCTGGACCACAAACACCATCAGGGAAGCAATGAATCTTCCTCCTCTATATTATGACGAGCCTGCTGAATAGCAACATACAGATATTCCTGATACTGATAAGGGTAAAGAAAAGGAAGCACTGGAGGATGAAGAAACAAAAATGAAAAGAAAAAGTACAGGGAAGAAATGGAGAAAAAGGATGACTGTGAAAGATGGAGTCCCATATCCAAGACCATCATTCTAAAAGCATGGGAGCAAGTGAAAGTTAACAAAGGTGAAAGATACAATGTATACAGTCCTCAAGAATGGGCTAAGCATGAAGATCAAGAAGAAGTAAGGAGAGAACACAGAAGAAATAAGCAAGCAGGAAAAATTCCAGTTGACACTCCTGAACCTCTAAAGTCTCATCCTAAACCGTTTGAGTACTTCAGAAGACACACTGAAAAGGAACAGGAAGCCAGTGCCAAGAAAGCAAAGGGTGATGTTGATATTAGAGCACCAGAGATATAGATGGCTAAATATTTAGGGGGCTAAATGTAGAAATGTCAAAACTTTTGAAAACATTTGGCACTATTTATAAATGAAGTAATATTTGTCAAAATTCTGTGTTCACTCAATTTTAGCTGAAATGTCATCATTACATGCTTATTTGCTTAAAATGTTATACCCTTTATGTGAATGTCATTTATCATTGAGTGGGTTATGACTTCTTCAAATATGGGGAGATTGTTGGGAACAGTGCCCTGCAATGTTCCTGATTTGAAGAAGTGCTCAGCTCAATGATAAATGCAAGTTGTATTTAATGTTCCATCTAGTTCATGCTTGCAGAGATGAGACAATATATCAAGTACTTCAACACCCTGCCTAAGTATAATATCGTCGAAAAAGGCTGGACATATCGTCGACAAGTACAGGCACATCGTTGAGATGATGGGGCAAAGTAAAAGCTGAGACTTGGCGATTTCGTCGAACGCAGATTGCTGTTCGTCGAACGCAGAAGGAAGATTGTCAAACGCAGAAGGAAGTTCGTCGAACACAGAAGAAAGATCGTCGAACGCAGAAGGAAGATCGTCGAACGCAGAAGGAAGATCGTCGAACGCAGAAGGAAGATCGTCGAACGCAGAAGGAAGATCGTCGAACGCAGAATGAAGATCATCGAACGAAGAAAAGACATGAAGACAAAGAGAAGGCCAGTGTCGAAGAGATCGATGATAAAGAACTGTATCATCGAGAAAGTCAAAGAAGATCAAACATCGTCGTAAAGAAGGCATGTCATCGAGAAAACTGAAGAAGGACAGCTGAAGACGAACAGTTGTTGAAGTATAGTCCGTCGACATGATATCGCTCATGTCGTCGAGATAACAACGTGATTACGATGACAGTCTGCAAGAAAGAAGATCACGACGATACAGTCGGAGATAACATATCGTCGTATATGCAGAAGTGCCAGAATGTCTCGTATCGTCGAGATACCAGCATCAGAGGCAGAAGCAAGAAGAATTGAAAGTCACATGCTTTTAAGGAATGGGGGTCTGACATTAAAGGACATCACATGTGACTGTTATGCGGCTCATCTGCCCTATAAAAGGGAACAATGATGCCCTAGAAAACAGGTCTTCGAAATAGAGAAAAACAACAAAAAATCCCGCCGCTACACTTCAATAGAACAGTATTTTCAGCGGAGAAGAAGAAGATCAAGTAGAGAACAAGCATCAAGTGTTATTTGAAGAATCAGTCATCTTCATCGACTGAAAAGAAGTCGTTCCTCATCTGGCTAAGAAAAGATTGAAGAAGAACTGCGCCTTCAAGATCTGAATCAGGAACATCTTCTTCAACCTTAAGAAGCCAATCTTCATCCGGCTAAGTTGTCGATCTTCATTCGGCAGAAGAAACAATCTTTTATCACTGTAATCTTTGTAAGGCTTGCAGGCCTATTTGTCTAGCTTGAGGGCTGGAGACCTGTGAGGCTTGAGGGCCAGGGCAGAGGCTAGACTTGCGGGTCTGGCTAGGTAGGGCTTGAGGGCCTGATTGTCAAGCTTGAGGGCTTGAGACCTATGAGGCTTGACGGCCGAGGCAGAGGCTAGACTTGCGGGTCTGAGCTAGGTAGGGCTTGAGGGCCTGAGTGTCGAGCTTGTGGGCTCGGGTGCAGTAGGGGCTTGCGAGCCTATGCTGTAGGGCTTGCGGGTCCGTGGTGTAAGGCTTGAGGATCTGAAGATCCTGGCGGAGTTTGTCGAGCCAAGCACACTGCTAGGTAGGCGCAGAGGGAAAGAGGACGACTCAAGACACCCGGTCTTGAGGAACCTCTATACATCTTTGTGTGCTTTTTTGTGTTGTGCTTTCTACTATATAGATCTATTAACCAGAAATCAAGAACACCTAAAAGGGGATAATATAATTTGAAAAACCTATTCACCCCCCTCTAGGTGATAAGTCAACACCTAATAAACAACAGAAGGGCACGCGGTCCGTTCTTTCAAGAGGTGCAGAAGGACCTTTGTCCGTTTTCTCCTAGGTAGAAAGACATGTGGTTCATTATTTCTAGAGTGCCAATTGCAACAAATAAAACATGAAATCTGTTATGTTATTGCTAAAAGGGAAGATACTAGTGCGCACAAGTCTCTCCTTGCGGCTTATTTTTGAATGGAAAATAGGAAAACTAGCAGATAGATAGTGCGGGGTGCCGTTCTGTCCCGCCCCTTGTCCTAACTCAAGCTCCGCATGTATCTCCGAGAACTGTGCTTTGGTCGGGGCATGATTGTTGTAGGTAGCAAAGCCGTGCCAACTCTTGATCTCCCCAAACGATGCATATCACCCTAGGAGTGACGAACTCCATTGCCAGGTGTGGGATAGAAGGAATTGCCTCGAAGAGTGTTTGGAGCGGACAACCGAAGATGGCGTTGTACGTTGAGCAGGAGTAGACTACTACAAACTGAACATCGTGCGTGACTTGTTTTGGGAACTCCCCTAGGGTGACTGGAAGAGTGATCATCCCTTGCACTGGTACGGGGATATTGTAACCCTGTGCAGCAGCCCTGTTGATGGTTCGAGGTGCTCTCCGGTGATCTTTAGGTTGTGAAGTGTAGATGCGAATAGGACATCCACCGAGCTTCCATTGCAGATCAGTATCCTCCTGACCCTAAAGCAGGGGTTGCTGATTCTCGTGCTGACAACAGGGGGGTCCTGGTGCAGCATGCGTGTAAAATCCATATTTTGCGAACAAGGAAAAGACGATTTTAGGCGGACCCAAACGAGTGGGTTCAGCCCTTAGCACAATGTGTGATTTCAAAAGATGAACCCATCTAGCGCTAGACAAGAAGTGGGTTTAACCCGCGAGTTAGAGGGCGAGGACAAGCAGCATGGCGTACTCGCCGGCGAGTAGGCGTGATGAGTCCTTGGCCTTCAGGATTTTCTTACAGCGAATCACTTACCATTAGAACAGGTGTGCGGGTACAAGCAAACAATTAAGCTCTCGTACTCGCCAGACCAACAATTAGTGGCTTTTAGGTGTGGTGACTATCTGCAGACCACCAGGGTCTGGAAATAGTGTTCTCAAAAAGGCGGAGGCCGCTGTCCGTAGACCATCTTGTCCTGCGAATAGTATTTTTGGGAAGGCCTAGGAAGCTACCCACATGCCTTTTGAGACCTTTTTACCCTCGAGATGTCTTGCCTATAAATATACCCCAATGCACCTCGAAGAAGGCAGACTAAGCCTCCAAGAGCTCGCCCTTTTTAAGTTCCTTCTTCGTGTTGTCTGAGGTGCGGAGCTCGGTTTTGGATTTGGGAGGGACAGTTTTGAGTAGAATTTCCGGGTGTGTGGCATGACCTGCTCGCTGCAGCTCACAGTTCTGTGAGTAGGCAAACCACTATACTAGTGAGGGCCATCTCTAGGCTCGGAATATCAAAGTCTGAAGCGTTTGACAGCGAGTCTACTAACACAAGTTGCCCCTCTTAGTCTGAATTCCATTGAACTGGTATCCAGGTTTCAACATTTTTGGTGCGGTGAGCGTGGACTGGTAGCTTGTGAGAAAAAACTCACCCGACGATGCCATGAATGGACATGGAGAGCTGGGAGACGACCGAGGCGATTCGCACCCGTCCAACGAATTCATCACGCGAAGCGAGTTTAAGGATTTCAAGAGATCAATGGAGGAAATGCTGAGGGTGCTACTCGCCCCAGGCGGCGAAGTAGCGGAGCCAGCACCACCTTTCATCGCCTTGCCTGGCGAGGCGGGTCATAGTCAGCGACCTGGCAAGGAGGTGGTCCAGGAAGATGAGGATCAAGCGCTGCATCCGCGAGTCATCTTTACGAGTACTCCAACAACTCGCTACTCGGAGAGTGAGTTCGAGCGAGATCGCCTGACACCCCTAGTCGTGCCTGCGAGTCCCTTCTGTGAGTTGGTTTTGTCCGCCCCCATTCCTGCAGGATTTACGGAGCCTGCAATAAATTACTACACCGGGAGGGATGATCCTGTCCAACATTTGCAGTGGTTCAAAGACATAGTTAATATCAAGTAGATGATGGACGCTTTCAAGTGTCAGTTGTTCGCCATCTCATTCATGGGCAAGATAAGGGATTGGTTTTATCAATTGTCGGCTAGCTCGATTTACTACTTTAAGGATCTCTGTAGGGGGTTTCTGCTCTGATTTTCCACCTCAAAGAAGAGAAAGAAGGGATCAGAATCCCTCTTCCTCATCAAGAAAGGACCTCGGGAGCTGATAGCATCGTGCACCGATCATTTTCTGGAAGAGATTCTCGTGGTTTAGGAGGTGCCATGGCATACCCTCATGCTCGCCTTCACTTTGGGCTTGCAAAAGGGGTTCTTCAAGATGGATTTAGCTCGGATCCCCCACATGTCCTTTGAGGAGCTGATCAACCGAGTCGGGCAGCACATAGAGAGTGAGGCCACAAGCCAGGGATTCGTGGCCAAGTTTGCCAAGCTGACAGGAAAAGAAGAGAAGGAAGCGCCAAGAGGCAAGGCACAACCCAGGAAATGAGATGAGCAAAGAAGGCAGGAAGGTGGAAGACCTCGTGGGAACCAAGAGCGGCGAGACGAGGAGAGGATGTTCCAGGCCTCGCCCCTTAGGCCAACATGGAGACCAGCAAGAGGAGGATATAAGCACATGATACGTAGAAGGTTCTCCCCAGAACGTAGAGCCCACCACCATTCCCCCAAGAGAAGGAGAGGATCATGGAGGCCGAATCAGGCATCTCCTCAAGAATTGAACAAAATCGGCCGAGGTCGAGGCCGAGGAGGAAGGGTCCAACCACTAAGGAGAGACGAGGAAAGGAAGGTGGTTATGTACTATGACATTCATCAAGTGGAAGGTCGCACCACCGCGACTTGTCCTGAATTTCTAGAGCTAAGAAAAGGAGCAGAGGAGAGAGCCCGGGAAGATCTTCAAGAGAAAGAAGCAGGGGAAGGAGGAAGTAATGAGGGAGTTGGGGGCCGAGCCCCGAGAGGATGCGAAGACCGAGTGAACTAAGGAGGTCGGGGTTGGATCAAAGTGATTTATGGTGGGGTTGGCGTCGAAGCAACCAAGAAATGGAGTCTCCACGCGATATATCGCTGGAGTGTGGCGTCCACTTCACAAACCCCAACCCCGATGGGTGAAATCACACTCTCGGCAGAGGACTTGCTGGGGATTGAGAACCTATTCCACGATGCGGTGGTGATCCATGCATCTGTGGAGAACTTCACGGTCTCTAGAATCCTCTTGGATAATGGGAGCTCAGTCAATGTAGTCTTCAGGAAAGCATTCGCCGCCATGGCAGTGGAGGAAAGGAGATTCACCGCTACTGACAGACCACCCTTCGGCTTTTCAGGGGAAAGAAAGGAAGTTGAGGGAGGAGAAGAGCTCCTCGTTACGTTAGGGGGAACCTCAAAGAATTGTCGCTTCGCGATTGTTGACGCATCAAGCAGCTATAAAGCCATCTTCAGGAGGCTCCTCATTAATGTCTTCTAGTGTGTGTCCTCGTCTTACCACCAATGTTTGAAATATAACATTCGGGGCACTGCAAATTTAGATCAGAAGTGATCCTAAGGTGGCGAGGGAGTGTTACCTCAATGTTGTCAACACGATTAGTTGGAAGAAGGAAGCCGAAGTGGTCGACAGGGTAATGGAAGAAATGGCAAGACTGGAGGCCATAGAGGAGATAGGGGATAAGGAGATTCAGGCTAAGGGAGGAAGGACCGGGAAAGTGAGAATCAGCGGGGAGATGACAGAGGAAGACAAAAAGAAGATCTTATCTCGCATCCAAGGGAACACATATATCTTCATTTGGAGTGCAACGAACATGTCACGCATCGAAGCTAATGTCGTGTGCTACCATCTCAACCTTGATTAGGGAGTCCTCCCCATCCGTCAGAATAAGAGGGCAAAAACCACTACCTTGGTCGAGTCCATCCGTGCGGAGGTGAAGATATTGTCAGAGGCCGGATTTGTGTCGTAGATGTAGTACCCATGCTGGATCTCCAATGTTATAATGGTGAAAAAGGGGGACGGGAAATGGCGCATGTGTATTGACTTCTCCCTTCTAAATAAAGCTTGCCCCAAGGATTGTTACCCCTTGCATCGAATTGACGCGCTAGTAGACTCGACCATCGGATTCCCTGTCATGAGTTTTTTAGATGCTTTCTCTGATTATCACCAAATCCATGCACCCACCCGACATAAAAAATGTTTCCTTCATCACAAACGATGGGTATTATTGCTATAAGATGATGCATTTCAGGCTTAAGAATGTGGGAACAACGTATCAGAGGATGATGGACAGGGTTTTCTGGGACAAGAAAGGGCAAAATCTTGAGGTGTACGCCGACGACCTCTTGGTAAAAAGCAAGAGCGTGGAAGAACATCTTCAAGATTTGGTAGAGACGTTCTCTACCCTTCAGAAGCTTAAGATGAGGCTCAACCCGACGAAGTGCTTCTTTGGCGCAGGGAAAGGAAAGTTCCTTGGTCACCTCTTGACCCCAATAGGAGCAGAGCCGAACCCCGACAAAGTCAAAGCCATCATGGAAATGGAGGCTCCGAGAAATGTGAAGGAAGTTCAAAGATTAATGGGTCGGCTCGTGGTGTTGAGTAGGTTTCTCTCAAGTGAAGGGGAGAAATGTTCTACCTTCTTCAAGACGTTGGGCGACAACAAAAAGTTTGAGTGGACAATGGAGTGTGAGGAGGTTTTTCAAAGATTGAAGCTTCAGCTGACAAGAACACCTATACTACAGGGGCCTCGAGAAGGCGAGGACTTATTTCTTTACATGGGGGTTGGGGCGGAGGCCGTTATCTCAGTTGTTGTGCGCGAGGAGGGGAAAAGACAGCTTCCCATCTACTATGTAAGTAGAGTCCTCAGAAAGGTCGAGCTATGCTACCCAATACTGGAGAAACTCGCATTCGCCCTTATTATCTCAGTTTGAAAGCTTCGGTCTTACTTTCAGGCTCATTCAATCAAGGTAGTAACAGATCACCCCCTACACAATGTCATGGGAGGGGTTGCGCATTCAGGAAGGCTAGCCAAGTGGTCCGAAGAGCTTAGTGAGTTCAACATATCTTTCGACTGGAAATGAAGGCCCAGGCAGTAGCTGACTTCCTGGCAGACTACATAGTGGTGGCAAGTGCTTCAGAGCAGTCATCATCCTGACGAGTCCTCAGAGGGTGAAAATTGAACAAGCCATTAAAATTTGTTTCCCAGTCACCAACAACCAGACTGAGTATGAAGTCATGATTGCATGACTTCGTCTAGCCCGCGAGCTGGGGATTCAAGACATTAACATTTGTTTGTATTTTGATTTTGTTGCTATGGGTGAGGCTTAGCACCATTGTACGCCTTTGTCTGCGATGTATCCCATGTGTCGTTTTTCAAGATTATATGGATGTTCTTTTGTTCTTGCTGTGATGGTTTGGAAGTGTTTTGATTTTCACATTCCTCTTAATCGAATGAGTGTGTGTGACGACTGACGCCAGTTTTAGCAGTTGCCACTTGGCTTCAAGGTAGAGCGTAGATGCTTGAGCGTGATGAGGAGATATGTTTTCCCCTTATCCTGATAAGGCAGAAGGATTCAGGGTCCATTCCTATCAAGAGTTGTAGAAGGTATTTTACCTATTTTGTCTGGATAGTAGAAGGACAGAATGTTCGTTATTTCAGGAGGTGCAGAAGGACCTTTGTCCATTCTCGACTAAGTAGAAGAAAACATGGTCCGTTCTTTCAGGAGGTGTAGAAGGACCTTAGTCCGTTCTCGCCTAAGTAGAAGGACACTGCGTCCATTCTTTCAAGAAGTGCAGAAGAACCTTTGTCCATCTCGCTTAAGTAGAAAGACACGGTGTTTGTTCTTGTATGAGGTGCAGAAGGACCTTTGTCCATTCTCACGTAAGTAGAATGATGTAGTGGCTATTCATTCAGGAGGTGCAGAAAGACCTTTGTCCATCTCGCCTAAATAGAAAGGACACTGGGTCTGTTCTTTTAGGAGGTGAAGAAGGACCTTTGTCCATTCTCACCTATGTTGAAGAACACGAGGTCCGTTCTTTCAGGAGCTGTAGAAGGACCTTTGCTCGTTCTCGCTTAAGTAGAAGGAAATGAGGTCCGTTCTTTCAAGAGGAGCAGAAGGACCTTTGTCTGTTCTCGCCTAAGTAGAAGGACACAAGGTCCGTTATTTCTAAAGAGCCTATTGCAACGAATGAAATTAGAAAGTCATTATTTTATTGCTAAAAGGGAAGATACTAGTGCGCGCAAGTCTCTCCTTGCGACTTATTTTTGAATGAAAATAGGGAAAAGTAGCAGATAAATAGTTGGGGGGGGGGGGGGGGGGGGGCGATATTCCGTCCTGCCCCCTGGCCTAACTCAAACTTCGCTTGTATCTCCGAGATCTGTACTTTGGTCGGGGAATGAACATTGCTGGTAGCAGAGCCGTGCCACCTCTTGATCTCTCTGTATGATGCCTATCCCCCAGGAGTGACGAACTTCATTGCCAGGTGTGGGATAAAAGGAATTGCCTCGAAGAGTCTTTGGATCGGACGGCTGAAGATGGCGTTATACGTTGAGCTGGAGCTGACTACTGCGAACTGAAAGTCATGCGTGACTTATTTTGAGAACTCCGTAGGGTGACTGGAAGAGTGATCATCCCTCGCATCGGTATAAGGCTATTGTCAACCCTGTATAGAGGTCTTGTTGATGGTTCGAGGAGCTCTCGGGCGATCTTCAGGCTGTGAAGTGTAGATGCGAATAAGACGTCCACCGAGCTTCCACTGCCGATTAGTATCCTCCTGACCCTGAAGAAGGGGTTGAAAATTCTCGCACTGACAACAATGGGAACTTGGTGCAGCGTGTGTGTAAAACCTGTATTTAGCAAGTAGGGAAAAGATTATTTTAGGCAGACCCAAACGAGCGGGTTCGACCCTTAACACAATGTGTGGTTTCAAAAGATGAACCCAGCTCGCGCCAGACCAGAAGCGGGTTTAACCCGCATGTTAGAGGGCGAGGACAAGCAGCAGGGCATACTCGTCGGCGAGTAGGCAAGGCGAGCCCTTGGCTTTAGGATTTTCTTACAATGAATCGCTTACCATCATAACGGCAGTGTGAGTACAAGCAAACAATTTAGCTCCCGTACTCGCAAGGCCAGCAATTAGTGGCTTTTAGGTGTGGTGACTATCCGCAGACCACCAGGGTCTGGGAATAGTGTTCCTCAAAAGGCGGAGGCCGCTGTCTGCAGAACATCTTGGTTTGCAAATAGTATTTCTGGGAAGGCGGAGGAAGCTACCAGTAGGCCTTTTGACATCTTTTTACCCTCGAGACGTCTTGCCTATAAATAGACCCCAAAGCACCTCGGAGAAGGCAGACCCAACCTCCAAGAGCTCGCCATTTTCGAGTTCCTTCTTCGTGTCGTCCGAGGTGCCGAGCTCAGTTTTGGCTTTGGGAGGGGATGCTCTGAGTAGAATTTTCAGGTGTGTGGCGGGATCTCCTCTTAGCAGCTCGTGGGTATGTGAGTAGGCAAACCACTCTACTAGTGAGGGTCATCTCTAGGCTCGGAATATCCAAGTCTGAAGCGTTTGACGGTGAGTCAAGTAACACAAGGTGCCCCCTCTTAGTATGAACTCCGCTGAACCGGTATCCGGGTTTCAACAGTGCATTTCCTTTCCAAGTATTTGTCTCCAAAGCTAATGGTGGCGTCCTGCCGCGTCTCCTAATCTTTTGGGTCTTATTCCATTTAAGTGATAGAGAACTTGGGCAAGGGGGATAGGGTGAGCCGGCGATGGTTTCCACCCCCTTCCATTTACCTGCCCCTTTGCACTCCCGGGTGCGCGTGAGGCTGCTCCCGTCTTGGTTACTAAAGCGAAAGCCTATTTGGCACTTGGTTCTGTAAGAAACTCCTAGGTGCCCTTGGTAGATGAGACACTCAATTTTTCTTTCAGCCGAGTGCAATCCTCCATGATGTGCCTATTTTCACGATAAAAATTGTTGTATTGCATTTAATCTCCCCAGTTCAGGGGAGCGACATTGGTCTTTGTAGCTCCTTAGAGTTCCGGATGGACATGAACACCTGCGTCCGAGTGGCATTCATCGTAGTGAAGTCCTAGCACTTATGAGAACCCTGGTCCCTGCGGGGGTCGTTGCGGCAGTCGTCAATCCTCCTAGGAACCGGTAGTGCGGGCTCTTTCTCCCGCTTTCTCTTTGGGTCCCCCTCGAACTGTCGACTGTGTGCCTCGATGGCTTCATCTGTCACGATCTATGCCTCAACTCGGTGAATGAGGTCCGCGTAGCTTGGAATGGTTTCTCTCATAAGGGCGGAGTAGAATCCGCTCGGTCGGATCCCCCCGAGGAAGACACCACGAAGGAGTTTGGGATCGACACCCGGAATTTGTCGCGCCTCTGAAGTGAAGCGTCAGAAGAAGACCTTAAGTGTCTCTCCCTCGCTTTGAAGAATGTCAGAGAGGTGAGAGGGATCCCTTACGATCAGTCAATTGAATATGAACTCTTCTACGAAGAGGCGTGTGAGCTCCGCGAAGTTGCTGATCTCTCCTCCCCTTAGTGATCGAGTGGAACCATGTGCGTGCCTGACCCTTTAGATTCACTGTGAATACCTGACACAAAAGCTGGTCGGCTGCGTTGTAGAGGCGCATGATCATCTCAAAGTGGTGGACATGCTACAGGGGTCATCAGTCCTGTCGAAGGTCTCGAAGTTGGGCAGCTTGAAACTGTTCGGGATGGGATGCGCCCGAACTTAAGGGGTGAGCGAAGAACCATGATGAAGGGGGCGTGACGTACTTATGAGGTGGTACCGGTCTGGGACATACTCTTCCTCGATCAAGTCCCTCACTTCCTCACGAATGAGCCTTCAGTTTCCCTCCCCGGTTCATGCTTTCATTGGGCAATGGTTGAGCCGAGCATTTCTTGGTTGCGCAGCTGGCCGCGCGGTGTGTGTAGGGCTTGCCACGTCGGACAGTTCATCAGCAGTAGGCTCATCGAGGTGGCCAGCATCCCTGGGCACATGGTAGTCTTCCTACTCGAATGATGGCGGAGTTGGGAGGATTGGGGACTCCCAAGTCTCAAAATAGTGTGAGCACCTCCACATGTCGTTCCTCCATTAGTCGCACACACCCCTCTACTGAAGTTGCAGGTACGGTGGCGGCTTCCTCCAGAAGCGGAGCATTGCTTGCGGGGGAGTTGGGGGCCAGATTGGCGTGCTCCTCCAGAACCACCCCATTAATGGTGCGTGTGCTCCTTGCTATCGCAGTTGGTTGGGAGCGCTTGCGCAGAACAAATGCATTCTTCAAAGGTTTGTTAGAGAGTTGGAAACATTTTCCCCACAAACGACGTCAAACTATTACGGGTCACTCAGTTTTCCCCCGGTCCTAAAAATCAGACCTCTTTAGCTCGAGCGTGAGCCGAGCGCACAAACAGTCAAATGAAAACCAAAGAGTGATGACAATGAGACGTTTTAGCATGGAAAACCATGAAAGGGTGAAAAATCATGTGATCGGGTCTGTGCCGGCCTAATTCTACTAGTTCCTTTGAGGTTACAAGAGTTTGAGCTTCCAGGAGGATGACATACCAACTCTCTGTTTACAAGCCTTAAAGACAAAGAAATGAGGAAAAAAGACTAAGTCCCAGAGTATCCGCGAGAGTGTTCTTCAGTTCCTTTTTCGATGCTTGCGAGAGTGTGCACTGAAGCTTTGAGCTTGAGCAGACTAGAGCAAATGGAGTGGGTTTAGAGCGAAGGAGCGAGCAAAGTGCAAAGTCCTCGTCGGAAAATCTCAGAGCTCTCTTTGTCTCTTGGATTGCTCCTATTCAGATGGAGGCCTGAGGGCCTTTTTATAGCTATTTTGAAAGGACATGCTGGTAATTACGCCTGGTTGGATCTGGAATTGACGAATGACGTTGCTCGGTTCCAGTTACCTGGATTACCAATTTTCCGAAAATAACGAGCATGTCCCCGGGCGGTCTGGGCGGCCCGGGCGAGTTGTCCGACGACGGTGGCGGCGACGACAATAGTGGGCACTGCCGGCGGGCGCGTGCGAGGAGAGGTCGCACGTACGCGCGTGGGGAGGCCGCAGGCACGCGGCCGGGCGCGCTTGGTGAGGTCCCGCATGCGCGGCTGGGCGCGCGCGTGGAGGTCGTGCGCGCAAACTGATGCACACACGTGCAGGGATCCCGCATGTGGCGCGCAGCCTCGCGGCTTCGTGTGCGTCGTCATGCGTCCGCGTTGTATGTGTTATCCTTCCGGTGGCTTTGTGGCCCTTCGAGCGAGTGCAGCGGGCTCGGTCAGGTTGATTTGTTTGACTGTTTTTGTCTTGTTTGACTCAGATAGTTTTAGTGGAAACCTCATCAATCCTCATGCATATATCACATGTCAAATCAACTTTAATAAAATTAATGAGTTTTGATAGCTTCTCAAAAATATCATTGACATACCTAATGATAGTCCTCCTTGAAAAGATCGCCGTCATGCCTAATGACAGCCTATCATGTAGGTATATGAGCTCTACTAAAAACTTTTTTAATTTTATGAATTTCCATCATTACTTTTAGTTTAAAAATATGATATATTTATTTGAATGAGAATTGTATTTTAATATTTTTTGAAATAGATTATAATATATTTTAAGTCATTAGATTAAAACAATAAATGTATATTTTGCAATTTTGAGTGTTACACCACCAAAGACAATGTTTCCCTTTTAATATTGTATATAGTGAACTTTTCCTTTTATAAATATAAGATGGAGAGAGAGAGAGAGAGGGAGAGAGAGAGAGAGAGAGAGAGAGAGACTCCGGTCCGTTTGGCATAGTTTTTTTGCTTTCGTGAGTTCGGACTAAAACGCCATCTTCATAGACAATAATGGTTATGATTGTCACCAAGAAAAGAAAACTAATTTTGAACATAAAAGTGGTTGAAGTTCTTTAGGTGAGTTTGGGCGTTCATGAACAACAACATATAACCACCTTGTTCACGGCCGCCGCCGCCGTGCCAAAATCCTTTGTGTATCCTTTGCATGATTTAAAATAAATTTGAATTCATTTGCCAAAAAGATTGTAAGTAATTTTATAAGATGAATCAAATGAACTAATTTTATGAATATTTTGCGTTAAGTATTTTAATGAATCATTTATTTATTGAAAAAAAAAACATGTTAGATTCATTTAAAATAAAAAAAATACCTATGTTCAATCTCATCTTCTATATTTCTTACAATATAAAATAAAAAATTAATTTTTGGGGAATATATATTTGATATTGGAAGTTCTTATTTCAACTAAAAGGTATAAATAAACAAACGGTGTTCTTAAAAATTATATATAAGAAAGAGAAAGCATTAGAAAGGATGTATGTGCGGTTAGTAGTTAAAATAAATTCCTATCGTAAAGATCCGTTTAAATGGCTTGTATTACCCAGAAATGCAATCACCCGTTTAAACAAAGCAAAGCTGATTAATTCGACCAATAAATAAAGAATTCAAAACTATGTAGAAGATATATTTGTATATCCGGAAAAAAGGTGTGCTTGAATTGATCAGCCAGTATAAACTTACCAATAAAGAAGGAGCAGGCTTTCCAACTCCCTCCTTTGGATCGAAGACATCGCCGGCCTTTGAAATCCACAGTTCCATCTTTTGTATAATCCGAGTCTTCATTTCTATCAATTCCGTCTGCCATTGCCCTAGCTGTTGATCTGCGGCTATTTCTGTTAAGCTTATATAAGAGAGTATGGGAGGGGAGAAAGAGAGATTTATTTGTTGACGTTGTCATGTACAACAGATCACCATGTTTGATTGTTATAAAGTATTATTATATATAAAGCAGATCAAAAGAAATTGTTATATGCAGCCCGGATTTGTCGGGGGACACGGCCGTGGCTGCATTGGGTTTCACGAAGAATTTCGTGGCCAGAAGACGGATTTAGTAGTGAGAATGGAAAGCAATCGGAGAGCATGGATGGATTTTGCGGCCTGCAAATCAGAAGTTTGGCCACAAAAGCTCAAGAATCTATCCGATTGTTGGAGGGATTTCGTGTGGGAAACAACCTGGATTCAGGGGCTAGACACACAAGGGTCTTGGGAATGGAAGGGACAAATAACATGACTCTTTTTTTTGGCAATAACTATATGCAGACCGACTTCAGCTATGTGCAGATCGTACAATTTAAAAATTACAATATGCAGATCAATTTTTGAACGGGTTCACACTTTCTATAGGTTTATAATTTGACCTACATTTATCCTTGTACAGCATACAACCGAAACTGATCTGGATATAAGTAGATAACTTGACACTTATTTTTTTAATTTGGTTTTTTAGAAGACCACAAAACCAATGTTTTTTTATTGTAATCACAAAACCTATGTATTTGACGGATATATATCAATCCCCTATTTTATTATCTTAGCCTGAGTCTCTCCTCTATGCCATCCTATTCTTGTTATGTTATAAAGGCCAGTTTGGCGCGACGGTTTATCTGCGGTGGCGTTTCTAAATAAATGACACCGTAGAGCGCTAGCTGTTTGGCGTGCGAAAATGCAAACGCTGCCCGTCGATTTTGGCATTTTAAGGCTATTTTTGCCCCCCTCCCCAGCTGCTTTCGAGTTTCTTAAAATCGCCGAAACCGCCTGTGCCGCTCCAAAAGGGTCAAAATCTATGAAGTTATTTCCGGACCATTTTATGTGTAGTGAACGAATTCAGGATATACATGCTCTCTTTTTAAAAATATAATTGTGCATAGTATCCTCCGGTGCTGCCGGCGTTGCCTCTACAACTATCAGTAAATGATAACATTTTATTAAAAAAAACAATATATATTTACGAGTGTTACGACAGGTAAAGATAAAAGTTTTGTTTATTGCCTTGCAAGTTAAAATGTTATGATAACATCTAAAGCGAAATGTATAATAATATATTGGCAAAACTATTAGATCAGTCCCTTAAGTTCTCCTAAATTTTGAAATTAGTCCCCTAACTTAATATTGCATGATTTTAGTCTCTAAAATTTACATAGAATCTGATTTTAGTCCCATTTAACTTTTCCGTTTCATAACAAAGGGCAAGATAGTATTTTTGCGCGGGCAAAACGCACAACATGCGTGTCGAGGGTTCGCCGACGTCGGCTATTCATTAAGGCAGGAAAATGTCTGTAGGACGGCGGCTATTCATGCATTATGGAAGGGTGCACGGGCAAAACACACAACATGCGTGTCGAGGGTGCGACATGGCATTTTCTTCAGCAAAGATTCAGGACAGTTTTGGTCTTCTCAATGTTAAATTTCTAGAGTACACGCCCAAAACACATAACGTTTGCCTGAGATGTGTGATTGACCAAAGTCTCCAGATCAACTCTAATTGCCCTTGATAATTTGATGATTTCACTCAGTTTCTTTATACGATAGTTTGCTGCGTAATGAATTTAAAAAATATAAGTTTTGTTGTTAGATACGACGAAGAAAACCGGAATATGCATAAATTAAAGTAAAGATGATGCTAAGAATGTGAATACAAAATGCATCAACAAATAAATCTCCGCTTATCTTTCTTTTTTCAGAGCAAAATATGTTGAAGGCTCCGTGCTCAAGATAGTTCACTAAGGCTCATCAAATGTGGAATGACTTTATATAGAATCTCCAGCGTAGAGCCCTTAACCCTAGTGACACGAAACTCATTGGGTCATTCCAAGTCGGTCCTGATACGCGCGAACATAGTAACTAAATATTCTAACAATCTCCTCCTATGTTTGCGGTAAATCCAACGTCGGAAAGGGGTTGGTGTGTATGTGTTCAACCAATTTCGACTCAATACACAACCGTGTCCACAACATCTGTCATAACATATTGGACTTAAAAGAAAACAAAAGTATGTATGCACGCATAAGAATAAAACATAAACTCAGCAGCATCTCAACATAGTAAAAGGTACAATTAGAGAAACAGGTACCAGTACACATATTGTCTCACGACCAACCGAGGAGCAAATAAAATAGTCCAAACAGACAGATGAAGGAAGAGAGCTAAACAATGCTCTAAGAAAAGATAAATCAAAGAAAACAGATAACACTCTAGCTGTCGTCAGCCTTAGACGTCCAACAAATCATCCTGTTCAGGATCCCATCCTGCAAGCGCTCCTCCAGCAACATCAACTCCTATAATTTTCAACATAGAATGTCATTAGAAATGAATTCATACTTTGAAAATGTACATGTATCTAGTCTTACAAAATAACGTAGTACTTTGTAATTAAGCTAGAGGGAGGCCTACTTAGAGTATTATAGGTTCAACCGCAGAATCCATTATCGGTTTCCAATGAAACGATTTATGGACTTGTGGACACCGCAGCTATACCTGTGTTCCTATATGGAATGTCACAGTTACTGTTCTTCTAAAGTTAATTGAAACTCATCAAATGTGGAATGAAACCAATCAACGGGAGAAGGTCCAAAACAAGTCAGATCATGTTATCAAATGTGGAATAACACTCTCCTCCAAGTTAAGGAAGACAAATTTTGATGAAGTTGTTAACATCAAATGTGGAATTAAACAACTCACTAGATTCGTACTCAGCAACCAAGAACATTAACGGAGCACAACATGCTTTCTTTGACAAAGGAAAGTGAAGAAATCAAAATATTTAGAGTAAGGTGGAATTGAATCGCCTAACCTTGAACTAAGGTAGATCTCAAATCGCATTGAGTCTTATTTCCCCCACTATTTTGATTGGTCGATCTTTGGGCATTCCTTTCGTCAATAGATCAGCTAGATTATCCTTTGACCGCACATCGATTAAAGTGATAATGCCATGTTCTTTCAGATAATTCAAAAGAGCGTGTCTCAGTCGTACATGTCGTCTCTTAGTATTAAAGAGGACATTCTTAACAACTTGGATGGCTGCCTGATTATCACAATACAAGCTTAAAGAATTGACTTGTAGTCTAGACAAGGGAATGCCTAGAATCAAATTCATGATCCAGTCTGCCTCTTCACTAGCTGAATCTAAGACAAAACACTCAGCTACCATAGACGACAGGGTTATACAAGTCTGTCTTTTAAATTTTCAAGTAACGGCATCACCACCCAAAGTGAATATAAATCTTCTGGTGGACTTACCGTTTCCAAATTTTGAACACCATGAGG
Organism: Dactylorhiza incarnata; assembly: GCA_033032865.1. Lineage (NCBI taxonomy): Eukaryota > Viridiplantae > Streptophyta > Magnoliopsida > Asparagales > Orchidaceae > Dactylorhiza > Dactylorhiza incarnata. Next base: position 228,576 of record JAWHQI010000016.1, read on the forward strand.
CATCCGAGTATCCTTCCAAAGTAGGAGGGTGACCAGTGTAGCGCAGAGCGTGATCTTTAGTACCTTTGAGGTACCTCATCAGTCGATTTAAGGCATCCCAATGCTCTTTGCCCGGACTACTGGTTAAACGACTTTGCATGCCTACAGAGAAGGCAATATCTGGTCTGGTGCAACTTGCGACGTACATGAGACTTCTAATGAGCTTTGAGTACTTTACTTGATCAACGCATTTCAACAGGCCTACAGTCTCGATAACTCTAGGTAGAGAGGATCTGCTCTATGTAATGAGCTTGACTTAGAGTGACACGTCCCTTGTGTACTCTAACTTTCATACCTAGTAGAGTATCCACAGGACCAAGGTCCTTCATGTCAAATGCTTTTATGAGAGCAGATTTAATATCCCTCACGACAGTAAGGTCTGACCCCAGAATTAACATGTCATCCACATATATGCATATGATGACTATTTGGTTTGACATTGAGCGATAATAGAGACACTTGTCTGAGAGACTGGATTGAAATCCAACGCTCTTTACCACTTGATCAAACTTTATGTGCCACATCTTAGGCACTTGTTTAAGCCCATAGATGGATTTGTCTAGCTTGCACACTTTATCCTTTAGATCTCTATGGGAATAACCTTCAGGTTGTGCCATATAGATCTCTTCATCAAACTCTCCATTTAAGAAGGCTGTTTTTACATCCATCTGATGAACTATAAAGTTCTCGATAGAAGCTAAGGCTACAAGAATCCTAATAGTGGATATGTGACACAAGTGAATAAACGTCAAAATATTCAATTCCCCCATGTTGTTTATAACCCTTAGCTACTAGACGTGCTTTGTATCTGACTATAGACCCATCACTGTGCAATTTCTTCTTTATTACCCACTTGCATCCTTGGACTTTAGCTCCTTTCGGTAGGTCCACTAGATGCAAAGTGTTGTTTTGTAGCAGCGAGTTCATCGCATCATCGATGACTTCTGCCCACATTAACGCATCTCTAGAACTCATTGCTTCCTGATAAGAGAATGGATCATCCTCTAAGTGGTAGGTGACTGATAGTGTTTTATTTATAGTTATTTTTATATAATATTTTAGTAGTAATTAATTAGTTTTTATTTAATTTTAGTTTAATATATATCTAATTCGCTTTATTTTGTGTTTTCAGGTAATCTGGGGCTGCTAATAGCAAATTCCAGAACAAATCTGCAAAAATCCTCAGTACACGCCCCATGTCACGGGCGTGACCTGGGGGCGTGACCATGGTCACGGCCGTGCTCCGCCTTCAGCTCCCAGAAATCGTTGCCACGTCGGTTTATGATTACACGCCCCAGGTCACGGGCGTGACCGGGGGTGTGACCTTCAGGTCACGGGCGTGCCTCGCCCAGCAAGGTGACCTAGGGCGTGACCTCTCCCGTAACTGCCAGATTAACTCCAGATCGCGCCGTTTCCCGCCGTTTCCTGACTCGGTCAAGACACGCCCTAGGTCACGGGCGTGACCGAGGCCGTGACCCGTCGAGATGATCAATTTTGGCGATTTTTCTTCCCCAACGTTCCCGGGCTTTCATGACGCAGTTATGCAGCTTACACGCCCTTGGTCACGGGCGTGACCAAGGGCGTGCCTCACCAAATTTCTGCCTATAAAAGCTAGCTGCTGCCAAAGTAATGGGAATCCAGTCCATGCTTAGTTTGGATCGTTTCTAGTATAATTTTTCTGCATTTTTCTTAGTGTAACTTTATTTTATGTCTTGTCTTTAAAATTCCTAGCTTAGATTTACTTTACTTGCAATTGTACTTTTCTTTACATAGAAATAAAAATGTTTTTCTTCTCAATTATGTTTAGCTAATTTTCATAGCATTTGATCGGATGAATTCTTAAGCTTTTTTATTTCGTAATCTCTTATTCATAGTTTAGTTTTGGAAAACTATGATTTACCGTTGATTTGCAATTATTGGTTTCATAATTCTAGAGTATGATAATCAAGTTTGATCCGTATTTTAGTGTATCGAGAGATCCGTAAATACGGGTAGATCGCTCATCGGTAAAAAGAGTTGTATGCATTCCTCGAGAGAGGGTGACGCAAATCTTCCGGATTGGAGTCAAATCCAATAGCGGGGCTCACCGCATAAAGCAAGCTTAGGGGTTTCGACTGGCCGAGGGGTCTTAATCGATCAACCTAAGGTTTGGTGGTAGTTCTCTCGAGAGAGGCTCTACCATATTTTGGGAACCTCCACGGTCAAGTTTGTCCAAATCGATTTATGATGTTTACGAAATATTTTACTTAAGAATGATTCTCGATCAAATGTTTCTCTTCTTTAAATTATTTCCAAAACTCTATTTTATTTCCTATAAAATAATAATAATAATTTGCGTGAGTAGAAGTAATCAACAGACCCGTGGAATACGACACTTGATATTTAATTATTTCTAAATATCCTATACTATAAATGATAGGTGCTCTTGCCTATAGTTCGTAGAATTTAGAGAAATTTTATATCCTAAATTTTAGCTATCAAGTTTTTGGCGCCGTTGCCGGGGAATTTTTGTTGATATTTTGAAAACGTAGATTTTATTACTTTTATCATTCTCTTTCTCCGCCCCCATTTCTCTTTTTGTTTTTTTAAAAAATTCCTTTCTATTAAGTAACTGTTGTTAATTTTCTTTTTCGAAAAAAATATGATGATATCTCAGTTGGCCGCAAAAGTTGTCGAGCTTCAACATAAGGTAAACCTTTTGGAAGCCGCACAAAAGCGCCAACTTATTTGTTATTTTTGTGGTGCAAATCATTCTAGCGAAGAATGTTATTCTTATTTTTATTCTCAAAATATTTTTGATCAAAATAATTTTTCTCAAGATTATAATTCTTCTGAAATTCCTTCTTGCTCTGATAATAATTATTTGTGGTAGCAAGATCACCCGGATAGTTTACGGTGCAATGAAGAAATTTCTTTTGAACAAAATTTCGATTCCTCCACTTTTTATCCGCAAAATTCTTTTGATTAATTTTCTTCTCTTGGTGATTCTCCGAATCTTCTTATTCAAAATTTGAATAGTTATTCCCAAGAAGAAAATAATATTTTATACCAAGAGTTTATTAAAATAATGAGTGTACCGAGCGAAATAGAAGAACATGTTTCATCTTCTACTTCGCCCGACTCTAGTCCGCTTTCTCATGAATTTTTAAACCCACCACAAAAATATTTTGGAATCAAAATTCATGAAAATTTTGTCGCCCATAAATTTACTTCCCTTGGTATTAATTTTTCAGATAAAAATTTTATTTTAGAAAATGAACAACTGATCCTTAATCATGAATTTTCAAAAGATACTCCTCCTTGTGAAAAATTTTCTGACTCGCTTAATCTTGATTCTTTTTATTCTAACGATTTTCATGTAGAGGATGAGCCGTTGCAACCAAACGTCTTCACCGATCCATTTGCCGCTCATCTCCAACTTTCCAAATTACCTGAGGTATGTATGGGTAATTTGGATTCTCAATTTCAAGCTAACAGACAACGAAAGAATCAAGACTATAGCGGAGGAGTAGCCGGGCGACCGACTTCGGCATGCTCACATGAGCGTGAATTAAGTGAGTTGCCTGTGCATTTTCAATTTTATTTTCCTTTTTCCTAACAATAACCGTCTAGCTTAAAGACGGGAAAAAGAAAGCGCTCTTGGGAGGCACCCCTTGCTTATCTTTTTTGCAATTTTTCTTTTCCTTATCTACCTTTTCTTTTCAAGTTTTTTCCCTCTTCATCCTTGTTTATAAACATTGGGGACAATATTTATTTTTAAGTATGTGTGTGTGTGGGGGGTGGGGGGGGGGGGGGGGGGGGGAGGGGGGGGGGGGGGGGGGGGGGGGGGGGTTGTTCTCTAATGTTTGTTTTTATTCAAAAAATTCAAAAATATTTAAAAATAAAAAAAATCTTCTTTTGTCTTCTTTTTCAATTTTGTTTTTAAAATATGGAAATTACAAAAAATTAAAAACAATTAAAATTTATTTCTTGCGAAAGGGCTGTGTTGGGCTTTCATCCCACAAAACCGTCTAGTACCTTGCGAGCCCGTCATTGGGTAGCCCTTGGGAAGTCCAAGAACAAAAAAGATTTATTTCTGTTTTATTTTTCTTGTTCAAGCAAATATAAAAATATAAAATAAAACAAAATTGATTTAAAAAATGTTTTTATAAATTTTGTATTATTAGATGCTTCCTTACATTTTATTTGAGTCAAACCAATTTTAATTATGAGCTTTTATTTATATGAATTTTAAAAAAATAAAAGTTTTCTTTTTATGTGTTTTCTATTTTATGTGTCTCTTCATAATTTGTTAGATTTAATTTTTAGATAAATTTGATTTAAATTTTTTTTCATTATTTTGATTTAGTTAGAATATTTCTTAGTTTTGTTTTCTCTCCTTAAAATATCATGAACTAATTTTGTAGCAATTGTGCTTAAGATCTTTAGATTTTTATTATATTAACTTTAACTCATAGATTCTTAAAGATTTCTTAATTTATTTTCTATGCTCTCAAAATAGTTATCTTGAAAATTTTATAGCCTTTAAACCCTAGCCCCTCCTTTTACTTTACCCTTTTGATTGGCAAATAAAAAAAATATAAAAGATCATATGTCATGGAATGAGAGGATAAAATTCATCATTCCTAAACATATGCACACAAATTAGTAAAAAATTATATATCATGGAGCTGAGAGGATAAAATTCATCACTCCTAAACATATACATTTGGGGTATTAAAAAGAAGAGTATCTAAAAAAATAGAAATGAGAGGATAAAATTCATCATTTCCCAATTAAAAATCTCTTCTATGCCAATTTTACCCAAACTTAACCAATATCATTTCATATTCAAGATATTTATGACAGAGCTTAGTTAATATTTTAGGTTTTCTATAAAGTTTCGATTGATAATTAAAGTTTCTATAATTCTAATCTTAGATTATTTTGCTTAATTCAATGCAATTTTGTTTATGAAAATTTAATTAGAGAATTTCTGAAACTAATTTTTATTCTACGCATGTCAACTTATTAATCATGATTTATTTCTTATGAATCTAAATTTTATTTTAAAACTCATTTATGTATGAGTCATGTATAATTTTAAATGCATAATTAGGAGTAAATTCTTTTATTTTTTTTGAAATGTCATATAAATTTTATTTTCATACTTATGAATTGGTTTTGCTCTGGAATAGCAAAAGCTTAAGTATGCGGGTATTTGATAGTGCTTTATTTATAGTTATTTTTATATAATATTTTAGTAGTAATTAATTAGTTTTTATTTAATTTTAGTTTAATATATATCTAATTCGCTTTATTTTGTGTTTTTAGGTAATCTGGGGCTGCTAATAGCAAATTCAAGCCCACAACCGTATTCAGGGGAAATTCCTGAACAAATTTGCAAAAATCCTTAGTACACGCCCCAGGTCACGGGCGTGACCTGGGGGCGTGACCATGGTCACGGCCGTGCTCCGCCTTCAGCTCCCAGAAATCGTTGCCATGTCGGTTTATGATTACACGCCCCAGGTCACGGGCATGACCGGGGGCGTGACCTTTAGGTCACGGGCGTGACTCGCCCAACAATATTCAATACAAGCAGTTTCCTCCGCCGAGCCGTTCCAGCTTATACGCCCTAGGTCACAGACGTGACCTCTCCCGCAACTGCCATATTAACTCCAGATCGCGCCGTTTCCCGCCGTTTCCTGACTCGGTCAAGACACGCCCTAGGTCACGGGCGTGACCGAGGCCGTGACCCGTCGAGATGATCAATTTTGGCGGTTTTTCTTCCCCAACGTTCCCGGGCTTTCATGACGTAGTTACGCAGCTTACACGCCCTTGGTCACGGGCGTGACCAAGGGCGTGACTCACCAATTTTCTGCCTATAAAAGCCAGCTGATGCCAAAGTAATGGGAATCCAGTCCATGCTTAGTTTGGATCATTTCTAGTATAGTTTTTCTGCATTTTTCTTAGTGTAACTTTATTTTATGTCTTGTCTTTTTAATTCCTAGCTTAGATTTACTTTCCTTGCAATTGTACTTTTCTTTACATAGAAATAAAAATGTTTTTCTTCTCAATTATGTTTAGCTAATTTTCATAGCATTTGATCGGATGAATTCTTAAGTTTTTTATTTCGTAATCTCTTATTCATAGTATAGTTTTGGAAAACTATGATTTACCGTTGATTTGCAATTATTGGTTTTATATTTCTAGAGTATGATAATCAAGTTTGATCCGTATTTTAGTGTATCGAGAGATCCGTAAATACGGGTAGATCGCTCATCGGTAAAAAGAGTTGTATGCATTCCTCGAGAGAGGGTGACACAAATCTTCCGGATTGGAGTCAAATCCAATAGTGGGGCTCACCGCATAAAGCAAGCTTAGGGGTTTCGACTGACCGAGGGGTCTTAATCGATCAACCTAAGGTTAGGTGGTAGTTCTCTCGAGAGAGGCTCTACCATATTTTGGGAACCTCCACGGTCAAGTTTGTCCAAATCGATTTATGATGTTTACGAAATATTTTACTTAAGAAGGATTCTCGATCAAATGTTTCTCTTCTTTAAATTATTTCCAAAACTCTATTTTATTTCCGATAAAATAATAATAATTTGCGTGAGTAGAAGTAATCAACAGACCCGTGGAATACGACACTTGATATTTATTTATTTCTAAATATCCTATACTTTGAACGATATGTGCTCTTGCCTATAGTTCGTAGAATTTGGAGAAATTTTATATCCTAAATTTTAGCTATCAGTGACGAAATTCTCACCAAAATCCTTAGAAATTCTATATCTTGTAGATACTCTAAGAGGAACTGGTTCCACCTCTAGAGGTTGGGGAGCAGTGTCAGAGGGGCCAGCTTTAGGTTCTACAGTAGATTCTGAGATCATGTCAGTAAACCCGGAGACGGTTAAGCCATGATCTTTGATAAATTTATGTTCAAAGAAAATAACATCTCTAGACTCTATCATTGTATTAGTGGATAGATCTAGTAACCGGTCAACTACACTGTCTTCTGCACTTCCTAGATAGACACAAGTTATCATTCTAGGTTCCACCTTAGGTCTCTTAAGGTCTTGTATTCGCACATATGTAATACATCCCAAAGTCTTAAAAGTGCCATATCTACAAGGATGGCTGTGCCACAACTCATACGCAGTACAAAAGAGCTTTGAGTGAGGCACTCTATTCAGAATGTGATTCGTAGTTAGGACTGCTTCCCCCCCAAAAGGTATTAGTCATGCCAGCGGTGAGAAGCATAGAATGTAACATCTCTGTCAATGTTCTATTCTTACGCTCAGTAACACCATTCGATTGAGGTGAGTAAGGAGATGTAGGTTTAATGATTATGCCCTCAGTGACACACAACTCCTTATACCTAATTGCAGTGTATTCTCCTCCTCGATCACTTCTAAGTATCTTAATCTTTAGATTTAACTAATTTTCTACTCGAGATTTGAAGATCTTAAAGGTCTTGAATGTCTCATCTTTCGATTTCAATATGTAACATGGCAATATGTAGAGAAATCGTCGATGAAGGTAATTAGATACTTCCTTCCCCCTCTAGTGGCATGAATTCAAAAATCACAGAGGTCAGAATGTATCAATTCCAGAAGTTGTGTGTTTCTAGAAACTATCTTGTAAGGGTTTCTAGTGATTTTAGTCTGGGCATAAACTTCGCACCTGAAAGTGCACAGTGTGCCTCTTAGTATTCTCTAGAGGGGGTGAATAGAGTTTTAAATATTTTCTATCCTATTTAAGCACACACAATAATAACACTAAGTGATTATGCAACCATCAATACCAAGGACAGAATAAAGTAGAAACAGATTGCTGAAAAATAAAACACAAAAAAATTAAAGTATGGACAACACAAGAAATCACACACAAAACACATGAATTCTATAGAGGTTCTCCAAAATGTGGGTACTCCTCTCTTCTACCTCCCTGGTAGGATTGGACAACCTGTGCTTGATTCTTTTGATAAGGAGACTCTTAGAACCACTAAGTCTTTTGATAAGGGTTATTTGACTTGATCCTTTTCTGTAAGTACTTCTTGTAAACAACTGCTGTAAGATGAAGAAGAAGAAGTTGTTATCTTTTTCACTGTGCTGAAAGAAGACTTGTTCTTGTCTTAGGGTTTGAGGAGGAAGAAGATGAACACCATATGCCACAGACAAGAATAATAATCAATTACCTTTACTTTCTTCTTCCCTTCAGCATACTTTGTAAGTTTATATAGGATGTAGTCTAAATCACCTAGAGGGAGGGGGGGGGGGGGGGGGGGGGAGGGGTGAATAGGTTTCTTATATTTTACCCTAGTTAGCCTAGCTGTTTTCTGTTTTAGTATTAGTAATTAATCAAGCACACAGAAAACACACAAGCATTTATAGAGGTTCCTCAAGACAGGGTGTCTTGAGTAGTCCTCTTTCCCCCTTCACCTTTCTAACAATGAGTTAGACAAGTCCAACTTCACCAAACTCAGCTCCAAGAGATTACAACACAGATCCCTCGGGATCTCTCAGGTTTTCACAAACCCTACCTCAGGCACAACTACCCTACCTCAGAAGAATCCACCTTCTTCAACTCAGACCACCTGCTGGTCCTACCTCAAGCTGACCTCTCAGCTCTACAACTCAGTCAAATCAGCCCTACCTCAGATCACACAGATCCTACCTCAAGCTGACCTCTCAGCTCTACAACTCAGGCAATAAAGCCCTACAAACTCAAAACCCAAAGGCTCCTACAAATGAAATAATAATGTTTACAAATAGAAGGAAGAAGAGGTCAAGCCTTGTTCTTCTTCTTCTTATCAGCTGCTGTTGCAGACTTGAACCAGAGAGCAGAAGTGCAGCTCCAACTTGTTCTTCTTGATCAGCCCTTCAGATGATTGACTGGATCTACTGCTCTATCTTGAGATAAATCAAGATGAGCTATCTCTTTTCTCCTTGGAGCCATGTGTGTGTTCAGTTGTTGGCTGCCGATAATAGAACAGTGATGTTCTCAATTTTGCGTGCTGGAGAACTAGCAAAAGTATTTGCTCAACCCTAATTTATCCCTTTTATACATCCCAGTTCTTCAACGGCTCTTAGTCGATCTTCTGACATACATGAGAGTGATTGGTGGACCCCACAATGCCTTTCTATAGCTTGCGCCAAGGGCAGAACCCGCCAGGTTATTTTTGAATCTGTCTCAGCGGTTGGGCTGAGATGGTTAGCTATCTCAGTGGATTCTGTCGTTCTGTAGAGTAAGTTTTGCGTTTGACGAACTGCATTCTGCGTTCGATGAACTGCATTCTTCATTCGACGAACTCGCCAAGTCTCAGCGTTCGACGAACTTCCCAAGTCTCATCGAATATTTGCTGCTTCTCAGTGGCACCTGTCCTTGTCTCAGCGGTTCAGCTGAGACAGTGAGCTTGTCTCAGTGGATTTGACCCTTCGTCTCAGCGGTTCTGCTGAGACAACTCTTCATCTCTTAGGAGTTGATTTCTCCTGATCTAAGGGCATAATTGGCCCTTTCTCTTGAGTTACCTGAGCCTGTATATCTTACAAAAATATGGCTTTATCAAATACATCTTGTACTTAGCATTGCATGGTGACCCCTCTTCAAATAAAGGGAATTTGAGGGCAAATTCCCAACAATCTCCCCCTATTTGAAGAGGGAAAAACACCTGTCAATGCTAAGTAGCAACTTAATCAAAAATATGTCATCTCACTGAAATTTATTAAGTAAGAGGAGTAATGACATTTCATGACACATGTAGATAGAGTAAATTTCTGTTGACGTTAACAGCTTTTTTTATCTATACCAATTATCATTAGATACATATATCAACTACTAATAAGGACACATCACATTTATGTCCATTATATAATGACTCAGTATTTCTTCATTACTATATGTACTTAACACAGGATACTGAAAGTAAACATTAAGTTAAAGCACAGTTATTCAAGTGCAACATACATATATAAATAACAAATGACACAATATAATTTTCAGGAGATGAAATATCATTTCATTCAATTGTTCAAAACAGACATATACTATCAGTTCAAGTCATATTGTTACATCAAACATCCTAAGGAGCTCCTAAAAATAGAGTTCTTGGATGGTCCCTGGGATGATGTAGAGCTTTCTCCTTTTTCCTCAGATTTTCTCTTCCTTGCTTCAGCAGCAGCCTTCATCTTTTCCTTCTTTTTGAAGTATAGGAATGACTTAGGAAGATATATTGGGGGTATCCTTATAGGAGTTTCCCTTCTCACCAAATTTTCTTTGAGAATTCTTTCCCTTAGAGACTCCCTCTCTAGATGCTTGATCCATTCAGCAGATGAGTAGACATGGTCAATATCCTTGAGTCGATTGCCATGGTTGACCCAGGTATTTACTACTATTGTATCCAATTCCAGATTATCTTCCTCATAAAGTGGATCATCTATCCTTTCCATCCTCTTCTGGGCCATATATTCTTCAGTAGTCTGAATGCCATCTCTCCTTCTCCTCTTTGATTCCCACTCATCTTGAATCTATTCATATTGACCTTGAAAATCAAAATCTTCAGGTCTGTTTGGGTTCAGTACAGGAAGATTTAAGGCAATTCTAGTTCCTTGTAACACCTTTATACTTGTGATCCTATGATCATCATTTACATTCTTAACCACAGTTAGAAGTTCATCTTGAATTGCATTTGAGACATTGTTGACCTCTTCCACCACTTTCTTGTAGGCTACTTCCTGGTTAGTGAGTAGCAGTTGGTGGGCATTCTCCAGGTTGGTGTTTAACCTTATGTGAGCCTCTTTCAGTTTTTCACTTAGCTTGGCAACTTTTTCCTCCCCCTTTTGCCTTCTTCAAATATCATTTCTTCAATTTCAGAGTGTTGGTCAATTATAGATTGGGAGAGAGGTTGGATAGTACTGTCCACATCCTCCAGAATGTTTTCCTTGGCCTTGTCAATGTGGGACATGACATGGCTGCTGGTTGTGTTAGCCACTTGTACCATTCTGGCTACTGCTTTCTCCCAGACATTTTCATTCTTGTAGAGTTGATGTCTTACATATGTAATGTCCTTTGTGGAGTCCCCTTGTGTGTCTGTAATTTGCTTCAGTATGGTGTGTTGGGCAGCTACAGTGCCTTTAGCCATCTCAAACCATTTGGTCATCTGTTGGAGGATATGAGCAGATGCTGTTGTGACATCATGAACCTGGGTATTCGGCTCAGTCCTTACTGCAGCCACCCTTGACTCCATTCTCTGCTCACTGGCTTGGATCTCCTGAGTCAATGCTGCTCTTGTAGAATTTAGCTCATCCCTGATTTGGGCAGTGGCACCATGTACCTTTTCTGCAACATGCTCTTTAACAGACAACATCTGACCATCAATGATGGATTGTATTGAGTTCAGTAGGTAGCACAGCTGCATGCCTTTCCTGGGCAATTTCCTTCTCCACTACCTCTTCATCCCTATCCTTTTCCTGCTCCACTGCAGGGTCAGATCTTGGTAGCTCATCAGAGGGGAGTAGATAGTCTGGCTGTAACTCAACTTCCATGTTGTCAATTATCTTGTTCACCTCTTCCTCAATATGAGCATGAGCTCTGCTAGCATCTGGGCTGTGCTCCCCCTCACTAGTACTGTAACGCCCTTGATTTTCGTTAATTATTTATGTGGCCGCTGTGACATAATTTTGGCGTAAGGGCGTTATGTCAGCTCTTCAGGAATAGTTTTGGCCTTAGCTTAGTTAAAGTATGTAATTTAGATCGAGCGTGCGAGTTTCGCGTCCTTTCGAGTTGAAGAGAAGATTTTGTGTAGTTGTCAAGAATTTAGCTTCGGGAAGCTTTATCCCGAGTTTGGCTCGTCTAAATTGAATTCTGACTTCGCCGTTGGATTCGTAGCGCCGATTTCCAGTTTAGGTATGATTTTCATGAAAATCCGAGGTGTTTTGCTCATCCTCGCTGTTTTAGTAAAAAAGGGAGAATTATTTAATTATTTAAATATGGGATTTAGGGTTATATAAATACCTAAAATTCTCTCCCTATTCTTCTTCTTCCTTTGTCGAACCAAACCAGCCGCTAAGCGAGAGAGGCGAGAGCGGAGTGTCTTGGATCTTCCGGTCGGCGATTCGAAGGTCGTAGTGGCCGGAATCGTGTTTGGTGTATAGATTTGGAAAGCTCTCGGCGAGATCTTCGTTCTAGTTGTAAGTTTTTCCCGTTTCGTGGAATTTTTTGGAGTTTTGGTAGTGACCTAATTCCTCTTTTTCGACCCGAAAAGTTTCAGGATTTCGTGCTCGGGAGAGTTCTTGGCCGATCCATAGCTTTTGGAGCGGTGGTCTTCGAGTTAGCAAGGTTTAAGGCAAGTGGCTTTCTCCTCATTCTTTCTTATTTTTTCTTGAAGCACTGTTTACCTTGTTTATGGATTTTGGATGTGCTTCTAGCATGTTTATTTTCGAGTGTTTGCTTGACAGTCAACAATTCCCCCCCTTTTGTTTTAATTTTCTCATGTTGTTAGATTACTTTTCTCGAGAAATGCTATATATTTCTCGAAAAGTGCCTTTTTGCTTAATTTCTCGAGAAGCCTGCCTGATTCCTTTAATTTCTCGAGAATTCCACCTTGTTTACTTTTCTTTACTGTAGCCTTTAATTTTTCCGAGGCATCAGCCTTTAATTTTCCGAGAATTCAACCTTGATTCTTTCGTTTGCTGAAGCATTTAAATTCTTGAGAAATCAGCCTTGGAGTTCTCGAAAATTCAGCCCTTCTTCCTTTGTTTCCTGCGTTCGACGAACGAAATTGAATTCGTTGAACGGTCTTGAGTTCGTCGAACAGCGTTCGACGAAAAATCTGGTGTTCGTCAAACGCGTGTTCGACGAACGGGCTTGTGTTCGTTGAATGCTTCTGCGTTCGACGAAGGCCCGTCTTGAGTTCGTCGAACGACGTTCGACGAATGGTCTGGTGTTCGTCGAACGCGCGTTCGACGAACGACCTGAATTCTTTTTTTCCCTGCTGTTTTCCCGTCTGTCTCTTCTCGAGAAGTATTGCCTGCTTCCTTCAATCTCTCGAGAGGTGCTTGCCTGCTTTCTTTTAGCTCTCGAGAGGTGCTGTCCTGGCTCCTTAAAATTCTCGAGAGATCATTGTTCTGATCCTATTTATCTCTTGAGAGCCCAAGGTTTTGATCCTTTTTATTTCTCGAGATTCCTGTTCAGATCCTATTTATTTCTTGAGAGACCGGTGCAGTCTCTTATAGTTCTCGAGAAATCCTTATTGTCTACTCCTATTTTCTTAAGAAACCTGTGCTGCTTCTTTATCTCTCCCTTGCTTATTTCTGTATGTTCTTGTGTTTGTGTGAGAACCCTGGACCCTTATGAATCATTGCGTAGTGTTTACTTCATTTGTGACCCTATCCTGGTGATTATTTCTCGGGCTATGCCCTGTGTTTTAAATAAGAATTTAATTAGTAAGAACCATTGTCTTTAGCCTTGCACGGTAGTCATGTTTGGGGGACAATGGGGAAATGCTATAGCCTTGCATGGTAGTCGTGTTTGGGTGGTTGGGTCTAGTGGTACCCCCACCCGGTTTTTTGGGCTTGGGTAGCGGAGGTAGGTAACCGCTCCGTTTAATTTGAGCTGATCAGTCTCTTTAAATAATGTAACAAGATAAATGAACTCTGTTTGTTCCTCTTTATGGCATGTTGGTGCACTTGGTTCTTTGCTTAGTTCTTTGTTGGAGCTTCTCTTTCGGTAAACATGGCTTGGGTTGGTACCCCTTATGCCTCATTTACTTTTCTGCTTGTTGTTTTCTGCCGCTTATAATTCCTTGCTGAGGCATTCTTTGTTTTATTGAATGCCTCAGGTTCAGAGCCTTAGTTGCCAGTGGTGTAGCCCGGAGTCCCCGTGAGTTTTAGTTGTTGTTTTACCCCGCTGCTGCGAGGTAGTTGTGTTAGTTTTCTTTTTGTGTTCAGATATGCTAGTTGGAGCCAACGGGTTAGTGTCAGGTTGTTGACGCCCGTTGTGCCTTTTTTTTACTTTATAGTCCACTTGCCAGTTAATTGCTACCCATTTTAGATCTTGTGTATCTTGCTCTCTGGGAATGATTTATGTATAGGTGCATTATAGTTATAAAATGGTTTTTCTTTCATCCACATTGCATACCTTGTAACTGAAATCCTTATCTTTAAGGTCGCCTAAAAGATATTTTTCTATACTTATACTAAGCCTAGATATGTGCATATCATTTACTTTATGTCCTGTCATCACGTGCATCTAGGACCTTAAGTGAACTAAATCAAGTATTTTTCCACTGCAATCATATATATTTTCTCAGTGGACTAGTTGATCCACGAACTGAGAGACATAGTTCTTCCCCAAACTCAAATAAATGATTTCAAATGATGATCTATCAAGTAAACATGTTTTGATTAATTAAGTAATAGGCTCCCGCCCTGAGCGTCTGCAGTTGTCTCCTGCATGACGTGACATCATGATGCGTATTTTCTCTTACTCTGATATTCCTAAATTCGGAGAAAATGCGGGTTGTGACAGTTGGTATCAGAGGTAGGTTGTTCGACAAGTCGGTCGGGCAACAAATTCTGATATAGTAGTTGTTTTGGTTTCATTGCATACACACACCGATGTGTCATCAGTACGTCTTGGCCGAAGCATGAACACTACACTCATAACATGATAAGAAGTATACAGGGTATATTATGTAGTATGGGATGCATAATATGTGTTTGTATATGGATCCACCATTGGTGGCAACATGTGACGGTTATGTAGTATGGGATGCATAACCATCATCACATGGATGCCCACTAGCACGTTTTCTCTTTCGTTACATGTAATATTATGTAGTATGGGATGCATAATATTTCATGTGTACGACGCTCATAACATGCATTAAGGCCTTTATTAGAATGCATAGCACATCATACATTACATAGCATTACATAAGCACACGTGCAAAGTTAAAGACTTATATGATGACACATGTACACATATGATTTCAAAATGAACAAAAAATTTATGCATTCATGACCCTTGCACATGAGTCAAGAGGGGTGCTATAGTATCATCCCCAAATTTAGCATAACATCATGAAAATCCCAGAGCAAGGTGGTAGCATTGGCAAGTATCTGTACATGTATGTTCTGAACCAAGCAGTTTAGTTCTAGTGTAAGGTTAAGCTTTAATTTTAGGTTTATTCGTATTGGCAGAGATGGTGCGTAAGTGATTCGCGACTAGGTCGACTCCTCAGTTGGAGAGCGAGTCATCCAGAGCGCAGAGAGACGCTTTGATCGAGAGTCTGCGACAGAGTACTGAGGACCTGACTAGGCAGATGGTTGCGCTGCAATCGCAAGTTGAGGCATTGTTGTCTGCCGGTGCTAGGCAGCAACCTGTAGTGCAGGCCCCTGTAGTAGGACAGACAGTACCTACTCCTCCTGCTCCCTTGGTACCCCCTGTAGCGATACCTCCGGAAGTGAATTTCATATCGCACTTTCAGCGATTAGGACCCCCTACGTTTGACGGAAGAGCTGATTTCATGGCTTTGGATGACTGGTTAGTTGCCATCGAAGATATTTTTAAGTACTCGGGGATCTCTGCGGGCCAAAAGGTGATGGTCGCCGCTTACCAGCTGAAGGGACTTGCTAAGAGCTGGTGGATCAAGGAAAGGGAGAACCTCGTAGAGGGGTGTCCGTGGGAGTCGTTTAAGGCGGTGTTGATAAGAAAGCTTCTGCCGTCGGTAGAGAAAGACCGATTGGTGAAGAAGGGAAAGATAAATGCTGGAGAAGAAGGAAATTCTGGTGCGCCTGCCTTGGTCTTGAAGAAAGGAGGTGGTGAGGTCTGCAGTTTCTGTGGCCGCTCTGGCCATCCAGTTGAGAAGTGTTTCAAAAGGAAAGGAGTTCAGAAGAAGTAACGAGTGCTGGCAATCCAGAGTGCTCCGATGGGTGAGGTGCTGTAACACCCCCATCCGTTCGGGAGCATATAACAGAGGGTCCGGCCGGGGCCCCACGCCATATACTACAAAACAAACAGGAGCGTCACTATTAAAATATCGAATGACACTATACAACGATGCCTAACTCAGAGCATTCTATGCGGAAGCTGAAAAGAGACAAGATAAACCCCAAAACCCGTACCCGGGTATGTCCACTTTTACTAAAATAGGAATAAATGTTTTACAACACAAAATTTAGGCACGACGGCCTTACAATTTACCAACATCGGCACACAGGCTGGCCACACATGAAAGGCAAAAGGAACATAAAAAAGGCCTCCAAGGGCTGCAGCAGTACAAGGGCTTCAGCCCGCTATGAGCCCGCTATGTTCCCGCTCGGTCCAGCACCTGTACAACAAGCCCACCAAAAATGGTGGCAAAACAGGGCAACGATCAGCTAAAGCTGACCAAATTACAACGACCCCACCCCTTCGAGGGGGTGGCAGTTCTAATCATCCCTGCAAAACAACCTCAGCAGCATACATATATATATAAGAGTGCGACTAGCAAAGCCCACAACAGTTCATACATATGCAACATCACAGACGTGGGAATGGCTTCCACGTCTCGTGCTCTCAGGCACTCTTTGGTGTACTCCGCCTTCCACCACCATCCACTCTTGATGGCTTTAGCCCTTCGAGGTTAAAGTCGGTGGCCCGAATACCAGGGCTCTCCGGTGCTTTAATTGTGAACATTCCGTAGTCCGAAGAATCTTTCCCATTGCCTCCCGACATGCTGTATGAGACTCACTAATCAGGTGCTGCAATGGTGCGGTTTCAGGTTCGCATAATGCCCGTTGTTCACATCTCTCGTTGTATAACACGAAAAGCGGGTATGGCGTCCCCTCAGCCCAGGTATTCTGAATTAGCCGGCACTACGGGCCGCTAAGTCATCCACCAGGACACCCTCACAGGTCGGGCACACAGGCCTCAGGTCCTCTAAATAGGTGGGCACGACAACATCACCGGAATCAAGTCTGGGAGCTGTCGCCTGGCGATATCCAATATCGCCAGCGACAGTGAACAGAACTCCATTTTGGCTTCTAGCTATGGGTGCTTCCCGGGGCACACCCCCAGGCATTGCTGCACATGCAGTAGCACTTCCACTGCCTTAGAACGCACAAAATCACCAGAGCCAAGTCTGGGAGCTGTCGCCTGGCGATATCCAATATCGCCAGCGACAGCGAGCAGAACTCCTTTTCTGCTTCTAACTTCGGGTGCTTCCCGTGGCACACCCCCAGGCGTTGCTGCGCATGCAGTAGCACTCTCTAGTCCTACAAAGCAGGATATCAACACGGAGTTTTTCCCCCGGCACGCACAATAACAAAAGCATCGCCAATCCGGACGAACCGTCTCGGATGGGCTTCACACAGCGCGCCTACCTCCATTTCACGTATGGACTCTACATGTATGCAAGATTTGACGGGGATAACACGAATCGACCCGTCGAGGCCACGACCTCACCCTTTTGGGTAGGGGCCTCAACAATGCAAGGAATGACTAGAACATGTCCAAATGAGGGTAGAAGTGATCGTTACCCTTAAACGCCGCTTCGAAGCCATGGCTTGGATTTTGGCACGGTTGGAAAGGAGCGTCTTGCCCTCCTCTACGCGTAGCCACCAACGTCGAGGGAATCGGGGTAGTGTAGCTCCACCAAAGATGAGCTCTAGGGTTGGGAAACCCTACTCATCTCCTTCTCCAAGCTCTCCCTCTCTCTCCAAATTAAACCCTTAAGAGAATAATGAAATAAGGGGAATTTTCTGCCTTTCTATGCAGACACCGAGCCTCCTCAATCCAAAACAGCCCCCAAAGTCAAATTGCCATCAATGACCACGATTTCGGCCACAAAGGACAAATTGGAGCTATCGCCCGGCGATAGCCGCTGTCGCCCGACGACAGCGGTAAGGAACCGAATTTGACCCTCAACGCCACCGCTGCGAACAGTGCATGACACATGCCATGGTGTCGCCAGCGTTAGCACTTAACGCCGTCCGACAGCCTCTCCAGAACCCTTCTCAACAGAACGCTATCGCCGGGCGATAGACGATATCGCCGGCGATAGTGCTGAATTCCATAAATCTGATTTTTATGATTTGGGGTCTTACAACCCTCCCCTCCTTATAAAAATTTCATCCCGAAATTTGTAAAAACATGCATATATATATATCCAAAAAGGTCTTTATATAAAGGGGAAAAAGAGAGATAAACGTCACCGAAACAGCTCGGGGAACTCCTCCATCATGGTCTGCTCACGCTCCCATGAGAGCTCCTCGCGACCGCAGTTGTCCCAACGGACCTTTACCATACAGATCGCTCTGTTCCGCAACTGACGCACCTCAGCATCCTCGATGCTAACGGGCCTGACCGCCGTCTTAAGCCCACTATCCACGGGCACCTGATCCGCCGCGACCACATGCGTAGGCTCTTGCACTGCCTTCCGCAACACGGAGATGTTGAATACATCATGTAGCCCGCTCAGTTCCGCCGATAGTGCAAGCCTATAAGCCGCCTCGCCGACGTGCTCGATGATCTCAAACGGTCCAAGGTATCTCGGACTCAGCTTTTTCAAGCGCCGAATCCTGGATACACCATGGAACGGCCTGATCTTCAAGTAAACCCAATCGCCAACGGCGAACTGGACGTCGCGGTGCTTCGCATTATAGTACTTTGCCTGCCTATCCTGCGCAACCAAAAGCCTCTCCCGGATCATACGTACCGTCGAAGTCGCCTCTTCGACGTCTTTCCTCTTGAAGAGCTTCATCTCGCCCGTTTCCGCCCAAGCTAAGGGAGTGCGACACTTCCTGCCATAGAGGGCCTCGAAAGGCGCCATCTAGATACTCGCATGGTTGCTGTTGTTGTACGCGAACTCAACAAGAAATAGGTGATCTTCCCACCCCTTGCCAAAATCCAGGACGCACATCCGGAGCATGTCCTCCATCGTCCTGTTGGTACGCTCAGTTTGGCCATCCGTCTGAGGATGAAAGGCCGTGCTAAACTGCAGCTTCGTACCCAATAGACGGTTGACTAGCCTCTAGTCGCTCGAAGTAAAGCGTCCATCTCGATCACTGACGATGCTACGGGGCACCCCGTGCAGTCGTACTATTGTATCAACATACAACTTTGCCAACTTCTCCACCGAGTCATCCCTCCGGTTGGGGATAAAGTGCGCCACCTTCGTCAGCCGGTCTACGACTACCCAGATGGCATCGTTCCCGCTCTGCGACCTCGGCAGCCCATGCACGAAATCCATGGAAATGTCATCGAATTTCCACTCCAGAATCGGTAATGACTTCAAAAAGCCACCGGGCTTCTGACATTCCGCCTTCACTAGCGCACAAGTGTGGCACTTGGCCACGTAGTGAGCGATGTGCCTTTTCATACCCAGCCACCAGAAAAGGACCTTCATGTCCTTGTACATCTTCGTGCTCCCCGGATGAACTGAATACCTGGTACGATGCGCCTCGTACATCAACTCATTGCGCAGCTCACCCACCTTGGGGACACACAAACGGTCGCCTCTCCACAGCAACTAGTCACGCACCTGAAACTGGGCATCCGGCCCACCACCAGCCTCCTCCGCGTAGCGCTTTAAACTCGGATCAAGTTCTAAAGCCTGGCGGACTCTATCTGCGAGGTCGTACTGTACCTCAGTCCAACTTAAACAGGCACCGGCACTGCTCCTCTTCTCTACGCAAGAAATACCCAAGGCCTCCAGGTCACGTATCAGGTGCTCATCATGCATCTGAATCCAGTTGGCCTGCGCTGGGGCCCTGCGACTGAGTGCATCTGCGACAACATTCCCCTTCCCGGGAGTATAGTGGATCTCGAAAGTGTAGTCCCCAAGGACTCCATCCACCTATGCTGACGCATATTCAGCCCCTTCTGCGTTAGTAGGTACTTCAGGCTCTTATGGTCCGTGAAGATGTCGATCTTCAAGCCATACACATAATGCCGCCAAAGCTTCAGGGCAAATATCATGGCCGCCAACTCCAAGTCGTGGACCGGATAGTTCCGCTCGTGCACCTTCAGCTGGCGAGAGCCGTACGATATTACCTTGCCATGTTGCTGCAGAACACAGCCAAGGCCGCTCCCAGAAGCGTCGGTGTAGATCTCGTAGCCTTTCGTGCCGCAAGGCAAACATAAGATCGGAGCCGTGGTAAGCCGCCGCTTCAACTCCTCGAAAGCCTGCGCACACGCTGGCGTCCAAATAAACTCATGCATCTTCCGTGTCAGCGTCGTAAGAGGCAGCAAGATCCATGAGAAGTTCTCCACGAAGCGCCTGTAATAGCCGGCCAGACCGAGAAAGCTACGGACCTCCGCTACAGTAGAAAGGACAGGCCACTCCCTGATGGCCGCAACCTTCACCGGATCTACCGCCACACCCTCTCCACTAACCACATGGCCTAAGAACGCCACGGAAGGTAGCCAGAACTCGCACTTCGAGAACTTGGCATACAGCTGGTTCCTCCTCAGAACCTCCAAAACTACTCGCAGGTGATCACCGTGCTCCTCCTCGGACTGAGAGTAGATTAGTATGTCGTCAAGGAAGACGACTACAAACCGGTCGAGGTACTCTCGGAAAGTCCGGTGCATCAAGTCCATAAACACCGAAGGCGCATTAGACAGCCCAAACGGCATCCACGGTGAACTCATACTGCCCGTACCTGGTACTGAAGGCAGTCTTCGGGATGTCGCACTCCCTGATCCGCACCTGATAATAGCCGGACTTCAAGTCCAGCTTCGAGTATACTGTCGAACCAACGAGCTGGTCGAACAAGTTGTCTATCCTCGGAAGAGGATACTTGTTCTTCTCGGTCAGCTTGTTCAGCTCCCGATAATCGATGCAAAGCTGCAGGCTACCGTCCTTCTTTTTGACAAAGAGGATCGGTGCACTCCAAGGTGAGGAACTCGGACGCACGTAGCCCTGCTCAAGCAGCTCCTGCAACTGCAGCTTCAACTCTGCCTACTCCTTCGGAGCCATATGATATGGCGAGCGGGCCACAGGCTTAGCGCCTGGCACCAACTCAATCGTGAAATCTATCTCCCGCTGCGGTGGAGCACCGGGAAGATCGCTCGGGAACACATCGGAGAATTCTGAAACTACCGGAACGTCCGCTAGGCTGGGCCTCGGCGTTGAAGCCTCCACTAGAGCAAAGAATAACTCTGCTCCCTGTCGCACTGCCTTGGACACCTGGAGAGCAGACATCAGCATCTTGCTCGATCCACGCATGCCCGCAAAGACCGTCTCACGATCGGCACACTGCCCAAACCTCACCTCCTTGGTGGTGCAATCGATGCACGCACGCTGTTCCGACAGCCAGTCCATGCCAAAGATTACATCGAACTCAACCAGAGGGAGTAACGATGCTTTCAGGTCATACTCCTGACTTCCGACTAGAACTTTCACGCAGCAACTCCTCTCCACACGCATCGAATATCCATTCGGTAGTAGGACCTCCAGTCCATCTACAGAAGCAATCGACGACGCACCAATACATTGGACGAAGTCCGTTGATAAGAAGGAGTGCGAAGCTCCAGTATCGAAAAGCGCTCACACGGGAACACCTAAAACATTTACAAAGCCTACACCGCCAGACAAGGTTAGCATGAACACTAAAACAGGTATATAAAATAGTAAGGACTGTATCTTAAATTATACCTGTCACGACGTCCTTGGCTTTGATAGCCTCCTGCTGACCAAGATTGAAGACTCTGGGCTGCGGGGGAGCCATACCGGAGGCAGTGGACTCAGCCGCCTTCCCCTTCTCAGAATAAGGTGGCCCAGTCTTCTTCTCTGACCTTGGAAGCCCACTCCGGCAATCCCGAGAGAAATGGCCAGGCTTGCCACAAGTAAAATAAGTAAGAGGGCCACGTCCAGACGACGCGCCCGAAGCAGAGGGAGCTGCCCCAGATAATCGAGCCTTCTTCCAGCGATTCAACCTCCGCAACTTCGCCGCACTCGGCGCCTTGCCCTCTGGCACTGCCTCGACCACAGCCACCTTTCCCTTCTCCCTGAGCATGTCCTGCTCAAGCGCTCAGGCTGAACCAACGAGGGTCGTGAAACCCTGCGTCAACGACCCTATCAGAAGGTACCGCAACTCACTACGCAAGCCACCGTAGAACCTATTCACCCTTCTCACCTCGTCATCGAAAGAAGTACCAGCGTAACGCCCGAGGCGGGTGAACTCATACAAGTAGTCATCAATTAGTCTATCACCCTGCGTCAGGGCAAAGAACTGGTTCTCCATTGCGATCTGCTGCGACGGAGGCACATACCTTGCCAGGAAGATTTCGAGAACTCTTCCAATGGCACATCAACCAGTCGCCTTCCCGCAAACTGGCACCTCTCTACCTTATCCCACCACCGCCTGGCTTCCTTTTCCAACAAGAAGGTAGCGAAGCTCACTTTCTGCGTTTCATCTGAGTGTGTCGCTGTCAGAATTCGCTCCACATGCGACAGCCAGTCCTCGGCCTCAGCTGGGGATTCAACCCCGGTAAATGAAGGAGGTCGAAATCCCAGGAAGTGCTTCAGTTGCTGCTCAGCAGCACGCCACACGGGGACCTGCTCCACTCTTAGTGGCTCTGGGGCCACTTCCTGCACTGGCGGTTGACCTTGCCTTCCAGGCTGGCCATTCAACGCAGCTAGAACGGCTTCTGTAACTAGCCGAACCATCTCAGCAGACGAAGGTGTAGGAGCCTCAGCAGACCCACTACTCTCAACCACGTCACGGGGGCGCGACGGTCCCACTGCACTTCGAGTGCCCTACATGAGTGCAACACACAGTTAGGCGACAGCACAGTCGCAACTAACAACAAAAGGAACACTCAAGTTCTAAATCATGCAATAATTGTTGGTTTGTTGTTACATTTTATTCCTAAGTGGACATTTTTGGGTTTATTTTACGTCTCGACGGTAGCGCACACACGTGCTCACCACCCCTTAAAAGAATTCGTCCACGAATTCCTTAGAAGGACACAGAACCTTAGAAGCTGATACCAATTTGTAACACCCCCATCCGTTCGGGAGCATATAACAGAGGGTCCGGTCGGGGCCCCCACGCCATATACGACAAAATAAACAGGAGCGTCACTATTAAAATATCGAACGACACTATACAATGATGCCTAACTCAGAACATTCTATGCAGAAGTTGAAAAGAGACAAGATTAACCCCAAAACCCGTACCCGGGTATGTCCACTTTTACTAAAATAGGAATAAATGTTTTACAACACAAAATTTAGGCACGACGGCCTTACAATTTACCAACATCGGCACGCAGGCCGGCCATACATGAAAGGCAAAAGGAACATCAAAAGGCCTCGAAGGGCCGCAGCAGCACAAGGGCTTCAGCCCGCTATGAGCCCGCTATATTCCCGCTCGGTCCAGCACCTGTACAACAAGCCCACCAAAAATGGTGGCAAAACAGGGCAACGGTCAGCTAAAGCTGACCAAATTACAACGACCCCACCCCTTCGAGGGGGTGGCAGTTCTAATCATCCCTGCAAAACAACCTCAGCAGCATATATATATATATATATATAAGAGTGCGACTAGCAAAGCCCAAAATAGTTCATACATATGCAACATCACAGACGTGGGAATGGCTTCCACGTCTCGTGCTCTCAGGCACTCTTTGGTGTACTCTGCCTTCCACCACCATCCACTCTTGATGGCTTTTGCCCTTCGAGGCTAAAGTCGGTGGCCCGAATACCAGGGCTCTCTCGTGCTTTAATTGTGAACATTCCGTAGTCCGAAGACTCTTTCCCATTGCCTCCCGACATGCTGTACGAGACTCACTAATCAGGTGCTGCAATAGTGCGGTTTCAGGTTCGCCAAATGCCCGTTGTTCACAGCTCTCGTTGTACAACACGAAAAGCTGGTATGGCGTCCACTCAGCCCAGGTATTCTCAATTAGCCGGCTCTACGGGCAGCTAAGTCATCCACCAGGACACCCTCACAGGTCGGGCACACATGCCTCAGGTCCTCTCAACAGGTGGGCACGACAACATCACCAGAATCAAGTCTGGGAGCTGTCTCCTAGCGATATCCAATATTGCTAGCGACAGTGAACAGAACTCCATTTTGGCTTCTAGCTGTGGGTGCTTCCCGGGGCACACCCCCAGGCATTGCTGCACATGCAGTAGCACTTCCACTGCATCAGAACGAACAAAATCACCAGAACCAAGTCTGCGAGCTGTCGCCTAGCGATATCCAATATCGCCAGCGATAGTGAGCAGAACTCCTTTTCTGCTTCTAACTTCGGGTGCTTCCCGGGGCACACCCGCAGGCGTTGCTGCACATGCAGTAGCACTCTCTAGTCCTACGAAGCAGGATATCAACACGGAGTTTTTCCCCCGGCACGCACAATAACAAAAGCATCGCCAATCCGGACGAACCGTCTCAGATGGGCTTCACACAGCGCGCCTACGTCCATTTCACGTATGGACTCTACATGTATGCAAGATTTGACGGGGATAACACGAATCGACCCGTCGGAGGCCACGACCTCACCCTTTTGGGTAGGGGCCTCAACGATGCAAGGAATGGACTAGAACATGTCCAAATGAGGGTAGAAGTGATCGTTACCCTTAAACGCCGCTTCGAAGCCATGGCTTGGATTTTGGCACGGTTGGAATAGAGCGTCTTGCCCTCCTCTACGCGTAGCCACCAACGTCGAGGGAATCGGGGTAGTGTAGCTCCACCAAATATGAGCTCTAGGGTTGGGAAACCCTACTCATCTCCTTCTCCAAGCTCTCCCTCTCTCTCCAAATTAAACCCTTAAGAGAGTAATGAAATAAGGGGAATTTTCGGCCTTTCTATGCAGCCACCGAGCCTCCTCAATCCAAAACAGCCCGTAAAGTGAAATTGCCATCAATGCCCACGATTTCGGCCACAAAGGACAAATTGGAGCTGTCGCCCGGCGATAGCCGCTGTCGCCCGGCGATAGCCGCTGTCGCCCGGCGACAGCGGTAAGGAACCGACTTTGACCCATCAATGCCACCGCTGCGAACAGTGCATGACACATGCCATGGTGTCACCAGCGTTAGCACTTAACGCTGTCCGACAGCCTCTCCAGAACCCTTCTCAACAGAACGCTATCGCCGAGCGATAGACGATATCGCCGACGATAGTGCTAGATTCCAGAAATCTGATTTTTCTGATTTGGGGTCTTACAGGTGCTCTGCCAGTTGTGCAAGCAGAAGGGGCATGATGTGGCCCAGCGTTGGACCAAAGATAAAGTCTGCTTCCAGTGCGGACAGAAAGGGCACATGAAGTTTCAATGCCCGTGAGTTCAAGCCCCGTTGCATCCAGTTCCGCTTCGAACCTTGCCGCCCCCGCAACATCAGGGTAAAGGAAGAGGAAAGCTAAACGTGCTAACCCAGGAGCAAGCACAGTCTTCAACCCAAGTGATCGCAGGGGGATTTAAAGTAAAGGATCGTTGGGCGCTTGTTCTGTTCGATTCTGGTGCTACCCATTCGTTCGTAGCAAGGATTTCGTTGAGCGTCACCGTTGACCCCTGAGCTGGGCAATGATTCGTTCCTCGTTAAGTTCCCTTCTGGTGATTTGGTATCCTTGAACCTGTGCGTCCAAAGTTGCCCCGTTCTCTTAGGAGATTTCTTGGTTGTTGCTGATCTCAAGGTGTTGGACCTAGAAGACTTTGATATGATTTTTGGGTATGAACTGGTTGTCCAGTTGTGATGCTATATTCCCTTGAGTGTTTTTGGTTCTCCGTACCAGTATTCCCCGATAATTTATGTGGTATGTGCTCAGAAACTGTTAATTTCCGGTTGTTTGGATTACCTTGTTTCTGTAGTAGAAACTGTTACTGGATCGCCGTGTATTGAGGGTATTCCGGTGGTGTGAGAGTTTCCTGATGTCTTCCCTGTCAGTCTTCCTGGTCTCCCTCCTGATAGAGATGTGGAGTTCGTTATTGATCTTGAGCCTGATACCCGTCATATCGCTAAGGCACCGTACTGTATGGCCCCACGCGAGTTAGAAGAGTTGCGAACTCAGTTAGATGAGCTGTTGTAGTGTGAATTTATTAGGTCTAGTTCTTCGCCCTGGGGTGCTCCAGTTTTGTTCGTAGAAAAGAAGGACGAATCTATGAGGTTGTGCATAGATTATAGAGAGCTAAACAAAGTGACCATCAAGGACAGGTATCCGTTGCCGAGGATAGATGATCTGTTTGATCAGTTACGTTGTAGCACAATGTTTTTGAAGATTGACCTTCGATCAGGCTACCATCAGTTGAGGGTTCGTGAGTCGGACGTTCCCCAGACTGCCTTTCATTCCCGTTATGGTCATTTTGAGTTTCTGGCCTTTTGGTTTGATGAATGCACCCTCTGCATTTATGGACATGATGAACCGCATGTTCAAGGATTTTCTCGATCATTTTGTGGTGGTATTCATCGATGATGTGTTGGTTTATTCCAGAAGTGCTGAGGAGCATGCCACGCGTTTGCGCTTAGTATTGTCTACTCTTAGAGAGCACTAGTTGTTTGCGAAGCTGAGTAAGTGCGAGTTCTGGATTCCTCAGGTATCCTTTCTGGGTCTTGTGGTGGACAAGGACGAAATTACTGTAGACCCCGCTAAGATTTTTTTCTGCTGTGTTGGATTGGAAGACGCCTTCAACGCCTAAGGAAATAAGGAGTTTCTTAGGGTTGGCTGGGTACTACAGGAGATTTGTTCAAGGATTCTCAATGCTGTCGGCACCTTTAACTAAGCTTACCCAGAAGAATACCGCTTTTGTTTGGAGCGATAATTGCGAAGAAGCCTTTCAGGAATTAAAGAGGCGTTTGTGCAGAGCACCTGTGTTGGCCTTGCCGATCACAGGATTAGAGTATGCTGTTTATGTGGACGCATCTCGCATAGGGTTAGGATGTGTTTTGATGCAAGAAGGAAAGGTGATTGCTTATGGGTCTAGACAATTGAAATTTCATGAAAGGAATTACCCTACGCATGACATAGAATTTGCTGCAGTGACTTATGCTTTAAGGTTTGGAGACATCTATTATATGGAGTGTCATGCAAGATTGATACGGATCACAAGAGTCTGAAGTATGTCTTTACCCAGAAAGAGCTAAATTTACGCCAGTGTAGATGGTTGGAGTATGTGGCGGATTATGAGGTTGATATCCTGTATCATCCGGGTAAGGCTAATGTGGTTGCCGAAGCCCTGAGTAGAAAGACCACGCATATCTTCAATCTTTCCGTGCAGTCCTTAGTGGATGAGTTTATGTTGATGGATATTTCAGTCGGTAGCTGTACCGCGCCTTCGAGCTTAGAGGCTGAAGAGCCTTCTTGGATTACCCTTACGAGATTGCACCAGAAGGAAGACCCTGACCTGCAGCATCTCCGGAGTAGAACCGAGAGAGGAGAATTACCAGATTTTTCGATCGATGATAAAGATACTTTGAAGTACCGAGGTAGATATTGTATCCCCACATTGGATGATATTCAGGCAAGGATCTGTAGTAAAACGCATGACTCAAGTGTTCCCTATCATCCTGGTTCCACGAAATTGTTCAAAGACCTGAAGCAGATCGTTTGACGGTCAGACAGAAAGAGTAAATCAAATTTTGGAAGATATGATAAGGTGTTATATTTTAGATCATGGTGAAGTGTGAGATAAGCGTCTTAGATTGATGGAATTTTCCTACAATAATAGTTGTCAGGAGAGTTTGCAAATGACCCCCCTTTGAGGCTCTGTATGGGAGGCGTTGCCGAACTCCCTTGTTTTGGGCCGAGGTTGGTGAGAGTCCGTTGTTAGGCCCAGAAGCTTTGGAAGAGATGAGTGTTGTCGTGACTCATATCCGCGAGAAGCTTCGTTTCGCTCAGGAGCGGTGTGAGAAGTATGCTAATCGAAGAAGGTTGGATCTTGAGTTTGCTGTTGGAGACTTAGTGTTTTTGAAAGTTTCTCCAATGCCGGGCGTTAAGTGATTTGGAAGGAACCACAAGTTGGACCCCCGGTATGTGGGACCTTTCCAGATTGTTGAGCGCATCGGAGCGTTAGCTTGTAGATTGGGTTTGCCTGCTTCCTATCCCCTTCTCTTAGATTTTGGGTAAATCTTTTGTTAGGTAACCTTTGGATTTGATTCCGCATCTTTCTTGATCTTTGGATTTCAAGTTTCGAGACGAAACTTCCTTTTAGGGGGAGTGACTGTAACGCCCCTGATTTTCGTTAATTATTTACTGGCCGTTGTGACATAATTTTGGCGTAAGGGCGTTACGTCAGCTCGTCAGGATTAGTTTTGGGCCTTAACTTAGTTAAAGTATGTAATTTAGATCGAGCGTGCGAGTTTCGCGTCGTTTCGAGTTGAAGAGAAGATTTTATGTAGTTATCAAGAATTTAGCTTCGGGAAGCTTTATCCCGAGTTTGGCTCGTCGGAATTGAATTCTGACTTCGCCGTTGGATTCGTAGCGCCGATTTTCAGTTTAGGTGCGATTTTCATGAAAATCCGAGGTGTTTTGCTCGTCCTCGCTATTTTAGTAAAAAGGGGAGAATTATTTAATTATTTAAATATGGGATTTAGGGTTATATAAATACCTAAAATTCTCTCCCTATTCTTCTTCTTCCTTTGTCGAACCAAACTAGTCGCTAAGAGAGAGAGGCGAGAGCGGAGTGTCTTGGAGCTTCCGGTCGGCGATTCGAAGGCCGTAGTGGTCGGAATCGCGTTTGGTGTATAGATTTGGAAAGCTCTCGGCGAGATCTTCGTTCTAGTGTTAAGTTTTTCCCGTTTCGTGGAATTTTTTGGAGTTTTGGTAGTGACCTAATTCCTCTTTTCGACCCGAAAAGTTTCAGGATTTCGTGCTCGGGAGAGTTCTTGGCCGATCCATAGCTTTTGGAGCGGTGGTCTTCGAGTTAGCAAGGTTTAAGGCAAGTGGCCTTCTCCTCCTTTTTTTTCTTGAAGCACTGTTTACCTTGTTTATGGATTTTGGATGTGCTTCTAGCATGTTTATTTTCGAGTGTTTGCTTGACAGTCAACAATTTCCCCCCTTCTGTTTTAATTTTCTCCTGTTGTTAGATTACTTTTCTCGAGAAATGCTATATATTTCTCGAAAAGTGCCTTTTCTGCTTAATTTCCTTAAGTTCTTGAGAAGCCTGCCTGCTTTCTTTAATTTCTCGAGAATTCCACCTTGTTTACTTTTCTTTACTGTAGCCTTTAATTTTTCCGAGACATCAGCCTTTAATTTTTCCGAGGCATCAGCCTTTAATTTTCGGAGAATTCAACCTTGATTCTTTTCTTTTGCTGAAGCATTTAAATTCTCGAGAAATCAGCCTTGGAGTTCTCAAAAATTCAGCCCTTCTTTCTTTGTTTCCTGTGTTCGACGAACCGAATTGAATTCGTCGAACGGTCTTGAGTTCGTCGAACAGCATTCGACGAACGGTCTGGTGTTCATCGAACATGCGTTCGACGAACGACATTGAATTCGTCGAACGGTCTTGAGTTCGTCGAATGCGCGTTCGATGAACGACCTTATGTTCGTTGAACGCGCGTTCGACGAATGGCCTTGTGTTCGCCTTGTGTTCTGCGTTCGACGAAGGCCCGTCTTGAGTTCGTCGAACGGCGTTCGATGAACGGTCTGGTGTTTGTCGAACGCGCGTTCGATGAACAGCCCGAATTCTTTTTTCCCTGTTGTTTTCCCGTCTGTCTCTTTTCGAGATGTATTGCCTGCTTCTTTCAATCTCTCGAGAGGTGCTTGCCTGCTTTCTTTTTAGCTCTCGAGAGGTGCTATCCTGGCTCCTTTAAATTCTCGAGAGATCATTGTTCTGATCCTATTTATCTCTCGAGAGCCCAAAGTTCTGATCCTTTTTATTTCTCGAGATTCCTGTTCATATCCTATTTATTTCTTGAGAGACCGGTGCAGTCTCTTATAGTTCTCGAGAAATCCTTATTGTCTACTCCTATTTTCTTAAGAAACCTGTGATGCTTCTTTATTTCTCCCTTGCTTATTTCTTTATGTTCTTTTGTTTGTTTGAGAACCCTGGACCCTTATGAATCGTTGCGTAGTGTTTACTTCATTTGTGACCCTATCCTGGTGATTATTTCTCGGGCTATGCCCCGTGTTTTAAATAAGAATTTAATTAATAAGAACCATTGTCTTTAGACTTGCACAGTAGTCGTGTTTGGGTGGTTGGGTCTAGTGGTACCCCCACCCAGTTTTTGGGCTTGGGTAGCGGAGGTAGGTAACCGCTCCCGTTTAATTTAAGCTGACCAGTCTCTTTAAATAATGTAACAAGATAAATGAACTCTGTTTGTTCCTCTTTATGGCATGTTGGTGCACTTGGTGCTTTGCTTAGTTCTTTGTTGGAGCTTCTCTTTCGGTAAACATGGCTTGGGTTGGTACCCCTTATGCCTCATTTACTTTTCTACTTGTTGTTTTCTGTCGCTTGTAATTCCTTGCTGAGGCATTCTTTGTTTTATTGAATGCCTCAGGTTCAGAGCCTTAGTTGCCAGTGGTGTAGCCCGGAGTCCTCAGGAGTTTTAGTTGCTGTTTTACCCCGCTGCTGCGAGGTAGTTGTGTTAGTTTTCTTCTTGTGTTCAGACAAGCTAGTTGGAGCCAACATGTTAGTGTCAGGTTGTTGACGCCCGTTGTGCCCTTTTTTTTAATTTATAGTCCACTTGCCAGTTAATTGCTACTATATTTTAGATCTTTTGTATCTTGCTCTCTTGGAATGATTTATGTCTAGGTGCATTATAGTTATAAAATGACTTTTCTTTCATCCACATTGCATACCTTGTAACTGAAATCCTTATCTTTACGGTCGCCTAAAAGATATTTTTCTATACTTATACTACGCCTAGATATGTGCATATCATTTACTTTATGTCCTGTCATCACGTGCATTGATAACTTCTTGAAAAGAAGTTATTTTCACTATTAAATATGATTTTATAACACATTAATTCATGTATCATGTATTTAAAAAAAAGCTTAATACTTCGATATTTCCATTATTAATTTAAGTATGGATATATTCATTATGTTGCTATGTTTTCATTGTAGAAATGATGGAGGTGTCATTCCTAAGAAAAATGTTGAAGGAGCCATCCCGAAGAAATGAAGAAAAAGAAGCTTTTCTGTCTAAGTAAAGTTGTTGCAACAACTTTTTCAGTTGTTGAAAAGTTGTTGCAACAAGTCTGGATCCGAAATTACAGATTTTAATTCCGCATTTTATGATTGCGGCGGTTACAAACATGGAAAGAGTGCATCTTTTTCAGAGGATTTTCAAATTATAAGTGGGGAAAACACTTAAGGTGGTTATTATTGGACAAGAGGAGAGAGAGAAAGTGGGGGGGGGGGGGGGGGGGGGGGGGGAATTTATCCCTCTCATGCCAAAAAAGGGAATTGAGGGGAGTTATTCATCATTCAGGCAGTTTTACTGTTCACGCAAAGGGGGAGAAGACAGATTTTCGGCCAAGGGAAGAAGGAGGTGGATTTTCCTGCAGTGTTTTGGGGAAGAAACTCTTGCATCTTTCTTCTTCTTTTTAATCACGCCTAGTAAGATCTTGACAATTGTGTGTTCTCTTTTTTCCGTTATGAACTAATTTTCTAAGTCTTGTATGTTGCGAGTACTTTGCTTTATTGTGATGTTTGAACCTTAATTTTTATTATGAATGTTTGAGATTTATCTTTATTGAATTTATGAAGTTGTTCTTGGAAATTTTGGGTTAAGTTTTCATCTTTAAAAATTTGCTTGGCAAGATTCGAGAGAGGAGTCAGGCTAGATGAATGTTTTATTCTGCGCGGCGAGATTCGAGAGAGGAGTCGCGTAAGTATTTCACCAAAAATTCCGTCTTTATACTACGTTGCGAGATTCGAGAGAGGAGTAATGTAAGTGCATCATAAATTTAATATATTGAAGAAGGGAGAAAGAGATTTCACCTTCTCGGTAGCAACATTGATTTATGTACTTGATGTTATTCTTTATTGTTACCTAAGTTAGAGATAACTAGGGAAGTAAGGGGTAAACGGATTTCATAGATCGAGAGATCATGTTTTCCACTTTCAAATCGTTGCAAGATAAATGATTAATCATTTATAAAAGAGTCACCTTGAGAACATATCACAAAGAGCAAAGGAAAGCAATGTACAAGACTATTTATCCAAATTGTTCAAAAGTGTTTTTAAGTATTCTTAGTTCTAATTTGTTGTAATTTTATTAGTTTTCAACAAAAATTACCTTAATCACTCTACTTGAATTTGAAGAACAGGTTAAGCTAGTAATTGCAAGCATTTAGATTAATTACGTCTCCGAGGGAACGATCTCTACTCATACTTTATTACTTGAACCGACACGTGCACTTGTGTATATATACACTTTCCGCGTATCATGCATCTAGGACCTTAAGTGAACTAAATCAATTATTTTTCCGCTGCAATCATATATATTTTCTCGGTGGACTAGTTGATCCACGAACTGAGAGACACAGTTCTTCCCCAAACTCAAATAAATGATTTCAAATGATGATCTATCAAGTAAACATGTTTTGATTAATTAAGTAATAGGTTCCCGCCTGAGCGTCTGTAGTTGTTTCCTGCATGACATGGCATCATGACGCGTATTTTCTGTTACTCTGATATTCCTAAATTTGGAGAAAAAGCGGGTTGTGACAAGTACCCCCACCTTCCTCTTCACAGTGTGAGCTTTGCTCCCCCTCACTTCTTGGAGAAGCATATGCTTCTCCTGGCCTGGGGCACTTGGAGCATCCTTGTGTGGAGGACTTTGTCTTGGGGAACCTGAAAAGAAAATGATGTATTAGTTAGACACCTAGTCTCGTCTATAGTCTGAGGAGTGTAGATTAACTGTGATCCTAGGTTACCATGGAGAGGTGAATTCCTTGGTTCATCCTCAGCTTGTGGGACAGCTGGATAAGTAGTAATAGGAGTTGTCTCAGAGTGAGATTCAACTCTTCCTTGGGGTTCAGTATCCACATTTGACCTGGGGACATCTTCACCTTCCACACCTTCCATGTGCACTTGTGGTTCATCATCCTTCTTAGATTTCTCAGCACCTTCTTCTTCAGTCTTCTTTGCCTTTTTCTTCTCCTTCAGCTCAGCCACCATAGAGGGTTGGCTCATGGGGAGGACTCTTGTTGACCTGTCCAATGTCCTGATATCCAATCTTTTCAAGTAGTGGATATTGACACCTTTGATGGAGGAGAAATGGTTTGGATATGCCTTCAGTAGGAAAAGTGATAGGATCCTTCCTAAGTTAGGGGCCTGCAGGCATTGCTTCATTCTTTGATAAAAAACATTCCCCCAACTAGTTCTTTTATTCATGATGATTCTTATAACCAGCTCAAACATTGGTTGAGAAATCGTGTCATGAGAGCCTGGTTTACACAGAAGAGCTTTTCATACTATATCACATAACAGCTTGCCCTTTTGATTGAAGAATTTCTTTTTCAGAGATGAGGTCTGGGGATCACTGTATTCACACCAGCTCAGGGCTTGCTCCTTGTCAGTATTTGACACCTCCTCTTCCGCCACTCTAGGTAAGTGCAGTACCTTTTCTAGTCTCTTAGGGGTTAACTTCACCCTTATCTCTCCAATTTTGGAAGATATACCATTCTTAGAAGATGACTGCTTGGCATTCGCATAAAACTCTAGCACTTCATGCTTGAATATGTGAGAAGGTTCAGATAGCAGGAATTCTAGACCAGCTTTAGTGATGAGGGTGATGACACTTAGAATCTCTGGTAAGGCATGAAGAAAGCCATCCCTCACCAACTCATATCCCTCAAGCAACTCCTTCACGATCTTGGGCGCCATTTGTCAAAGAGAATAGCGCTGGGACGAAGGGTGTGTGGAGTCGATTCATCGGTTGGAGTCGCGCAAGTAAATGTGAAGAGTCTTTTAACAAAGTCGGCTATTTATACAGTAAGTCTGACTGTTAACCTAGTCGTCTCAGTGGATCAGCTGAGAAGGTTCATCTAAAATTTTATCCTAGGGCTGAGTTCGTCGAACTCAAAGTTGAGTTCGTCAAACTCAAACTGTGTTTATCTAAAACTACATCATAAGGCTGAGTTCGTTGAACTCAAACTGAGTTCGTCGAACTCAAACTGGAGTTCATCGAACACTAACTGAGTTTACCTAACAATTACATCATAAATCTGAGTTCGTCGAATTCAAGGTTGAATTCGTCGAACACTAACTGAGTTTATCTAAAACTTTAACATAAGGTTGAGTTCGTCGAACTCAAGGCTGAGTTCGTCGAACTTAAACTGGAGTTCGTCGAACACAGAGCTGAGATCATCTGAACTACATCATACAGCTGAGTTCGTTGAACTCAAGACTGAGTTCGTCAAACGCAAATTTGACGTTCGTCGAACTCAGGCAAGAGTTCGTCGAACCCAGGTTTTTCCCAACTGTCTAATTGCAATCTGAAGCTCAGTTGAAGCAGATTGTTCTGGTTAAGC
Organism: Dactylorhiza incarnata; assembly: GCA_033032865.1. Classification (NCBI taxonomy): domain Eukaryota; kingdom Viridiplantae; phylum Streptophyta; class Magnoliopsida; order Asparagales; family Orchidaceae; genus Dactylorhiza; species Dactylorhiza incarnata. Next base: position 263,005 of record JAWHQI010000016.1, read on the forward strand.
TGATCATCCTACTTTAAAATCAATAAGGAGGAGAGTTACTTACCTTGAGGTTGTAGTCCTCTAATTGATGTTGAATTCACAATGGTTGTGCACAACAGCTTCCTGCAGCAAAGTATTCAGACCCAGCAGAGGATATGGCCACACTGGTCTGCTTATTGTTGCACCATGATGTCAACCTCCTTCCTGTCATGTTCCTTGAGCACCCACTGTCCAAGTACCAAATTTAGTTGAGGCGAGTACTTGAACTATCCTGCAAGGAGTTTAGTTATCCTTAGGAGCCCAAATAGCTTTGGGTCCTAGGTACTTGTTAGCATGATGAAATGACCTTACACTAGTTGCACCCTTTGTAGGAAGGCTCATCTTTGCACATGGCACATTAGGGTTGTGCCAATAGTCTATGGCAAAGTGTCCTACCTTACCACATCACCAACATTCATAAATGTTGTATCTCCTCTTTTGAACATTTCTTGAGGGGTGTGCAGCACATTCCACATGTTCAGGAGGAGAGACAGCAACTTCTCTCTTGTTTCGTTCAGCAAGGATTTGGCTGAAAGTCAATCTGTGGACAGTCTTGGTGGTCTTTGTATTGATGACATCAACTTGCTTTGGCTTTTGGGAAGTGCAAGATTTGATGTTATCAGACACTGAGCAATTAGACATGTCCACTGATTTGACAGCAGTCATGTTCTTGGCTGATTCAACCTTAGAAGGGCTTGCTTTCTTATTCTTGAATGAGGGGGCTGATGTACCAAATACAAATGGTCCAGGCTGGGCCATTTGAATTTCCTCATGGGGAGCCTTCCTAGCACTCAATCCCATGCCCTTTCTTCCACTATAGGAAGGAGTGTTTTCCTTCCTATAGGTGCTTCCATTTCTCCAGTGACCACAAATGCTTTCATGGTCATACCTGTTGGAGGGAAGTAATACCATTTGAAAGGTGGAATGAGGCTTAGCCTTACCCTTGCTATTTTCTCCACTCCCTTCTCCTGCTTCCATTTTATTGAATCCAGATCCTCTTCAATTGGATTGAGAAGAGAAGGAGCCAATAATAGGTAGCACAGATTTTGGCTTGGAGAATTGAGCCACTAGGCTTCTTTCTTTTACAAGCGTCTCCTCAAGATCCTTGATGACCTTATTCTTCAGGGATATGGTGCTCAGATGGGAGATTATCCCCTTCAGATGGCTAATTTCCCTATACATCTGATTCATCTTGTTAGAAGATTCAGTGCATTCTTGTTTTTCCATCTTAAGGGAATCAATCTCTTGGGTTTGCCTCTTGGCTAGCTTTTTGCTCCTTTTCAGGGCTTCCAAGAGAGCATCATACTTGTCAATCAATTGATTGACATCCACTTCAGCTTCTGAATCACTTCCATCAATTGATGATGGTCCTCCAGATTCTGGGCCAGTCATATGATCAGAAGAGGATAAGGAATGAATTAATACCTGTTCATTTTCGGAGATGTTCTGACTGTCCTCCTCATTAGAGATGGCCATGAGGCCTAGCTGAACATTGTCTTCTTCATCCTCCTCTATATCACTATCTGAGTGTGATAGGGGGCGCTGACTCCAACCTTGGTAGCTGGATAATCTTCATATTCTTCTGCTGCAAACAACCCTATGTAGGCTTCTTCGTCATTCTCTGAATCTGAAGGTGAAGATTCAGATTCACTCCAGTTTTTTTCCTTTCTTTGCTAGGAAGGATTTTTCACCCTTCCTATCCTTTTGGTGATGATGCTTCTTATCACCATTCCCCTTTCTTTTGGCTGGACAGTCAACTAGGACATGTCCAGGTTTGTTGCAGCTATAGCAAATTATGTTATTAGAAACATGTTTACTAGATTTGGAATTATAGTTGTCACCCTTTGGGTACTGTCTTTCAGGTTTCCTGTGGTCTTTCTTGGAGTGTGATGAGGAGGAGGGTATGTTCTTCCATTGCTTCCTCTTCATCATCTTCTTGAACTACCTTAAAAAGGCAGCAAACTCTTCATCAGAGGAAGAGCTATCTGAGGTGCTGGTTTCAGATTCAGCACTTCTCCTTAGAGGATACACCATCCTACCCTTGCTTATCTTGGAGTTGTCAGCTTTGAGAGCTACAGATTTCTCCCTTGACAGAGCCTTTGTTGATGTGTCCTCTTCCTTTCTTGCAGGCAGCTGCATCTCATAAGAGAGCAGCTATCCAAACAATGTGTGAGTGGGGGTCTCACCAAGCCTGACCACTTCCCTGATAGCACAGATTTTTGTGTCCCAATCCCTTGTTAGAGATCTGAGGAACTTATCATTCAGCTCATAATTAGTGAACACTCTCTCATAGGTTCTCAGCTCATTGACTATTCTGAAGAACCTCTCATAGCACATGGAGATGCTTTCCTGGCTCTGCCGCCTGAAGGCTTCATACTCTTGGTTAAGGAGTGACTTTCTATCATCCCTTACTTCAGCTGTCCCTTCAATATATACTACTAATGTATCCCACATTTCCTTGGCAGTAGTGCAGTGAACCAAGTTTTGAAATGTGGAATCATCAATAGCATTAATTATGATGTTCTGGGCTCTTTTGTCCATGGTGAACAATTTAAGTTCATCCTTGGTCAAGTCATTGAATGCCTTGGCCACTCTTCTTGCTGGATCTATAGTGGAGGCAGTTTGAAAGATGAAAGGTCCTTCCTCAACTATAATGTAAATCCTTGGATCAGATGCTTTCATAAACAGTCTGACACTTTGCTTCCATATGCCAAAGTTTTCTTTGTTGCATATGGGCAACTTCATGGATCCCATTTCCTTCTTCAATCCAGAGGAGGCCATTGGATTGAGATTAGACTATTCCCTTATAGGATCTGGCTAGACAGTTATGTCTTTCTTGACCAACCTCCATCTGATACCACTTGTATGTTTATATAGGATGTTGTCTAAGTCACCTAGAGGGGGGGGGGGGGGGGGGGGGGTGAATAGGTTTCTTATATTTTACCCTAGTTAGCCTAGCTATTTTCTGGTTTAGTATTAGTAATTAATCAAGCACACAGAAAACACACAAGCATTTATAGAGGTTCTTCAAGATAGGGTGTCTTGAGTAGTCCTCTTTCCCCCTTCACCTTTCTAACAATGAGTTAGACAAGGCCAACTTCACCAAACTCAGCTCCAAGAGCTTACAACACAGATCCCTCAGGATCTCTCAGGTTTGCACAAACCCTACCTCAGGCACAACAACCCTACCTCAGAGGAATCCACCTCCTACAACTCAGACCACCTGCTGGTCCTACCTCAAGCTGACCTCTCAACTCTACAACTCAGGCAAATCAGCCCTACCTCAGATCACACAGATCCTACCTCAAGCCGACCTCTCAGCTCTACAACTTAGGCAATAAAGCCCTACAAACTCAGAACCCAAAGGATCCTACAAATGAAATAATAATGTTCACAAATAGAAGGAAGAAGAGGTCAAGCCTTGTTCTTCTTCTTCTTATCAGCTGCTGTTGCAGACTTGAACCAGAGAGCATAAGTGCAGCTCCAACTTATTCTTCTTGATCAGCCCTTCAGATGATCGACTGGATCTACCGCTCTATCTTGAGATAAATCAAGATGAGCTATCTCTTTTCTCCTTGCAGCCTTGTGTGTGTTCAGTTGTTGGCTGCCGACAATAGAATAATGATGTTCTCGATTTTGCGTGCTGGAGAACTAGCAAAAGTATTTGCTCAACCCTAATTTATCCTTTTTATACATCCCAGTTCTTCAACGGCTCTCAGTCGATCTTCTGACAGACATGGTAGTGATTGGTGGACCCCCACAATGCCTTTCGGTAGCTTGCACCAAGGGCAGAACCCACCAGGTTACTTTTGAATCTGTCTCAGCGGTTGGGCTGAGATGGTTAGCTGTCTTAGCGGATTCTGTCGATCTGCAGAGTAAGTTTCTGCGTTCGACGAACTGCATTCTGCGATCGACGAACTGCATTCTTCATTCGACAAACTCGCCAAGTTTCAGCATTCGACGAACTTCCCAAGTCTCAGCGGATATTTGCTACTTCTCAGCGGCACCTGTCCTAGTCTCAGCGGTTCAGCTGAGACAGTGAGCTTGTCTCAGCGGATTTGACCCTTCGTCTCAGCGGTTCTGCTTAGACAACTCTTCATCTCTTAGGAGTTGATTTCTCCTGATCTAAGGGCATGATTGGCCTTTTCTCTTGAGTTACCTGAGCCTGTATATCTTACGAAAATATGGCTTTATCAAATACATCTTGTACTTAGCATTGCATGGTGACCCCTCTTCAAATCAAGGGAATTTGAGGGCAAATTCCCAACATACTTATTTTGTATGATTGGGATTTCAAATCCTTTCTTCTTTTGGGCTGTCCTGATAAGGAATTCTTTTGGACACATAATTTTCCTTTCTTCTTTTGTTCTCGACCCGTCCATCAATTTTGAATATCTTCCAAGAATGATTTTGTTGTGTCCTTGAAACCTCTATTCCATTCTTGGCAATAAATGAGTCGTTGGAGAACTGTCTTTAGCCTTGTGGTCCTTCTGAAAAGGTCTAAAAAGGACAGCAAAAAAAAGCTTCCTTTTTTGACTGTATTCAACGCTGCGTCGACTTCATCATTCTTCATGTTGACACACCTCTGAGTTCTTATATGAGTAGCTTCAAATTCCTTCTTAGCTCTGACTGAACTCAAATGTCGACATTACGTCGATTTCTTATCTACGTATCCGTCGAGTTCAAGACTTGGACTTGAGCTTTAACTTCTGCATCGAATTGTAATCGTAGTTGCGTCGACTTCTTAGATGGCTTCGACAAGCTCTTCCTTCTGCGTTGAGTCCCTTTTGACGTTGCATCGACTTGACTTATACTTCATCAGGATGATTAAGTTGCTTCGACTTCTAGTCAGAGTTGCGTCGACATCAAGTCAAAGTTGCATCGACTTTCATTCGACCCAAGTCTTAGCTTAACATATTTGCTGATTGTCTTGACTTGGCCTTTACACTATAAGGTGAGTGTGACATCCTAAGACATATAATGACCATTTTACCCTTTCTATACAATGAGGGTAATACTCCTAGGAAGTAAAATCACCTATAAATAATTTGTTACATTAAATCACAAAGAGTTTTTCCCAACAATCTCCCCCTATTTAACTTAACAAAATTTAAAGATTGTTTAAAGTGATTTTACTCATACTTTGACATCAATTCAAATACTAACAAGATATAGTAGATAACAAAAACATAAATGAATGAGATCACAGACCATATAATATATTGTCAAGTAGTTATATTGTTCAACATAGCTGTTTGCTTCAGATGTTATAATATAGAGTATTCATATTTACAGAATACCTGGACTTCAATGCTCCTTCTCAGGAGTTTTCCTTTTACTTGAGAAGACCTTTGGTATCACCTTTCTTGTAGCAAACACAAGAGTTTCATTATCTTCAGGATCCTTGTCAGCTTCTTCATGAATTTCATGTTCTTTGAGAAGCTCCCCCTGAGATTGTGCATTCTCTTCAGCATCCTAAGCAGCTTCCTGAGCAATCTTTGATACTTCATCTAAAAGTAGATCATCTTCAAGGAGCTCCCCCTGAGTTGATGGAAGCTCCCCCTGGGTTACTACAGATGGCTTCCCCTGAATTGATGCAGACTTTGCTGGAGGATTCTCAATTGGCTCCACTTGAACAGTTCCTGTTTGGAAAACAGTTTGCTTATTTGGGTCATGAGCCTCAGTATCTGGAGCAATCTCTTCAACAACACTCTTGTCCTTTTCCTGGACATTCTCAATTCCCTGGTTAAGTATCTCCTCCTCCTGAATCTTCTCATCCTTCTTAACCTTACTGACAAGGGAGGTTAATAAATCTTTTGTGATCATGGAGGAGGATACAATTGTCTTGAGAGACGGGAGTGACTCTTTTGATTCTTGTATTTCTGACTCCATCTGGGAGTATTTCTTATTGAATTTTCTAGCATGACTGGCCAGTAGGTCAGCAAATGTGCTTGAGGCCAACCCTACTGCCTTAGAGATGGCTTATTCAACATCAAAAGAGAGAGTATGAACATGAGATGTAGGATGAGTGGGTGTGGGTAGAATAGTTGGGGGGAATGCTGTGAGGTTATCATTGAAGTCTAGAAGATCTACAAGGGAGAGGGATTGATAGAATTCTGGAGAGATATGAAATAGTGGTAGAGGAGCAAACTGATTGTCTGTGATTATGGTGGATGACTATTGTGGTTGGAGAGGGACCTGAGGTGCAGGTTCTACGGCAGGGATGGAGGAATTGGCCTGGTTGAGATGGGCTGGATCATCATCTTGATTAGTATCCTGTTGAGTAGCTGGGGTGTCATGTGGAGGAGAATTATTCGTTTGGGGATCTGGTAGACTTGTCTCTATATTTTGTGGAGGTGGAGAAGGAGGAGGTGAAGATGCAGATTGACCAGGCTTCAGAATTTTCCTGGTGCACTTGGAGAATACTCCTATATTCATCATTTTCCCTGGAGGAATGAGCACTCCTTTTGATTTGCACACCATTGGATAATGGTGGAAGAGCACTTGACTCATGATCCTCATATAGACATTATCTTTGTGGTGTGAAATAAGCTGAGAATGGCTTTGAAACTTTCTGCAGCAGGATTAAACGAGTCAACATCCACGTCAAAAGCAGAGTTTATCTTAGGAGGTGCCATTGACTCTGAGGTACCTGCAAAAGAAGATAAGAGAAGGAGAAAGAGACGAGAGAAGGATGCGGGAGAGTTGGGGAGAGGAAAAGCACGAGAGCAGGAAAGAGAGAATTTGAAAGTGTAATGAATTCGATGCCAATGGTGCTTAAAAGAAGATGATTCGTCGCACCTTAGAGTTTTATTCGAAGTACCGTCGACAAAGATTAATAGACAACGCGCCAACATGTGTCGAAGCAGCTTCTAGAAGTGAAACTACGCGCGCTAGTCATATCGACGTTGCGTTAATTAGAACTCGATGCATCTTTGAATTTGACGAGCAACTATTAATTTGACGTATCCATCGATATGAAATCAACATTGCGTCGAATGCTATTCGAATTATCTGATTAGGATGACTCTCGAAGCTAGCGTCGAATAGAATTAGGCGGTACGTCAAATTCTATTCGACGCAACTATGAATTAGCAGTTGCATATTACTTTCGGAGCAGGCGTCAAGTAGAATTAGATGGTACGTCGAATTCTATTCGACGCAACTCTGAATTAATAGTTCAATTTTCTTAGAAAGTTCTTGCTGCTTTTCTCAGCACTGATTTTTATTGAAAATAGTATTTATACTATTATTTTCATAAACTAAAGAAGATAATATGAAGATTTAAAGTAGAAATCACTCCTATGTTGGATTTGGGTCCTTATTAGACCATAGTTCTTCCTTCCCCTTCCATTATCTCCTAGGAGGGACCCTACTTACTCCTGCACAAATAGCTTAAACATTAGAAGGAACCCAGGTTGCCTGGGGCCCTTTGTTTTTACCATTATAAGGTTCTATAAAAGAGTAGAGGGGTCCTTCATGATATCCTTTAGGATGTCAGAGAATGAGTTTATCAAACCTTGATTTATTATGTTGGTACTTGAAATGTGTATAAAATGTATCTACATATAATAATAAATCAGCAGAGTGTTTTATTATTCTATTTTTGGCTTTAGCCTTTTGTTTTTGTTGTTTAATTTCTCTGCATTATTCTTTCCTAGAGGTTTCTTTTCATTGTTTAGAATTACTTTGTTAAGCGCAGTTAATTTATTTGGATTATTATTATTCTGATCCTTAAATATTGCACTCTTCTCACTTGATTGATATTCACTAGGTCTAATAAATCTAACTAGATTTTTCCAGGCTGGTCTACTAGAGACTTCAGTGCTAGTGCAAAGGTCTGCTCGTAGTCCTAGGTGTTTAAATCTTATAGAGAGATTTTGTGTAATATCTTTGAGCTTTTGACTCCTCCCATTGAGAGAGTTCTCAAAGGCTTTTGTCTTGGTTAGCACTTCTTTTAATTTTAGATTATCCTTTCTTTTCTCTATCAATTCTGTTTCTTTAACCTGAATTTTATTTCTCAAATCATTATTTATTGAATACAATTCTTCTTAAGATTTTCTAATTCTTCCCTTTCTGCTTCTAACTCTTTTTGAATTTTGAGAAAATCATTACAAAATTCCTTAAAGCAGGTTTTAAAATCATCAGAATTAAAATCGAAATCATCAAACAATGATACATGTTCTTCCTCAACATCTGAGGATATCCCCAATGCCATCATGCAGGCTGCTTCAGCAATTTTTCTTCATCACTCTCTGATGAAGAGGAGCTTGACTCTACTTCAGAGTCACTCCAGGTTTCAGCAATGAAACTTTGGCTTTCTTCTTGTCTTTCCTCCTGAAAGACTTCTTTTTCTGCTCATCTTTGTTGCTGCTCATATTCCTTTGTTCCTGTCGGCAATCATGGGCTGTGTGCCCTAACTTATTGCAGGAGAAGCAAATCACCTCCTTCTTTGGAGTCTTATCATATCTGGGCTTTGAGCTCCTCTCTCTTCTACTTGAGTCTTCTGTCTTTGTAACACCTTGCCAGTACAAATAATATAACAGTAGGTCTGGCCGGGACCCTATGCCATACTATACACACTAGCTAAGCATCATAAGATGATAATCAGAAAAGAACTACAACTACACGAGAGTAATAAAAGCGTAAGCGGAAGCATTTGATTAAAACATCATTTAGAACTGTCCACTATCCCAGGAACAAAACAAAAGAGTCACGACCTTAAGGCCTAACATTGAACAATGTATTAAACTCAAAACATACATCGGCACGCAGGCCGGCAATACATGAAAAGCAGAAGAGAGGCTGGCCTTCGAGGGCCAACTCAGCAAAAAGGGCCACCGCCCGCTATTTCCCGCTTGGCTCACCTGCACCCGCATCAACAATCCACCGAAACGTGGCAAACAAGTAACTGGTCAGCTAAAGCTGACCAAAATTATAACGACCCCACCCCTAATGCCGGGGTGGTGGTACTCCTTCCCTGCAGGCATACAGTATATGCATAGATTGACAAGGTGCGTTCAAGCACCATATGTAGAAGCAATCAACACCAACATGGGCACGCATGGCCACACATTTCGTGCTCTCAAGGCACTCTCACGGTGTACTCTCCGAGCTACACCTAACAACTCCTTAAACAAAGAGTTCGCATAAGCTTTGACCGTCAAGACTACCTTGCCTTACAGACTAATTCCAACGTCATATGGTGCTCCGAGGAGATACCTCTTCACCGACTCAGTATGAGAGCGGGTTTGGATCAGCTTTGCCCATGCTCAAATCGTCGGCATCAATCGATCGACGCGGGTACGACTTCACCTCAGCCCGAGCAACGAAAGGAGGTATCACACCTCAACAAAACAGCTCCCTGGGAGCTATCACTGGCGTTAGCCCTAACGCCGGGCGGTAGTGACAGATCATCGAATCCGCCCACAACTTCGGGTATTTCCTGGAGGTTAACTCCAGGACTCCCTGCAGTACACTACCACACACATAACCCGAAATTAGCGAATACAAATCACGGAGTCTTCTCCGACATAATTAACACTATAACCATCACCAATCCAGACCAACCTGTCCGGATGGGTTTCACACACAATGCCTATATCCGTACTACGATTCCGGATGCTATATGCAAGTAACCAAAGGGGATCGAAACGATCAACCCGCTAGAAACTCCCTTTTCTCCACCAATCGGTGGGGTATTTTCCATTCAAACATGCCATAAAAAGGAGGACTTCACTTGTCCAAGTAGAAGATCGTTACCCTTGTCGTTTTCTTGTTTGCCATGAGAATCCAAGATTCCAATCGGATGGAAAGGACCGCACTGGGCTGCTCTCCGCAGATCTATAACCGGCTCGCGATTCAAAGCTTCGGAGCACCATCAAAGGTGGAAGATGGCTCCTTCTTCCTCCTTGGCTTCTTCTTTCTCAAACTTGAAGAGAAAGATAAGACCTAAAGTAATCAGGAAATATCTTCTCTGGTCACGACTTAAGGAATCCCGAAATAAATCCCAGCCGTCAGATCTAAAATACTAAGGATTTGACTACCACGATTTCAAATCACGGATCTATAACGCGCTACCGCCAAACTGGACTAGCGTTCGGCGAACTAGCTAGCGTTCGTCGAATGGGCTGGCTTTCGTCCAACGGGCTGGCGTTCGACGAACTGGCTAGCGTTCGTCAAACAGGCTGGCATTTGTCGAACGGGCTGGCGATCGTTGAACGGGCCGACGTTCGTCGAACGGGCCGACGTTCGACGAACTGTCTAGCGTTCGATGAACTGGCTAGCGTTCGATGAACTGGCTAGAGTTCGTCAAACTGGCTAGCGCCAGACATTAGCTACTAGCACCGACGCTAGCTCCCAACATCACAAATCTGCTTCAACAGATTGGGGTGTTACAGCTCCACCCCCCATAACAGAATTTCGGCCCGAAATTCTGAAAACAGAAAGGTACAAAAAAATAGATTATACCTGAAAGGAAAAGCTCGGGGTACTCCGCAAGCATGGTTTGGTCTCTTTCCCAAGAGAGTTCCTCTTTTCCGCAGTTGTCCCAATGGACCTTTACCATTCAGATGGCTTTGTTCCGCAATTGTTTCACCTCGGTATCTTCGATGCGCATGGGCTTGACTTTCGTCTCTAGCCCAACATCAATCGACACCTCGTCAACCGCAATAATATGCGTAGGCTCTTTCACAACCTTTCTTAACACGGAGATGTGGAATACGTCGTGCAGCCTTCTTAACTCATCAGATAGAGCAAGTCAATACGCATCCTCACCAATGCGTTCTAGAATCTCAAACGGTCCTACGTACCTTGGACTCAACTTTTTCAAGCGTCGGATCCTCGATACTCCCTTGAACGGTTTGATCTTTAGGTATACCCAATCACCAATGGAAAACTCGACGTTACGGTGATGCACATTGTAATACTTTGCCTGCCTATCTTGAGCAATGAGCAACCGCTCTCATATTGCCCGAATTGACGTGTTCGCTTCATCCACATCCTTGTGCTTCAACAACTTCGTGTCGCCCGTTTCAGCCCAACCTAACGGCTTACGACATTTCCTACCATAAAGGGCTTCGAACGGAGCCATTTTGATACTTGCTTGGTAGCTGTTGTTGTAAGCAAACTCATTCATATAGAGATGATCCTCCCATCTCTTTCCGAAATCCAGGGCGCACATCCGGAGCATGTCTTCCATCGTCCTATTGGTCCTATCGGTCTGTCCATCCGTTTGAGGGTGGAAGGTCGTGCTAAAATTCAGCTTGGTACCCAATAGTTGGTGGATCAGTTTCCAGTCATTTGATGTGAAATGCCCATCGCGATCGCTTACGATGCTACGGGGAACACCATGCAATCGTATGATACTATCAACGTATAACTTTGCGAGCTTTTCAACAGAATCGTCCTTCCGATTCGGAATAAAGTGCGATACCTTTGTTAAATGATCTACGATCACCCAGATGGCGTCGTTCTCATGCTGTGATCTCGGGAACCCGTGCACAAAATCCATCGATATATCGTCAAACTCCCACTCCGGAATCGGTAGAGACTTCAGAAACCCACCAGGCCTTTGACATTCGGCCTTCACTAACGCACAAGTATGACACTTTGCCACGTAGAGAGCAATGTCTTTCTTCAAACCTGGCACCAGAAGAGTTTGTTCAAATCCATATACATCTTCATTCTCCCCGGGTGAATCGAGTACTTTGTAAAGTGAGCCTCATACATCAATTCTCCCCGTAAATTGGCCACTTTTGTGACGCACAACCTCGCACCTTTCCATAGAAGGCCATCATCGAAAGAGAATTCAACGCTAGACCCATCCAAAGTCTCCGCCTTGTAACGTTTCATGCTTTCATCCAGCTCCAAAGCTTGGCGATCTCGGTCAGCAAGGTCGTATAAAATCTCCGTCCAGTTCAAGCATGCAGTAGAAGACGCTCTCTTATCCAACCAAGTGATATCCAGAGACTCTAGATCACAGATTAGACGCTCATCATGCATCAAAATCCAATTTGCTTGCGCGGGAGCCCACCGACTCAGCGCATCTGCAACCACATTCCCCTTTCCGGTAGTGTAACAAATATCAAAGGTGTAGTCCCCCAGGAACTCCATCCACCTCCTTTGTCACATATTCAACTCCTTCTGATCAAGCAGGTACTTGAGACTTTTGTGGTCGGTAAAGATGTCGATCTTCATGCCATATAAGTAGCGCCTCCATAACTTAAGAGCGAATACCACGACCGCTAACTCTAAGTCATGGACCGGGTAGTTCCTCTCATGTACCTTCAATTGTCGGGAGCCATAAGCGATCACCTGACCAAACTGCACTAGAACGCAACCCAAGCCGCTCCCCGAGGCGTCTCTATATATTTCATAACCCTATGTTCCACATGGCGAGCATAGAGGGTGCCGTGGTCAAACGGCTCTTCAGTTCCTCAAAAGCTCGTGCGCACTCAGGCGACCAAGCGAACTTCTGATCTTTCCTGGTCAGCTTAGTGAGAGGAAGTGCATTCCTCGAAAAGTTCTCAATGAAGCGCCTATAATAACCAGCAAGTCCTAAGAAGCTTCGAACTTCAGCCACATTTTTCAGCACAGACCACTCTCGGATTGACTCTTTCTTCGACGGATCGACTGCTATTCCTTCCCCATTAACGACATGACCCAGGAATGCTACTGATGGTAGCCAAAACTCGCATTTGGAGAACTTGGCAAATATAGCTGACTCCTCCTCAAGGTGCTCAACACTACGTGCAGATGCTCTGTATGCTCCTCTTCCGACTGATAGTATACCAAAATATCGTCGATGAAGACAGTCACAAATTGGTCCAAATACTCTCGAAACATTCTATTCATCAAGTCCATAAATACCGACGCCGCGTTGGAAAGGCCGAACGGCATAACCGTGAACTCGTAGTGCCCGAAGCGGGTACTGAATGCCGTCTTTGGAATATCGCATTCCCTTAAACGAAGCTGATAATAGCCGGACCTTAAGTCTAGCTTCGAGTATACCGTCGAGCCAACCAGTTGGTCGAATAAGTCGTCGATTCTTGGAATCGGATAACGGTTCTTCTCGGTCAGCTTATTCAGCTCTCGATAGTCTATGCATAGACGCAAACTCCCATCCTTCTTTTTCACAAAGAGGACTGGTGCACTCCAAGGGGATGAACATGGACGTACATAGCCTTGCTATAGCAGTTCCTGCAGCTAAACTTTCAACTCTGCCAACTCCTTTGGTGCATTCCGGTACGGTGAGCGGCCCACAGGTTTGGCACTTGACACCAACTCAATACAGAAATCGATCTCTCACTAGGGCGGAGCCCCAGGGAGTTCGTTAGGAAACACGTCCATATACTCTGCCACTACTGGGACATCACTTATACTGGGCTTAGGCGTCGAGGCCTCCAACAACGTGAAGAATAATTCCCTGCCTTTTCTCACCGCCTTGACCACCTAGAGAGCAAACATCAGCATCTTGCTCGCTCCTCGCATACCCGCAAATGTGGTCTCGTCACCGGTGTTCTTTCCCAGAGTAACCTCCTTTCGATTATAATCGATGCATGCTCGCTGCTTCGAGAGGCAGACCATGCCAAAGATTATGTCAAACTCAGCTAGTGGTAGTAGTGACGCTTCCAAGTCGAAATCCTGATTCCCAATCCGCACCTTTACACGACTCAACCTATCCGCGCTCATCCGAGATCCATTGGGCAGCACTACCTCCAGTCTATCCATCACTAGGATAGACGGTACTCCGATTCGTAACACTAAGTCCTTAGACAAGAAGGAGTGCGATGCTTCCGTATCGAAGAGAGCTCTCGCCGGATAGTTGAAGATTAGAACGAAGCCTAAAAGCACATCAACAAAGGTATAGTCGTACATGCAGTATAAATTAAGTTAAGCTGTAAAAGCTAAATTTTACTTCATACCTGTGATGACGTCATTTTGTCGGATGGCTTCTTGCTGGCCAAGCGAATAGACTCTCGACTGGGTCGGAGTTTGCCAGGAAGCAGAAGACTCCGCAGCTTTGCCTTTCTCCGCATAAGATGAACCCGCCGCACGAGCATTGTCCACCGCTCGATTTCCGGCCTTTGGGGGACCACTTCGACACACTGCGGCTTTGTGTACCACCTTCCCGTAGGTGAAACACGTGATAGGACCCCGCACAGTAGTTGCTCCGGAAACATTAGAAGGAGCTGGTTCCGCGAACCTAGAATTCCTCTTATTTTTCCTGAACTCAGGCTTTACTTGAGAGGTCAGCGCGAGAAATTCTGGTTTCTTGCTGAGGCCTTTTGCGCGTTGCACTCTTTGCATATCTAGCTCCAGTGATCTGGAAGTTTGCACCAGAACCTGGAAACCAAAAGTCATAGGGCCTGCCAAAAGCAGCCTTAACTCATCTCGAAGGCCTTCATAGAATTAATTCGTCTTATCTACCTCATCTTCTACCAAAGATCCCACATAGCGACTCAGTCTCATGAACTCATGCATGTAGTCGTCCACCAAATGGTCGCCTTGAGTTAGCCGCAGAAACTGATTTTGTAATGCACGGCGTTGGGCAGAGGGAATAAACCTCTGGAGGAACAGACCTGTGAACTCTGCAATCGAGACCTCGGTAATAACTCTACCATCCAACTTGTGCGCTTCCAGTTCATCACACCAAAGCCCTGCCTCTCCATTCAGAAGGAAAGTGGCTAAGGTGACTTTCATCGCCTCTTCAGTTGCTGTTGCCCTTAGAGTCTTCTTTACTATTGCCAGCCAATCCTCAGCCTCTGTTGGGGACTTGGTCCCAAGGAAAGTTGGAGGGTTGAAGCTTAGAAAGTGCTTCAATTGCTGGTCGCGCGCTCGCCCCACAACTACATGTTCCACTCTCGGTTCCACCCTGGGCTCTACCACAGGTTCCGCTCTCAGCTCCACTGCAGTAACATGCACTGGGGCCACCTCTGGAGTAGGAGTAGTAGGCTGTGCAAGCTGTCCAGCTTGGTTATTGATCATCGCGAAGACCGCTTCAGCGACCAATCTAACCATCTCAGCTGAAGGAGTGGACGCTGGTACCTCAGCGGACGCACTACTTTCAGTAGTGTTACGGGGTTGAGAGTTCCCCGCACCACTCCTAGTCACCTATAATCATGCGAAACATAGATTAGGGACAGAAAACCTAACAACAAACAAGCAAGGAACACTCAGGTTCCACAAACAAGCATGATTTTCATTCCTAAGTGGACATTCTTGTTAGTTTTGAAATTGTTTTAGGTGAACGCACAACACGTGCACTCCACCCCTTATAATGAATTCGGTCTCGAATTCACGAAACTACGGATCGATTCCTTAAATCCGATACCAAATTGTAACACCTTGCCTATACAAATAATATAACAGTATGTCCGGCCGGGACCCCACGCCATACTATACACACTAGCTAAGCTTCATAAGGTGATAATCAGAAAAGAACTACAACTACACGAGAGTAATTAAAGCGTAAGCAGAAGCATTTGATTAAAACATCATTTAGAACTGTCCACTATCCCAGGAACGAAACAAAAGAGTGACGGCCTTAAGGCCTTACATTGAACAATGTATTAAACTTAAAACATACATCGGCACGCAGGCCGACAATACATGAAAAGCAGAAGAGAGGCTGGCCTTCGAGGTCCAACTCAGCAAAAAGGGCCACCGCCCGCTATTTCCCACTTGGCTCACCTGCACCTGCATCAACAATCCACCAAAACATGGCAAACAAGTAATCGGTCAGCTAAAGCTGACCAAAATTATAACGACCCCACACCTAATGCCGGGGTGGTGGTACTTCTTCCCTGCAGGCATACAATATAGGCATAGATTGACAAGGTGCGTTCAAGCACCACATGTAGAAGCAATCAACACCAACATGGGCACGCACGGACACACGTTTCATGCTCTCAAGGCACTCTCACGGTGTACTCTCCGAGCTACACCTAACAACTCCTTAAGCAAAGAGTTCGCATGAGCTTTGACCGTCAAGACTACCTTGCATTACAGACTAATCCCAACATCATACAGTGCACCGAGGAGCTACCTCTTCACCGACTCGGTATGGGAGCGGGTTTGGATCAACTTTGCCCATGCTTAAATCGTCGACATCAATCGTCTGATGTGGGTACGACTTCACCTCAGCCTGAGCAATGAAAAGAGGTATCATACCTCAACAAAATAGCTCCCTGGGAGCTACCGACGACGTTAGCCCTAACGCCGGGCGGTAGTGACAGATCATCGAATCCACCCACAAGTTCGGGTATTTCCTGGAGGTTAACTCCAGGACTCCCTGCAGTACACTACCACACACAGAACCCGAAAATAGCGCATGCAAATCACGGAGTCTTCTCCGGCATAATTAACACTATAACCATCACCAATCCAGACCAACCTGTCCGGATGGGTTTCACACACAATTCTTATATCCATACTATGATTCCAGATGCTATATGCAATTAACCAAAGGGGATCGAAATGATCAACCCGCTAGAAACTCCCTTTTCTCCACCAATCGGCGGGGGATTTTCCATGCCATAAAAAGGAGGACTTCACTTGTCCAAGTAGAAGATCGTTACCCTTGTCGTTTTCTTGTTCGCCATGAGAATCCAAGATTCCAATCGGATGGAAAGGACCGCACCGGGCTGCTCTCCTAGGATATATAACCGGCTCGCGATTCGGAGCTTCGAAGCTCCGTCAAAGGTGGAAGATGGCTCCTTCTTCCTCCTTGGCTTCTTCTTTCTCAAGATTGAATAGAGAGATAAGACCTAAAGTAATTAGGAAATATCTTCTCTGGTCACGGCTTAAGGAATCCCAGAATAAATCCCAGCCATCAGATCTAAAAACCTAAGGATTTGACGGCCACGATTTCAAATCACGGATATGTAACGCGCTACCGCTAAACTGGACTAGAGTTCGGCGAAATGGCTAGCGTTCGTCGAACGGGCTGGCGTTTGATGAACTGGCTAATATTCATCGAACGGTCTATCGTTCGTTGAATGGGTTGGCGTTCGTCAAACGGGCTGGCATTCGTCTAACGGGCTGCCTTTCGACGAACTGGCTAGCGTTCGACGAACTGGCTAGCGTTCGACGAACTGGCTAGCGTTCGACGAACTGGCTAGCATTCGACGAACTGGCTAGAGTTCGTCGAACTGGCTAGCGCCAGGCGTTAGCTACTAGCGCTGACGCTAGCTCCCAGCAGCACAAATCTGCTTCAACCGATTTGGGGTGTTACAGTCTTGACCCACTTTCTGAATCTCCTTGCTAGGAGACTAAACATTTCATCTTCAGGAGTGGAGGTTGTAACGCCTTATTTTTAAAGAAAATGATTTTGGTATGCGAATAGCGGTTTTGAGGTGCGGTTAGAGGGTGCGGTGTGCGGTTAGGGAAGTGGGTCTGCGGATAGCAGGAATGGGTTAGGGTTTTGATAAAACCCCTAAAATCCATTCTCCCCTCTCCCGATCTCCCTCTCCCTCCCGATCCCTCTCGCTCTCGTTCGCACAGGGCACCGCTCCCCCTCTTCCCTATCTCCCTCCCCCTCCCGATCTCCCCTCCTCTCTCTCGATCCCTCTCTCCCCGTCGGCCTGGAGCAAGGAGGAGCAGCCTCCGAGCCCCCTTCTCCCTCTCTCGCCGTCGGCCTGGAGTAAGGAGGAGCAGCCCCCGAGCCCCCTTTTTCCCTCTCCCCGTCGGCCTGGAGCAAGGGCACCCGAACAGCCCTCTCCCTCTTCTCCCCTTCTCTTTCTTGTTCTGCTGCCGGAAGGAGAAGCCCGAGGAGAACTCTCCTCTCCTCCCCTCTCTTTGTCCTAGCCGCAGCCGTCTAGGAGAAGGCCGACCCCTTTTGGTTGGGTGTCGTTGTGTGCACGACTTTGGAGTTGGAGCTTGGCCGGCCAAGTGCGGGGAAGAACTCACGTGGTCATTTCGGAGCTCGGACCGGTGTGCGGTCCTTTCCCTCCGTGTAAAATCTCAGATCCATGGCTTCGAAATGATGTCTAAGGGTAACGATCTCTTCTACCCTCATTTGGATGTGTCCTAGTCCTTTTCCGTGCATCGTTGAGGCCCCTACCCAAAAGGGTGAGGTCGTGGCCTCCGACGGGTCGATTCATGTTATCCCCGTCAAATCTTGCATACATGTAGAGTCCATGCGTGAAATGGACGTATGCGCGCTGTGTGAAGCCCATCCGAGACGGTTAGTCCGGATTGGTGATGCTTTTTGATATTATGTGTGCCGGGGAAAACTCCGTGTTGATATCTTGCTTCGTAGGACTAGAGGGTGCTACTGCATGCGCAGCAACGCCTGGGGGTGTGCCCCGGGAAGCACCCGAAGTCAGAACAGAAATGGAGTTTCTGTTCACTATCGCCGGCGTTAGCGTTATCGCCGGGCGGTAGCTCCCAGACTTCGTTCTGGTGATTTTGTACGTTCTGAGGCAGTGGGAGTGCTACTGCTTATGCAGCAATGCCTGGGGGTGTGCCCCGGGAAGCACCCACAACTGGAAGCCAAAATAGGGTTTCTGTGCGCTATCGCCAGGCGTTAGCGATAACGCCGGTGGTAGCTCCCAGACTGAGTTCTGGTGATGTTGTTGTGCCACCTATTGAGAGGACCTGAGGCCTGTGTGCCCGACCTGTGAGGGTGTCCTGGTGGATGACTTAGCGGCCTGTAGAGCCGGCTAATTGAGAGTACCTGGGCTGAGGGGACGCCATACCCACTTTTCGTGTTGTACAACGAGAGCTGTAAACAACATGCATTTGGTGAACCTGAAACCGCACCATTACAACACCTGATTAGTGAGTCTCGTACAGCATGTCGGGAAGCAATGGGAAAGAGTCTTCGGACTACGGGATATTCACAATTAAAAGCACGGGAGAGCCCTGGTATTCGGGCCACTGAATTTAGCCTCGAAGGGCAAAGCCATCGAGAATGGATGGTGGTGGAAGGCGGAGTACACCAAAGAGTGCCTGAGAGCACAAGACGTGGAGGCCATTCCCACGTTTGTGATTATTGCATATGTATGAACTGTTGTGGGCTTTGCTAGTCGCACTCTTATATATATATGCTGCTGAGGTTGTTTTGCAGGGATGGTTAGAACTGCCACCCCCTCGAAGGGGTGGGGTCGTTATAATTTGGTCAGCTTTAGCTGACCGTTGCCCTATTTTGCCACCGTTTTTTGTGGGCTTGTTGTACAGGTGCTGGACCGAGCGGGAACATAGCGGGCTCATAGCGGGCTAAAGCCCTTGTGCTGCTGCGGCCCTTGAAGGCCTTTTGATGTTCTTTTACTTTTCATGTATGGCCGGCCTACGCGCCGATGTTGGTAAATTGTAAGGCCGTCGTGCCTCTTTTGTTGTGTAAAACATTTTATTTCTATTAATAGAAGTGGACATACCCGGGTTCGGGTTTTGGTGGTTTATATTTCTTGTCTCTCTCTTTTGCTTCCGCATAGAATGCTCTGAGTTAGGTTCGTTGTTTAGAGTTGAATGATATTCCTTATTGTGACGTTCCCATTCGTTTTGTTGTATATGGCGTGGGGCCCCGGCCGGACCTTCTGTCATATGCTTCTTAACGGATGGGGGTGTTACAAAATTGGTATCAGCTTCTAGGGTTCCGTGTCCTTCTAAGGAATTTGTGGACGAATTCTTTTAAGGGGTGGTGAGCACGTGTGTGCGCTACCGTCGAGACATAAAATAAACCCAAAAATGTCCACTTAGGAATAAAATGTAACAACAAACCAACAATTATTGCATGATTTAGGAACCCGAGTGTTCCTTTTGTTGTTAGTTGCGACTGTGTTGTCGCCTAATTGTGTGTTGCACTCGTGTAGGGCACTAGAAGTGCAGCGGGACCGTCGCATCCCCGTGACGTGGTTGAGAGTAGCGGGTCTGCTGAAGCTCCTACACCTCCGTCTGCTGAGATGGTTCGGCTAGTTATAGAAGCCGTTCTAGCTGCGTTGAATGGACAGCCTGGAAGGCAAGGTCAACCGCCGGTGCAGGAAATGGCCCCAGAGCCACTAAGAGTGGAGCAGGTCCCCGTGAGGCGTGCTGCTGAGCAATAGCTGAAGCACTTCCTGGGATTTCGACCTCCTCCGTTTACCGGGGTTGAATCCCCAGCTGAGGCCGAGGACTGGCTGTCGCATATGGAGCAAATTCTGACAGCGACATAGTCGGATGAAGCCCAGAAAGTGACCTTCGCTACTTTCTTGTTGGAAAAGGAAGCTAAGCGGTGGTGGGATGAGGCAGAGAGGCGCCAGTTCGTGGGAAGGCGACTGGTTGATGTGCCGATGGAAGTGTTCTCGAAAATCTTCCTGGCAAGGTATGTGCCTCCGTCGCAGCAGATCGCGATGGAGAACCAGTTCCTGGCTCTGATGCAGGGTGATAGACTGGCTGACGACTACCTGTATGAGTTCACTCGCATCGGGCGTTACGCTGGAACTTCTTTCGATGACGAGGGGAGAAGGGTGAACAGGTTCTACTGAGGCTTGCATAGTGAGTTGCGGTACCTTCTGACAGGGACGTTGACGCAGGGTTTCACGACCCTCGTTAGTTCAGCCCGAGCGCTTGAGCAGGACATGCTCAGGGAGAAGGGCAAGGTGGCTGTGGTCGAGGCAGTGCCGGAGGTCAAGGCGCCGAGTGCGGCAAAGTTACGGAGATTGAATCGCTGGAAGAAGGCTCGATTATCTGGGCCGGCTCCCTCTGCTTCGGGCGCGTCGTCTGGACGTGGCCCTCTTATTTGTTTTACTTGTGGCAAGCCTGACCATTTCTCTCGGGATTGCCGCAGTGGGCTTCCAAGGTCAGAGAAGAAGACTGGGCCATCTTATTCTGAGAAGGGGAAGGCGGCTGAGTCCACTGCCTCCCGTATGGCTCCCCGCAGCCCAGAGTCTTCAGTCTTGGTCAGCAGGAGGCTATCAAAGCCAAGGACGTCGTGACAGGTATAATTTAAGATACAGTCTTTACTGTTTTATATACCTGTTTTAGTGTTCATGCTAACCTTGTTTGGCGGCGTAGGCTTTGTAAATGTTTTAGGCATTCCTGCGAGAGCGCTTTTCGATACTGGAGCTTCGCACTCCTTCTTATCGTCGGACTTCGTCCAATGTATTGGTGTGCCGTCGATTGCTTCTGCAGATGGACTGGAGGTCCTACTGCCGAATGGATATTCGACGCGTGTGGAGAGGAGTTGTTGCGTGAAGGTTCTAGTTGGGAGCCAGGTGTATGACCTGAAAGCATCTTTACTCCCCCTGGTTGAGTTCGATGTAATCTTCGGCATGGACTGGATGTCGGAACAGCGTGTGTGCATCAATTGCACCACCAAGGAGGTGAGGTTTGGGAAGTGTGCCGATCGTGAGATGGTCTTTGCGGGCATGCGTGGATCGAGCAAGATGCTGATGTCTGCTCTCCAGGTGTCCAAGGCAGTGCGTCAGGGAGCTGAGTTATTCTTTGCTCCAGTGGAGGCTTCAACGCCGAGGCCCAGCCTAGTGGATGTTCCGGTAGTTTCAGAGTTCCCCCATGTGTTCCCGAGCGATCTCCCCTGTGCTCCAACGCAGCGGGAGATAGATTTCACGATTGAGTTGGTGCCAGGCGCTAAGCCTGTGGCCCGCTCGCCGTATCGTATGGCTCTGAAGGAGTTGGCGGAGTTGAAGCTGCAGTTGCAGGAGCTGCTTGAGCAGGGCTACGTGCGTCCGAGTTCCTCACCTTGGAGTGCACCGGTCCTCTTTGTCAAAAAGAAGGACGGTAGCCTGCGGCTTTGCATCGATTATCGGGAGCTGAACAAGCTGACCTAGAAGAACAAGTATCCTCTTCCGAGGATAGACGACTTGTTCGACCAGCTCGTTGGTTCGACAGTATACTCGAAGCTGGACTTGAAGTCCGGCTATTATCAGGTGCAGATCAGGGAGTGCGACATCCCGAAGACTGCCTTCAGTACAAGGTACTGGCAGTATGAGTTCACCGTGATGCCATTTGGGTTGTCTAATGCGCCTTCGGTGTTTATGGACTTGATGCACCAGACTTTTCGAGAGTACCTCGACCGGTTTGTGGTCGTCTTCCTTGACGACATACTGGTCTACTCTCAGTCCGAGGAGGAGCACGGCGATCACCTGCGAGTAGTCTTGGAGGTTCTGAGGAGGAACCAGCTGTATGCCAAGTTCTCAAAGTGCGAGTTCTGGCTACCTTCCGTGGCGTTCTTAGGCCATGTGGTTAGTGGAGCGGGTGTGGCGGTAGATCCGGTGAAGGTTGCGGCCATCAGGGAGTGGCCTGTCCTTTCTTCTGTAGCGGAGGTCCGTAGCTTTCTCGGGCTGTCCGGCTATTACAGGCGCTTCGTGGAGAACTTCTCACGGATCGCGCTGTCTCTTTCGACGCTGACACGGAAGATGCAGAAGTTTATTTGGACGCCCGCGTGTGCGCAGGCATTCGAGGAGTTGAAGCGGCGGCTTACCACGGCTCCGATCTTATGTTTGCCTTGCGGCACGGAAGGCTACGAGATCTACACCGACGCTTCTGGGAGCGGCCTTGGCTATGTTCTGCAGCAGCATGGCAAGGTAATAGCGTACGGCTCTCGCCAGCTGAAGGTGCACGAGCAGAACTATCCTGTCCACGACTTGGAGTTGGCGGCCGTGATATTTGCCCTGAAGCTTTGGCGGCATTATGTGTATGGCTTGAAGATCGACATCTTCACGGACCATAAGAGCCTGAAGTACCTTTTGACGCAGAAGGGGCTGAATATGCGGCAGCAGAGGTGGATGGAGTTCCTTGGGGACTACACCTTCGAGATCCACTACACTCCCGGGAAGGGGAATGTTGTCGCAGATGCACTCAGTCGCAGGGCTCCAGCGCAGGCCAACTGGATTCAGATGTATGATGAGCACCTGATACGTGACCTGGAGGCCTTGGGTATTTCTTGCGTGGAGAAGCAGAGCAGTGCCGGTGCCTGTTTGAGTTGGACTGAGGTGTAGTACGACCTCGCAGATAGAGTCCGCTAGGCTTTAGAACTCGATCCGAGTTTGAAGCGCTACGCGGAGGAGGGTGGTGGTGGTCCGGATGCCCAGTTTCAGGTGCGTGATGGGTTGCTGTGGAGGGGCGACCGTTTATGCGTCCCCAAGGTGGGTGAGCTGCGCGATGAGTTGATGTACGAGGCGCATCGTACAAGGTATTCAGTTCATCCGGGCAGCACGAAGATGTACAAGGACATGAAGGTCCTTTTCTGGTGGCCGGGTATGAAGAGGGACATCGCTCACTACGTGGCCAAGTGCCACACTTGTGCGCTAGTGAAGGTGGAATGTCAGAAGCCCGGTGGCTTTTTGAAGTCATTACCGGTTCCAGAGTGGAAATTCGATGATGTTTCCATGGATTTTGTGCATGGGCTGCCGAGATCGCAGTGTGGGAACGATGCCATCTGGGTAGTCGTAAACCGGCTGACGAAGGTGGCGCACTTTATCCCCAACCGGGTGGATGACTCGGTGGAGAAGTTGGCGAAGCTGTATGTTGATACAATAGTGCGATTGCACGGTGTGCCCCGTAGCACGTCAGTGATCGAGATGGACGCTTTACTTCGAGCGACTGGAGGCTAGTCAACCGTCTATTGGGTACGAAGCTGCAGTTTAGCACAGCGTTTCATCCTCAGATGGATGGCCAAACTGAGCATACCAATAGGACAATGGAGGACATGCTCCGAATGTGCGTCCTGGATTTCGGCAAGGGTTGGGAAGATCACCTCTTTCTTGTTGAGTTCGCGTACAACAACAGCTACCCGACGAGTATTCAGATGGCGCCTTTCGAGGCCCTCTATGGCAGGAAGTGCCGCACTCCCTTAGCTTGGCCGGAAACGGGCGAGATGAAGCTCTTCAAGAGGAAAGACGTCGAAGAGGCGACTTCAACGGTACGTATGATCCGGGAGAGGCTTTTGGTTGTGCAGGATAGGCAGGCGAAGTACTATAATGCGATGCACCACGACGTCCAGTTCGCCGTTGGCGATTGGGTATACTTGAAGATAAAGTCTTTCAAAGGAGTGTCGAGGATCCGACGCTTGAAGAAGCTGAGTCCGAGGTATGTAGGGCCATTCGAGATCACCGAGCGCATCGGCCAAGCAGCTTACCGACTTGCTTTGTCGACAGAGCTGAGTGGGCTGCATGACGTCTTCCATATTTCTGTGTTGAGGAAGGCGGTGCGAGAGCCCGATTCTGTGTTGGAGGCCATTAGTGTGCCAGTGGAGAGTAGCCTAACTACCAAGGTGACTCCGGTTTGCATTATTGATGTCGACGTTCGGCAGTTGCGGAGAAAGACCATCAAGATGGTGAGAGTCTGTTGGGACAATTGTGGCCGCGAGGAACTCTCTTGGGAGCCAGAAGAGATCATGCGCGAGTACCCTGACTTGTTTACTCAGGTATGACGAATTTCATTTCGTTGTTTGTGCTTTAAATTTCGGGACAAAATTTCTTTAAGAGGGAGAGAATTGTAACGCCTTATTTTTAAAGAAAATGATTTTGGTCTACGAATAGCGGTTTTGGGGTGCGGTTAGAGGGTGCGGTGTGCGGTTAGGGAAGTGGGTCTGCGGATAGCAAGAATGGGTTAGGGTTTTGATAAAACCCCTAAAATCCATTCTCCCCTCTCCCGATCTCCCTCTCCCTCCCGATCCCTCTCGCTCTCGTTCGCACAGGGCGCCGCTCCCCCTCTTCCCGATCTCCCTCCCCCTCCCGATCTCCCCTCCTCTCTCTCGATCCCTCTCTCCTCGTCGGCCTGGAGCAAGGAGGAGCAGCCCCCGAGCCCCCTTCTCCCTCTCTCGCCGTCGGCCTGGAGTAAGGAGGAGCAGCCCCCGAGCCCTCTTTTTCCCTCTCCCCGTCGGCCTGGAGCAAGGGCACCCGAACATCCCTCTCCCTCTTCTCCCCTTCTCTTTCTTGTTCTGCTGCCGGAAGGAGAAGCCCGAGGAGACCTCTCCTCTCCTCCCCTCTCTTTGTCCCAGCCGCAGCCAGCTAGGAGAAGGCCGACCCCTTTTGGTTGGGTGTCATTGTGTGCACGACTGTGGAGTTGGAGCTTGGCCGGCCAAGTGCGGGGAAGAACTCACGTGGTCATTTCGGAGCTCGGACCGGTGCGCGGTCCTTTCCCTCCGTGTAAAATCTCAGATCCATGGCTTCGAAGCGACGTCTAAGGGTAACGATCTCTTCTACCCTCATTTAGACGTGTCCTAGTCCTTTTCCGTGCATCGTTGAGGCCCCTACCCAAAAGGGTGAGGTCGTGGCCTCCGACGGGTCGATTCGTGTTATCCCCGTCAAATCTTGCATACATGTAGAGTCCATGCGTGAAATGGACGTAGGCGCGCAGTGTGAAGCCCATCCGATACGGTTAGTCCGGATTGGTGATGCTTTTTGATATTATGTGTGCCGGGGAAAATTCCGTGTTGATATCCTGCTTCGTAGGACTAGAGGGTGCTACTGCATGCGCAACAACGCCTGGGGGTGTGCCCCGGGAAGCACCCGAAGTCAGAACAGAAATGGAGTTTCTGTTCACTACCGCCAGCGTTAGCGTTATCGCCGGGCGGTTGCTCCCAGACTTGGTTCTGGTGATTTTGTGCATTCTGAGGCAGTGGGAGTGCTACTGCTTGTGCAGCAATGCCTGAGGGTGTGCCCCGGGAAGCACCCACAGCTAGAAGCCAAAATAGGGTTTCTGTGCGCTATCGCCAGGCGTTAGCGTTAACGCCGGCGGTAGCTCCCAGACTGAGTTCTGGTGATGTTGTTGTGCCCACCTGTTGAGAGGACCTGAGGCCTGTGTGCCCGACCTGTGAGGGTGTCCTGGTGGATGACTTAGCGGCTCGTATAGCCGGCTAATTGAGAGTACCTGGGCTGAGGGGACGCCATACCCGCTTTTCGTGTTGTACAACGAGAGCTGTGAACAATGGGCATTTAGCGAACCTGAAACCGCACCATTGCAGCACCTGATTAGTGAGTCTCGTACAGCATGTCGGGAAGCAATGGGAAAGATTCTTTGGACTATGGGATGTTCACAATTAAAAGCACGGGAGAGCCCTGGTATTCGGGCCACCGACTATAGGCTCGAAGGGCAAAGCCATCGAGAATGGATGGTGGTGGAAGGCGGAGTACACCAAAGAGTGCCTGAGAGCACGAGACGCGGAGGCCATTCCCACGTTTGTGATTGTTGCATATGTATGAACTATTGTGGGCTTTTCTAGTCGCACTCTTATATATATATATGCTGTTGAGGTTGTTTTGCAGGGATGATTAGAACTGCCACCCCCTCGAAGGGTTGGGGTCGTTATAATTTGGTCAGCTTTAGCTGACCGTTGCCCTGTTTTGCCACCGTTTTTGGTGGGCTTGTTGTACAGGTGCTGGACCGAGCGGGAACATAGCGGGCTCATAGCGGGCTGAAGCCCTTGTGCTGCTGTGGCCCTTGAAGGCCTTTTGATGTTCTTTTGCTTTTCATGTATGGCCGGCCTGCGCGCCGATGTTGGTAAATTGTAAGGCCGTCGTGCCTCTTTTGTTGTGTAAAACATTTTATTCCTATTAATAGAAGTGGACATACCTTGGTTTGGGTTTTGGTGGTTTATATTTCTTGTCTCTCTCTTTTGCTTCCGCATAGAATGCTCTGAGTTAGGTTCGTTGTTTAGAGTTGAATGATATTCCTTATTGTGACGTTCCCGTTCATTTTGTTGTATATGGCCTGGGGCCCCGGCCGGACCTTCTGTCATATGCTTCTTAACGGATGGGGGTGTTACAGAGGGTTCTCCTTCAGCAGCTTTCAGAGCAAGGCTCCTTTGGATAAGAGTTGGACTTGTCTCTTTTGCTTCTGTTTCAGCTCTGCTTTTTAGTAGCATGTCATATGACTTATGCTTTCTTAGCAAAGCATCAATAGAGATTTCTCTATGGCATCTGGACTTTCTGATGACCCAGATCCTTGAGTCCCATGAGCTTGGGAAGCACATGAGGATCTTATCATTGATCTCTGTCAAAGATATTTCCTTGTCCAGACTCCTTAGCTTATTGATGATGTTGCTGACTCTTTCATACATTTCAACAACATTTTCATCGGCTTTCTTTTGAATTTCTCATATTGGGATATGAGAAGGGACTTCCTGTCCTTTTTGTTGAAATTTTGAAGTGGAGTGGAGGAGACCGGGCGGTCTGGTTTGGGGGACCGCGGAGACCGCGCGGCTTGTGTATGATTATCTGCCGGTCTGACTCTGCCGGTTTGTTCTGGCGGTCTGCTGGTTGCCCGGTTTGTTCTTGTTCGCTGTGGTCTGTTCCCGTGTTGTTCTGTTTGGTTGGAATGTCTTCTTTGTTGGAAGACCGGGCAGTTTGTGCTGATGTAACCGTTTGTCCGGGCGACCTATTCTGGCGATCTGGCGACTTGTTCTAAGTCGGCCAGATGGTTCCTGGTTTGCTCCTGGTGGTCTAAGGAAGGAGTGTCTTTGTGACCGCGTGGCTTGTGCGCGGTCTCGTGTTCACGCGACCTGTGCGCGATCTTGTCTGCTGATCTGCGTCTTGGTCGGATGATCGTCCAAGTAGCTTGGTCGCGCGGTCTGTCTTATGAGACCGCTCGCGATCTGACCGGTGGTGATTGTATCTCTCCTGTGCGGTGACGACATCCGTCTACCCGCCTATAAATAGAGGTGCAGGGCCCGTCATTCCTAACGAGAACTGTAAGAACTAAGCCTGCGTTAATTCGTGCGGTCTCACTTTGAGGTCGAGCAGTCTCGGAAGGGAGCTGACTGTTTGTTGTGTTCGCAGGTTTGCGATCAGCAGGTTGCGGTCTTCTTCATTGGTGATTCCCAGCGACTTGAATAAACAGTTCGGCAGCGGTCAGTCTGCGAACTGGTTTATGTTCGTTCTTGTGCTGTTCGCAGCGAGCTCAGCGATAAGGCGACCTTCAGCGGTTAGGCGATCTGAGTTCCGGTCTGGCGACAGCTTCAGTTCTTTGTTCAACAAAGCTTCAGTTCGTGCGGTCTGAGGTGGCGGTCTTGCAATGCAGGAGATTTGTCTGATTTCTGTTCGCGCGGTCTCAGGGCAAGCCGGGCGAGTTCTGGAGTGGTGCGGCTTGTGCGGTCTCAGCTTGTCTAGCCGCCATCTTTGTCTTTTTGGTGTGTTTTGTTCTTCTCGCCTCCGTGATTCTTATGAATCATGTCTCGCCATGTATAACTCGCACTGTAATTGAAGATTATGATTGAAAGTATCTAGTTGCGGCCTAAATCACCTAGAGGGGGGTGAATAGGTGGATTCTATGTCTTAAAGCGGAATTAAAAAAATTAACACAGAAAAGCAAACAAACAACCACAGCACAGACACAAGGATTTATAGAGGTTCCCCGATGTGGGTAGTCCTCTTTCCCGCCTCGCCTATCTAGCACTTCGAGGCTAGACTCGGCTACTTCACCAAACTCAGATTATAACTAATCTTACACCTCGGAGTCAAAAACTCCTACAACTCGGAGTATAACAACTCCTACAACTCGGAGAAAAACAACTCCTACAACTCGGAGTATAACAACTCCTACAACTCGGAGTATAACAACTCCTACAAAAGAAAATATAGGGAAACAAAATATTTCTTCTTAACCTCTAAAGAGATTAACTTCAGATCTTGAAAACAGAGTCTTCTTCTCAACCTTGAAAGAAAGCTTGGCACTAGAAAGATGAGAAGAGAGAAGACTTGGCTAACCAGATCTGACCAGGCCCTTTGACTTGCTTGAAAGAATCTTCAATAAAGTGAGCAGCACTAAGATCAAAGGCCTTCTTCTGAGAAATCTCTAATCACAAAAGTTAGATCTCAGAATTCTTGTTCAGCAAAAGAGGAAGAGAAGAAGGACTTTTTGCTTTTTCTTTTCTGAACTGACGGCTGAAGAAGGTTTTTAGGTCGATTCTTTTTGATGGATCATTTTGCCCTAAAATAGTGACATATTTATAGGGAGGACTTCAACGGCTCTTGCGACAAAGAAGGGAGAGGCGACACGTGTACTGATCATGTCGGCTAACCCTAATTTTCAAAAACGAAACGAGGATAAGAAATCCGTCTGCCCGTCATTCGTCGGGATTCGTCGGAAGAACACGAGAGCATCCGACGAATTGACTTAGCTGCAGAGCTTTCCTCAGAACCTAGACAAGATTGACCTCTGTCAGCATTCGTCGGGATTCGTCGGAATGACCCGAGTC
This sequence comes from Dactylorhiza incarnata, assembly GCA_033032865.1. Taxonomy (NCBI): domain Eukaryota; kingdom Viridiplantae; phylum Streptophyta; class Magnoliopsida; order Asparagales; family Orchidaceae; genus Dactylorhiza; species Dactylorhiza incarnata. The sequence continues at coordinate 292,160 of JAWHQI010000016.1, forward strand.
ATCTCGACGAATGGACTTGGCTTCAGAAAATTCTTCACAACCCAGCAAAAATGTCCTCTGTCAACATTCGTCGGAATTCGTCGGAATGACCCGAGTCATCTCGACGAATGGACTTGGCTTCAGAAAATTCTTCACAACCCAGCAAAAATGTCCTCTGTCAACATTCGTCGGAATTCGTCGGAATGACCCGAGTCATCTCGACGAATGGACTTGGCTTCAGGAATTTCTTTAACACCCAGCCAAACTGTCCTCTGTCAACATTCGTCGGGATTCGTCGGAATGACCCGAGTCATCTCGACGAATGGACTTGGCTTCAGGAATTTCTTTAACACCCAGCCAAACTGTCCTCTGTCAACATTCGTCGGGATTCGTCGGAATGACCCGAGTCATCTCGACGAATGGACTCAGCAAACATTTTCTTTTCTTCTGAAACCCTGCTCCACTCCACAACTTTGAACACCTTCAGTTATGTATATGAAGTGCACCCCAAAAGAGAGATTACACATGGACCAACACTTTGTTCTATACAATGAGGGATTACATTGTTTAGAACTGTGTTTGGTGATCCATTGCAACCTGACTTTGGTATGCACTTAGCATTACGACCTGTCATAACACATCTAAACAAAAGTCATCAAATACAAATACAATTCACTTTAGTTTACTAGGGGACATCTTCAAATCAAGGTGATTGTAGACACAATACCCAACAATCTCCCCCTATTTGAAGATGTCATAACCCTAGGCACTAACTTGAATTGCACAGAAAGAATACTAAATAAGAATGCAGAACCCAGGCAGTAATATATATAATGAAAAGCAGAGTAGGACTAAATGTTTTAGCTTAAACACAAAAGAATTGAGTATATATATATATATATAAGCAAAGAAAACATCAAGATTCCAGATAAGCACAGCTTATTCATGACCTTTGCCTTTCATCTTTGCAACCATTCTGTCCACTGCCTCAGTTTTCTTCTTCAGTTCTGAATCCATTCTCTCAAAAAATGCCTTTGGCTTAGGCCAGTATTTGTCAGGAGCAGACTCTTTAGATCCACCAATCTTGAAGTGAATTCTTCTTTCATTTGTCCTTTTCTCAAACTTGCTCCATTCTTCTGAACTATAGTGGTCACTGACCTTTTCATTCTGATTACTGACTTTATCAAAAGCAGAGAGAATAATACTTTTGGAGATAGGGCTCCAGCTTTCTTGGAAGTTTCTAGGAGGAGGCTTATCATAAAACTCTCTGATCTTCTTAAATGGATTAGACTTCTTAGCAGGTGGCTTATCATCAAAAAGCTTCCTTTTTAAAGACTTCTCAGCTGGTTCAGCAAAATAGGAGCTGTCAGGATCTTGAACAAGGGATGGATCATCCCAAAATTCCTGATAAGATGAAGCAGGGATGACTTCATCAGCAAACACAGAGTCCTCAGCAGGATTTGGAGAGAAACTAGGAGCCCTGGGACCTGGAGCACTTGAGGAGGGAACAACAGGCCCTTTTTCCACAACAGCAAACCCAAGCATTTCAGCCACTTGCTTGAACAGCCAGCTTTGAGCTTCATGAGTATACCAATTTACATCCTTAACATTTTGTAAGATGTTTTCCTTGAGATCTTGCATTTGAGAAGCTACACTTTCATTTAAAACATCCAATTTGCTTGCATTTTCTTCTAACTTGGAGACCACACTCTCCTCCCCCTTTATGACATCTTCATGTAGGAGGGTATACAATCTTTTCAGCTGATTTTCAACTTGATCATCCAAGTAAGATATTCCTTGATCATGAGCAGAGCTGAGAGTAGAGATAGCAGAAGTCAGGTGCAACACATCTTCACTTACCTGATGCAGATTCTGGAGAGCATGCCCCACAGCTTTATTTGTATGATCCAAAGCTTTCCCTGCAGATAGCATCCAGGCTTCTTGATCAGTCTTGAATCTGCCCATGTCATGCTTGATCTCAGCCATGTCTTGCCTCAGAGAACTATCAACTGAGTCAATCTTCTTATATACTTGCTTTATAGAGTGATCAAAGTGATCAGTCTGACCCTGTAGCATCCCTGCTATGGACTTCAGCAAAGAAGAGTGAGAGCTATCACCAGTCTCACCCTCTTCAGGAGAAAGTTTTTCAGCTACAAAACTTGAGGACTGTGCTAAGTTGTCAAGCACAGTTGCTCTTGGAGAGGTGCTCCTAGCCACAAAAACTTCTGGAGGAGGCAAGAGCAGCAGAGGAGGAAGGACCTCAGAAGGAACAGATTCAGCCATGAAGAGATCTTCCTGGACTTTCTCCCCCTCAGGAAGAGACATCTCCTTAGCCAACCTCAGCATGGCACCAAGGCTGCCCTGCTCCCCAGAATCAGATTGCTCAAGAGGAGTGTCTGGCAAGATATCATGATCTTCAGAAAGAGAATCAACCATGGCAGGTGATCTCCTTGAATCTTCCAGCTGAGGAGCCTCAACAAACACAGCAGCAACCTCTGGACCTTCCAAGCCAAGATCAGCAACACTAGGAGGAGCAACATCTGCAGCACCACTGCTTGCACCAATGTCTCTTGGGGTTGGAAACTCCCCCTCAACATGTGCATCTCTGTCCTGTGCAGGAGCTGGATCAAGTCCACTCCCCCTGGAGGATTGCCCTGCTTCAGTGGACCTATGTTCATCAGGGAGAGGGGCCTCATCATCACTCAAAGGAGCCCTCACTCCAGCATTCCCTAATCCCTTGGGAATTACCCGTTCCCATTTGGTGAAAATGGAGGAATTGATTTTCTTAGTGTGGTGGATGGGGGTACCTCTTCCAAGATTGAAAAATTCTGGATTGCCACTATGCAGAAGCAGACTGAGAATCCTTCCAAAATTTGGAGCAAGAAAGCTCTCTTTAATCTTCTCAAAGATGACTTCACCAAAATTGAAATTTTTCTGACAAATTATAGCGGTGTGAATTTTAAAAGCCTCTTCAGATATGTAGTCGTGAGAACCTACCTTGCATAATAAAACTTTGCCTATAATATCAGACAGAAGCTTACCTCCTTCATTCATGAATTTTCTTCAGATTTTGGCGCTTTGATCAAGAATTCCACAAAATCTTCTGGCTCTGAAAATATCTTCAACAGACAACTCTTCAGATTCAACCATTGGCATCCTCAACGATCGGTTGATACCACTAGCCTTCAAAGTTATTTTGCAGGAACGAATAGAGCTTTTGATCTTCTTACCTTGACCTATGATTTTGGCATTTCGATAAAACTCCAGAATATCCTGTTCTAGAACTTTGGCCGGCTCTTCCAAGATGAAACTTAGCCCGGCGACATCAAGCATCATGATCACATTGCGAAACTCATCAGAAGCTGAGCGGAAGGCGCCTCTCACCAACTCTCCCCCTGAGTTGAAGCCACCGGAGGCTTTGGGCGCCATTGATGTCGTCGACGTCGAGGAAGAAAGACAGGGAAATCGCGACGGAGAAGACGAACGGACGGGTAGGGTTTCACGGAAGAGGAATTTGAGAAGACGAATCCTTCCGTGAAATCGTGATGTTTTCTTTTAATTTATATATATATATATATATATATATATATATAATTAAGTAGAGCGCGCACCTGTAGAGAAATGATTCCACGGAAGAGGAATTAGAGAGGAATAAATATCCAGAAAAAAAAATTGTCCCGTGAACACCCGTGAAACGTCATGAAATTTTCTGAGTTAATACGTGAAGTCTCGAGCAATTTCGTGAAATTTCAACAGTCCCGACTTCAAGATTCCTTGTTAAGCATTCCAAGTTCCATTTTGAAGAAATTGAATTTGGTTTCGTCCAGAGGCTTCGTAAAAATATCTGCAATTTGTTTGTCAGTATTAACATATAACAAATTTACGTCCTTACTCTCGACATGTTCTCGGATGAAGTGATAGCGAAGCTCAATATGCTTCGTTCTGCTGTGAGAGACGGGATTATTCGCTATGGCAATAGCACTTGAGGAGTCACAGAACATGGGGATTTCTGAGAGCTTTACATTATAGTCCTCAAGCTGATTTTTCATCCACAAAAGTTGTGCGCAGCAACTGCCTGCAGAGATATATTCCGATTCAGCAGTTGATATTGCAACGCAATTTTGCTTCTTGCTACTCCAGGAAATGAGCCTTTTTCCCAAGAACTGGCAAGTTCCCGAAGTGCTCTTCCTATCATCTTTGCTACCTGCAAAATCAGCGTCTGAAAAGCCAATTAGTTCAAAATCATTGCTTCTTGGGTACCATAAGCCGAGATTTGGTGTAGCCTTAAGGTATCTCAATATCCTCTTTGCAGCGGCATAATGAGATTCCTTACAGTTCACTTGATACCTGGCACATATACATGTTGAGAACATTATATCCGGTCTAGTAGCAGTGAGATAGAGCAAGGACCCAATTATGCTTCTGTACTTGGTTTCATCAAAAGGTTTCCCTTTCTCATCCTTGTCCAGAGACATACTTGAGCCCATTGGAGTCCTCATTGAGGTTGCACTCTCCATTCCAAATTTCTTAAGAAGCTCTTTAGTGAACTTCGTCTGAGAGATGAAGATTCCATCTTCAGATTGGTGCACCTGGAGTCCTAAGAAATATTTCAGCTCTCCCATACTGCTCATTTCAAACTTACCTTGCATCAAGCTAGAAAACTTTTTGCAAAGTTTGTCATCAGTAGAGCCAAAGATAATATCGTCGACATAGATTTGCACCAGCAAAATCTCGCCTTTAACTTCCCTAAGAAACAATGTCTTGTCTATTGTTCCTCTTGTAAATTTGTTCTCAAGAAGAAACTTAGACAATGTCTCATACCAGGCTCGGGGTGCCTGTTTGAGACCATACAAGGCTTTATGTAAATAAAATACATGATCAGGAAAGTTAGGATCGACAAAACCTGGAGGCTGAGCTACATACACTTCCTCTTTAAGGTCTCCATTCAGAAATGCGGACTTTACGTCCATCTGGAAAACCTTAAAGCCCTTATATGCAGCATAAGCCAGAAATAATCTGATGGCTTCAAGTCTTGCTACGGGTGCGAAGGTCTGATCAAAGTCAATCCCTTCTTCTTGCCTGTATCCTTGAGCAACCAGTCTTGCTTTGTTCTTGGTGATGATGCCCTTTTCATCAAGCTTGTTTCGGAAGATCCACTTGGTTCCAATCACATTATGCCCTTTGGGTCTAGGCACCAACTCCCAAACTTTACATCTTTTGAATTGGTTGAGCTCCTCTTGCATAGCAAGGATCCAAGAGGGATCGGTGTTTGCTTCTTCAAACTTCTTCGGTTCAATCTGTGAAAGAAAACTTAAATGTAAAATTTCGTTAGTTGTACCTCTTCTAGTTAGAACTCTGCTTGAAGGATCTCCGATGATTTGATCTGCTGGATGATCTCTCAAATGTCTGATCACTCCAACATTTAGATGATTATGAGGTTCCTGTATTTCAGGTACATCTTCATCTTCCTGAGGATCATCATCCTCACATGCTGAAGGGGCAATTACTTCAATAGATTGTGGAACGTCTTCCTTTACCACTTCTTCTAAGTGTAGATCTTTGAATCTTGCATCTGCATCTTCAACAAAGACACTAGAAGAGCTGCTATGAAGCATACTCGTCTCATCAAATATAACATTAAGAGTTTCTTCTACAACCAGGGTTTTCTTGTTGAAAATCCTATATGCCTTACTATGGCTACTATAACCTACAAAAATACCTTCAAAACATTTTTCACTAAACTTAGTTTTATAATACTTTCCATTGTTAAGCACGAAGCATTTACTGCCAAAGATTCTAAAATAAGACAGAGTTGGTTTCTTGCCTTTCAGAAGTTCATAGGGAGTCTTATGATGATTTTTGTTGATTAGTGCTCTGTTTTGCACGTGGCAAGCAGTGTTGATACCTTCAGCCCAGAAGTACTCCGGTAGTGAAGAATCACTCAACATTGTCCTGCAAGCCTCTATGAGTGTTCTATTCTTTCTCTCGGCAACACCATTTTGCTGTGGAGTGCGGGGAGAGGAAAACTCATGAAAGATACCTTGACTTTCACAAAATTCAGTCATGGCCCCAGACTTGAATTCTGTGCCATGGTCACTTCTGATTTTGACCACAGAGCATTCTAATTCATTCTGAATTTGCCTGACGAATGAGGTGAAAGAATCATAGGTGTCTGACTTGTGTTTTAGAAAGAATACCCAAGCAAAACGTGAGTAATCATCGACAATGACCAACGTATAAGACTTACCCCCTAAACTCCGAATTGGCATGGGACCAAATAAGTCCATATGAAGTAGATATAAACATCTGGTAGAGTCTTTGCCAATAATGCTCTTAAAGCTAGCCCTCGTCTGCTTGCCCATTTGGCATGCGTGACAAGGTCTCTCTTTAATGCACTTAACATCAGGAGCATCACGAACTAAGTTGTGAGAAAATAACATATTTATAGTTTTGAAATTTATATGTGCTAGTCTCTTGTGCCATTGGTCACAGAGAGATGCACTATCTTTTGCCAAAAAGCACACTGGTGTAGAAGTATCTAAACATAGAAAATTTAAACAAAAAATATTTCTACTCGAGTGCCTGTTAAAATAGTTTCTGATTTATCAGACAGCTTTATCAGGCACTTGTCCTTGTAGAATTCTACCATATAGCCTTTGTCACAAAGTTGACTTATGCTAATGAGATTATGTTGTAATCCTTTAACATAAGCCACGTCTGTGAAATAGACTGTACCATTTGTGATCATACCGTAGCCTTTTGTGATTCCCCGATCAGATCCGCCAAAAATAACTTTTGGACCATCTTTCACGGGGGTAAACTCTTGTAGTAGGCTTCTTGTTCCGGTCATGTGCCGTGAACAACCACTGTCCAAGTACCAGATTGGATTTGTATTGGCTTTTGGACATACCTGCAATCAACAATCAATTGCCCTTAGGAACCCAAACTGATTTGGGTCCTTGGCTTCGTGTTAGATGACCACCACTTGGAATGTTAACATTGCGAGGGGTCATTCTTGCATTGTTAATCCGTGGAGTCGAGATATTTCTCGGATTAAACCAACAGTCTATGGCAAAGTGACCAATCTTGCCACAACACCAACAATCGAATCGATTGTACCTTCTCTTTGTCTCCTGTTTTTCCTTTTGAACGGGAGGTGCAACAGGAGTGACTTTCTTAGAGGAAGTCTTCTTAGAAGTGGGGGCCTCATGGTGACAACACACACATGGCTCCAACTTCTTCTCAACAGGTTTGGGTGCAATCGTTCTAATTTTCGGTGCTTTCTTGTGAGCTGATCCGTGAACAAATGGACCATGATCTTTGAGGATTATTTCTTCATGAGGGGCTTTGAAGGGAGAGTTGTCAAAGTTTCGGGTAAAGCTCCATCCTTGATATCTATTACTAGATTCAACATGTGTTGGCCTAGCAAAATGACCGTAGGATGAATCAAAGTCAAACAGATTTGATGGAAAAATGACCTTCCTAAATGACGGTTGACTTTGATTAGCAGCTCCCTTTCCCTTCACGACTCTCTTTTCAGCAGCCTTACTACTTTCAGCCTTATGACCAATTCCACTACCCTTCGCAGGAGCAGAAAACGTATCAATGAATGGAAGAATAGTCTTAGGCTTGGAGAAGCTTTCTACGAGCTTCCTTTCCGCCTTCAACTTATTTTCTAGTTCACTTATAGTTTTCTCCTTTAAGTTTAACAACTCAGTGGAGCTTTTCAGTTCGTCTTTCAAGAGTTGGATTTCATCTTTGAGGGGAGTTAATTGTTCAATTTCCTCCCTCAAAGCTAATTCCACTGTCTTGAGAGATTCAATTTCTTTTGACTTGGATTTGACGACCTTGCGGCACTTGTCAAATCCTTTCACAAGGGCTTCATACTGAGTTATTAACTTAAAGTCCTCCTCTGAGGAGTAGCCCTCATTTGCTACGGATGCAGTCTCATCTTCAGAAGCAGACAGAGGGGTATGAGAGTTTACCTTCCCCTTATGAGAGGAGTCGCCTGTTTCTTCGTCTAGATGAGCCATTAGCCCAAAGTAGGCTTCTTCATCTGAGCTTGACGCATCAGAGTCACTGTCGCTCAGAGTCTTGGCCTTCTTGGCGAGAAGACTCTTTTCTTTCTTCCTTCCTTTAAAAGATCTCTTTTCTTCCTTCTTTGATCCTTCTTTCTTCTTGTATGGACACTCGGCAATTACGTGTCCTGGCTTATTGCAACAATAACAAATAATGTCAGTAGAATCAAATTTGTTCGGTTTAGATTTATACCTGTCATTATTGTAGTCCTTTTTGTGATGATCCCCATCACGTCTAGATCTTCTGTGATCAAATGCAGTGGATTGCCCTCTCTTCTGCTTTCTTTTATTCAGAAGTCTTTTGAATTGTTTGGAGAGAAGAGAAAATTCTCCATCAGACATCTCTGAACCTGATGGGCTAGCATCAGACTCATCCTCATCAGAAGATGGTCTCCTTACAAGTGGGAGAGCCTTGCACTTCCTTGAGCTTTCAGCTTTTAGGGCAGAGGACTTCTCCCTTCCAGAGGCTCTGACCCCCTCTTCTTCAGCTTTGCGGGAATTTAGCTTCAACTCATGGGACAGGAGCTTACCAAACAACATTTGTGGCTCCGTGGTTCCGAGCTTTCCGAATTCTCTGATGGCTATAACCTTGGTATCCCATTCTTTCGTCAGGGATCTCAAAAATTTGTCATTTAGTTCGCCAGTTGTGAATTCTCTATCATAGTTCCTAAGGCCATTTACGATCTTGAAGAACTTCTCGTAGGTGTCAGAAATGGAGTCTCTTGGATCTTGCTTGAATGCTTCATATTCTTGGTTCAGCAATGATCTTCGGTCATCCCTCACTTCTTCGGTCCCTTCCATCAGAACGACTAGTGAGTCCCACATCTCTTTAGCAGATTTGCAGTGAAGCAGATTTTGCAACATTGAATCATCAACTGCACCTGCTATGATATTTTTTGCTTTCTTGTCTAGGGCCACTAGAGCGATCTCATCTTTGTTCAGTTCCAACATCTTCTTTGGGATCATGATGGTGGAGTTTATTGAAGATGGTTTCATCGGAATATGGGGACCTTCTTCCACGATCTGAAAGATTCTTGGGTCAGCAGCTTCCATGTAGAATCTTACTCTTTCCTTCCACATAGGAAAGTTCTCTTTGGTGCAAACTGGCAACTTGACGGAGTCCTTGGTCTTATCCATTCCAGACATGTTTGCTTTAGCAACTAGATGAGGAGATCTTGTTCAAGGTGTTAGCCTTATAGCGAACAACCTGCCTCTGATACCAATTGAAAGTATCTAGTTGCGGCCTAAATCACCTAGAGGGGGGTGAATAGGTGGATTCTATGTCTTAAAGCGGAATTAAAAAAATTAACACAGAAAAGCAAACAAAAACCACAGCACAGACACAAGGATTTATAGAGGTTCCCCGATGTGGGTAGTCCTCTTTCCCGCCTCGCCTATCTAGCACTTCGAGGCTAGACTCGGCTACTTCACCAAACTCAGATTATAACTAATCTTACACCTCGGAGTCAAAAACTCCTACAACTCGGAGTATAACAACTCCTACAACTCGGAGAAAAACAACTCCTACAACTCGGAGTATAACAACTCCTACAACTCGGAGTATAACAACTCCTACAAAAGAAAATATAGGGAAACAAAATATTTCTTCTTAACCTCTAAAGAGATTAACTTCAGATCTTGAAAACAGAGTCTTCTTCTCAACCTTGAAAGAAAGCTTGGCACTAGAAAGATGAGAAGAGAGAAGACTTGGCTAACCAGATCTGACCAGGCCCTTTGACTTGCTTGAAAGAATCTTCAATAAAGTGAGCAGCACTAAGATCAAAGGCCTTCTTCTGAGAAATCTCTAATCACAAAAGTTAGATCTCAGAATTCTTGTTCAGCAAAAGAGGAAGAGAAGAAGGACTTTTTGCTTTTTCTTTTCTGAACTGACGGCTGAAGAAGGTTTTTAGGTCGATTCTTTTTGATGGATCATTTTGCCCTAAAATAGTGACATATTTATAGGGAGGACTTCAACGGCTCTTGCGACAAAGAAGGGAGAGGCGACACGTGTACTGATCATGTCCGCTAACCCTAATTTTCAAAAACGAAACGAGGATAAGAAATCCGTCTGTCCGTCATTCGTCGGGATTCGTCGGAAGAACACGAGAGCATTCGACGAATTGACTTAGCTGCAGAGCTTTCCTCAGAACCTAGACAAGATTGACCTCTGTCAGCATTCGTCGGGATTCGTCGGAATGACCCGAGTCATCTCGACGAATGGACTTGGCTTCAGAAAATTCTTCACAACCCAGCAAAAATGTCCTCTGTCAACATTCGTCGGAATTCGTCGGAATGACCCGAGTCATCTCGACGAATGGACTTGGCTTCAGAAAATTCTTCACAACCCAGCAAAAATGTCCTCTGTCAACATTCGTCGGAATTCGTCGGAATGACCCGAGTCATCTCGACGAATGGACTTGGCTTCAGGAATTTCTTTAACACCCAGCCAAACTGTCCTCTGTCAACATTCGTCGGGATTCGTCGGAATGACCCGAGTCATCTCGACGAATGGACTTGGCTTCAGGAATTTCTTTAACACCCATCCAAACTGTCCTCTGTCAACATTCGTCGGGATTCGTCGGAATGACCCGAGTCATCTCGACGAATGGACTCAGCAAACATTTTCTTTTCTTCTGAAACCCTGCTCCACTCCACAACTTTGAACACCTTCAGTTATGTATATGAAGTGCACCCCAAAAGAGAGATTACACATGGACCAACACTTTGTTCTATACAATGAGGGATTACATTGTTTAGAACTGTGTTTGGTGATCCATTGCAACCTGACTTTGGTATGCACTTAGCATTACGACCTGTCATAACACATCTAAACAAAAGTCATCAAATACAAATACAATTCACTTTAGTTTACTAGGGGACATCTTCAAATCAAGGTGATTGTAGACACAATACCCAACAATGATTCAATAAAGTTTCTTGTGTTTCTGTGTGGCTTTGTGGTTGTTTGGCTATAACTCAGTTGATACAACTCCTGCTTACTCCTAAATGGTCCAATTTCAAAAATTTTAACACTTTCTTTCATCAGAACTCCCTTCTACCATTCTGGTAAGAGATTCCCATATCTCTTTTGCTGATTGGCAGTCAGCTACTTTCTGGAAAATGTCATCTGACATTCTGGAAACCAAAATGTTCACAGCCTTGACATCACATGCCTTCTGCTTCTTCTCAGCCTCTATCCACTCATTTCTTGGGACATCTTCCAGTGATGAAGATCCACTGACATCTTGTCTGACTAGAGCTGGGGGTCCTGAAAGTATAACATCAAAGATGTCTTCATCAATTGAGTTCATGTACAACTTTATTCTAGCCTTCCAGAGTGTAAACTTATTTATGTTACACACTGATGGTCTTGTTGATTTATAATCCTTAGAACTCATTTTCCTTAAAAAATAGTTTTAACTGATATATAATAAAGAAATGAGAGGAGGAGATTTTTTGACCAAGATGTCAACCATTTATTGATAAACCTCCCCTAATACCAATTGAAAGTGCACAATGTGCCTCTGAGTATTCTCTATAAGAGGGGGGGGGGGGTGAATAGAGTTTCAAATATTTTCTATCCTATTTATGCACACACAATAAAAACACTAAGTGATTATGCAACCATCAATACCAAAGACAGAATAAAGTAAAAAAAGTTTGCTGAAAAATAAAACACAGAAAGACTAAAGTATGGAAAGCACATAAAATCACACACAAAGACACAGAAATTTTATAGAGGTTCCCCAAAATGTGGGTACTCATCTCTTTTACTTCCCTGGTAGGATTGCACAACCTGTGCCTAAGTTTTTTGATATGGAGACTCTTAGAACCACTGAGTCTTTTGATAAGGAGACTCTTAGAACCACTGAATCCTTTGGAAGTGGGATTAATAAAACTCTTAACAGTTAATGGAGGAATGAGAAGAAAGGAGGAAGAAGAAAATAGAATTCTGTCTTTCAGAATTCTTCAGAAGCATTTCTGTAGCTTTTGTCTTTCACAGGATCTGAAATGATAAACCCTTGCTTATGATTGTGATGATTGCAAAGGTTATTTGACTTGATCCTTTTCTGTAAGTACTTCTGGTAAACAACTGCTGTAAGATGAAGAAGAAGCAGCAGCTGTTATCTTTTTCACTGTGCTGAAAGAAGACTTGTTCTTATCTTAGGGTTTGAGGAGGAAGAAGATGAACACCATATGCCACAGACAAGAATAGTAATCAAATAACTTTACTTTCTTCTCCCATTCAGCATACTTATTCTGTATGATTGGGATTTCAAATCCTTTCTTCTTTTGGGTTGTCCTGATAAGGAATTCTTTTGGACACATAATTTTCCTTTCTTCTTGTTGGGATCATTGCTCACAATGTCCTAGATTTGGAGAAGTCCATTTCTAAGTCAAAGATATATCTCAGAATGTATTTGATATACTCTCTAGAATCAATGTGCAGGAGATCAGGTCAGGCAAAATGTTCATGGAATTTATTCAAGTTCAGAAGCGTCGAGACATCATACATCGCTCGATGCCTGTGACCCAGAAGCGTTGACTCATGTCTACTACTCAAATAGACAAGGTCGCCGCTGAAGTTCTGAGACCAAGTTCGGAAGCGTCGAGCCGAGGTGCATTGCTCGACGCCTTGGAAAGAGAAGTGTCGACTTAACTTCAGTCAGCTCAGCGCCAACTAGAAGTTCTGAGTTCAAGTTAGAAAGCGTCGAGCCAAGTTATATTGCTCGACGCCTTGGAATGAGAAGTGTTGACTTAACTCTTATCTGCCCAGCATCATTCAGAAGTGTAGAGATATGAAGACAGAGTTAAAAGGCATCGACTGAGTAATGATTACTCATCGCCTGAGAAGGAGGAGCCGAGAGCTTCAGTCTAAGGAGTATGCGTCGAGTGTTGCTCGACGCCTAATTGAGAAAGTGTTGACAAAGACAGTAAGCGCTCAACGCCTCTTCTACAGATAGTCTGAACTGAGGAATTTCTTCTACAGCTGGCTGAGCTTCTGTTTCTGATAAAGACCGTTGAAAACATTACGTCATGCTGACGTGGAGGATCGTAACTGTAATTGCAGATGGCGGGCTATAAATAGAAGGCATGACCTAAGGGTTATGCAGCTAAGCATTAAAGCAGTGAAGAAAGGTTTTAAAAGCTATTATCGTTTTCGAGTAAAAGTTTGAGAAAGATTTCTGAGAAGTCATCTTCCCTTTCAGAACCAATCTGATTTGAAGAATTCATTCAGCAATCTGGTGCTGATATCTTTTTCTGAAAGGAGGAGGTCAAGAAGGAAGAATCTGTCTTCCTAAGAAGAAGAACAGTCACCACAGCCTGTCGAATCAAGAAGATCATTTGCTGCTGCTGTTCTATTGAAGGTTTCTGTCTGATCATTCAGGCAGATCAAGAAGGCTCAACAATTGCAAACCTGAGTCTAAGTATTTGTTACTTTCTTTCTAAATTTCTGTAGGATCTGAGTTGTCAGATCTGAGTGCAGGATCTGTCAAGGATCTGAGTTGTAAGATCAGGTGTGATCTGAGTTGTAGGATTCAAGGGTGAATCTGAGTTGTAAGCCTAGTTATAAAGGCTGAGGTAGGATCTGTGTGATCTGAGATTGTAAGATCCTTTGGCGATCTGAGCTGTAAGACCTGTTTGTGGTCTGAGATCTGGAGGAGTTATAAACCCTATCTAGTACACTGCTAGAGGGGTAGAAGGGGGAAAGTGGATTACCCAAGATAAGGGGAACCACTATAAAAATCTGTGTGTTCTTTTCTGTGGTGTTATTTTTCTTGAAAGCTCTGATCAGATTTATCTAGGTTATCTTCAAGAATTGCAATAAATTTAAATAACCTATTCACCCCCCCCCCCCCCCCCCTCTAGGTGATTAGCTACCCTTAAATTAAGTCTTTCAAGTGGTATCAAAGCGAGGTTGTTCAAGAAAAGGTTTAACAACCTGAACAAGATCTTCTAAGGGTAGATTTCTGAAGTCGTGATGGCTAATTCGGAGGGAAGCAAAGAATTTTCATCCTTGAAGCTTCCAATCTGCAGAAAGGAAAACTTCGGAATTTGGAAAGAAAGGGTCAGACTTTTTATGGAAGCATCTGATCCTCGGATTTACATAACTGTTCTGGAGGGACCTTTTGTTCCTATGAAAGTTTCATTTACAGACGGAAATATAAAGACTCCAAAAGCCTATTCAGAGATGACAAAAGATGAAGTGATTCTGGCCTCCTTGGATAAGAGAGCTCAGAACATCATTGTTAGTGCTATTGAAGATTCAACCTTCCAAAATTTAATCCATTGTAAAACTGCCAAAGAAATGTGGGAATCTCTTATCGTTTATATGGAAGGGACTGAAGAAGTCAGAGATGACAGGAAGTCACTTCTCAATCAGCAATATGAAGCCTTCAGACAAGACAAGAAAGATTCAATTGCAGTCTGCTATGAAAAATTCTTCAAGATTGTAAATGGTCTTAAAACTTATGGAAGAACTTTCACAGATTATGAGCTGAATGATAAATTCTTAAGATCACTGAACAAAGAATGGGATATCAAGATCTGTGCAATCAGAGAAATGGGAAATCTGGGAATCATTCAGCCACAGAATTAATATGGGAAACTCTTGTCCCATGAACTTCATTTGAATACCAGAAAAGCTGAGGAAGGACATAGCAGGGAAAACCCCATTGCTCTGAAAGCAGAGAGCTCCAAGAAAAACAAAGAAAGGCTGTCATTATCTCCCAGAATTCCATCTGAATCAGAAGAATCAGAAACCAATCATACTGATTCTGAAATATCAGATGGTGAATTGGCATTCTTTACCAAACAGCTAAAAGGGATATTGAGAAGAAAACAACACTGGAAAACAAGACCATCTCAGTCTTCCAGATCTAAGAAGCATTCAAATTCTTCGGAAGGATTCAAACAAAACTTCAATAAGGACAGGTACAATTCTAAACACAATAAAAATAATTCAGAAGAAATCGTGTGTTTTGGCTGCAGAAAATCAGGACACATGATTGCTGACTGTCCTTCGAAGAGAAAGCACAACAAGAACTCTGATGAAAGAAAGCATAGATCTGACAAAAGACATGAAAAGAGTCTAATGGCCAAAAAGGGCAAGGTCACTCTGAGTGATAGTGAATCTCAATCATCTGACTCAGATAGTGAGGAGGCACTCATAGCTCTGATGGCTGCCAATGAAAATGAATACAGTCTAAATGATAGACCTATGATAAAAGCCCCACTATCAATGTCTGATAGTGAAGAAGATGAAGAAGAAAACGCAGGACTCATGGCATTGAGTGATCAAGAGAATCAGGAGGAAACTGCTGATATAAAGGTACTTAATACAACTCCTTTATCTGATTCTAATTCTGAATCTGAAACAGACTTATTCCCTTCAGATGAAAATAACTCACAATCTAAACTTCAAGTATATGAGATTATTGAAAAATATCAATTAATTCTCAAAGCACTCAAGAAGAGCAAAAGGCATAACAAAAGGTTGCAAACAGAATTATCTGAATTAAAGCAAACCAATGTTCAAAACTCTGAGACAGCTGAGAGGCTGAATCAGACAAGTAAAGAACTTAGCAAGTTAAAAGTCATGTAAATTATTCACATACAAACTTTGAGCACCAAGGAAAAAGTAATAAGAGAACTTGAAGCAAAACTCCTAGCAGAAAGGAAACTTGTGGCAAAGTTCTCACAACCTCAAACTATTCTTCCTATAATAGACACATTCTCTGCTCAATACAGATGTGACATAGGATATGATAGGGATGCAGATAAAAATTCCAAAATTAATGACAAAGCATCTATAGAACCTTTAAAGCATAATAGAATCATGCCCATCACAAACAAGCATGATCAAAAAGGTGTGCATAAGTTTTATAAGGGTGAATGTTTTAATAGCAAAGATGATTTAATTCAGCTCAGTAATAATAATGCCAAACCTCTATTTGAATTCAAAGCTAATACTAAATTCAATAGAAAGAAAACTGAACCAGTAAAATTCACTAAGACAAATTACATAGCTCCTGTGAATAAGGAAATTAGGCAAAATATGAATCAACATAAAGAAATAAGAAGACCTTCAAGGAGATATAATAGATATGAATGCTGGTGCTGTGGTAGGGTTGGACATTTTGCTCTTGACTGTTGGTTCAATCCAACTGCTCCAAGATTCAACTCTGGGAGACCAGTATTCAGACCTATGGCAACTCTCACAGCTCCAAGAATTATTCAACAACTAAATGTTCCAGCTCATACTAACAAAGTTCTAGGACCCAACTTGGTGTGGGCTCCTAAGAAAAAGTAATTCTTTTTGCAGGATTGTCCAAAGACCAATCAGCTTCCAATCTGGTACTTGGACAGTGGGTGCTCTATGCACATGACAGGAACAAAAAGTCTGCTGAATGATTACTCTCCCATAAGGAATGGACCAAAGGTTATCTTTGGAGGATCTGAAAGAGTTGTGCAGGTTCAACACAGAAATTAAAGGAGTTGAATATCAATGAACAACAAAATGAGGATAATGAAGAATCAATTGAGAATACAATTGTATTTAGAGAGGATGAACCTCAAGAAAAAGACAATTATGAAGAACCTACTGCTGCTGAAGAACCACCTCATCCAGAACCTCTAGAAGAACCTACTCAAACAGATGCACCAGATTCTCAAAGGAGAAATGAAAAGTGGAGGATTGCAACCAAACATCTGAAGGATCATCCAAAGGAACAGATCATAGGAAATCCAAATGATGGTGTGCAAACCAGAAGAGGAAACTCAATACATGAGGCCTTGCATCACAGTTTTATTTCCAAAATAGAACCTAAGAAGTTTGATGAAGCAAATAAAGACTCTTCATGGATATCAGCTATGCAGGAAGAGTTAAATCAATTTGAAAGATGCAAAGTCTGGATATTGGTCCCAAGACCAAAGAGACATAAAGTCATAGGAACCAAATGGGTATTCAGGAATAAGCTAGATGAGAATGGTGTGATCAACAAAGCTAGGTTGGTTGCTCAAGGATACAGACAGGAGGAAGGCATAGATTTTGATCAAGTGTTTGCTCCTGTGGCAAGATTGGAGGCAATCAGGTTATTCTTGGCATTTGCAGCTCACACTGGTTTCATAGTCTATCAAATGGATGTGAAGTCAACATTTCTTAATGGAACAATATTGGAGGAAGTATATGTTGAACAACCCCCAGGTTTTATTGACTCTACTCATCCAAATCATGTCTATCTTCTATTAAAAGCATTGTATGGTCTGAAACAGGCACCTAGAGCCTGGTATGAGACATTATCTAGATTTCTTATTGAGAACAAATTCTCAAGAGGAAAGATAGATAAGACATTGTTTCTTAGGATAGTTAAAGGTCACATTATTCAAGTACAAATATATGTGGATGATATAATATTTGGCTCTACTGATAATAATCTTTGCAAGAGGTTTGCAAACCTTATGCAAGGAAAATTTGAAATGAGCAGCATGGGTGAGCTTAAATACTTCTTAGGACTCAAAGTGAAACAGTCTGAGGAAGGAATTTTCATTTCTCAGACCAAGTACACAAAAGAAATTCTTAAGAAATTTGGAATGGAAAATTCCTCTGTCATGAAGACACCAATGGCAGCAAATATGTCACTGGACAAGGATGAAAAAGGGAAACCTATTGATGAAACCTTGTACAGAGGCATCATTGGATCATTGCTATACCTAACTGCTAGCAGGCCAGACATTATGTTCTCAACATGTGTGTGTGCTAGATATCAAGTGAACCCTAAAGAATCTCACTACACTGCTGTCAAAAGAATCCTGAGATATCTGAAGGGAACTCTTAATCTTGGCCTTTGGTATCCTAGAAGCAATGATTTTGAACTAATTGGTTTTTCAGATGCAGATTTTGCAGGATGCAAGGAGGATAGAAAAAGTACATCTGGGACCTGTCAATTTCTTGGCAAAAGATTAATATCTTGGAGTAGCAGGAAGCAGACCAGTGTGGCTATTTCTACAGCAGAATCTGAGTACATCTCAGCTGGAAACTGCTGTGCTCAGCTACTATGGATTAAACATCAACTCCAGGACTATAAAGTTCAGCTAAGTAAATCTCCTCTATTTTGTGATTCAACTAGTGTTATTGCTATAGCTAACAATCCTGTATCTCATAGCAGAACTAAACACATAGAAATAAGATATCATTTCATTAGAGAACATGTAGAAAATGGAGACATCTCAATTGAATATGTTCCCACTAACAAACAAGTTGCTGACATATTTACTAAGCCCTTGGATGAAACCAAATTCAATAATTTTAAAATTGAATTAGGTATGTTAAAAATGGATTAAAGTTATTTTAAATTAAATAAATGAAAATATTGATTAAGCCATATAAGGTGAGTGGAGAAGCCATCTGGCGTCGACAGACAATTCTTGGCGTCGAGAGAAATTATTTAGCATCGAGAGAAATTATTTAGCGTCGAGAAGATATTTGGCGTCGAGAAGACACATGGCGTCGACTGAAGATACATGACGTCAAGCGATCTCAACGCCTATGCGAACATAGCTAGGCCATCTCGACAGGGTAAAATTGAACCATTGGATCAATCTTGTCAAATAAGTTCAGCCCGCGGCTTCTCATCTTCTTGAATTAGAACTCCTATAAATAAGGAAGTCACTTCGTTAGCATATATGTTGTATTTCTCTAAGTTCGAAATTAGCCGACCTAGAAAATCTCTTCATCAATTCCTTCTCTCCTCAATCATCAAAAACAATGCCTCCCAAAAGCAGTGAGTATCTCTATGAAGGAAGTGAGCTTGTTCGAAATGGATTCCAATCAGCTTCTGTGGAGATCAAATCAACAATCGAGTTAATCTACAATGCAGGACTGGAGTTCGTATTGTCTGAATCAACTCTTATTTGGAAACGAGAGGTATTAGAGCTATATTCTAACATAGTAATTGACTCCGTAAATTCAAAGATTAAGACTAGTGTGAATGGAAAGAAGATTAAGATAACTCCATCTAGACTCGCTAAGGCACTGAAACTGCCTAGGCTAAAAATGGACGAAGAAGAGGAAGAGGTGTCCTCTGAGCAGATTAGACTAGCACAAATTTGGTGCGGAATTGACACGTCAAGAGAAATCCCTGGAAGTATTCTAAGAAAAGGAATGAATCCGAAAGGCAAACTGATAACAGATGTGATAGGAAAGGGATTGTTATGCAAGACTGGATCGCATGACAAAATATCCAGAAAAATGTTTATTCTTCTGACAAGGATCATTCATTCTCTAAGAACAGATTGGGGAAGAGTTGTGTTTGACAGAATAGTTGAGTGTATCCAGGTACCCAACATGGGTAGGATACTGTCTCTGTATTTAGTAAAAGTGTCCCCTGACATTTTGAATAATAAACTTGGATCAAAGATAAATCATATGAAGAAAATGGATATGAGAATGATAGAGAGATGAGAAAGAATTTTATCTAACCCTCCTCCAGCAGATTCTTCTCCCAAGCAGAAGAAAGCAAAGAAGCAAAAGAAGACTAAGGTTTCTTCAAGTTCTTCTAGTACATCCTCCTCCAAGAGAAAATCTACATCTTCTCCAATTCATGATCCAAATCTTACAACATCTGAAGATATAGAAAAGAACAATGCAAGGGATAGTTCTCCTGATACTTCTAAGGATGCAAATGAAAAAGGGGAAGAAGAAAGAGGAAGTCTTCCATTATCCCCAACTAGATCTGAAGGGGTTCTGCCAAATGAAAAAGAGACTCAAGATGAGATTCCTGTTCAGCACGATTTCGAACTAAGCAAAGCAGCAATTGAGGGGGATGTTGGATCGTGTGACGCCCTTAGAGGGGGGGTGAATAAGGGTGTGTTTAAAAATATAATTTTTACTTAACAATTTTTAGACAAATTTTACTTTACTAAAAAGGTTACTTATAAATAATTTTAAACCAATGTAATTTTTGTATTTAACCAGACACAAATTTCTAAGATAAAGATTTAAGCAAACAAAATTGCAATTAGTGAAAAGAGCATAATTATATTAATCATGAAATTTGCATACAACAAAAATGATCTTAACAATGCTTAAGATCAAGGCACAATTATGATAATAAAAATACAATAATTTTGGTTTACCAATCCTTCTCCCAAGGATCGGAAGGCTATCGCTTGTCTCTCCCAAGAACAAGCCCAAGCCTATCCTCTAGATCTTCCCAAGATCCAGACGTAGCACACAAGGCCACGATTTCCCACCAAGCCTCGCAAGGACTTGGACGCTCCGCACAAGGAAGCGATTTTCCCCTAAGCCGCGCAAGGACTTAGACGCCGCACGCAAGACGACGATTTCTCTACCAATACAAAATGAAAAAGTATGTGAATGAAAATACAATATGAAAAGAACAACTCCCTAGAGGATCAGATCTCTGAATGGATTGTTGAAGCCTCGAGATGATCGATGATGTAGAAGCACGCCCGATCTCGTCTTCAATCTTCAATCCTTCTTTGCACAAATGGGAGTTGAGGAGGTTCTGGAGCTCTCTGGTTCGTATGCACTCAGGAAGGGACTGGAATTCTCAAAAGCTTGGAATGCACGAACCAAAGGAACCAATTTATAGAAATTCACTGTCGCCTGGGCGACAGTGACTGTCGGAATTTTCCGACAGCGCTAAACTGCCGCTGGAGTGCCGTCGTGGGTGGAGTCGTAGGCAGTTGGTGTAACCGTCGAGCTGTCGCCTAGGCGACATCGATGTCGGATTTCCGACAGTGCAAAAACTGCCGGTCGTGGGTGGAGACGTGGGCAGTTATGGTAACCGCCGAGCTGTCGCCTGGGCGACATCGCTGTCGGAATTCCGACAGCGCAAAACTGTCTTTCGTCGATCTGCCGTGGAGGGAAGTAGTTGTAACTTCTCTGCTGTCGCCTGGGCGACAGTGGCTGTCGGAATTTTCCGACAGTGAAATTTTCCCACATTCAATTTTAGCTCCAGCAGCAATGTGAACATCTCATACCTGTTATCTGCACACCATTAATGAAAATAGAATCAAATACAAAAGGGACTTTGTTATTATCAAACCGGAGGAGTGCGAAACACATGCTCCAACAATCTCCCCCTTTTGATAATAACAAATCCGTATAAAAAGAAATCATGTCTATTTAGATTGTTGATTTTAACCTTTGGTGTGTGCACAAAATTAACATAATATATATTTCTTGAAAATAAATGATCTATCATTAGATGAAAACTCCCCCTAAATGAAAGCTCCCCCTACATATATGCTCCCCCTAAATATATGCTCCCCCTAAATATATGATGTATTGTGTAGGTGAATATTTAGGTGTGATAGATTTGTGACTTTTCTTTTTATACTTTAAATTCTCCCCCTTTTGGTATTAGCAAAAATGAATATTAGATAAAAGAGTAGCTTTTAAGGGAAAGGTAATAGAAAATAGAAATGAATATTAGATAAATGAAGAGTAAGCGAAAGCAATTTGTTGGTAATGATTGAAGTCCATGAAATAATAGGAATATGCCATAGTATGAATAAGCCCATGAAGTGACGGTATAGCCATTAATGAAAGAAAATAACTTAAACATGGGTAAGGTCATTTGAAAGTATCATAGAAAGACACAATAGTGTATAGATATATGGAATATTTTCGGTCCAATTCTCATGAGATGAATGTTTATATAACATAATGATGTGTACATGTGATACTTAGATCAAACATATGAAGTTATTTAATTTACATGATCATTAAAATGTAGAACATAATAAAAGCACATAAAGGCAACTTTGACTTTGAAGATATAGCATAAGATGAATAGAAAACCATGTTACTTTTGTACAAGACACTTTACAATTCTTTCCAAGGTGCTTAACCTCACAATGCTCATTAAGACTTATCAGGAGGGTAAGTAGTGCTTGGTGGAGTATCCTTGTCTTTATTTTTATTTTTTTGATCACAGACGTTGTGATATCTTAATTGTGATATATTGATATATTTTTTAATTGACCAAGGATCTCCGAATTCACTTGAATCGCAAAAGATGGTGTATTTTTTGTTGTGCTAACAAATCAATGTTGAAAGTTGTATTTAAGAAGTGCTATTTTATTATGTGAAAGCAAATATGATCCATGTATATATTAAATAAAAAGACATACGTATTGATAAAAATAAGTGAACGTGATAGTTCATTATGATAGATAAACAATTTCTCATACTTAGAGGCATGCGAAAACAATTTCCAATGGTCTAAACAACTAAGGAGAAGTGTCAATACGATGATAGCTTGGAAATGAAATCATACAAACATGTAAGTCATTTTTTTAAATAAATAGCACATGGTTTGTCATCAAGTCATGAGGTGAAGCATTAATAATGACATATAACTACTGTAGATCATCAAAGGGACCTAAAATTGGAGTTTTGTTAAAATGGGAGCTGTCGGAAATTTCCGACAGTCACTGTCGCCTGGGCGACAGTGAAAAATATAAATAGGGCTGTGGACCGAGTCAAACCCTATTGTGCATCATTTCCTGGAGTTAAAAACGAGAGGAAGGCTGTCGGAAGTCGGCGACATCCCTAGATCTAAGGTATGGGTTTTTGATTTTGGTGTTTTTAACTCAAAAATTTTTAGGGATTTGTGATTTTGATAGTAGAGAAGAAGGAAAATGTAGTTGTCATGTTGATTTTTGATGAATGGTGTAGGTTTTGAAATTTTTGATTTGAAAAATGTAGATCTAGTTTAAAACAAGTGGATCTTGGTGGATCTTTGCTTAAGTTTTTATCTTTGTTAAATTTCTTTTTGATTTGGTGATGAAGGTTTCCATTTGTTCATTTCCCAAAGGATTTTTGTAGATCTAGTTTAGAGAAGAAGGTGGAAGATGATGAATAGTAAAGGATTTGTAGAATATGTTGATTTGAAAGAAAAAAAAAACATATATATATATTTTTTAAAAACTTGATGTTGAAATAACATTTATTTTGAGTAGATCTGGAAGTATATGTAAAAATTTTGAGAGAAAATCACTTGGAGGGCTGTCGGAAATTCCGACAGCCACTGTCACCTGGGCGACAGTGTTCCAGTGCACAATGTGATACCTTGTTTAATCAAAATTTTTGTATGTTATTGCAGAATGGCTTCCAGTTCCAAAGCTCGAAAGAGTACTTCGGAAGATGCACATACTTCATATCAAGTTTTTCTGGGGGTGGAGAAGGCTATTGTTGGAATAGCGAAGTATGTGGAATTTGAGTCGCCAAAGCACGATCATATCTATGATCGGCTTGCGAACGCAGGTATAATTTCAATAATCACACCAGAGGGGTTTTCTTCCTTTTTCATTCGTGAATTTTATAACCATTTGGAAGACCCAAATTTCACGGAATTGGATGGAGGAGTGAGATCAAGGATCCAAGGTCAACATGTGGAAATAACACATGTTGATCTACGAGAGGAATTCGGACTAGTGATGAGTGAGAATATGCCTGATATAGTGGAGAATTATCGAAAGGATAGAGATTGGACCCTTGTAAACATGAGTTTACATGGGAATAAAAAAAAGACCCTTACCACTGAAGTTACCTCACTTACTCCGGATGCGTTCTTAGTCCAAGATATATTAAGGAATTCAGTGATGTTGAAGAGTGGAGACACAAGAAGCATTACGGCTCAGTTGACCCTCTTTACATACTATATTATGGAGGATGAGCTTTTTGATGTGGCGGACTTCATACTCTCCCAGATTAGGTATACGTATAGATTAAAGCATCCAAGATGGGTGAAGGTTCATACGCTGCCAATGGGGGCGTTAATACAACGTGTACTCTATAAGAAGTATGGATGGATAGTGCAAGATGCTTATTTGGATGATTGTTATCGGGAAATATATTATACGGGTTCAATGAAGGTGAAGAAGCCGCAGAGAAAAGCTCATCCGGGGATTGAGATTAGAGAGCCGACGATTTCTAGGGCAGGATCACTACGAGAGTCCATTGATGATTTGCGTGATTCATTAGAGGATCACAAGAGGGAAGTGAAGAAGGACAGTAGTCGAATGCAGAAATTTATGAAGTTTCTCGTCAAAGGTCTGAAGTTGAAACCAACTCCGGAGGAAGAGGCCGAATGGCAAGTTCCGGACGAAGAACCGCCACGCCAATCGGTGAGGCGAACTCGCCGTGGCAAAGCCGTGAGACGAGGACTTCCAGAAGATTGTCCAGAGAGCAGCGGGGCTGGTTATGAAGATTCAGAGTAGTTTTATGTTGCTGCTGCTGCTGGGCGATGTCGGAAAATTCTGACATCCACTGTCGCCTGGGCGACAGTGAACTTCTTTAGATTTCTGTTTTTATTTAAAGAACTTGATCCTTAAGTTTGTTCTACTGTTTTTATGTGAACAATATTGATGTAATATTAATGATGTTGAATTTTTGTTAAGTCCTTTGAAATTTTATGTTTTGATTTTTAGAATTTTGGCTTTTTGTTTTTACATTGTTTATGTTTTGTGATAATAATTTTTTTATTTTATAGGCTTTAAATTGTGATATATTCATTGTGAAATGTCTAGAATGCCCAATTCTAACCTAAGCATAGAAAAACGGGAATCCGGTAACGGCTTAGTGAATATATCCGCTAGTTGATTTTCCGTGCCTATAAAGTTGATTTTTATATTACCCTTCTTAATGTGATCCCTTATAAAATGATGTCGGACGTCTATATGCTTAGATCTAGAATGTAATATGGGATTGTTTGTTAAGTCTATAGCACTTTTATTATCACACTTTAATTCTACACTACTTTGTTGTATGCCAAAATCTTCTAACGTTTGGGACATCCAAAGTGCTTGGGCACAACAACTACCGAGTGCAATATATTCGGCCTCGGTAGTAGAGAGGGCAACAGAATTCTGTTTCCTACTCAACCATGAAATAAGTGAAGGGCCGATAAAGTGACAAGTGCCACTAGTGCTTTTCCTATCTAAAGAACATCCTGAATAATCAGAATCCGAAAAACCATGCAAAATAAAAGAATCATTATGAGGATACCATAAACCTAATTTTGATGTTCCAATGAGATATCTAAAGATACGTTTCACCGCTTTTAAATGTGACTCTTTAGGATTAGCTTGAAATCTAGCACATAAACAAACGGCAAACATAATATCAGGTCTAGATGCGGTTAAATACAATAAAGAACCTATCATACTTCTATAAAGGGTTTGTTCAATTGAAACACCACTTTCATCTTTTCCTAATTTTAGTGAAGTACTCATAGGAGTGTTTGCATGCTTAAGGTTTTCAAATCCAAATCTTTTTAACATATCATGAATATACTTGGTTTGACATATAAAAATTCCATCATGTTTTTGTGTAATTTGAAAACCTAGAAAATATGAAAGTTCTCCAACCATACTCATTTCAAATTCATTTTTCATAATTTCAACTACTTCATTACACAACTTTTCATTAGTGGCTCCAAAAATAATATCATCAACATAAATTTGTAAAATAACTAAATCATGATCAATTTGCTTAATGAAGAGTGTAGAATCAGCACTTCCTATTTTATAATCGTGCTTTAACAAATATTGAGTTAATCGATCATACCAAGCACGAGGCGCTTGTTTTAATCCATAAAGCGCTTTATCTAATTTATAAACATAATTTGGATATTTCTCATTTATAAAGCCAGGGGGTTGTTCTACATAAACTTCTTCTTTTATATACCCGTTTAAAAATGCGGTTTTGACATCCATTTGATATAATTTAAATCTTTTAAAACAAGCAAATGCAAGAAATATTCTAACCGCTTCTAATCTTGCTACGGGTGCAAAAGTTTCATCAAAATCTACCCCTTCAATTTGTGCATAACCTTTTGCAACTAATCTGGCTTTATTTCTAACAATTCTAAATTCATTATCCATTTTATTTTTAAAAATCCACTTAACACCAACTACAGGACGATTTTTTGGTCGTTCTACAAGATTCCAAACCTTATTACGTTCAAATTGATTAAGTTCTTCATTCATAGCTAAAAACCAAAATTCATCATTTAAAGCGGTGGAAACATCTTTTGGTTCTATTTCAGAAACAAAACAAAGGTTTGAAAATAAAACATGTAGTGATGAACGGGTACTAACCCCTTTTGCGGATCCCCAATGATAAGCTCCTTTGGATGATCCTTTGAGAATCTCAAATCACTTGGAGGCACATATCCTTCTCTTTCTTCTTCTTCTCTATCTTCTTCTCCTCTTTCTTCTTCTCTTTCTTCTTCTTTTTCTTCTTCATTTTCTCCAAGTTCTTCTTCATCATTCTCCACCAATGGAAGGGGTTCATCTTCTTTTCCTGTAATTTTCTTTTCTACACATGAAGCAAACTCATGAAACCTAACATGAATCGATTCTTCAACTATTTTTGTTTTTTTATTAAAAATCCTATAAGCTTTACTAGTTGAAGAATAGCCAATAAAAATACCTTCATCACATTTTTCATCAAATTTTCCTAAGGAATCTTTAGAATTTAAAATAAAACATTTACAACCAAAAACTTTGAAATAAGAAACATTTGGTTTTTTAATAAATATTAATTCATAAGGAGTTAATTTTAAAATAGGGCGAAGCATTACTCTATTAATTACATAACATGCCGTGCTAACAACTTCAGCCCAAAAAGATTTTGGTAATTTAAATTCAGATAACATCGTACGGGCTAACTCTTGAAGAGTTCTATTTTTCCTCTCCACTACACCATTTTGCTGTGGTGTGCGTGGAGCGGAAAATTCATGTTTAATTCCTAACTCCGTACAAAAAGAAATATACTTTTCATTTTCAAATTCTCCTCCATGATCCGATCGTATGCGTTTAATTTTCAACTCAAATTCATTTTGGATACGCAAACATAATTTTGAAAATTCTGAAAATGCATCGGATTTGGAGGTTAAAAATAAAGTCCAACAAAAACGAGAATAATCATCAATCAATACAAATGTGTATTTTCTACCTCCTAAGCTAGAAATTCCAATTGGCCCAAATAAATCCATATGTATTAATTGAAGTGGCCTAGTGGTAGAAATAATGTTTTTACTTTTGAAAGATGATTTTGAAAATTTTCCTTTTTGGCAGGGCACACAGAGTGAAGAAGATAAATTCCCATTTAACAAAGGTAAACCTTTAATTAATTTATCTTTTGAAAGTTTTGTAATTAACTTGGCACTAGCATGTCCAAGTCGCCTATGCCATAAATCTAATTCATCATTTTTTGATAGAAAACATTTCAAAGTAGAATTTGAAAAATCAAGAAATTTAATCATATATACATTATGACATCTAGGTGCGGTAAAAACAATTTCATTTGTTTTGGAATTAATAATTTTGCACAAATTTGTAGAAGATTCAAATAAAACATTTAAACCCTTATCACATAATTGACTAATAGAAATCAAATTATGCTTTAATCCTTCTACAAATAAAACATTTGAAATTGAAAAATTTTCGTTACCCACAACACCGATGCCGATGATTTTTCCTTTTCCATTGTCACCGAATGTAACAACTCCTCCTTTCTTCATCTCCAGGCTAAGGAACTTCTCTTTATTGCCCGTCATGTGCTTTGAACAGCCCGAGTCCAAGTACCACACGACTTCTTTGTCCTTAGCCTGCCAACACACCTAGAAAGAAGAGGTGAGTAAAGATCTGGTTACCCAAGTGGTTCCACCCATAATATAGGTAGAAGCCTTAGGCACCCAGATTTGTTTAATTTTGCTTTTTCCTTCCTTCCAGCAAGAGTCCGTAGTGTGACCAAATCTATTGCATTTGGCACAAGTAATGTATTTAGAAGAGTATAACTTTTTTGGACTTTTACTGGATGAGTATGCAGTATTTGATATTTCATTAATTTTAGAAATTTTAAAAGTAAATTTTCTGGACTTTTCACTGTCGCCGGCGACAGTGGTTGTCGCCGGGCGACAGCTTCCAGACGTGTATCCGAGTCCAAACCTTCCAGATCCATGGCGTTGGTATCCTAAGATCATATCTAGTGATCTTCGGCCCATTCCAAATTTTTTCATGGCTAGTATTAAGTCATGAATCTGGTTTCTCATTTTTGTATTCTCGGATACTAGATTTACGCATCTCCGATCAATAGATTTCTTTCCCTCATGGACTTTGGAAATTGAAGATTTTAGATCTCTCTCTAAAATCTCATTCTTTTTAGTAAGAATTTTTATTGTAGAATGAGATTTGGAAAGAGATTCTTCAAGTTCATTAATTCTTCCCAAAAAGTGATCACACTCTTGGCAAGAAATATCTCTTTTTCCAATAGTCTTAATTTCATTTAACAATTTTTTGTTTTCTTTAAGTAAAATTCCATTTTCAGATTTTAGAAGATCATTATCTTTTAAACTTTTTTCAAAAAATTTGCAAGTCTTTAAAAATTCAGAGAATAATTCATCATAGGTTGGAGGAGTTACCTCAGTGTCGCTTTGGACACTGCATTCGTCATCAGATATGACGCTCTTTCCCATTAAGCATATGTTGGCCTCCTCTTCTTTACTTGAGTCGGAACTGCTTGCATCCTCAGACGTAGTATCATCCCAGGTTTCCGCCTTCAACACCTTCTTCGACCCTTTGTGCTTCTTTTCTTTAAGTTCTTTCAAGTACTTTGGACACTTGCTTCGAATGTGTCCTAACTTCTTGCAGTGATAGCACTCCGGTGGCGGTCTCTCTTCCTCCTCATCGCCTTCCTTTCCTTTTTTCTTCCTAAGGGTTTCCTTCTTAAAATACTTCTTAAATGAATTCTTCTCTCCGGATTTTTCATAAATTTTCTAAATTTTTTAACAAATAAACTTTCCTCATCTTCTTCATCCTCCTCAGAATCACTAGTTTCTTCCTTCTTTGATCTTAGAGCCAATCCCTTCTTCCTTGGCTCCATATACTCTTGTTGTTGAATTTTCAATTCAACTTCATGAGTTTTCAAGTTCCCAATGAGTCTCTCCAATTTTAGGGTCTTAAGATCATGTGACTCGGAAATTGCTGTCACTTTAGGATTGAACTTCGGGGGAAGTGATCTTAAGATTTTCCTTACCAAATCTCCATTTGAGAACACCTTTCCTAGCACCTTTGAGTCGTTCACGATTTTTGTAAATCGTGTGTACATCGTATCAATCTCTTCATCTCTGAATCCCGCTGGAACGGGTGCAGACAACACCAACTCGCAGAAGGGACTTCCCCCTCCTGCTATCTTTTCTCGCTCGGCTCGCGGACCTAGCTCGCTCGCCAAGCTTGGGATCGCACTCGCGAGAGCGACGCTCGCCTGAACCACCCCGACTATCGCCGCATCCTCCTGGCACGTGCTCGCCTGCACCGCGCTTGCTGGGGCAGAGCTTGTCGGCACCGAACTCGCCGGCGCGGAGCTCGCCAACACCGGGCTCGCCGGACTGGCGAACAGCACTCGCCCTTCCCTGTCATGTCCTGGTTCAATGGCAACTTCTTTTCCAGCCCTTCCTCCTGGTGCCCTCTCGCCGACTGCTGTTGGGGGAGTGGTCGCCTGAGGTGCCGGGGTCGCAAACTCACTTCACAGAGCCGTGACCGTGAACCCCAAGGTGTCGAGCACCTCCTTCCTGAAATCCGCGAACATCCTAGCCATTGCTTCCTGAGGGGTCTCGGCGAACTCCTCGCCCTGCTCTTCATCTCCAGCCATAACTCTTCTCTGGGACTTTCTTGAACTAGCAGCGCTCCACGCTCACCGCACCAAAATGTTGAAACCGATTTCTCGGTCTCTCGTGGAGCTCGGGGCCCTCACCGAAATGAGGGGCAGCTAGCCCTTACCGGTCCCTCGGGAGAGGTAAGGCCGACGATTTGAGCAAAGAACAAAGACCCTAGTCTCAGCGAGGAGGTCCCTCCACTAACCCGGAAGATCGTTGAGCGCTTCCCCTCCCAAGCCAAAGCTAAGACTCGGGCACCTTGGAGAGCTAGAGAGCCAAAACCAAAGCGACCTAGGGAGAGAAGAGCTCAAAGATAATGAACCGGTCTCTTCCAAGGTGCCCTTCAAGGTCTATTTATAGATTTTGGTTTTGTGGTCTGTCAATAGCCAACTCCCGCTGTCCGTTCTTACTATCCGCACCCCAAATTGGTCTGCTAATAGCCAAACTCCGCTGTCCGGAGGGGCTAACCGCAGACCACCAGGGGTTTTCTGGTAAAAGACCATCCCAATTACCAGCGAACCCGAGACCCTCGACCTGTTCAGCGATCATGAGGTTCACCAAGGCCACCTAGCGAGCTCCTTCGGCTGGCTGGCTCGCCTCTTCCCGGGCTCGCCCCCACCTGTGCTCGCCCTCGGTCGCCTGGCGAACTCCTTCGGCCGGCTGGCTCGCCTGTCTCTACGGCTCGCCCGCTGAACCACTCCTTAGCGGGTCGAGCTCGCCAAAATGGCTAACTGTACCCCAGAAATGGCTATTTGCACCCCAAGGGCCCGGACCTGCCCAGCGAGCTCCTCCGACCGGCTGGCTCGCCTCTTCCCGGGCTCGCCCCCATCTGGGCTCGCCTTCGGTCGCCTGGCGAACTCCTTCAGCCGGCTGGCTCGCCTGTCTCTACGGCTCGCCCGCTGAACCACTCCTTAGCGGGTCGAGCTCGCCAAAATGGCTAACTGTACCCCAGAAATGGCTATTTGCACCCCAAGGGCCCGGACCTGCCCAGCGAGCTCCTCCGACCGGCTGGCTCGCCTCTTCCCGGGCTCGCCCCCATCTGGGCTCGCCTTCGG
Organism: Dactylorhiza incarnata; assembly: GCA_033032865.1. Lineage (NCBI taxonomy): Eukaryota > Viridiplantae > Streptophyta > Magnoliopsida > Asparagales > Orchidaceae > Dactylorhiza > Dactylorhiza incarnata. The sequence goes on from JAWHQI010000016.1 coordinate 322,967, forward strand.
TCGCCTGGCGAACTCCTTCAGCCGGCTGGCTCGCCTGTCTCTACGGCTCGCCCGCTGAACCACTCCTTAGCGGGTCGAGCTCGCCAAAATGGCTAACTGTACCCCAGAAATGGCTATTTGCATCCCAAGGGCCCGGACCTGCCCAGCGAGCTCCTCCGACCGGCTGGCTCGCCTCTTCCCAGGCTCGCCCCCTTCCTGGGTTCGCCTTCGGTTACCTGGCGAACTGGGCAGGTCGGCTGGCTCGCCCGGTCGTGCGAACTTGGAACCCCTTTCCTGGCGAACATCGGGGTTGTACAATGGAATTGTTAAACATAACATCAATATACATAAAGCCAAACTTATGAACTTATAGAAACTTTGCAAGTATATAAAAGGACTATTTTGTTTTTGCATAACAAGACACTTTACAATTCTTTCCAAGGTGCTTAACCTCACAATGCTCATTAAGACTTATCAGGAGGCTAAGTAGTGCTTGGTGGAGGATCCTTTTCAATTTTTTTTATTTCTTGCAAAATTTTTGGCAAAATGTATGTTTTGCATTTGAATTTGCCTCCCCTTTTTTTGAATATTCATATATGTAAAGGATCTCCGAATTCACTTGCATGCAAAAAATGGTATAATTTGAATAAGTGCAAAGTAGCAAAGTTGAAAGTAGCAAAGTTGAAAGTAGCAAAGTTGAAGGTAGCATTTATGAAATGTATTTTGTTATGTTCGAGCAATCATGATGTATGTATAAATTAAATTTTATTAATATGTAATTGCAAAGTAAGTGTTTGTGATTGCTCATTGTCATAGATAAAAGATTTCTTATACTTAGAGGCATGCGAAAACAATTCGTAATTCCTATATGAAAGTGTCATTACAATGATAACTTAAGATTGAACATCATAATTAAGTGTTAAGCTATTTGTACGAAAGATAACACATGAAGAATCATTTATACAAGATGATAAAGAAATTTCCATATGATCATTTATAGAAATAGGTAATGAAAAAGTTAGTGAAGAATGGAAATTTAATTTTTGGGAGCTGTCGGAAATACGACACCTGGATATCGCCATCCGATACCTCCAAACAGATAAAAAAGATGCATTTCGTCTTTCCACTGACACCTCACTTCAGTTTTAGGAAACTTTTCGAGATCTAGAGCTCCAAGTCGCCGAAAAACTTCAGATCTAAGGTGAGAAATTTGGATATTTTAAGTTTTGTTTAGAATTTCTCAAATAGTTTTGTGATTTTGATATTCCTCTTGGTTTTCATAGAGTTTTGTGAAAAAAAATGTAGATCTAGACATTTTAGATCTTGGTTTTCATGGAGTTTTTTGTGGAGAAAAAAAAATGTAGATCTTGATTTTGATATTCCTCTTTGTGTTCATTGAGTTTTTGTGAAGAATCGTTGTAAGAGATCTAGACATTTTAGATCTTGGTTTTCATGAGAGGGTTTAGATCTTGTGATGGTGATATAGAGAAAAAAAATTAGAACTTTGAATTTTGTTTGTATAGGAAGAAAATGATGAATAGTGTTTTCACCAAAGTTTTGATTTGTCAACATTATATAGATGTTGGATCTTGTGATGTCTGTTTGTGATGAAAAAATATATGAATTTGTGATAGTAAGAATATTAGTGAGATGAAATTCCGGAAGTATGATTTTGAGCTATCGGATATCCGACAGAGGGGTATCGGATATCCGACAGGTCCTTTTTTTGTTTTTGTTTTTTTTTTAAATTTTCTTATCTCTCATGCAGATATGTCATCCAGTTGGAGATCGCGAAGGAGTGAGTCAGGAGACGCTCACTCGTCTTATCAAAGTTATCCGGGCATAGAGAAAGCCCAAATCGGAATTTCAAAAGTTGTGGAATTTGATATCCCCCGACATGAACGTGTCTATTATATGCTTGCTGAGGCAGGTATACTTTCGGTCATTATCCAAGATATCTTCTCCTCCTTTTTAGTACGAGAATTTTATAATCATCTTGAGGACCCTTCATATACGGATTTGAATGGAGGAGTTAGATCCAAAAGTCAAGGCCAATATGTGGAGATCACTCCCATTGATTTAAGAAGTGAATTTGGAATAATCGAATGTGAGAATGTTTTGGACATAGTGGAGAATTATAGACTAGAAAGAGATTGGACCCTAATGAACATGTCTTTGCATGGAAATTCTACAAAGAACCTTATAACCACTATGACGACATTGGCAGACGATGCTCGTCTTGTTCAAGATATACTAGGCACATGATTATGTTGAAGTCCGGTGATACTCATAGTATTACGGCTCAACTTAGTCTTGTGACTTATTATATAGTGGAGAACGAATTATTTGATGTGGCCGATCTTCTTTTGTCTATGATTCGTTATACATTCCGCCTCAAAAATCCTGAGTGGAAAAAGGCACACACCCTCCCATTGGGTGCGATTATCCAGCATATTCTATTCAAGAAATACACATGGATAGATCAAAGCTTTTATGTTGGAGATTGTGTCCCGGATATATATCAAACGACGGGTATAAAGAGTAAGAAAAATCAACGGAAGCCGCCTACTACGGAAATGAGAGAGCCTCTTATTGCACGTGGAGGGTCTATGCGGGAGGCACTCGACTCATTCCAAACAAAGTTGTATAGACATATAGATGATTTTCAAGAGCATAGAAGGTCTTTTGAGGAACACAAAATGGAGGTGAAGAAGGACCGGACACGGATGCAGAAGTTTATGAAATTCCTTGTTAAGGGACTTAAATTAAAGCCTACGCCTGCTGAAGCCGCGGAATGGGAAGTGCTGACGGAGGAGGAGCTGCATCGCCAATCGGTTAGTCAGGCTCGACGGAAGAAGACAGTGGTAAGGAGATCAGATTATGATCTTCCAGAAAGCAGTGGAGCAGGCAGTCGCAAAGAGGAGGATTCAGATTGAAAAAGACTTCTGGGAGCTATCGCCATCTGACATCCTACTGTCACCATCTGACAGCTGCCCAGCCCAGATCTCTCTCTAATTTGTGAATTTCTTTTATGAGACATTTTATGTACCCTTTTATTAAAGTCTGTAATAATTTTTAATATTTGGACATGTTATATGTTGGTGAATGTCTATGTTAAGATTTGTTTTTTTTTTAAATATGTAAGGCTATTGTGATGTTTTTAATTTTATAGATAATAAGTAGTGATATAATCAGTGTGAAATGTCTAGGATTCCCAATTCTAGCCTAAGCATAGAAAAACGGGAATCCGGTAACGGTTTAGTGAATATATCCGCTAGTTGTGAATCCGTTCCTATGAAGTTGATTTTTACATTACCCTTCTTAATATGATCCCTTATAAAATGATGTCGGACATCTATATGCTTAGATCTAGAGTGTAATACGGGATTATTAGTTAAGTCTATAGCACTTTTATTATCACACTTTAATTCTACACTGCCTTGTTGCATGCCAAAGTTTTCTAATGTTTGTGACATCCAAAGATCTTGGGCACAACAACTACCTAGTGCAATATATTCGGCCTCGGTAGTAGAGAGGGCAACAGAATTCTGTTTCCTACTCGACTAAGAAATAAGTGAAGGGCCGATAAAATGACAGGTGCCACTAGTGCTTTTTCTATCTAAAGAACATCCCGCATAATCTGAATCCGAAAAGCCATGTAAAATAAAGGAATCATTATGAGGATATCATAATCCTAATTTAGATGTTCCTATAAGATATCGAAAGATGCGTTTCACCGCTTTTAAATGTGACTCTTTAGGATTAGCCTGAAATCTAGCACATAAACAAACGACAAACATAATGTCAGGCCTAGATGCGGTTAAATATAACAAAGATCCTATCATACTTCTATAAAGGGTTTGGTCAATTGAAACTCCACTTTCATCTTTTCTTAATTTTAGTGAAGCACTCATAGGAGTATTTGCATGCTTAAGATTTTCAAATCCAAATCTTTTTAACATATCATGAATATATTTGGATTGACATATAAAAATACCATCATGTTTTTGTGTAATTTGAAAACCTAGAAAATATGAAAGTTCTCCTACCATGCTCATTTCAAATTCATTTTTCATAATTTTAACTACTTCATTATACATCTCTTCATTAGTGGCTCCAAATATAATATCATCAACATAAATTTGCAAAATAACTAAATCATGATCAATTTGCTTAATGAAGAGTGTAGAATCGGCACTTCCTATTTTATAATCGTACTTTAACAAATGTTGAGTTAATCGATCATACCAAGCACGAGGCGCTTGTTTTAATCCATAAAGCGCTTTATCTAATTTATAAACATAATTTGGATATTTCTCATTTATAAAGCCAGGGGGTTGTTCTACATAAACCTCTTCTTTTATATACCCGTTTAAAAATGCGTTTTGACATCCATTTGATATAATTTAAATCTTTTAAAACAAGCAAATGCAAGAAATATCCTAACCGCTTCTAATCTTGCTACGGGTGCAAAAGTTTCATCAAAATCTACCCCTTCAATTTGTGCATAACCTTTTGCAACTAATCTGGCTTTATTTCTAACAATTCTAGATTCATTATCAAATTTATTTTTAAAAATCCACTTAACTTCAACTACAGGATGATTTTTGGGTCGTTCTACAAGATTCCAAACCTTATTACGTTCAAATTGATTAAGTTCTTCATTCATAGCTAAAAACCAAAATTCATCATTTAAAGCGGTGGAAACATCTTTTGGTTCTATTTCAGAGACAAAGCAAAGGTTTGAAAATAAAACATGTAACGATGAATGAGTACTAACCCCTTTTTTGCGGATCTCCAATGATAAGCTCCTTTGGATGATCCTTTGAAAATCTCAATTCACTTGGAGGCACATATTCTTCTCTTTCTTCTCCTTCTCTATCTTCTTCTCTTTCTCCTTCTCTCTCTTCTTCTTTTTCTTCTTCATTTTCTCCAAGTTCTTCATCATCATTCTCCACCGAAGGAAGGGGTTCATCTTCTTTTCCTGTGATTTTCTTTTCTACACATGAAACAAACTCATCAAACCTAACATGAATAGATTCTTCAACTATTTTTGTTCTTTTATTAAAAATCCTATAAGCTTTACTAGTTGAAGAATAGCCAATAAAAATACCTTCATCACATTTTTCATCAAATTTTCTTAAGGAATCTTTAGAATTCAAAATAAAACATTTACAACCAAAAACTTTGAAATAAGAAACATTTGGTTTTTTACTAAAACTTAATTCAGACGGAGTTAATTTTAAAATAGGGCGAAGCATTACTCTATTAATTACATAACATGTCGTACTAACCGCTTCAGCCCAAAAAGATTTTGGTAATTTAAATTCAGATAGCATCGTACGGGCTAACTCTTGAAGAGTTTTATTTTTCCTCTCCACTACACCATTTTGCTGTGGTGTGCGTGGAGCAGAAAATTCGTGTTTAATTCCTAACTCCGTACAAAAAGAAATAAACTTTTCATTTTCAAATTCTCCACCATGATCCGATCGTATGCGTTTAATTTTTAACTCAAATTCATTTTGAATACGCAAACATAATTTTGAAAATTCTGAAAATGCATCGGATTTGGAGGTTAGAAATAAAGTCCAACAAAAACGAGAATAATCATCAATCAATACAAATGTATATTTTCTACCTCCTAAGCTAGAAATTCCAATTGGCCCAAATAAATCCATATGTATTAATTGAAGTGGCCTAGTGGTAGAAATAATATTTTTACTTTTGAAAGATGATTTTGAAAATTTTCCTTTTTGGCAAGGCACACATAATGAAGAAGATAAATTTCCATTTAACAATGGTAAACCTTTAATTAATTTATCTTTTGAAAGTTTTGTAATTAACTTGGCACTAGTATGTCCAAGTCGCCTATGCCATAATTCTAATTCATCATTTTTTGATAAAAACATTTTAAAGTAGAATTTGAAAAATCAAGAAATTTAATCATATATACATTATGACATCTAGGTGCGGTAAAAACAATTTCATTTGTTTTAGAATTAATAATTTTGCACAAATTTGTAGAAGATTCAAATAAAACATCTAAACCCTTATCACATAATTGACTAATAGAAATCAAATTATGCTTTAATCCTTATACAAATAAAACATTTGAAATTGAAAAATTTTTGTTACCGACAACTCCGATGCCGATGATTTTTCCTTTTCCATTATCTCCGAATGTAACAACTCCTCCTTTTTTCATCTCCAGGCTAAGGAACTTCTCTTTATTGCCCGTCATATGCTTTGAACAACCCGAGTCCAAGTACCACACGTCATCTTTGTCCTTAGCCTGCCAACACACCTAGAAAGAGGAGGTGAGTAAAGATCTGGTTGCCCAAGTGGTTCCACCCATAGTATAGGTAGAAGCCTTAGGCACCCAGATTTGTTTAATTTTACTTTTTGCTTTCCTACAGCAAGAGTCCGTAGTGTGACCAAATCTATTGCATTTGGCACATGTAATGTATTGAGGAGAGTATAACTTTTCTGGACTTATAGTGGATGAGGATGCAGTATTAGACAATTTACTAACTTCAGAATTTTTAAAAACAGAATTTCTGGACTTTTCGCTGTCGCCGGCGACAGTGGTTATCGTCGGGTGATAGCTTCCTGACGTGTATCCGAGTCCAAACCTTCCAGATCCATGGCATTGGTATCCTAAGATCATATCCAGTGATCTTCGGCCCATTCCAAAAAATTTTCATGGCTAGCGTTAAGTCATGAATCTGGTTTCTCATTTCTGTATTCTCGGATACTAGATTTACACATCTACGTTCAAAAGATTTCTTTCCCTCATGGACTTTGGAAATTGAAGATTTCAGATCTCTCTCTAAAATCTCATTCTTTTTGGTAAGAATTTTTATTGTAGAATGAGATTTGGAAAGAGATTCTTCAAGTTCTTTAATTCTTCCCAAAAAGTGATCACACTCTTGGCAAGAAATTTCTCTTTTTCCAATAGTCTTAATTTTATTTAACAATTTTTTGTTTTCTTTAAGCAAAATTTCATTTTCAGATTTAAGAAGATCATTATCTTTTAAACTCTTTTCAAAAAATTTGCAAGTCTTTAAAAATTCAGAAAATAATTCATCGTAGGTTGGAGGAGTTACCTCAGTGTCACTTTGGACACTGCATTCATCATCAGATATGACGCTCTTTCCCATTAAGCATATGTTGGCCTCCTCTTCTTTACTTGAGCTTGAACTGCTTGCATCCTCAGAAGTAGTATCATCCCATATTTTCTCCTTCAGCACCTTCTTCATCACTTTGTGCTTCTTTTCTTTAAGTTCTTTTAAGTACTTTGGACACTTGCTTCGGATGTTTCCTAACTTCATGCAGTGATAGCACTCCGGTGGCGGTCTCTCTTCCTCCTCATCGTCTTCCTTTCCTTTTTTCTTCCTAAACGTCTCCTTCTTAAAATACTTCTTGAATGAATTTCTCCTCTCTGGATTTTTCATAAATTTTCTAAACTTTCTAACAAATAAACTTTCCTCATCTTCTTCTTCCTCCTCAGAATCACTACTTTCCTCCTTCTTAGATCTTAGAGCCAATCCCTTCTTCTTTGGCTCCATATACTCTTGTTGTTGAATTTTCAATTCAACTTAATGAGTTTTCAAGTTCCCAATCAGGCTTTCAATATTAAGAGCTTTAAGATCATGAGATTCAGAAATAGCCGTCACTTTGGGATTGAATTTAGGGGGAGAGATCTAAGAAGTTTTCTTACCAAATCACCATTTGAGAAATTTTTTCCTAAAACTTTTGAGTCATTTACTATCTTAGTGAATCTTGTGTACATGGTATCCACATCCTCATCTACCTCCATCCTGAACTATTCGAATTCTGACTGCAATTCGAAAAGCTTTGAGTCCTTCACCTGCGAGGTACCTTCATGAGTAATTTCCAATAAATTCCAAATTTCTTATGCAGTTTGACATGCGCAGGTTCTATTAAATTCAGTTTTATCAAGAGCACAAAATAATGCGTTCATTGCTTTTGCATTATTTTTGCATTTTAATTTTTCCTGGTCATCCCATTTATCTTTGGGTTTCTCCATGACAATATCACCAATTGTAAAAGTAGGATGAGTATAATTTGTTTCAACCATATTCCATACTTCAATATCTAATGATATTAAAAAACACCTCATCCTAGTTTTCCAATAATTATAATCGGAACCCGTAAATAATGGTGGTCTAGTTATTCCTTGCCACTCGGAAAATGCATGATCATGGTGCGCCATAATTCCAGGTGGTTAAACCTTATAAGGAATTAACCTATCTCTGATACCACTTGTTGGATCTTGTGGCGCACTTAGAGGGGGGTGAATAAGGGCAATTTAAACCTTTGATAATATTTGTAAAAACGAAACAATATATGAATATAGAGACAAATAATTGAATTTCAAAACAAGATTTTATTTCATCAAAGATAATGAGTAGAAATGATTCCAATAGAGCTTGGAATCAAAGGCTTACAATTAATAAAATCTCTTGTCTCTTTTCACCGGTCCTTCTCCTAAGGACCGGTTGGCTATAGCCTATATCTTCCAGATATAGACACTAGCCTCCCCCTAAATCAAATCTTGATCTAGACGCAGCACACACGGCGGCGATTTTCTCCCAAGCCACACAAGGACTTGACACCGCACACAAGACGATGATTTACCCTAGACCGCACAAGGATCTAACACCACACACAAGGTGATGGTTTCCCCTAAGCCTCACACGGACTTAGATGTCGCACGCAAGACGACGATTTCTACAATGATTACAAGATGAATGTAAATATAAATGAAATATAAAATAAAAACCCCCTTTAGAATTTCTGGACCAAAGCAGCGAAGAATCCTTGAGAAAATCTGCTTGGAACGCGTGTACAATCTTCGGCTTCGCTCTCTCTTTTATTCTTCAAGGATGGGGATTTTTGTTCTCTGGAGCTCTCTGGACAATAACACTCAGGAAGAAGGCTTGAAAGTCTGAAAACTTGAAATCCACGAAGTTCTGAACCCTTTTAATAAAAAAGAGCTGTCGCCGTCCGTTAGCTAGGTATCGTCAGAATCCGATATCTCCAGAGGCTGCCATGTGTCCCACTAATTCAAAGTTTCTGCGCGAAGTGGAGGTCGTGGTTGAGACGTGGGCTGTCGGATATCTGATAGTACTATCGGATATCCGTTAGCTTCCATAACTGCTGCACGTCTTGGAGTTACGGGAAGATTGTGCAATGTCGGAAATCCGTTACTGCTGTCGGAAATCCGATAGCTCTAAACCGCTGAGTAGAGATCGGAGAATGGAAGAAATCGTGCGCTGTCGGAAATCCGTTAGCTAGCTGTCGGAAATCCGATAGCTCCAATTTCTGGAAAATCGGTATTTTGCTCCAATTGCAAACATGTTATTCTTGCACCTGTTATCTGCACACCATTAATCAAAAATAGGATCAAATACATTCGGGATTTGTTATTCTCAAACCGGACGAGTGCAAAATGCATGCTCCAACAAAACATGTTTTTAGATATCTAATCGGAACATCTAGATTAGGCTTATGGTATCCTCATAATGATTGTTTTATTTTACACGATTTTTCTAATTCAGACTATGCGGCATGTTCATTAGATCATAAGAGCACTAGTAGCACGTGTCATTTTATAGGACCCTCACTCATATCATGGTCGAGTAGGAAACAGAATTTTGTTGCCCTCTCCACCACCGAGGCGGAATATATCGCACTAGGTAGTTTTGTGCACAAGCTTTATGGATGACCCAAACATTAGAGGATTTTCGTGTTTATCTAAAGAACATAGAATTAAAGTGTGACAACAAGAGCACTATAGATCTCACAAATAATCCCGTACATCATTCTAGATCTAAACATATAGATGTCCGACATCATTTTATTAGAGGTCATATCAAGAAGGAACATGTTAAAATTAGCTTTATATGGACGGAATCACAACTTACAGACATTTTTACCAAACCTCTACCCGATGCACATTTTTACATGCTTAGGTTAGAATTAGGTGTCTTAAAAATGTCATTTTAACCCTTATAAAAAGCTATCAAAATTATCTTATACACTTTGTTATATTTGTTTGTTTTTTTGAAAAAAAATCAAAATATAAAAACAAAAACATACTAAAAGAGCCTTCAAATCAACTTCATAATGTCATAAATTTCATCTGTAAGAAGGTCCCTTTATAATACAAATGAATCATGAAAAAGATTTTTCAAAAAGTCAAAATTTAGTGTACTGTCTTGGCATTAAGAAGCTAACGACTGGCGTTAGCCTCTATGCTCTAAAATTTTTTTTGTTCTGTTAAAAAATTTTTGGTATTATTTTATTCAGTATTTTGTTTTTAAATCTTTTTGTTTTATATTTTTTGTTGTTATTTACATCCAAAAATTAAAAACAAAAAATTTAATATATGCTTAAATGCTTATTTCAAGGATGATTATATATATATTGCTTAAAGATTATTTATAATGTTTAATTTAAACCTTCAAGTTTCTTAAAAACATTAGTTTGCATTTATCATGCCTTGAATAATATCTTTAAATATACAAAGAATTTGGTTGTAGATTACATGTGTAGAAATATTTTTACATGCCTCTAAGTATGAGTAAAGTTTTTATCTCTGATAATGATTTTCTCACTTACACTTTTTTGTTAATCAACAAGTGTTTTAATTCTTATTGCATGATTGTGTAGTTTAAGAACTTATTTTGAATCACATAAATAGTTTACCTACACTATATTGAATTCTTTCATGAATTTTTTGTTCTTCATCCACTTGTGATTAGAGAAATGTGGTATTTAGAATATAAATTTATATGTTTGCAAAAACAAGTGAATTTGGTTTCCTTGGTCACAAAAATCAACATCAAGTATAATATATATATATATATGATAAGGAAAACTCTCCCAAAAATTATAAAGTGTCTTGTGCAAACAAAATTTTGACCACTTCTCTTAAAAAATGAAAATCGTTATGTGCATTGAAATTTGTGGAAGTAAAGTTATTTATGTTCAATTCAAGTTATGTTCTTAAAATTACATATTATCATGTGGTTTGATTTATACACTTATATACTTTGACGATACACCTTTATTGAACGCATCATTATCATTTATAATACTTCCACTCATGAGAATTGAACTTAAAGTTTATCTATATTATTCTCTGCAATCATGAGTAAATGCACTAGATAGTAGCGCATGATCTTTACAATGTTTATGTATGCTTGAAATGCAAATTTTATTAACATTGCAAACATATCTTTACTTGATATTTTTATAATCTTGTTTGCTACTTTTTGTTACAAATTACAAATGAACTTGCTACTTTTGTTTCTAAATTTCGAAACATCTACTTATTTGATTTAAAGGCTTATTATATTTTGTACTTACAATTTCTAAAAGATGTTACAAATTGTTTTTGCTGTGTTCACTATTTTTTAAAAAAGTTGTTATTATTCTTACTTAATGCATAACATTTTATAGTGCAACTACTCTAACCCACCTCCCTTTGATTATAACAAAAGGGGGAGAATAAATTGAAGAAATAAATTACAGAAATCTATGATTTAGGGGGAGTACATTAGGAAATTGTTGGGGAAATGATTTATCTTAACCCCTAAAAATGAGTAGAATATAAATTCTAAGAATGAAAAATTAGTCTAAGTAAATATGCGTCGAATAGTATTCGACGCAACGTCGAAGTATAGTCGACATTCCTCTCAGAATGAGTTGAAGTAGCTCTAAACAGAATTCGACGTAACCTATGTCGACGTAACTCTGACTTCTAGTCAACGTATCTAGTGAAGTCGACGTATCTTAGTCGACGCACCTTCCATATTCTCCTCTCGACGTCCAGCCAGTCTGAAATCGACGCTTCTGTCGAATAGTAATCGCCGTACGTCGATTTCTATACCAAATTCAAAACACGCCATATTTCTTTCCTTCTATCTGTAGATCTGAATTTTATGGAATGATATTATTCTTTTCTAGCCGTTTTGAATCAGTCTTTCCTTCTAAATGATTCTTGGCTAAATTGATTAAGTTTATTATGGATATTATTTGAAATCAGAATAATCTCTTTCCTTCTACAGAAATATTGATTATGGAATCTTTTCTCTCTTACCATTTCTCTAACTGTTAATTGATTATTCTTTGAATAAACAGAGCTATAAATAAGAGGGAAGTCAACAGAGAAAAAGAGAGAAGTGATCCACTCTATCCATTTGAAATAGAGGAAAAGCTCCCAAGAGAAAAGTGAGAAAAAGCAGAGAGAAGTGATAGTGTGCTGAAGCAAACAACAAGCCTTCTTCATCCTCTCTTTTTGAAGTCATACTGCTGCAATCTCTGATAGCTCTCTTTGAAAGAGAAAAGGCCTATAATCTCCTTCTCACTGTAGAAGAGAGATTTCATTCACTATTTCTTGTGCTTCTAATCTTCTTGCTAGGAAGAAGATTCTTTCTTGTTTCAATTATTTCTTCTACTTCTTCTTCTTATCTTCATTTCATTTTTAAACAGTGTAAAAGAGTTTTTAAAATCTCTCTTCAAAAAATTCAGTTGTACTGGTTCTAAGAGTCTCCTTATCAAAAGACTCTAGCCGGTTCTAAGAGTCTCCTTATCAAAAGACTCAGTACAAGATAGTGAATTCCTACCAAGGGGGTAGAAGAGTGGACTACCCAAAGTTTTGGGGAACCACAATATTTCTTTGTGTTGTGCTGTGATTTTCATTTTGCTATTTCTTTCTTTATTTACTTAATTCTTGTTGGTGTGTGTGGGAAGCTTAAATCTGAGATTATTACACATATATATATATATTTGATAACTTTGCACAAAATACTTTTAAATCTCTATTCACCCCCCCCCCCCCCCCCCCCCTCTACAGAATTCTAGTGAGGTTAACTGTGCACTTTCAATTGGTATCAGAGGGAGGTTGATCTAAAAAGGGTAACTCCTTGATCAAAAAGATCCTACCTCATATATATATATATTTCTAAAAACTATTTCTCACATGGCACAAATCAAAGATTATGCTTCCACCAGACCACCAATTTGCAACCTTGAAAAGTTTGCACTTTGGAAAACAAGAATTAAAATTTATCTAAACTCTATTGATGGAGAATTATTTGATGTTATTATGACAGGTCCTCCCAAGCCATTCAAGAAGGACTCAAGTGGAAAGGTCACACAAACACTTGCTCCAAAGGCTGAATGGACAGATGAAGAAAAGAGAGCTCATGCATGTGATGCCAAGGCTATGAATATCTTAGTCTCAACCCTCTCAGATGAAACCTTCCAAAAGATTGCTGAATGTGAGTCAGCTAAGTAAATATGGGAAGCTCTCACTAAAATGGTAGAAGGGAGTGATGATGAGAGAAAAGATAGAAAGGCATTACTCATCTCTCAATATGAAAACTTCCAGAAGAAAGACAGTGAAAGTGTTGCTGACATGTATGCCAGATTCAGCCTCATAACAAATGAGTTAAGAACACTTGAGAAGGACATATCTCTCACTGAGATAAATGACAAATTGCTAACCTGCTTCCATAGCTCTTGGGACTCAAGAATTTGGCCAATTAGAGACTCCAGAAGCCAAAATGAAATCTCAACAGATGTTCCGTTGGGTAAATTAAGATCCTATGAACAGTTGTTGAAAACAAGAGCTGAGAAAGAAGTGAAAGAAAAGACTCCTTCACTCTCAAAGGAAAAGAGTATTGCCTTAAAGGCCACTGCAGATGAACCATCTACAAGTGATGAGGAGCTGATCAGTCTTCTGGCCAAAAGGTTCAAAAAGTGGATCAAAACAGAAGGGTCCAGAAGGAGAGATTCAAAAACCAGGTATAACAAAACCCCTACTAAAGAGATTATATGTTACTCTTGCAGGAAACCTGGACACATTGCACCTGAATGTCCTAAAGAACTCAGCTATAAGAAAGATCTGAAAAGAACAGATCTAAAAAAAAGGATTCATTGCTCAATCATGGAGTGATTCAGAATCTGAAGAACCTCATCTGAAAATGACCAAGAAGAGGCTAAGCAAGAGGAAACCTGTTTGATGGCCACTGAGAAGCATGATGAATCTCTGGTAAATATATCTGATGATATAGATTTTTCTTCTACTGATTTTAAAAATAGTTTCAAAGAATTTTGTTTAGATCAAGTCAAATCTGAGAAAGAAATAAAAAGGCTAAGAAATGAATTAAACAATCTCAAACAAATGGATACACAATATAAAAACTATGAGCTCAGTCAAGAACTCTCTAGATCAGAGGAGCAGCTAGATAAAATAAATGCTAAAAATCAAACACTAAAAAATGAGCTAGCAAAGGCAAAAGCCTTTGAAGATTCTCTAAATGGCAGAAGTCAAAAACTCAAGAAAATCTCTGAAAATCTCACTGATAGATTTAGACAACTAGAGTTTAATACTGACTTAGAACCCAGGCCTCAGTCACCCAGCAAACTTGTCTGGAGATATCCTATCCACTTCACTAGGAAGAATAATCTCATAGGAGAAGAATCACAAGAAAATCCAGAAACAACTACTGTTTTCAATAAAAATAATTTCACTATGTATGAAGGAATCCTAGGTAAATATCCTCTGAAAAGAAACAAATTTGTGTCGAATCAGTATCGACGTGCGTCGAATTCTACTCAACGCAACTTAAATAATATGTCGACTCCCAATCAACGCAACCTCTCCTATGCTTCGACTAAAAGAGAACACAGAATGAAGGAAGCATCGACTTCGACTCGACGCAACCTTAAACATACGTCGAATTCATATCGACGCAACCAATTTAACAGAAATATCTCCTTTTCCAAAAAGTCTTCTCAATCCATTTCCTTTTATTATGAATACTATTTCTGCAATATTACTAATGACTGTTGGTATGATAAGCCAACACTCCTAAATAAGAAAGGGTACTCTGAAAAACCAACTTACTCTTTCATTGAACCTTTTTCTGTTGGGAGGAAGGGACCCCAGCTTAGCAGGGTCCAAACTAATGTTTAACATCTTATGTGCAGATGTATCACACATTCAGGCTGGTGTGGTACTTGGATAGTGGATGCTCCATGCACATGACAGGGTACAACAATCTACTAACCAACTTTGAAGATAGACATGGACCATCAGTGACCTTTGGAGACTCTAGCTGTGGGCAAACCAGGGGCTTTGGAGATTTCAAAGAAGGGAAAGTTACCTTCAAGAATGTGGCAGTAGTCAAAGGACTGAAGCACAATATGATAAGTATAAGTCAGATATGTGACAGTGGTAAGTATGAGGTAAAATTCACCACATTGTTTTGTCATATTATTGATGTCAACACTGGTGCCATAGTACTCAGTGGAATTAGAAAAGGGAAAGTATATATAGTAGACTTTAGCTCCACACCCACAAAAGTTTGTTTGTTCAACAATATTATTGATAAAAGTGAATTATGGCATAGGAGACTGGGTCATCTAAACTACAAGACCATTAGTAAACTAGCAAGGAATAACCTAGTCATAG
Source organism: Dactylorhiza incarnata (assembly GCA_033032865.1). NCBI lineage: Eukaryota > Viridiplantae > Streptophyta > Magnoliopsida > Asparagales > Orchidaceae > Dactylorhiza > Dactylorhiza incarnata. The sequence continues at coordinate 338,457 of JAWHQI010000016.1, forward strand.
GCCTACCAAAGGGGAGGTACTCTAAGGATTCTCCATGTAGACCTTGCCAACTAGGAAAACAGACCAAATCATCCTTCAAACCAATTGGTAAGAATGACTCCCCCAGGATTCTCTACCTACAACACATGGATCTCTTTGGTCCCATATCCACTCAGAGCTTAGGTGGAAAGTCTTATACCCTAGTCATTGTGGATGACTATTCTAGATTTAGTTGGGTATTCTTTCCAAGGGCTAAGTTTGAAACCCACAAGATTCTCTCAAGATTCATAAGACAGATTCAATCTGAATTCAATACTCATGTTTCCATAATCAGAAGTGATCATGGGACTGAATTTGAAAATCAGTTAATCTGTAGTTTCTGTGAGGATGTAGGTATCAAACAAAGCTTCTCAGCACCTAGAACTCCTCAACAAAATGGAGTTGCTGAAAGAAAGAATAGAACCTTAATTGAATCAGGAAGGACCTTGCTTGCAGAATCAGGATTACCAAAAACCTTCTGGGCTGAAGCAGTCAACACTGCAAACTATGTTCTAAATAGAAGCCTTATACATAAACTAAGTCAAAAACTCCATATGAACTCCTGAAGGGAAAAACACTCATTGTTAAATACTTTAAAAATTTTGGATGTGCTTGCTTTATCCTAAATAATGGGAAAGATCATCTTGCCAAGTTTGACAAGAAGTCTGATGATGGAATATTTTTGGGGTACTCATCATCCAGTAAAGCTTATAGATGCTATAACAGGAGAAATCTCAAAATTGAAGAATCCATGCACATTATATTTGATGAAACTAACATGCTGTTTAAGGGGGAGGAAACTTCCACCAGTCCTTTTCCACAGGAAAACAGCAGCATAGAGACTCAGCTTGAACATCTGACTCTAAAGAACACAGACACTGGGAAAGAAAACCAGCTACAGGAACCAAGTGAGGAGTCTGAACAAGAAGATGAAGAAGGTTCAGAAAAGAGCAATCAAAACCAACTCTCACAAGAGAACATGGTTCGGGAGGAACAGTTGGGCAATGATCCCATTGTTAATGAGGAAGGAGAACATCTGACAAATCCAAGCAGGACAGGGATCAATATGAAAAATCATCCTCAATCCCAAGTAATTGGAGACCCCAATACTGGAGTAAGAACAAGACACCAAGTCTCCAGTGGGATGATGCTCCAATGCTTCTTATCACAAATTGAACCAAAGAAGTTTGAAGAAGCAAATTGTGATCCTCACTGGATCATAGCCATGCAAGAAGAACTAAGCCAATTTGAGAGAAACAAAGTATGGAACTTAGTTGAGAGACCAAGAAACTACCCAGTTATTGGTACAAAGTGGGTATACAGAAACAAACTGGATTCCACTAGAGTAATTGTCAGGAACAAGGCAAGACTTGTAGCACAAGGATACGGACAAGAAGAAGGAATAGACTACAATCAAACCTTTGCTCCAGTAGCCAGATTGGAAGCAATCAGACTCTTTCTTGCCTATGCTGCTTTCATGAAGATGAAAGTCTACCAGATGGATGTCAAAAGTGCTTTTCTGAATGGTGACCTTCAAGAAGAGGTATATGTAGAGCAACCACCAGGTTTTATCAATCTCTCCTCTCCTAACTTTGTTTATAAACTTAACAAAGCTCTTTATGGTCTTAAGCAAGCACCTAGAGCTTGGTATGAACTCTCTCTAACTTCCTGATAGAAAATTCTTTTGAAAGAGGTAAAGTAGATAAAACACTTTTTACTAGAACCCACAAGAATAAACTTCTGCTTGTTCAAATCTATGTAGATGACATCATCTTTGGCTCAACTCATCCCAAACTCTGTAAAAGATTTGCTAATCTAATGCAATCTAAATTTGAAATGAGTAATATAGGAGAACTCTCTTATTTCTTAGGGCTACAAGTAAAACAAAGCAGTAAGGGGATCTTTATCTCACAATCTAAATACACTAAAGAGTTAATCAAAAAGTTTGGTATGGAATCAGCATCTACCATGAAAATACCTATGGCAACTAATGCCATCATAGAAAAGGATGATAAGGGAAAATCAGTAGATCAAAACACCTATAGGGCAATCATAGGTTCCCTTCTCTATCTAACAGCTAGCAGACCTGACATTATGTTTGCCACCTGCATATGTGCTAGATTTCAGGTTGATCCAAAAGAATCCCATCTCTCCTCTGTAAAAAGAATTCTTAGATACCTAAAAGGAACACCTGAACTAGGTTTATGGTACTCAGCAGAAACCAACTTTGAATTAACAGGTTTTTCAGATGCAGACTATGCTGGTTGTAGAGTTGATAGAAAAAGCACATCTGGTACTTGCCAATTCCTAGGTGACAGATTAATATCATGGTTCAGTAAGAAACAAACCTCAGTCTCACCTCAACAGCTGAAGCTGAATATATAGCTGCTGGGAGCTGCTGTTCACAAATCCTATGGATGCAAAATCAGCTTCTTGACTATAAACTGGTAGTCAATAACTCTAAAATCTATTGTGATAGTTCCAGTGCTATATCCATAGCATCCAACCCAGTCCTTCATAGTAGAACCAAGCATATAGAAATCAAACATCACTTTCTTAGAGACAATGTGGAAAAATGTAAGATAACCTTAGAATATATCCCTACTAATAGCCAAAGAGCAGACATTTTCACCAAACCCTTAGATGAAACTAAGCATACTTACTTCATCAACACCTTGGGAATGCTTGATGGAAGCTTGTAAACATCATTGTTGGGTAAATCTAAAAGAAGTCAGAAAAAAAAAGAGAGCACTTGAAGATACATCGATTACCTATCGACGCACCGTCGAAAAGAACTCAACGCTAGCATTGATTTCTTAACAAACAAAGATACGTCGATCCCTTCTCGACGTTCCGTCGACGTTTTATCGATGCAAATCTACGAACACGTCGACAAGTCACTAGGCTGACAAAAATTCGACGGAGCGTCGACTCCATATCGACGCATGCGTTGACTTCATGATAAAACTGGAAACAAATCTTTCCTTCCTCTTTTGCCGATTGGATTACCTAATATACCTCGATTTCTGTTTCCTTTTCGACGTCTCACCTCCTTTAAATAATACCTCATATTTCATAACTCCTACTCTCCCAAACCGCCAAAAACTTCGTCTTCTACCTTTCTACCTGCATCAATGGCACCGACTCCTGTTCAATATGCCGTCATCCAAGCAATAAACGATGCTCTGGAACAACTAGTGAATGAATTTCAGACACGACTGAACAACTTCTCAAACGAATGTGCCGCCATGCTAACTACCTGTGAAGCCAAACTGTCCAACCTGTCTGCTTCTCTTCCTGAGATTCATGTTCTTCTTAAAGAACAACCTCTGTTGCCAAAAGTGTTTACATCCTTTCTGCAGGATATAAACCAGGGGAACAGTTGCTCCAGAAACCCCCCTATTCAGGTTCTATATTTTCTTAAAGCTCAGGGCTAATTCTTCTCCAATCTCTAAATACTATATCTAAGTATTAAACCAACTTCATTTTTTCTTTTACCATAGGCTCAAATCTTCTCCAATCACTCTGATTACACCTTCAACAAACACTTTGGTGAATCCTCCTCCTACCATACAGAAGGAGACTATGATGTGGATTCAGCATTCAGAGTAGATGCCCCATATGTTTAGGGGGAGATTGTTGCAGTACAAAATATAGAAGTCCAGGGGGAGGAAGAAACAGCTATTTCTGATGACCTAAAAGGGCAAGTCTGGATTGAGGCACCCTTGTGTGTGGAAGAATATCAGCATCACTCTCCTGGCTTCTCTGCTAGCTATATCAAACTCAAGACAGCCCTACTTGAGGATATTCCTCCAGAAGAGTTTGAAGGAGAAAAACATTCCTCAGCATAGTCTACTCCACCAAAGGACATTCTACCTCCTGTTACAGAACAAATTCCCTCTCCTACAAAAGTTCCTTCTCCACCTTCTCCTTCTAAAGAGAAAACTACATCTCCACCTCTGCCTCTACCACCACTTCAACCTTCCTTTCTACCTCCTCTACTACCTTTACCTCCACAAATGCTACCTAGGGAAAGACCAAGAGAACAAATGAAAAGAAGAAGAGAAGTCATCCCTCATTGGCAAAAATTCTCCAAAGAAGAAAGGAAAGACTATGCAAAGGAAAAGAAATACAGAAAGGCTGTTGAGGAAATAAAAAGGTTTGAAAGAATGCCTAATATCACTCCTACCAGTCCTGTAAAGGAGTACCATGATCCTGACATGGAAAAGAGGCATGATGAAATAAGAGAAAGAGAGTTGTATGAATTTGAAGCAGCAATGAAAGAGACAGAGGATAAGAGGAAAAACTGGATGGAAAAGATCAAGAATGGGATGACCAAAGAACATATTCTTGCTGAATCTTCCATCAAACTTCCAAAGAAATTGTTTGATGTTGAAGCATATCAGAAGAAAAATCCTCAGGCAGGGCTTATCCTAGACAAAGGACAAAAGCACAAAAGGGGTGTAGGGTGTTCAGTAGATATCTACATTCCCTACAAAAAGCCTAACAAGCCAGTAGGATTAGACAAATGGCTTAGTTCACCCTGGAAAGGGAAAGGAAAAGTGTCTGAGATCCCCGAGAAACAAGAATCAGAGAAGAAGAGAAAATATAGGCCCAAGGTTGACAACAAGGGACCATCTGAGCCCAAATCTACACAAAAGAAACCTCATAGCATTATAATTGAAATGATTGATGAAAAGGCAGCAATTATCATTAGTAAGGGCTATTCCATAAATGACACCCTTCCTGATGCTGAAAATATCCTGGCAAAGCTGCATACAATTATCAGAAATGTTCAGGAGCATCCTGATAAAGCCAGGCCCTACATTTTTGAAGCTATTGAAAATTTATCCAAGAAACTTTACTCTGCCTTTGTCAACTTCATGTATAACAAGAAGTTCTTAGTTTAAATCTTGTGAAAGACACATACATGTTACATGATTTCTTTTTCTACTTTCTTCTGAGTACTTAACATATTTCTTTCCTCTATATAAATGCCTTGCTGTGTTGATTAAAAACTAATACAATTTCTCCCTGAATAGGGTTAAGACAATTAAGGGGAGATTGTTGGGGAAATGATTTATCTTAACCCCTAAAAATGAGTAGAATATAAATTCTAAGAATGAAAAATTAGTCTAAGTAAATATGCGTCGAATAGTATTCGACGCAACGTCGAAGTATAGTCGACGTTCCTCTCAAAATGAGTCGAAGTAGCTCTAAACAGAATTCGATGTAACCTATGTCGACATAACTCTGACTTCTGGTCGACGTATCTAGTGAATTCGACGTATCTTAGTCGACGCACCTTCCATATTCTCCTCTCAACGTCCAGCCAGTCTGAAATCGACGCTTCCGTCGAATAGTAATCGTCGTATGTCGATTTCTATGTCAAATTCAAAACACGCTAGATTTCTTTCCTTCTATCTGTAGATCTGAATTATATGGAATGATATTATTCTTTTCTAGCCGTTTTGAATCAGTCTTTCCTTCTAAATGATTCTTGGCTAAATTGATTAAGTTTATTATGGATATTATTTGAAATCAGAATGATCTCTTTCCTTCTACAGAAATATTGATTATGGAATCTTTTCTCTCTTACCATTTCTCTAACTGGTAATTGATTATTCTCTTATAGTATTCTTTGAATAAACAGAGCTATAAATAAGAGGGAAGTCGGCAGAGAAAAAGAGAGAAGTGATCCACTCCATCCATTTGAAATAGAGGAAAAGCTCACAAGAGAAAAGTGAGAAAGAGCAGAGAGAAGTGATAGTGTGCTGAAATAAACAACAAGCCTTCTTCATCCTCTCTTTCTGAAGCAATACTGCTGCAATCTCTGATAGCTCTCTTTGAAAGAGAAAAGGCCTATAATCTCCTTCTCACTATAGAAGAGAGATTTCATTCACTATTTCTTGTGCTTCTAATCTTCTTGCTAGGAAGAAGATTCTTTCTTATTTCAATTATTTCTTCTACTTCTTCTTCTTATCTTCATTTCATTTTTAAACAGTGTAAAAGAGTTTTTAGAATCTCTCTTTAAAAAATTCAGTTGTACTGGAGAGTCTCCTTATCAAAAGACTCGGGCTGGTTCTAAGAGTCTCCTTATCAAAAGATTCAGTACAAGATAGTGAACTCCTACCAAGTGGGTAGAAGAGTGGACTACCCAAAGTTTTGGGGAACCACTATATTTCTTTGTGTTGTGCTGTGATTTTCATTTTGCTATTTCTTTCTTTATTTACTTAATTCTTGTTGGTGTGTGTGGGAAGCTTAAATATGAGATTATTACACACATATATATATATATATATTTGATAACTTTGCACAAAGTACTTTTAAATCTCTATTCACCCCCCCCCCCCCCCCCTCTAGAGAATTCTAGTGAGGTTAGCTGTGCACTTTCAGAAATGCATTTATGTAGGGGGAGTATCCACATAAGAGGAGTATGCATGATTATCACGCTTAACATATACTATAAACACTACTCTAATTATGTTTTATTTCTTATTAGTGGATTTGTTATTATCAAAAGGGGAGATTGTTGGAGCTTGTGTTCCACATCTCTTAGTTTGAGAATAACAAATCACACTATATATTTGATCTTGCTTGTGTTTATAATGTGCAGGTACTATAGTTAAATAACCCTATGAACAGGATGCTGAGTAATGAAGATTATCTAAAAAGTGAGCTAATGCCCCCGCGTTAGAGGTTAACGTACGGCATTAACACTCATCAAAAAGGGATGACTTCTCAACGGATCTTGATGTCGAGATGAAAAATAGTTGGTTACTAAGTGACAACGCCAACATTGACACACAACGCACGCTTTGAGTCCACAAACTACAACATTCTCGACGGTTGCACGATTCCAGCAGTTGTTATACACGATCACTAACACCAGCGTTAACGTCTTAACGCCCCACGTTAGCTCCCATGGCTATTTAAAGATTTGGTTTCATTTTGGTCACATGGTCACACATTAAAAATTTCTGAGAGAGTTCTTCATCCCCGAATTCAGAGAGTACTCCCAACACCACTATTGAGGAAGAAGAGTAAGAAGGAGATTTCTAATGGCAAATTTGAAGAAGGATGCTCACTTCAACTCCGACAATGGTCATTGCGTGTCTTCAACATCTCCTTCAGCGCTTTTCAATATAGGGAGTCTTTTGTTCTGATTTTAACTTTATCTTTTTATATTTTCTTGTAACGGTAGTGAATTTGCCGTCTTGCGTGTGGCGACTAGGCTGGGTTCGGTTTAGGGGGAAATTCGCCACCTTGTGTGTGGAGACTAGGTCTAGGGTAGATCTAGGGGAGGCTAGAGACCTTATCTGGGGATAGATATGCTATAGTCAACCGGTCCTTGGGAGAAGGACCGATGAAGGAACAAAAAAGTGAATTTTATTTTGTCGCCTTAATTTCAAGCGTTATTGAAATTATATGTTTGTAATCATCTTTTTGAAATATATAATATTAATTTTTATTATCTCTGATTGTCTGAAAGTGTATTTCATTTAAGATTTCGCAAGTAAAATCACTGTGAATTTTTCTGTAAAAATATTTTCTGGAAAGATAACGCCAGGCGTTAACTATCTAACGTCAGGCGTTAGCGACAGAACCAAAAAGTTTTCTGTTATTATAAAATCTATTAGTTTATCTCAAAAACAGTAAACCCCTAATTCACGCCCCCCCCCCCCCCCCCCCCCCTCTAAGGGCGTCATCAGATCCCACAAGGATAACACTACGGAATCAAATTTTTAATGTCATTGTTTAGGGGCTTATTTTAATCCATAAAGGGAACTAATAAGTTTACATACTTTGATTTCTTGTCCTTTAACTACAAAACCTTCGGGTTGAGTCATAACTAATTCTCCATGTAAGAAAGTAGTTTTAACGTTCATTTGATGAATAATTAATTTATGGATCGATGTTAAGGCTACTAGAACGTGAAGGGATGTAATCCTAGCTGCGGGAGCATAGGTATCCACATAATCTATCCCTTATTTTTGTGCATGGCCTTTAGCAACAAGACGAGCCTTATATTTTTCTATAGAATTGTCTGGATTTAATTTCTTTCTAATTATCCATCTACAACCTATGACTTTGGCACCAGAAGGAAAATCGGTTAGAATCCAAGTTTTATTTCTGGAATAGAATTAATTTATGAGTTTATAGCTTCTTGTCAAAAGGGACAATCAGATGCAGTCATAGCTTCCTCATATGAATTAGGATCTCCTTCAACTAGATCGGTGAAGTAGTCCTCTCCAAAAGTTCTCTCGGTTCTAACTCTTTTGCTTCTTCTAGGTTCATCAATTTCTAATGGATCTATATCAGAGGAAGGTTGAATTGAACTGGAAGATGGTTGAGATGATTTGTCTATTTTATATGGGAATTTATCTTCAAAATAAACGACATCTCTAGCTTCTATAATATTGTTATTTGATATTTCATTAATTAGAGAATTTGTAATAAGAAACATATTAGCACTACTATCAGAAGCATAACCTATAAAAATGGAGTCTAGTATTTTATGACCTATTTTCTTTCTTTTAGGTTTAGGGATTTCTACCTTAGCCAAACACCCCCACACTCGAAGAATTTGGAGATTAGTTTTCCTTAATTTAAATAATTCAAAAGAAGTTTTATCATCATGTTTTGAAGGAATTCTATTTAGGATGAAAGAAGAGGTGAGCAACGGTTCACCCCAAAGATTTCTGAAGCACCAGATGTAACATCCCCAGAACTACTAGATTCCTAAGATGCATTTGGCCATGACAAGGACATGAAATTTCTCTAAGAAACCAAAATGGCCCTAAAACCAAGGTGAATAGGTGAAGATCACCTTGGTGTACAAATATCCAAACTTGACTCTAAGGCTTAAGGCTTGATATTTAAACTTCAAAATGAAATTGACCACCCCATATCCTTCCTAAACACTATAGTAGACTAATAAGACAAAATGGACCCAATGGAATTGGTCAATTTTGGGAAATTAGGTCAATTACCCAAAAGGCCCCAATTTGACCTAATTGAACTAATCCCCTCAATTGACCTTCAATAGGCCCAATTTGATCAAATTGATCACACAAAACCATCTATGACCATTAAGAGATACTAGTGAGCAACATTGACCCATTGTGGTGGACCAATTTTGGGAAATTGGGCCAATTACCATAAAGCCCCAATTTGGTCTAAATGAACTAATCCCCTCAATTGACCTTCAATTGACTCAATATGATCAAATTGATCACCCCCAACACCCAAAGATTACTTAGGGATTCTAATGGGTCCACATTGGACCCATGGGATAAACCAATTTAGGGAAATTAGGCAAAATTACCAAATTGCCCCCAAATTACAATTTTGTCTTATATTCTTCAATTGGCCAAATTGACCTAGCACAACCCTTCCTAAACCCTAAGGGGAGTATATGAGACCTAAATAAACCAAGGTGTACATTAAATTTTGGAGGATTAGGGCAAAATCACCAAAATGCCCAAATTGCCCCTATAAGCAATTATGTGCAAATAAGCCCCATATGGCCCCACCATGGCTTACTTCCCCTTGGAATAGGTCCATTAAGGTCTAAGGCATCAATTTGGGTCAGCCACATTGGTTGGGGTGAGCTTGGGTTAATCCAAACCCATTTACCCCAATTTGGCCTAAATTGGGTTAAGTGAAACCCAAGCTCTAAAATCAATTGGTCTCAACCCATTTAATCCAGACCACAAGGGTGAGGAGGGGACTGAATTGCCTAAGAAACAAAGGAGACTTGAAGGAGGCCAAAAAATGGTGGTGGTCGGCCACCACCAGGAGGGAATTCAAGGAGAATTCATGGATTGGTGACCACTTGGCCACCACTCCCTCTTTTCTTGACTGCTCTCTGCATCCCCAAGAAATGCAGGCCACGGGGAGCTGAGTTGGCAGTTGTTGAGAGGAGGAGGAGGAGGAGGAGGAGGAAATAAGGGAGCTTGTCGGCCATCTTAATGGAAACTCCCCAAATTTAATTCAATGGAGTCAAACCTCCCCTCCCCTGGCAGAAATTCGAGCTTAGGAATTAATTTCCCATGAGCTGGAGGCCTGTAGTTGGCTAGCCGAGGAGGTGTCGACCTTGGTGAAATCGCCAACAATGGCTGGCAGCTAACAAAAACCCCTCATCTCAAATCCTTATCACTATCATCCTCGAAATCACCTAAGGAATAGAAGCCCTAAACTTGGTGAGAAGATCGGGCTGCAGAGAAGGAGAATTCGAAGGAGCTCGCCGGGAAATACCAATGGCGCCCAAGCGCGATACACGGCAATGTCAAGGACCCAGGCATGTATTCCTTATCTCCTCTCCCTGTGCTAGATATCCCTTCTATCCATTTGCAAATTCGTGGGTAAATGGTGGATTCACCATCTTCCCATTTTCTTGTTCCTAACCGCAAAAAAGAAAATGATGGGAGAGCTTTTCCGTCCACCTCCGGCCGAACTCTCACCGCCATTCGCTAGCCTTACCTCGGTCGGAGGTGATGGCTTGGGGGATTCTCAGGCAATGGTCGGAGTTTGTTGGAATCTGGAGGCAAAGTGGCTCCAGGATGGGTTAATCCTGGCCCTCGCCTAGCTAGGGAAGATGAAGTCGAGCCGTCTGATCTGGGGAGATCGGATAGTCGCAGACCAACTATTTTCATTCATGAAAATTATTTAAGTGCTCTAGATTCGGCTGAACTTAGAATTAAATATAGAAAAATAATGGCAATGATTCAGAAAAAATGCCCGACATGAAAAGTGAAGATCTGGTTGTCTACTATTTTTAGAATTTGACCTCATTAGATTTGGAGCTCTGTGGCACCCTGGGCATCCATTTTAGTGTAGCATGTACATAGGGTGCTCTAGATCCTTGGAAATTAATTTATGGAGTTCTACAACTCCAAATAGCTTGAATTTTTGGGCTTGCATGAGTCATGACCTATTACACCTCTGGTAACAATTTGAGAATTTTTAAAATTAATTTTCTTAAAGTTTATTTGAGAATTCAATTAAGCTTGCATGTAATAATTATGGGGGCTAGTGACTCCTAATCACCTCAAATTTGGGTTGAGGGCTTAGCCTTATCATAATAAGGGTCTTGTAAAAAATTTAGACCAAATGGACATGTGCAGGTTTGGGAATTACCATATCCATGTAGGTGTAGTGTATGAGAAATGGTGTGCATATACCACCCAAGTTGAATTTAGTGGATTTTGGAGTTCTACAGCTCTAAATAGGATGAAATTTTGTACATGCATGAGTCATGCCCTAACTCATCCCCTACCCAAGTTTGGGAATTTTTGGGGCATATTTTTCTAAAGTTTTTGTAGAAATTAAATAAATCATATATAGTGCATATTATAGGTTATTTTGACTCAAACCACTCCAAATCTCTTTTGGGAGGTTGGTTATATGTATATTAGTCACTGGTAAAATTTTTGGCTCAATTGGATCCTTGCATATGAGTAGATTCATATTTTAATGAGTCATAGAAAACTTTCATTTAGGTCACACTAAAGGTTGTTTTGGCCATAGTAAAATAGATCTTTTGCACTCAAAAATTGAGGCCCTTATATGCCTTAGAAGGAAAATAGGCAGATACAACTCTTATAGGCCTTTTTGTCTACTATCTGTAGGAAGTGAGATCACATGATTTGGTTCCCTACAGCTCTCTGTATAGTAGATTTAGTAAGGATAGTCCTAGAGAAGGACAGATCTTAAATTGTAAATAACCTTTATATAATAGATGATATGAGCTGAAAATTTAACCATGTGTGTATGCAACCTAGATCTACTATGTGCCAAAAAAATAGAATTTTTGGGGAACATTCTTCTAAGGTTTTAGTAGAAATTTAATAAATAATATAAGGTGTATAATATGGGTGATTTGGACTCAAATCACTCCAAATATCCTTTGGGAGGTTGGTTATATATGTAATAGCCTCTGGTTAAAATTTTAGGTCATTTAGACTCTTGCATGTTGGTTTATTCCACATGCTAGTGTAAGGGAAATTTGGTGTGCATATAACATTACCATGTAGCATTAGAATTACATGAGAATTTATAGGTTTTCCCTTGGTCAACTTTCATGAAATTTAAAACATGCACTTAGGACCATAGGACAATACTCTATAGTAAAAATCATCAACCTTTGGGTTAATTTCCCTAGGAAAGTTGATTTCATATGATTTGGTCACATAGACCCCAAGTGAGTAATTATAGGGTCAAAGCTTACTGAAATGCTATGAAATTTTGTACAATGTCATTTTATATCAGTATGAAGCTATGAGAATTTTGTTAGAATTAATCATTGAGCAAATATCATACTCCAATCACAAAGTAGAAATTGAGCTTATAACTTGAAAAATTAATACCATAAATTATGGTTGCTAGATTGTTATAGAATTTTGTATATAGATCTTTTATATGAGTAGGAAGCTCTGGAAATTTTGTTAGAATTAATCATTGAGCAAAAAACATACTCCCTTCACAAAGTAGAAATTGAGCTTATAACTTGAAAAATTAATACCATGAATTATGTTTGCTGGATTGTTATAGAGTTTTGTATATAGATCTTTTATATCAGTAGAAAGCTCTGGGAATTTTGTTAGAATTAATCATTGAGCAAACAACCTACTCCCTTCACAAAGTAGAAATTGAGTTGATAACTTGAAAAATTAATACCATGAATTATGGTTGCTGGATTGTTATAGAATTTTGTATAAAGGTCCTTTTATATTAGTATGAAGCTATGGTAATTTAATTAGAATTAATCTCTGAGTAAACTTCATACTTCCTGCACAAAATAGTATTTGGACCTATAGCTTCAGAAATTAATTCCATGAATTACGGATACTGAAATGTTATGAAATTTTGTACAAGGTCCTTTTATATCAGTATGAATCTATGGTAATTTTATTAGAATTAATCTCTAAGTAAGCTTCATACTTCCTTCGCAAAGTAGTATTTCGACTTATAACTTGAGAAATTAATTCCCGGAATTACTGATACTGAAATGTTATGAAATTTTGTACAAGGTTATTTTATATCAGTATGAAGCTATGGTAATTTTATTATAATTAATTTTTGAGTAAACTTCATACTTTTTTCACATAGTATTTGGACCTATAATTTGAGAAATTAATTCCCTGAATTACTGATACTGAAATGTTATGAAATTTTGTACAAGGTCCTTTTATATCAATATGAAGCTATGGTAATTTTATTAGAATTAATCTCTGAGTAAACTTCATACTTCCTTCACAAAGTAGTATTTGGACCTATAATTTGAGAAATTAATTCCATGAATTACTGATACCGAAATATTATGAAATTTTGTACAAGGTACTTTTATATCAGTATGAAGCTATGGTAATTTTATCACAAAGTAGTATCTGGACTCATGACTTGAGAAATTAATTGCTGATTTATTATTGCTGGAATATCATAGAAATTTGTACATAGACCTTTGACATTAATACGAATCTCTGGAAGTAAAATGATCTCATACTTAGTTAGTATTCATATAGTCAATCTTGTAGGGCACATGGTTTCACTTAAAGGCAAACCGGTCTGCAAATAGTAAAATTTGATTTATGTGATTTAGACCACTCCAGACCATCACCTATGGAATTATTAACTCAATGATCATTATGAAGTCATAGATTGATTAAAGGATTAACCATTAGTGACATTTATTAGAAGAAATGGGTTGGGTGCGTTTAATAAAACCATCAATTCGGGAGTACGATGATATGATAAGAGGATTGAACCGTTAGCAAGTATAAGTATGTTTAATGTATGAATTGATACCTTAAGTAGGTAAGGAGTGATCCAGCAGGAGGTACAAGTTGTGATTGAGAGATAACACAAAGAAATAGTCGGTCACTAGGGAAGGTAGGGTTCTATGCTCAATTAAACACCGACACTTGTCTTCCCGAGTCAAATTGGTAATTCATCTTAGGACTTTAGAGCAATTAGAGAGCAAGTGGGCATATAAGAATGGGTAGCCACCAAGAAGAGTAAATATCCTGGAAAGGGGGATTTGAGCTTCAGCCACCATCGCATCCCCTAGTACCATTATGTGCCCTTCACCGGGTAACCCTCGGGATGTTCGGGATTCACCCTTAAATTCTAAGTATAACTAAACGATAGATAAGAGTAATTTAAGGCTTCGTTTGGGGGGACTTATTTTCTCTGGTCAAGCGGTCACGACCGCATGAACCGGACCTTAATTAAGGTCATGTTCATGCAGTCGTGACCGCTTGACCGGTGAAAATAAGTCCCCCCAAACGGAGCCTAAATAGGAGAACTTGATAGGATAATCCCCGTCCCAAATTTGGGACGGATTAGTATTGCTCAAGTAAGGATGAGTTAAGTCCTACGAGCGATAGGCTCGGTATATTAGAAGGATAGGTTAAGTCCTGCGAGCGATAGACTCGGTATATTAGAAGGACGGGTTAAGTCCTGTGAGCGGTAGGCTCGGTATTATTGTTAAGTACTGGGCATGAGCCCTTTATTATTGTTATCTTTTTATTCAGTTACTATATGTGGACTATTATTCTAAGATTTATATATCATGTAATGTGGACTTGAACTCTTATATGTTCGTGTGTACATTTTTCTAGCTTAATCCCGGCAGAATCTTCAGATCTAGAAGTCATTACAGATTTTTGAAATTTAAAATACATACAATAAATAACAGTGCATGTAAATAAGAAAACAGAGAAAATCATTTTGATAAGTTGATTTTATTTATCTTGTTATTATTGGACTTCTTAAGGTATACCCAATGAAGGGCTCTCACTGGTACTAGGAGGTTTTGTGAGATGATAGCCCAACACGGCCCTTTCGCAAGAGATTATGTGATATGATCTGCAATTTCTTTAGATTGTTGGAATAATTTTTCTTATATTCCTATTTTGTATATAATTTTCTAAATTTGAAAACACACATAAAATAATTGCATATTTTAAAAACCCAGAGTTTGAAATAGCGAGTGAGAAATAAAAATGAATCAGAACACAATATATATATATATATATATATATATATATTAATATAGGTTTAGAATCGAGCCTAGGTAGGGCGTGTGATCACTGCCCTAAAGAAGTTGCACCACCCTCTGACAGGGCTTTCGACCGATGCTCACTCCTCCAAGGTACAATACCCGGCTAAATCCCCAAAATTCCGATGTGCGTGGGCACCGAAAAAGCACAGAGCACCCGAACTCTCACTTTGTACAACCCTCATATTTTCTGAGTCTGTGTGACCCAATGCGGATGAGTCAGGATAGAGAGGGTGACCATGACGCAGAAGATTGGCCAATTGGAGGCCGTCGGGACCAAAGATGCAGTCCCAGGGGGAGGAAGTGGACCGGAAGTCCACTTCCTGGACGAGTGGACCCAGTGGTCCACTCGCCCAAGCTGGTGGCGAGTGGACCTATGGTCCACTCGCCCAGGGTGAGGGGCGAGTGGACCTATGGTCCACTCGCCCCGGGCACTCAGGGGAGTGGACCATGGGTCCACTCGCCCCTGAGGAGAGTGGACCAAGTGATCCACCCGCCCAAGCCCAGGCAGTGGACCATTCGGTCCACTCTCCTGACCCCCGGCAAGGGGGGGAGTGGACGTCTCAAGCTCCACTCGCCCCCCCCCCCCCCCCCCCCCCCTCTTGTTTTGGTCGTTCAGGTTAGTTGTTGAGCTGCGGATAATAGATTTTTGGCTATCTGCAGCTCAATTTTGGGAAGTCTATAAATAGACCCTCCTGGGCACCTTGGGAAGGGATGTTGGTACCCCCCTCCCTCATGTGAGTGTTGTGAGCAAGCACTACCCTTCCCTCCCCCTGTCATTGAAGGTGGACGGTGAGGTGATCCTTAATGCCCTCCAAGGTGCCCAGGCTCAGCATTGGCTTGGGAGGGGAAGTTCCTTGTGAGCTTCCGGGTATGTGGTGGGACCTCCACGCTGCAGCTTAAGGGGTCCGTTTATGGACTTAGGTGTTCTTCAAGGGCCAAGTTCTTCGGTTCTTAGTGACTGGTCAAGGATCTAGCTCGGGTCAAGTAAGGGTTAGCTGCATCTCCCTTTCGAACGTCGAGACCAGTTCTCTGGTTTCAACATTCTGGTGTGGTGAGCGTGGAAGCAGCTAGTTCGGAAAGCTCTGAGCAAGTCTCATGGATGGAAGCGATGAGCTGGGGGACTCACCCCCCCCCCCCCCCCCCCCACCAGCGAGTGCGTGAAGAAAGCGGATTTTGAAGAGTTCTAGGAGTCGGTTCTAGAGCTCATGCGGGTCGCACTCCCCCCTCGTGGCGAGTGCTCGACCCCACCTGCGCCTGTGCTCGCCTTGCCTTCTCCGATAGAGACGGGGCAAGCACGTTGGCAAGGGAAGGAGCACGTCGCACTCCCCCCTCGTGACGAGTGATATATTGAAGATATACAATCCTCCGATCTTAAGAACCAGAATTTACGATTTCTCCAAAGTTTATAGTCCCAGTTAGGAAGATTCGGGAATAAGGGGGACAAGTTTGATTTTCGGATATAAATGGTGGAATTTCTCGAGGATTAATGGGTTTTAATGAGTCACCCTTCATGTTGAAATCAATTTGTGCCAAAAACTTGTCTTGATAAAAAGGGGTTTTACCCCCGTGAGTTGCGAAACAAAGGGATTTGGAAATTGGTTGGGAGTCATTTTGCGAACATCATCTTAAACTACAGACGTATGTTCCTCAAGGAAAGCTTGGAAGATATCTACATTTATTTAACGTATAGAAGCGTTAACCTACGTGTAAGAGAATCGTATAGGGAAGAATCAGAATAGACAATGACGATCGGTTAAATGAGCAAAGTATTAAGTAAGCATGATTCGTGAATATAACCTGATAAATGTAAGTTGAACTTGAAGGATTTCGGTGCCATCTAGCGCAGCAAGATAGTATAAATTAACCCGGTAGGATCTTATGTATTACAGGTAGATCCTCCTTCAGGGAGTGTAGTGATTTTATTAACGCCCACGCCTAGTTAGCTTGTTTTGATATTTTAAGTATCTATTTCCTATTTATTGCCGGGATGGAGCAAGTAGAACCCACATCGTGATTAATGGCACGAAGGTCTGAGCGGCGGGGTAAACCTTCAATTAACCCCTAGTGGGAATATTGCCGACAATCTTAGCAAGTAATAGTAGAAGTGCAATGAGAAATTTTGGTAACGAATGTTGCTCCGGTTTGAGTTCTCATACAGTAGAGGTCCGAGTTCTTCCGTGGAAGGAGATTCTGATGTCCGATTATTATAAGAGGAGCACACTTGGGAGCCCTTGGACCTCATGCGGGAGCGCTACCCGGGACTCTTTACCTCAGGTACGGTTTAATATTGTAAGTTATATTCCTTTATGTGCTTTTCTTGCATCCCGTAGACCCAAACTAGAATTTCGAGGACGAAATTATTTTATTGTTTATTGGGATTTGTAACATCCCCAATCCTATTAGACCCTTAGTGTGAGAATGGGGAGCTCAAAGGGTGGGATGAGGGGCCTTGAGGACCCCTTAGGATGAGAATTTTGCTAAGGCACACCTAAAGTCCCAATCAGATAGGACCCAAGCTACTAAGGAGGGCCAATTGAATACCAATTTCCCCAAAATGAGACCACCCTTAGTCCCCTAAACCTTAAGGAAGGGTGATGGTGTGATCATCACCCCTTAGTGGGGCTCAATTCCATAGGTTTAGCCCAAAACAACCTTAGGTGAACATGGACCAAACCAATCAATTAAGGGGCAAAATGGTCAAATCCACCATCTTGTAACCAATTTAGCCACCCAATGGCCAAATTGATCTCACACCTATATTCTAAATATAATTTTGAACTTAAAGGTCCCAAAAGCCCCATCATGGGGTATCTAATTGCCCTTAAATTGGGCCAATGCCCTAATTAGGGCACTTTAAGGCCAAAAACCCAAATCAATCAATTGAGGACCAATTAGCTTTCTGATGATCAAATTGATCTTCCCCCTACTATCTAAACATGATTAGGGACCCCTTGGACCCTAAAGACCCATCATAGGATGGTCAACCCTCTCCAATTTGGTCAAAATCCAAATTAGGGCAAAAAGGTCAACTCAACCCAAATGTGGTCAATTTGCTTTCAAACCTTAAAATTGACTACACATCTAGTCTTTAAACATCATTAGGGATCTAAGAGACCCAAAAGCCTCATCATGGAAGGGACAATTTTCCCCAATTTGGCCAAAGTCCCAAGGAAGGGCATTTTGGGTAATTCCACATCTTTTGATCAAATTGGACCAAAGGGGGGCCCCACCATGGGTCAAGCCCTATTGGGTGATGCCATGGGACCCATGACCTACATGGGGGACCAGTCAACCCAAATGGTCAAGACAAAGTCAACTCAATTGGGCTTAAACCCAACTTGAGAGGCCTAGCCCATTTTCCCCATTATAATGACCTAAGTCCTAAGTTAACTAATCAAAATAAACTCATAAGGACCAGGTGGAGTATGGCTAAGGAAGATTGGGCTAACCCAAGCTAACCCAAGTGGGGGATTGGGCTAAAGGAGGGGACAAAAAGTAAATTGATAAAGCAAAAGCTTCCCCTCTCCCTCTCTCTCCTCCCAATCAGCCTTGGGCTCTTCCCTGAAGGGAGATGAGTGCTGAGGAGGAGTTGGAAAGCTGGTGAAGGCAGCCTTGTCGGCTGAGGTGGTGACCCCGTGACCCCCAGCTTCAAAACTTCCAAGGCCGGCCTCCTCTCCCCATTTAAACCTCTCCACGAGCTCCAGAAGCTCCTTGAAGTCGGGTTAGAGCTTTGGATCAGAGAATTCGGTGGAGGATCGAGTGTTGTAGCAAGCTCGTCGGAGACGGAGATGGCAAACCGCCGGAACACTCGCCGCCCAGCTCGTTTCCAGGTTCGCTTCCCCCCCCCCCCCCCCCTCTGACTGTGCTAGCATCTAGGATCGTTAGGAGTCGAGTTCGAGCTCAATTGAGCCGAGTTCAATTCGTATTTTCCATGGTTCTCGCCGTTTGGGTTTCTTAGTAGAACCTCCGAAAACCGCCTCCTCCGGCGACCAATCCACCGCCAATCGATCGGCACCACCTCAACGGAGGTGGTGGTGGCGGTGGCGGTGGCTGGCCAGGGAGAAGGAAGGATGGCCGGGATTTCTGGTTCCAAGCGGCTCCAGGATGGGCCGATCTGGGCCGTTGGCTCGAGGAAGACGATGAAGGAGCGCCGCCCGATCCGCTTTAAGATCTGTGCAGATCAGCGCCTTAATTAATACATGGCCTTGGTGTGCTGTTAGCAGTTTTGTAACCTTTTTTGTAGCTTAATTTTGAAGGCCTTAGAGACCATAAATCAAAAGGTTGCCTGAGATAACTTTTGTAGATCTGGAAGTCTAATTTCATTTGAACCTTAGATCAAATCATTTGGAGTTGATTTGACTCCTGTAGAGCCATTTTGCTGAGACTGGTACAAAATAATTCCCACCACTAAAACAACCATAACTCCCATTTGGCTTGGAGTTTAGGGCTGAAATTTTAAACCCTATTGTAACTATCCCTGACCTATTTTGTGCCCAAAAATCATAATTTTTGGGGCACATTTTTCTATAGTTTTTGTCCAAACATTGAAATCGAAACTTATGATAATTAGGTGGCCAAACCCCCTTGTGGGGCCCCCATATTAGGGTGGGGTGAAGTTTAGGCTATGTCCACACACTGTTAAAAATATTGGGTCCATTTAACCACTCCTTGTGGGTGAACCCTCTTTGGAGTGAGGATGGCTTAAGGGTTTGTGTATGTTGGGCTAGGAATTTTACTTAGCTTAAGGAGCCAAATTGAGGCCCTTAGTGGCCAAATCATGAAAATGGTGTGAGACACACTATTGTAGCCCTATCTGTCTAGTTTCATTAGAAACTAAGATTTTGGCATTTGTAGGTCAGTAGACCCCAGAGGAGCCTTTTTCCTAGGACTGGTCCTACACTAGGTCAGAACATTAGAAAATTTACCTAGGTCAAACCCTTCAAGCTTTGGAGCTATGCTTATAACCATGGGTTAGTATACCCTAGGGGCACCCCCTTCCAAAGGGGCAGCCCTTGGTGGTCACTTTTACCTAGGGTTTTTGTGGAAGCTAGGATATTTAAATTAAGTTGATTTTTGGAGCATATGATGTCCAAATGGCACCAAACTTTGGTAGCAAACCATTTTGTACATGAGTAGTGCCTACCTAAAATTTCACTCCATTTGGAGTTGATTTAGTATGGAAAATTGGAAACCCTAATGAGGGCCTTTAAGGGTCAAATTAGGGTTTAGGTCATTTTGAGGAGTTGAGTGTGTTAGCCTCCTCCCATCATGTTGGATATGTGGGTATGGATATGCAAATGCTTGGGTCACACCCTAATGGTCCATTTGGAGTCATTAGGGTGATGTGACCTAATACCCTAAAAGGTAAACCCTTGAGGGTACAAGTTGAGTTTTGTGAAGAACATAGGATCAAATGCTCTTGCCATGGCTTGGGACTTTGTAGATATGGTTGTAGGAGCACAAATTGACTTAGTAAATTAAATGAGAAGTATTAGGGGTATTTAGGTGTATTTCTTCCTAATAAATGAAAGTGCCCCCTTTCCTTAATAGAATAAGATGCAAGGTCATGTGACCTTGTATGACTTTGTTAACACTATCAGCGGATGTATTAGGGTGAAATGAGGTTATGATAATTTTGTTATGATTTGTTGAAGCATTATTCTTTGAAAGAGAAGCTTTAAGTGCTTGCTAGCTTAAGAGTAATTAATCCTTTAAAAATATCAAATCATGGGGCAATGAGATGATACTTGGTTATCTGTAGTCTTAGGTTAATATATGCCCATGCTAATTGTTTGGAAGCATGTTGAATTATATTTCTTGTACTTCATGTGGAAAGTGAAATTTACATCACTAGTGTAATAAATCCTTTTAAAAATACCAAATCATAGGGCAATGTTATGATACCTTGGAATATTCATTTTATGTCAATATGAGCCCATGATATTTGTTTGGAAGCATGTTGAATTACATTTCTTGTACTTCATGTAGAAGTTGGATTATTCAACCCTTGAGAATTTAATCCATTTAAAATATCAAATCATGAGGCAATGTTATGATACTTGGGAATTTGTCATTTTTTGTTAATATGTGTCCATGACCACAGTTTGGAAGCTTGTAGATTTATATTTCTTGTACCTCATGTAGAAATTGATAATTGCCACCTTTGGATGTTTAATCAGTTTAAAATATCAAATCACATGGTAATGACTCAATAATTTGGCAGGGGACTATAGGTCCACATATGGACACTTGGTAATTTTTGTACAATTTTCAGAAGGGAATTACTATTTTTCTTAATTATAGTGGCATTTTGGTAATTATACAATTATGATGATTCAGTAGGCCAAATGACACCCTAGGGCCATGATAATCAGTGAACCACCATGATATGGAATATTATCTTAATGATAATTCTCATGAATCATGTAGAATCATTTTGATGGTAGTTCATGTGTAATGTAACTTAAGGCTTTAACTACTTAAAATTATATTAAATACTAATTTAATATGGAAAATTATGGAAATTGGAATATACCTTACTAAGGTCAGTGGGAGCATAGGATAATTACTGGAGACCTTGGTGATGAGTTTTTAGAAGGGTTCACTTATGGGGTTCATGGTTAGTTCAAATTAGTTGTCTGCGTTTAGTAAAAACAGAATTTTGAGGTTTAGACAATTCAGACCACTAAGTAGTGTTTAGAAGTGGTATACAATCAGTAATTGAGCTATAGCACACAAGGATTCAGGGCATGTCGATCCTAGGGTTGGTTGTGCGGTTGTGCTAGAGTCAACGTAGGAGGAATGTAGGTACGTCCAACCCATTTGGGTGGGACGGGAGATGAGCTAAGTCATTTTAACTATAGGAAACGAGGAAGGGTGAACCGATTGTTAACCACCAACTAAAGTAAATGTCTTGAGGAGGATGGTGGGGTTGAGCCCATTGCGTCCCCTAGTACCGCCGGGAACCCTTCACCGGGTGGACCGCAGGAAGTCCAGGACTTACCTTAAATCACCAAAGAAGTAAACTAAGAAATAAGTAAGGAAACACGACCAATAATACTAAGTGTCTTGAGAAAGGGAACTTTGGGGTGTCATCCCACTATAGTTCCTAGCACCGTAGCGAGCCCCTTACAGGATAACCCTCGGGAAGTCCAAGATTAACCCTAAACTGCAATAACATTTAAAGTAGGCAAGAGTAGTCATAGTAAGGTAAGATTGGATTCATGTATCTCCTCCCAGTTGCGGGAGTGGCAAGATTGTGGTGCTCGGTTAGACGAGCGGGAACCTCGAGGGGATGATTATCCTGGTAACTTTCTGAGAAATGTGGCAGGTCTTCGGTACTAGGTAGGTCGTCACTCCGACCGCGGTACGTTGACTTAGCGGGTGTGTAGAGGTCTAAGGGGCCAGCTTGGCTGCATGTCGGGACGACAGTTCCCCGAAGACACCTCTCACTTGGCTCACAGTCTGGTGGACTCCAGCAAAGAGTACGCAGAGCTCCGCGGTTGTTTAGCATCGAGGCGTACGTGCGGTCTAGGCCTGGTAGAGTGTATACCCGCCTAGGAGTGGACAGCCCGGTCCGCTACCACCGTGTGTCACAGCGGTTGGTACCCAAGAGGTTGGCTTCCTCTCAAATGGAGGGAACTACAAAGGTCTATGCGCATAGAGTCGTGTGTGTGAGTTCATTGCATAATCATTCATAGCATAAGCATAGCATACGCACTTGCAGATCCTCATCATATAAATTAGTACGGGCTCTTTTATATGATTCTTGGAAATCCTAACTTATAAGTTTGTATGGGCATTCATATAAGTTAGGGTACGAGATTGATTACTTGTCGCTACTGTTCTTACTGCTTTGCTTTACCTGCTTTACTTACAGTTTATTTACTGCTGTACAACTTTATTATACTCCTGTTTATACTCCTGCTTATACATGCTTAGATTAGCCCCTTTTTTTACTTATGTATATACTAGTTTACTTTCCCTGTCACCTGCTTGTTCCTTGCTCGTCCCCGGCTTCTTCCTCCCGCGCGGTACCTAGGAGTCGCAGGAGGAGGAGGGGACCTAGCGAGCTCGGTCATTTTTGACTGACGGTTTGCATTGGGGCCGAAAAACAATCTAGGATTCCGAGGAGACAGAGCTGTCGCAACGCACCGCAGGAGACAAGGACAGGACCTGAGCAGCCAGCGACGCAGCGGGTAGCGGCCACGAGACATCAGGTGGACTACATTTCGAGTGCTAGTGATGTGTGATGTTGAAATAGCTTCCGCAAGTAGAGAGGATGTGAGATGTGAGAGATTTGTTTCATGATGTACCGGGCTTAGCCCCTTTCATTTATGTACTCTCTATTTTCATGCTCGGACTTATTTATATATCGTTTTGATTAGCTTTTGATATATATTGGAATGTGATTTGTGGACTTCCTTTGCTTAGTTTGTACTCACTCTTGTACTCACTTTTCCTATTGCTCGCACTATGATCGTAGTCGGCAGGGTCGACATTGTGTGGTGTAGCCCAACCCGTGTGTTGGAAGTCACCGCAACGCGTCGGTTCTGGGCATAAGGTCCGCTTGGCCCCGGGAGCGAGGAAGGGATCTTACATTGAATGTTGGTGCTGTGGAAAAATAGGACACTTTGCCATTGACTGTTGGCACAACTCTAGTGTACCCAATACAAAAAGGAGACCTTCCGGAGCGGCTGAGGTAAGTATAAGAATTCCTTATTGGGCTAACAAGAACCTAGGACCCAAGTTATCTTGGGTTCCTAAGGGATTTTAAATCCGTTTTGCAGGGAAGTCCATTTAGCCACTCAGCACACTAGGCTAATGGACCATAAGTTATCCAGGGTCAACTCTGGACTAAAGAATTCCTAACCCCATGTCAAGGTGCACTAGTTCAAGGGGTGTTATCACATCAAGGGGGAGTCACTCACTCAAGAAAATCTCAAGTGGAGGAAAGAAGTCAGGAAGGGGGAGAAAG
Source organism: Dactylorhiza incarnata (assembly GCA_033032865.1). NCBI lineage: Eukaryota > Viridiplantae > Streptophyta > Magnoliopsida > Asparagales > Orchidaceae > Dactylorhiza > Dactylorhiza incarnata. The sequence goes on from JAWHQI010000016.1 coordinate 362,519, forward strand.
GGCATCAGATGTTCAAGACAAGATTGCTCAAGAAGACCTCCAAGATAGGGGGAGCAAAGAAGTAGGGGGAGCCATAAAGAAGAATAAGAGACATCAAATCTAGGGGGAGCTACAAGCTTGATGATGTGCTAAGAAAGTTCAGCAAAGATAAGTACAATCTTACATGCTCAAAGTTAAAATCATAATATTTATTGTCTAGTGAAAGTAGTCTTGAATTGAGATTCTGACTTCTTCAAATAGGGGGAGATTGTTGGGAATCTTGCCCACATGATTCCTGATTTGAAGAAGTCACCAAGTCAAGACTACTTCACTCTGTATTTGATTACTTCTATAGCTTAAAGTCTCAGGAAATTAAAGAAATGTCGTCGAGAAGAATAGGAGACATCGTCGACAAAGTATGCTTGTAGTCGTGATAATGAGCAAAGCAACCGCCGAGAAGTAGCGTGTTCGTCGATCGCTGAGACATAGCAAGATCGTCGAACGAAGAATGCCGTTCGTCGAACGCAGAAGGAAGATCGTCGAGCATAGAAGGAAGATCGACGACCGCTGAGATTTGGCGTGTTCGTCGAATGCAGAAGCAAGTTCGTCGATCGCAGAATGCTATTCGTCGAACGCAGAAGGAAGATAGTCGAGCTCAGAAGGAAGATCGACGACCGCTGAGATTTTGCGTGTTCGTCGAACGCAGAAGCAAGTTCGTCAATCGCAGAATGCTATTCGTCGAACGCAGAATGAAGATCGTCGAGCTCAGAAGGAAGATCGATGACCGCTGAGATTTGGCATGTTCGTCGAATGCAGAAGCAAGATCGTCGAACGCTGAGAAGACAGAGTATCGTAGACTTCACCAAAGTGGCCGTGTCATCGAGAAAGAACAAACATCGTCGTAAAGAACGCATGTCGTCGAAGGAACAATGTGATCACGACGACATGATGCAAGAAGGAAGATCGCGACGACATAGTCAGAGATAGCTTGTCGTTGTACTGATGCAAGTATCTTCAAGACAGAATTCAAATCTTACGGACGTGATGTCAGCAATTAATGTCGCCGCCTGATTGTCTAATCAGCGCGTGCTCTTAAGGAAAGTAGCGTCTGACACTTAAGGCACTTTTTCAGAAGACCGTTGGGGACCTCGCAGTCTTATAAAAGAGATAAGATGTTGCCCTAATACGAAGGAATCGATCGAGAAAAAATAGATCAGAAAGAAAGAAGCTTGTTGGGAAAGAAAAAGAACGAGAAAAAGAATCCCGCCGCTCTTCAATAGAATAGTATATTCAGCGGAGAAGAAAGAGAACAAGATTCAAGCGTTCTCAAAAGAATCAGTCATCTTCACTGACTGAGAAGTCACCGTTCAACATCAGGCAAAAAGTAGAGATTGAAGAAGAACTGCGCTATCCAAGATCTGAATCAGAAGAATCTTCTTCAATCGTAAGAAGCCAATCATCATCAGGCTAAGTTGCCGATCTCCATCAGGCAGAAGAACGGTTGTACTACTGTATTTTCTTGTAAGGCTTGCGGGCCAAATTGTCTAGCTTGAGGGCTGGAGAGCTGTGAGGCTTGAGGGCCAGGGCAGTGCACTTGCGGGTGCGATCTGTCGAGCTTGAGGGCTCGGGGGCAGTAGGGGCTTGCGGGCCTAGGATGTTGGGACTTGCAAGTCCGTGTTGTAGGGCTTGAGACCTTGAGTGTCGAGCTTGAGGGCTCGGGGGCAGTAGGGGCTTGCGGGCCTAGGCTGTTAGGACTTGCGGGTCCGTGTTATAGGGCTTGAGGGCCTGAGTGTCGAGCTTGCGGGCTCGGGGGCAGTAGGGGCTTGCGGGCCTAGGCTGTTGGGACTTGCGGGTCTGTGTTGTAAGGCTAGAGGGCCAGAAGCTTTTGGCGGCGTTTGCCGAGCCTAGCACACAGCTGGGTAGGCGCAGAGGGAGAGAGGACTACTCAAGACACCCGGTCTTGAGGAACGTCTATAGATCGTTGTGTGCTTTCTGTGTTTTGCTCTTTATTTTATAGATCCATTAATCAGAAACCAACAACATCATAAAGGGGAAGAAATAAATTTGAAAAACCTATTCACTCCCCCCCCCCCCCCCCCCTCTAGGTGATAAAGTAGACACCCCATAAACAACAGTAAGCACCTAGGACGTGGATGGGTACTCTGTCACAACCCGCATTTTCTCCGAATTTAAGAATATCAGAGTAGGAGAAAATACACGTCATGATGCCACGTCATACAGGAGACAACTGCAGACGCTCAGGGGGGAACTTATTACTTAACTAAACAAAACATGATTATATGATAAGTCATCATTTGAAATCATTTATTTGGGGTTTTGAGGTAAGAACTGTGTCTCTCAGTTCATGGATCAACTAGTCCACCGAGAAAGTACATATATTTGCAGCGGAAAGTACTTGACTTAGCTTACTTAATGTCCTAAATGTATGCAAACGACGAAGCATAAGGTAAATGATATGCACATAACTAGGTGTATTGTAAGAGTAGAAAATACCTTTAAGCGACTTTAAAGTTAAGGGTTCAGTTGTAAAGAATGCAATGAGGATGTAGAAAATCATTTTTATAACTATAGTGCACCTAACATAAATCATTCCCAGAGGATAAGATACACAAGATCTGAAAGTAGTGGAATTTAACTGGCAAATAAACTATAGAGTATAAAAAGGGCACAATGGGCGTCAACAACATGACACTAACCCATTAGCACCAACTAGTATGTTTGAGCACAAGAAGAAACTAAAACAACTACCTCGCAGCAGCGGGGTGAACAACTACTAAAACTCTGAACTTCAGGCTACACCACTAGCCGCTACGGCTCTGAACCTGAGGCATTCAATAAAACAAAGAACGCCTCAGCAAGGAATTACAAGTGGTAGAAAACTAGCAGAAAGGTAAGCAAGGCATAAGGGGTACCAACCCAAGCCAGATTTATCGAAAGAGAAGCTCTAAACAAAGAACTAACAAGCACCGAGTGCACTAAGTACCAAAAGAGTAACAAGCAAGTTCATTTATCTTGTTAATTTTATTTAAAGAAACTGATCAGCTCAATTAAATGGGAGCGGTTACCTACCTCCGCCACCCAAAGCCCAAAAACCGGGTGGGGGTGCCTCTAGACCCAACCACCAAACACGACTACCGTGCAAGGCTATAACATTTCCCCCACTGTCCCCCAAACACAACTACTGTGTAAGGCTAAAGACAGCGGTTCTTATTAATTAAATTTCAATTAAACATGGGACGGTGCCCGAAAGGATAATCACTAGGATGCCCTAAGAGATAGGGTCACAACAAAGTAAACATTCTTCCAATACTAAACATAAGAGAACTCATAAGTCGTTTTAACCACAACGAGTACGAGATTACAAAGGGGAGAAGTAATCATGACCACGGGCACAAAGCATACATTCCTCGAGAAGGAGAAGACACTCCTCGAGGGAGGGTAAAAGGACTTCTCGGGCAAACCAATGGGTTATCAGCACGGATTTCTCGAGAAACAAGGAGTACTTCGCGAGAAATCAAAGGCTCACTGCAGGGATTTCTCGGGAGCAGGACAGGGACTTCTCGAGAGGGAACTTCTCGAGAGAGAGAAAAAAAATTCTCGAGAGAGAGAGAGGACTTCTCGAGAGAGGGAAGACATTTCTCGAGAGCTAAAGGGGTCTTCTCGAGAACTCAAGGGGTCTGGACTCGGGACTTCTCGAGAAATCGAAGGTATTTCTCGAGAACTCAGGGGGTCTGGACTCGGGACTCCTCGAGAAATCGAAGGTATTTCTCGAGAACTGAGGGGGTCTGGACTCGGGACTTCTCAAGAAATCGAAGGTATTTCTCGAGAACTCAGGGGGTCTTCTCGAGAGAATGAAGGCAATTACGGCCAAGTTCCGAGGAACACTCGTCTGCAGGAAGGAACTCTAGGTAGAGATGTTTTCTCTGGGGAATTTCAGCTACTAGAAGTGGATTCGAGGGTAGAGCTATCATTCAACACACCCGAATTACATGCCAAACAACACAGTAAGAACCCAAACACCAGAAAGAAAGAAAACGAAACAGTGATACATCCAAAAATAAGGGAGAGATGAGAGCCACTTGCCTTAACCTTGAGGAAACTCAACCAACGCCGCTCTGAATGCCAAGGGAGCTCTTGAGCACGAAAACCTGGAGCTTTACGGACCAAAAGAAGGGGTTAGGTCGCTACCAAATCTCCCAAAACTCCACGAAATGAGAAAAGCTTACCGCTAGAACGAAGATCTCGCCGAGAGCTTTCCAAATCTTCAAACCAAACACGATTCGGACCACCACAGCCCTAGGAATCGCCGGTGAAATGTTCCACGAAACCTCATTATTAGGGAAGGAGATCTTAGGCTTATATATAAACCTAAATTATTATTAAATTAATTAATAAATTCCCCAATTCACTTAAACTGCGAGGGCGACCAAAACACCTCGGATTTCTATGAAATTCGCACCTTGACTGAAACACGGCGCTACAAATCCAACGGCGAAGTCAGAAATCAATTCCGACGAGCCAAGCTCGGGCAAAACCCTCCCGAAGCTAAATTCTCAATACTACACAAAATCTTCTCTACAAATCAAAACGACGCGAAGACTCGCCCGCTCGATCTAAATTACATGCTTTAACTAAGCTAAGGCTCAAAACTAAACCTGACGAGCTGACGTAATGCCCTAACGCCAAAATTACGTCACAGTGGCTACGCAAAATAATTAATGAAAATCAGGGGCATTACAGTCACTCCCCCTAAAAGGAAGTTTCGTCCCGAAACTTGAAATTCAAAGGTTAAGAAAGATACAGAATCAAATCCAAAGGTTTCCAGACAGAAGGTTTACCCGAAATCTAAGAGAAGAGGCTAGGATGAGTCTCTCTCATGGCAGACTCCAGCTCCCATGTTGCGCTTTCGACGCCCTGATTCTTCCAAAGAACCGTGACCATCGGGATCGTCTTCCTCCGCAACACACGCTCTTGAGTCTCCAAGATTTGGATAGGCTCCTCAACATACGAAAGGTTGGGTTGCAAAATGGGCACCGAAACAAGAACAAGCCGATCACTACGCAAACACTTCCTCAACTGGCTCACATGAAACACATCGTGAACATCTGGAAAGGAGGCAGGCAAATCTAATCTATAAGCGGACACTCCGATGCGTTCAACAACCTGGAAAGGTCCCACATACTGGGGGTCCAACTTGTGGTTCCTTCCAAATCTCTTAACGCCCGGCATCAGAGAAACTTTCAGGAACACTAAGTCTCCAACGGAAAACTTTAGATCCACTCTCCTTCGATTAGCATACTTTTCATACCGCTCCTGAGCAACACGAAGCTTCTCGCGGACATGAGTCACAGCAACGCTCATCTCTTCCAAAGCTTCTGGGCCTAACAACGGCCTCTCGCCAACCTCGGCCCAAAATAAGGGAGTTCGGCAACGCCTCCCGTACAAAGCCTCAAAGGGGGCCATTTGCAAACTCTCCTGATAACTGTTATTGTAGGCAAATTCCATCAATCCAAGATGCTTGTCCCAAGCTCCTCCATGATCCAAAATATAGCACCTGATCATATCTTCCAAAATCTGATTCACTCTCTCCTTCTGACCATTTGTCTGGGGGTGGTAAGCTGTGGAGAATCTAAGGTCTGTCCAAAGCTCCTTGTAGACTCCTCCAGAAACGAGACATATACCTTGAATCTCGGTCCGACACAATGCTTACGGGCACACGATGCAACCTGATGACTTCATTCAAATAAAGTTCTGCAATCTTTTCCATTGAATATCCAATTTTAAACGGCACAAAGTGAGCACACTTTGTCAGACGGTCAACTATGACCCATACCGAATCGTGACCTCCAGGAGATCTTGGCAAACCGGTAATGAAATCCATTGAAATACTCTCCCACTTCCAGGTTGGAATATCCAAAGGGTTTAATTTACCACCAGGCCTCTTATGATCTGCCTTAACACGTTGACAAGTAAAGCATTCAGAAACATACTTGGATATATCACTTTTCATACCTGACCACCAAACGATCTGCTTCAGGTCTTTGTACATCTTTGTGGAGCCAGGATGATATGAAACACTAGAATCATGCGCTTCGCTATAGATCTTAGTTCGAATGCCATCAAGCACGGGAATACAATATCTACCTCGATACTTCAAAGTATCTTTATCATCGATTGAAAAGTCAGGTAGCTCACCTCTTTCAGTTCTATCCCGGAGATGTTGCAAATTAGGATCTTCCTTCTGGTGCAACCTCGTAAGGGTAATCCAAGAAGGTTCTTCAACTCCTAAGCTCGAAGGTGCGGTACTACTACCGACTGAGATATCCATCAACATAAACTCTTCTACCAAGGACTGCACAGAGAGATTGAAGATTTGCACGGTCTTTCTGCTCAGGGCATCAGCCACTACATTAGCCTTACCCAGATGATATAGGATATCAACTTCATAATCCCCAACATACTACAACCACCTCCGCTGGCGCAGATTCAGCTCCTTCTGGGTAAAGACATACTTCAGACTCTTGTGGTCTGTGAAAATCTTGCATGACACTCCATAAAGAAGATGTCTCCAAAGCTTTAAAGCATAAATCACTGCAGCAAATTCTAAGTCATGCATAGGGTAATTCCTTTCATGAACTTTCAGTTGTCTAGACCCATAGGCAATCACCTTTCCTTCTTGCATCAAAACACATCCTAAACCAATGTTAGATGCGTCCACATAAACGGCATACTCTAATCCTTCGATCGGCAAGGCCAACACAGGTGCACTGCACAAACGCCTCTTTAATTCTTGGAAGGCTTCTTCGCATTTATCACTCCAAATAAAAGCTGTATTCTTCTGGGTAAGCTTAGTCAAAGGTGCCGACAGCACCGAGAACCCTTGAACAAATCTCCTGTAGTACCCAGCCAACCCTAAGAAACTCCTTATCTCCTTAGGTGTTGAAGGCGTCTTCCAATCTAACACAGCAGAAATCTTAGCTGGGTCTACAGTAATTCCATCCTTGTTCACCACATGACCCAGAAAGGACACCTGAGGAAGCCAGAACTCGTACTTACTCAGCTTCACATACAACTTGTGCTCTCTAAGAGTAGACAATACTAAGCGCAAATGCGTAGCATGCTCCTCAGCACTCTTAGAATAAACTAGCACGTTATCTATGAATACCACAACAAAATGGTCCAGAAAATCCTTGAACACGCGGTTCATCATGTCCATAAATGCAGAGGGTGCATTTGTCAAACCAAACGACATGACTAGAAACTCAAAATGGCCATAACGAGAACGAAAGGCAGTCCGGGGTACGTCCGACTCACGGATCCTCAACTGATGATAGCCTGATCGAAGGTCAATCTTCTAAAACACCGTGCTACCACGCAACTGATCAAACAGATCATCTATCCTTGGCAATGGATACCTGTTCTTGATGGTCACCTTGTTTAATTCTCTATAATCTATGCACAACCTCATAGAACCGTCCTTCTTTTTCACAAACAAAACTGGAGCACCCCAGGGCGAAGTACTTGGCCTAATGAGCAACAATTCATCTAACTGAGTTAGCAACTCTTCTAACTCGAGCGGGGCCATACGGTACGGTGCCTTAGCAATAGGAAGAGTACCAGGCTCAAGATCAATGACGAACTCTACATCTCTATCAGGCGGGAGTCCAGGAAGACTGACAGGAAAGATGTCAGGAAACTCTCGCACAACCGGAACGCTCTCAATACACGGTGGTCCATGAACAGTTTCTACTACAGAAACAAGGTGAGCCAAACAACCGGAAATTAATAGTTTCTGAGCACATACCGCAGAAATTATCGAAGAACTCTGGTACGGAGAACTGAAAACGCTCATGGGTTGACCGTTGTCCATCACGAAGTCCAGACGCTTTTCCTTGCATCGGATGACCGCATCATAACTGGACAACCAGTCCATACCCAAAATCACGTCAAAGTCTTCTAAGTCCAACACTTTGAGATCAGCAACAACCAAGAAATCTGCTAAGAGAACGGGGCAACTTCAGACGCACCGGTTTGAGGACACCAAATCACCAGAAGGGAACTTAACGAGGAACGAATCGTTGCCCAGCTCAGGGGTCAAATGGTGACGCTCGACGAAAGCCCTTGCTACGAACGAATGGGTAGCACCCGAATCGAACAGAACACGCGCCCAACGATGTTGGATCTTATGGCGCCCTTAGAGGGGGGTGAATAAGGGAATAAAATTCTTTTTATAAATTTTAAGAAAATTACTAAGTTGTTTTGATTAATAGGAAATAATGATGACAAATTAGTAATAACAATTTTGCAATAATGAAATTTTACGCCAATTGAGAGAAATCAAATAAACACAAATATAATCATGATTGTTGGCACCAAAAATATACCAACTCCACGATCGCTAAAACTGAGGGATGGGGGGTGAGACTGTTGGGTGGCTGGTTACTTTGAGCTGAAGGAAAGGCTATTTTATTGATATAAAGCTTGAGTTACAGCTGAGGTTACAATAGAAAAGTATGAAAGGAACAGCATAAGACTTGAAGAAAAAAGGGCCTGGAGGGAGACGAAGAGGTCTCCGGAAAGAGTGATCGGTGGTCTCGGCGGTCACTCAAAACTGAGACCGCTCAACCCACTGGCAGGAACTGGAAGCTCTCCAAAAGTCCCCCAACTAGTACCCATACCCCTCTATTTATAGACCCAGGGGCCTGCCCGAACGGGAAGATATGGAAGGTAACAGGCTGCCCGGAACTGCTGAGATCGCCTGAGACCGCTATTGAGACCGCTGAGATCGTCTGGACCTGCTGAGATCGTCAGCTGAGACCGCTGAGATCGTCTAGATCTGCTGAGATCGTCTGGACCTGCTGAGATCGTCTGGACCTGCTGAGATCGTCAGCTGAGACCGCTGAGATCGTCTGGACCTGCTGAGATCGTCTGGACCTGCTGAGATCGTCAGCTGAGACCGCTAAGATCGTCTGGATCTGCAGAGATCGTCTGGACCTGCTGAGATCGTCTGGACCTGGTGAGATCGTCAGCTGAGACCTCACAGGGGAGATCGCCCAAGGGGTGATCTCACGAGGCGAGATCGCTCAAGGGGCGATATCCTCCTCGCGGAGGCGAGGTCGCCCAAGGGGGCGACCTCCTCACAGGGGAGATCGCCCAAGGGGCGATCTCACGGGGGGAGATCGCCCAAGGGCGATCTCCTCTTCGCAGAGGCGAGGTCGCCCAAGGGGGCGACCTCCTCACAGGGGAGATCGCCCAAGGGGCGATCTCATGGGGGGAGATCGCCCAAGGGGCGATCTCCTCCTCGCGGAGGCGAGGTCTCCCAAGGGGGCGACCTCCTCACAGGGGGGATCGCCCAAGGGGCGATCTCCTCCTCGCAGAGGCGAGGTCGCCCAAGGGGGCGACCTCCTCACAGGGGAGATCGCCCAAGGGGCGATCTCACGGGGGGGAGATCGCCCAAGGGGCGATCACCTCCTCGCAGAGGCGAGGTCGCCCAAGAGGGCGACCTCCTCACAGAGGAGATCGCCCAAGGGGCGATCTCACGGGGGGAGATCGCCCAAGGGGCGATCTCCTCCTCGCAGAGGCGAGGTCGCCCAAGGGGGCGACCTCCTCACAGGGGAGATCGCCCAAGGGGCGATCTCCTCCTCGCGGAGGCGAGGTCGCCTAAGGGGGCGACCCTCCGGGGGAAAAGTCGTGCGGGCGCGAAGCTCGACCTTTACGAGGAAAGAAAAAGCGAGACCACTCGGGCGATGGGGGACCGCCAGGGCTCGGACAGCTAATTTGAGATGATCGCCGATTTCTGGGTAAACAATGATTGCATAATATAAAAAGAGTGTTTACAAAATTTGATTTCAATATCGCTAGAAATCGGAGGCGTACAAAAGTGAATTTCTTTTCCTTTTCTATACCGACTTGTATCCCCACAAACCGGTTGGCTTTAGCCTATCCTTCCCCGGATATGGCCTCAAGCCGCTCTAGCCAATCCTTCCCCGGATATGGCCTCGAGCACCCCCTAGATCTAATCACCTAGAACTAGTCGCCAACACAAGGCGAATTTCCCCCTAAGTCCTACCCAGACCTAGTCGCCAACACAAGGCGAATTAACTAAACGGTTACAAAGAAGTATGGAATGGAAATAATGAAAAACAATAATAAAACTCCCTATATGAGATCTCTGGAGTCGAGGATGAAGGATCGCTGTAGCATAAGTGAGGTAGAAGCGATCGTCCTTCGGATGTAGCGTGACGTAGTCCTCCTCCAGAATTCTCCTTAAGCTTTTTGTGGGAGATCCATCTTCGGCAGCATAACAGCACTGGAGTTGTGGCACAAGCAACCTCTTTGGGATGGATAGCCAAAACGAGAAGCAAAGGTCCAATTTATAGAACTTGGAGCTAGCGCCGGCGGTAGTGGCTAGCGCCTGCGGTAGCATTCGTGTGGAGCAGTTGCGCAACCGTCGGTGGCGTGGCGCTGTGCATGAACTAGAGATAGCGCCTGGCGGTAGCGATAGCGCTGGCGGTAGTGGGAGATAGCGCTGGCGGTAGCGGTAGCAGTTGCGAAACCGTCGCTGTGCACGAACTCGAGATAACGCATGAAGATAGCGGTAGCGCTAGCGATAGCGCTGGCGTTAGCGATAGCGCTGGCGGTAGCGATAGCGCTGGCGGTAGCGATAGCGCTGGCGGTAGCGATAGCGCTGGCGGTAGCGATAGCGCTGGCGGTAGCGATAGCGCTGGCGGTAGCGCTGCTCCTTTGAAAAGTTTGTTCCAAGCTGCTTTCTACCTGTGGAGTATTGCACCTATAGTTCCTGCACACTATAAACACACTACAAGCAATATCAAATACAATATGTGATTTGTTATTCTCAAACAAAGGGATGTGATACACTTGTCCAACAATCTCCCCCTTTTGATAATAACAAATCCTCTAAGCAAGAAATCAGCAATAGTGTTTATAGATAAGATAAGCAAGATAAAAGTGCTACTATAGTAAATGATATACATGATAATGTGCATACTCCCCCTATCTTAATGCTCCCCTACATAAATGCAATTTTATGTGTTACTCCCCCTAAACGATAGATTACATGAAATATTCTCCCCTTAATCTTCTATATTTCTTCTATATAGATTTCTTCAATTAATCTCCCCCTTTTGGTATTATCAAAAGGTGGGGTGAGGGTAGTAAGGAGGCATTTATATAACATGATCGAGCTTTTCAAAATATAAATAATGATAAAGAGTTTAAGCATAGCATATAAGTGATTTCAAATAAAAAGAATAAGAGTTGTAAGCAAGCGGAAGATTATAGAAAACATCTTTGTGTAAGCATGAAGATCATAATTATAAATATGAGTTTAAGTTCAAAATGTAAAGATGTTGTAACCTTTTTGAAATCTCAAAGTTTTTTTATAAGGATACCAAGCATGAAATGAACATATCAAAGAGAGATCATACTACAATGTTACTTAATTTTAAGTTCAAGAAATACAAAAACATTGTAGAGATCATGCTAGGTTATCTAGTGCATTTTTATATAAAGAGTAGTATAGATAAAGCATTAGAATCCAATACTCATAAGAAGAAGTGTTATGAAAGATAATGATGTGCACATAAGTGTATTTTGGGCAATGTTAACAATTGATTTAAATCACCAAAATACAAGACATATGCAAAGTAAAATGCACAATAAAACACAAGTAAATTACTTTCACACACTTTTAATGCACATAATTTTTTAACAAAGTGGTGTAATAACTAAGGTTTGCACAAGCCACTTTACTATTCTTTCCAAGGTGCTCAACCTCACAATGCTTATGAAGACTTATCAGGAGGTTCAAGTAGTGCTTGGTGGAGTTATATTTGTCTACATATATAATTTTTTTGTTCACATTTGTGAGACAACATTCTCCGAATACACTTGTTTTGCAAACCAAAAATTTTAACTTAACCACTTTTCTAGATGTCATAAGTGCAATTCAAATGTAGTGTAGGCAATAAACTTATGCAAGTTTTAATTTATTGTACAAATACAATACACAAGCAAGCATTTTTAGATTTAGACACACATGTTGATTACCAAAATAAGTGAGTGAAATGTATCATTATCAATCATAAAACATTTACTCATACTTAGAGGCATGCTAAGCTTGTATCTACACATTTTTCAATACAATTGATGCACTTTAAATAGATATATCAAAGCATGATAAGCAAAACAATGTTCATAGTAATTTGAAGAAATAAGGTTTAACATTGTAAATAATTCTAAATAATAGAATTCATACATGCTTGATATTGGCAATAAAGATCATACCGTTTTTTTGTTTTATCATTTTTTTAAATCAAATAAAAATAGAAAAATCACAAAAACATATTTTTGTAAGTTTTTGAATTTTGAATTTTTGTAGTAGATTTTTCATAATATGATTAAAACACAAATAAAAAAATATTTTTGTATTTTTGAATTTTGATCTTTTGTAGTTGATTTTTCATAATATAAATAAAACAAAAATAACAAAAGTTAGAAACACAACAAATAAGTAGAAAATATGAACCAACATATTTTTATGGATTTTCAGAAATTTTAAAAATCAGAAAAATCAAACACTCACGCTAGCGTCGGCGCTAGCGCTAGCGCAGCAAATAGTACACGATTTTTTAGGAATTTTAAATTTTTGATTATTGATTTTGATTAAGTATCCTTAGAGTAGTTCCATGCTGAAATTTCAGAATTTTTTGAGATCTCTAGGTGGATCAAATTTGCATGAAACTTTGGCTTTTCAAACTCTTGTGTTTTACAAAACCATTTAAACATGAAGATATAAACTATGAAGACACAAGAGGACATTTTTTTATTAAACAACCCAAAATATGCATGATTAAAGTGATAAGTAAATAAAATGATCATGCAAAGAGTAATATAAGTATGTCCTAAGATTAAATACTACCCCGACTAAATGTCTACACCCTAGCCCCATACTAAGTGACGGATGGGCATGAGGAGCTGCACACTTGTCGTAGGTTGGGGTGTTAGTCCCATATGCACACACTAGAGAACACTCAACCTAGCACTCTTTCCCCCCAGTGCCTCGCAAGGCCCCACTGGAACCCTCCCCGGTTAAGGACAAGACATGACTTAGAGGTTAGGTCTCTAATGCATACAACCCTACGCCCCCGCTATTGTGAGATATGAAGTCATAGGTGAAATAATCTTTTGGGCAACCTATGCTTTTAAATCTATGGGTTGATTTACAAACTATGGGTTTTGTTTAATGTGATGAGTTATATAAATCCGCATAATTTTTCTACTTTTTATGAGATGACAAAATGAAATTACTAGCACAATTACTAATATTCAATACGTGACAATGCTAGTATGATGAGTTTTGGGTTTCATGTCATGTCATAGGATTAATATTAATATTGCATGTATTCCAAAATAGAATTTCAAAATATAGATCTAGAATGGAGTGATGATTTAGTTTGATTTATACTTTCATTACAAAGTTGATTCTAGAGTCTACAAATATGAGAGATACATGCATCACTAGCAAAGCAAATCAGTACATCAAAAAATGTAAAGAAAACATTATTCATAATTTTCACCATAATATTCATAATTCCTATTATCGATTTGGGATATGTCTTGATAGAACATGAATTATGATTTATGATTAAGGAGAATTTTTGCATAGAATATATGTGAGATCATCATGATGTATGAGAATTCTAATCCTTCTAGACTTATGATATAGTGATATAGTGATTTTCTTTTGAAAGAACATGATTGATTTGTAAGTCTAGAAAATGATGATCATGCTATCATATCAAAGACAAAGATCACAAATATATAGTTTTGAAATAAAATGCCATTCAATAATTGAATTTATTGATCTTTAGTTTTCCATGATAATATATGATTTATGATATAATATTCATATATATTTTCTAATGATTAATCCATAAATATGTGTTTGTTGGAATTTTAGTATTCTATATAATTTCAAATCACATAGTTATCATCAAATTTAAATAACATTGTAAGTGTTATACCTAGCATATAAATTTAAGCACAAATTAAGAAGTGATGCTAGAATGATACATTTGAATGCAATGTTATTACATAGAATTAATGGAGATAATGTTGCATGTAATATGAGAAGTTTACAAATTAAATTTCTTTAGACCTATAATGAAATGATTAAACTTTTGATTTGATCTTAATGATATAAGATGATTCTAAGGTCTAAATTACATGCAAACAATGGTGACACACATCACACATAATATCTAAATTAATATATGAAACAATTATACATAGGATATCATGTGATGAAAATCCATAAACACAGATTTCTGAATCAAGTGAACTAAGATAGCATTTAAAAACGGAGTTGAAATTGGGCAAATTGACAGCACCAAACAAACTTAAATGGGCAAGTTTAGTTTGCCGATAGATGGAGATTTCTGTGCTCTTTTCGAAAAGATATTAAACGCGAAAATCGGACGAGCGGATCAAAAGATATGGCTATTTGAAGTTTTGATAAAAAAAAACTCGCTTTTTGAAAGATTAAGCATGCGTTTAGATGAATTTTTGTTTTCAAATTTTATTTGATAATATTTTTCATAATAAGGGCTATCAAATGCAGCAAATAACATAGAAAATAATCAAACTGTTGCGCCTTTTAATTTTTAGCTTAAGCCCTTTAATAAACCATTTAAATCCATTTTTAAAAAAAAAAATCATTAGTCTTGAAAAAAAAATTTCTATATTCAAATCATAATGTTAATTCAAGACATAGATGGATAAAGGATTTAAAAGGATAAAGAACAATCAAAGAAGAGAGATAGATCACTTTTGAAAAATATATGACTTAATGTTCAATTTTAATTCAAATTTGATTTGATAGACATTAGGCTTAATATATGAAAGTCATATTACATGATATATAAAGTAATCATAGCATGTTTGTTTTTAAAAAAAATATAAAATAAACAAAAGAAAAAGACACAATAAGCACATCATGAAGTAGAGTATTGATATTTCATTTTTAATTTTTTCTACTTCATGCAAATGATTGGATACTAATTAATAAGAGATTTAGGTATCCAAAGGGGACCATGTGGGATGGTTCCTTTGGGCTCCCAAATATGACATGATGACTTTTTAGAAGACAAGTGTAAATGGGCCTTTTCTATTAAAGTTGATGTATCATTTTTCCTTAAGGGTCTCCATTCATACCTTGGTGGTTTATATTTTAAATTCATATTATGATTATATGACATCTTTATATGATTAGATTTGTTTGAAAAATAATTCATTTGTGATTTATGTTTATTCAAATTATTTTTCAAAATAGATTGATGTTGATAATCATAATGATTTTCATTATATGGATTCTTTGAAATTTTATAAGAGTGATTGTCTTTCTTTAGAAGTGATTGTTGAAAGAGTGGGTTACAATATGTTTTAAAAGATTGATTATTATTTTGATGATTTTCATTTCCACTCTTTCTTAAAGACATACTCTTATAGTATAAAGGATGATATTTTATAGTTTGATGTTCATGAAAAGGAGTTTTTAAATTTGAGTCATGATTGAAAATATATTGAGACTTATAATAGTGACTTTTAAGAATTTTATGAGGATCATAATTCTTTTTGAAACCAAACTCTTTTTGATTTAATGTGTGAAAATGGTCCTTTTTAGAAATGATTTCGTAAGTTGATTTACCCTTGTTATTAAAAATCTTATGATGAAATTCATTACATGACCTTTGAAATTTTTCAACAAAAGATTTTAATTGTATTAACTTATAAGTTAAAGCATCATTTTCAACTATCAATTTTTCATTATGCCTTTTAGAAATTAAGAGCCCTTTTTCAATTTCCTTGAATTTTTCTTTAAATGAATTGCAATCAAAACAAGGAGTAGGAATTGTAACTAAAGAGCATGAAATAGAATTTAACACATCAATATTTGTTTCTACTTTATCGTTTCCTTTTAAAGATTTATTTTCTAAACGTAATTTGGAATTAGCAATTTTTAACTTTAAAATTTTACGTTTAGCAATTTTAAGCATACCAGAAGTAGAAATAGAATTTGTTACAAAAAGAGAAGATTTAGATTTTCTTACCTTGCTATAGTTTCCGTCTTCTCTTTTGCTTGATGTGTTGCCAACAAATGAGTCCAACATTGTGACGTTGTATTTTTCTTCCTCCAAGCATGAGTCCTCATCGATTTCTTCTCTTGGCTCCATAAGGAATTCCTCGTCGATTTCTTCTCTTGGATCCATAAGGAATTCCTCGTCGATTTCTTCTCTTGGATCCATAAGGAATTCCTCGTGTTCATCATCTGTAGAAGGAAGACTATAAGTATTCTCAAGAAATTTCCAAACTTCATAAGCAGTAGGAAGTGTATAAATTAGTTTGAAAATATTTTGATGCAATTCACAATATAAACTATTCATTGATTTGGCATTAAAAAACGTTTCATTTTTATTTAAAGTACTTGGGGGTATTTTAATAGTAATATTCCATACTTCCATATCCAAAGACTTAAGAAATTTTTCCATAAGAAATTTCCACCCATTATAATTTTTCCCTTCAAATAAAGGTGGTGCTAAAGATTTTTCATTTATAAGAAAGTTTTCCCCATAAATAGAAGCGAGATCATGAGACGTCATTATTCTTGGTTTTTAAACCGTTTGGAATAACCTACCTCTGATACCACTTGTTGGATCTTACGGCGCCCTTAGAGGGGGGTGAATAAGGGAATAAAATTCTTTTTATAAATTTTAAGAAAATTACTAAGTTGTTTTGATTAATAGGAAATAATGATGACAAATTAGTAATAACAATTTTGCAATAATGAAATTTTACGCCAATTGAGAGAAATCAAATAAACACAAATATAATCATGATTGCATTATATAAAAAGAGTGTTTACAAAATTTGATTTCAATATAGCTAGAAATCGGAGGCGTACAAAAGTGAATTTCTTTTCCTTTTCTATACCGACTTGTTGTTGGGTTTTTCTACAACCATACATCGTATGTAGGCGCAGCTGAAATAAAGAGAAACAACCCAAAAAGATTCGGATCGGCCATGAACATTGAATCAAGAAGTAATGAAAACTACTAGGCATAAATTACCTTAGTGGAGTCGGATCGAATCCAACCTAGGTGCTCCAAGAAGATGAATCCTGTCAACGGCTATGCGAGAGTCCTCACGTAGAATGATGTCTACGTCTCTACAGTGATCCACACGAGCCGGGAGAAGAACGACTGCACCTTGCACTTCCACGAACTGCTAGGTTCGCTCCAGGAAGAACAATCACAGCGACGATCACCGGAAGGAGGTCTGCGTAGACGAGCGAAACGGCGGAACACTTCCGTCGGCTAGGGTTCGTGAGGCGGAACTCTTCCGTCGGGTCTTCTTCCAGGAGGCGTAAGAAGAGCATACTGAACCCTTAAAACAGGTCCTATTTATACCCGAAGTATAAAAAGACCTAGACAAATCGCTATCCGCAGTCCATACAGAAGAACCTGAGGTTTTTGTCAGCATTCGTCGAGTTTGCACGGAACAATCCGACGAATCCGACGAATCATATCAGATGGCAACATTTGCCAAGTTAATGATCTCTGTAACAATTCGTCGAGTTTCCACGGAACAATCCGAAGAATCCGACGAATCATATCAGACGGCAACATTTGCCGAGTTAAGGGTCTCTGTGATAATTCGTCGAGTTTCCACGGAACGATCCGACGAATTCCGACGAATCCGACGAATCATATCCGACGAATTCTGACAGCAACATTTGCTTTACCTCCCCGATTCTATATGGTGATTGGTAACCTTTACCAACACAGTCAATCTTTCAACTTCTCCACATGCTCTTATGTGCGACCCTGCAGGCTCATATCGCGTTGGCAGTGACATTACATGTTTGACCACTTCTAGATCACAATGGTAACTCCAACACTTGTATCCCCACAAACCGGTTGGCTTTAGCCTATCCTTCCCCGGATATGGCCTTAAGCTGCTCTAGCCAATCCTTCCCCGGATATGGCCTCGAGCACCCCCTAGATCTAATCACCTAGAACTAGTCGCCAACACAAGGCGAATTTCCCCTAAGTCCTACCCAGACCAAGTCGCCAACACAATGCGAATTAACTAAACGATTACAAAGAAGTATGGAATGGAAATAATGAAAAACAATAATAAAACTCCCTATATGAGATCTCTGGAGTCGAGGATGAACGATCGATGTAGCATAAGCGAGGTAGAAGCGATCGTCCTTCGGATGTAGCGTGACGTAGTCCTCCTCCAGAATTCTCCTTAAGCTTTTTGTGGGAGATCCATCTTCGGCAGCATAACAGCACTGGAGTTGTGACACAAACAACCTCTTTGGGATGGATAGACAAAACGAGAAGCAAAGGTCCAATTTATAGAACTTGGAGCTAGCGCCGGCGGTAGTGGCTAGCGCCTGCGGTAGCGTTCGTGTGGAGCGGTTGCGCAACCGTCGGCGGCGTGGCGTTGTGCACGAACTGGAGATAGCTCCTGGCGATAGCGCTGGCGGTAGCGGGAGATAGCGCTGGCGGTAGCGTTAGCGGTAGCGGTTGCGAAACCGTCGCTGTGCATGAACTCGAGATAACGCCTGGCGGTAGCGGTAGCGCTAGCGATAGCGCTGGCGTTAGCGATAGCGCTGGCGGTAGCGCTGCTCCTTTGAAAAGTTTGTTCCAAGCTGCTTTCTACCTGTGGAGTATTGCACCTATAGTTCCTGCACACTATAAACACACTACAAGCAATATCAAATACAATATGTGATTTGTTATTCTCAAACAAAGGGATGTGACACACATGTCCAACAAACGATTCTTTACTTTAAATCTACCTATAAGCGCGAACAATAACTAGTCTAGCTCAGCGAACTAACATGAATCAAGACTAAATAGTTGACTTAAGGTCTAACCTGCGATCACTTGGGACGAAGACTGCGCTTGCTCCTGGGTTAACACGTTCAGCTTTCCTCTTCCTTTATCCTGATGCTGCGGCGGCGGAAAGGTTCGAAGCGGAACAGGCTGCAATGGGGTTTGAACTAGCGGGCATTGGAACTTCATGTGCCCTTTCTGCTTGCACTGGAAGCAGACCTTTTCCTTTGTCCAACACTGGGCCGCATCGTGCCCACTCTGCTTGCACAACTGGCAGGGCGTCACACCCTTCAGAGCACCCTGAATTGCTAGCACTCGCTGTTGCTTCTGAGCTCCCTTCCTCTGGAAACACTTCTCAACTGGATGGCCAGGGCGGCCACAGAAGCTACACACCTCACCACTCCTTTTCTTTGGAGTCGGGCTAGATACCTTGGGGGTCTCCCCCTCTTCGACTTTCCTCTTGTCCTTTTTCATTAATGCACATCTATTCTTGGCGTTGTCGATAGCCTCGACTTTCAGCGCTGCTTCTACCACTTCAGCATAACTTTCGGATCTATAAGCGCTAGCCAATTGCTGAATATCGCTACGAAGTCCTCCGAGATATCGCTTCACTCTTCCTGCCTCAGAAGTCACTAAATCTGGAGCGAATCTGCTCAACTTACTGAACTCGATCTCATACTCACTAACCGTGAGTTGTCTTTGCTTCAAGTGCAGAAAATTATTCATTAAACAGTCTTGCTCGACCGACGGCAGGAACTTCTTTAACACCATCGCCTTGAATGACTCCCACGAACATCCGCCTACGAGATTTTCCCTCTCCCTAATCCACCAGCTCTTAGCAAGTCCTTTCAGCTGGTAAGCGGCGACCATCACCTTTTGGTCTGCAGAGATACCCGAGTACGAAAACATCTCCTCAATTGCAACAAACCAGTCATCTAATGCCATGAAATCAGCTCTTCCGTCAAACGTAGGAGGTCCTAGTCGCTGCAAGTGTGAAATGAAGTTCATCTCTAGTGGCAGCAAAACTGGAGGCACCAAAGGAGCGGGATGAACGGGTACAGTCTGACCAACTACAGGGTCCTGCACCACAGGCTGCTGCCCAGCGGCGGCAGTCATCAACGTCTGAATCTGCGATTGCATTGCAACTAACTGCCTGGACAGAGCCTCATTACTTTGTCGCAGACTTTCGATCATGGCCTCACTCTGCGCACCCGAAGATTCACCCTCCGATTGGGGGGTCAACCTCGTCGCAACACGCCTCCGAGACATCTCTGCTAACGCATAAACCTATAATTAAAACTTAACCTTACACTAGAACAACACCGCTTGGTTCAGAACATACATGTACAGATACTTGCCATTTCCACTACCTTTCTCTGGGACATTTTCATGATGATATGCTAAATTTGGGAATGATACTACATCGTCCCCCTTGACTCATGTGCAAAGGGAATGAATGCATGAAATTTTTTTTTTGCTATTTGTTTTGAAATCATGTGTATACATGTGTCATCATATAAGTCTTTAACTTTGCACGTGTGCTTATGCAATGCTATGTAAGGTATGTTGTGCTATGCATTCTAATAAATGCCTTAATGCATGTTATGAGCGGCGTACACATGTAATATTATGCATCCCATACTACATAATATTGCATGTAACGAAAGAGAAAACGTGCTAATGGGCATCCATGTGATGATGGTTATGCATCTCATACTACATAACCGTCACATGTTGCCATCTATGGTGGATCCATATACAAACACATATTATGCATCCCATACTACATAATATGCCCCGTATACTTCTTATCATACTATGAGTGTAGTGTTCATGCTTCGGCCAAGACGTACTGATGACACATCGGTGTGTGTATGCAATGAAACCAAAACAACTACTATATCAGAATTTGTTGCCCGACCAACTTGTCGAACAACCTCCCTCTGATACCAACTGTCACAACCCGCATTTTCTCCGAATTTAAGAATATCAGAGTAGGAGAAAATACACGTCATGATGCCACATCATACAGGAGACAACTGCAGACGCTCAGGCGGGAACTTATTACTTAACTAAATAAAACATGATTATATGATAAGTCATCATTTGAAATCATTTATTAGGGGTTTTGAGGTAAGAACTGTGTCTCTCAGTTCGTGGATCAACTAGTCCACCGAGAAAGTACATATATTTGCAGCGGAAAGTACTTGACTTAGTTTACTTAAAGTCCTAAATGTATGCAAACGACGAAGCATAAGGTAAATGATATGCACATAACTAGGTGTATTGTAAGAGTAGAAAATACATTTAAGCGACTTTAAAGTTAAGGGTTCAATTGGAAAGAATGCAATGAGGATGAAGAAAATCATTTTTATAACTATAGTGCACCTAACATAAATCATTCCCAGAGGATAAGATACACAAGATCTGAAAGTAGTGGCATTTAACTAGCAAATAAACTAGAGTATAAAAAGGGCACAATGGGCGTCAACAACATGACACTAACCCATTGGCACCAACTAGTATGTCTGAGCACAAGAAGAAACAAAAACAACTACCTCGCAGCAGCGGGGTGAACAACTACTAAAACTCTGAACTTTAGGCTACACCACTAGCCGCTACGGCTCTGAACCTGAGGCATTCAATAAAACAAAGAACGCCTCAGCAAGGAATTACAAGTGGCAGAAAACTAGCAAAAAGGTAAGCAAGGCATAAGGGCTACCAACCCAAGCCAGATTTATCGAAAGATAAGCTCTAAACAAAGAACTAACAAGCACCGAGTGCACTAAGTATCAAAAGAGGAACAAGCAAGTTCATTTATCTTGTTAATTTTATTTAAAGAGACTGATCAGCTCAATTAAATGGGACCGGTTACCTACCTCCGCCACCCAAAGCCCAAAAACCGGGTGGGGGTGCCTCTAGACCCAACCAACCAAACACGACTACCGTGCAAGGCTATAACATTTCCCCCACTGTCCCCCAAACACAACTACTGTATAAGGCTAAAGACAATGGTTCTTATTAATTAAATTTCAATTAAATACGGGACGGTGCCCGAAAGGATAATCACTAGGATGCCCTAAGAGATAGGGTCACAACAAAGTAAACATTCTTCCAATACTAAACATAAGAGAACTCATAAGTCGTTTTAACCACAACGAGTACGAGATTACAAAGGGGAGAAGTAATCATGACCACAGGCACAAAGCAGGCATTCCTTGAGAAGGAGAAGACACTCCTCGAGGGAGGGTAAGAGGACTTCTCGGGCAAACCAATGGGTTATCAGAACGGATTTCTCGAGAAACAAGGAGTACTTCGCGAGAAATCAAAGGCTCACTGCAGGGATTTCTCAGGAGCAGGACAGGGACTTCTCGAGAGGGAACTTCTCGAGAGAGAGAAAAAAAATTTCTCGAGAGAGAGAGGACTTCTCGAGAGAGGGAAGACATTTCTCGAGAGCTAAAGGGGGTCTTCTCGAGAACTCAAGGGGTCTGGACTCGGGACTTCTCGAGAAATCGAAGGTATTTCTCGAGAACTCAGGGGGTCTGGACTCGGGACTTCTCGAGAAATCGAAGGTATTTCTCGAGAACTCAGGGGGTCTGGACTCGGGACTTCTCGAGAAATCGAAGGTATTTCTCCAGAACTCAGGGGGTCTTCTCGAGAGAATGAAGGCAATTACGGCCAAGTTCCGAGGAACACTCGTCTGCAGGAAGGAACTCTAGGTAGAGATGTTTTCTCTGGGGAATTTCAGCTAATAGAAGTGGATTCGAGGGTAGAGCTATCATTCAACACACTCGAATTACATGCCAAACAACACAGTAAAAACCCAAACACCAGAAAGAAAGAAAACGGAACAGTGATACATCCAAAAATAAGGGGGAGACGAGAGCCACTTGCCTTAACCTTGAGGAAACTCAACCAACACCGCTCTGAATGCCAAGGGAGCTCTTGAGCACGAAAACCTGGAGCTTTACGGACCAAAAGAAGGGGTTAGGTCGCTACCAAATCTCCCAAAACTCCACGAAACGAGAAAAGCTTACCGCTAGAACGAAGATCTCGCCGAGAGCTTTCCAAATCTTCAAACCAAACACGATTCCGACCACCACAGCCCTAGGAATCGCCGGTGAAACGTTCCACGAAACCTCGCTCTCGCTCTATCGCACGGCGGCTGCTTTTGATCGAGGAAGGGGAAGATGAATAGGGAAGGAGATCTTAGGCTTATCTATAAACCTAAATTATTATTTAATTAATTAATTAATTCCCCAATTCACTTTAACTGCGAGGGCGACCAAAACACCTCGGATTTCTACGAAATTCGCACCTTGACTGTAACACGGCGCTACGAATCCAACGGCGAAGTCAGAAATCAATTCCGACAAGCCAAACTCGGGCAAAATCCTCCCGAAGCTAAATTCTCAATACTACACAAAATCTTCTCTACAAATTAAAACGACGCGAAGACTCGCCCGCTCGATCTAAATTACATGTTTTAACTAAGCTAAGGCTCAAAACTAAACCTGACGAGCTGACGTAACGCCCTAACGCCAAAATTACGTCACAGTGGCTACGCAAAATAATTAAAAAAAATCAGGGGCGTTACAAACTCCGCCCCCAGTTGGTAAGATGCCAGTTGGTCTGGGAAGGTGCTGGATTCCTCCGCTTTCAGGTGAAGGTAAACACCTAGGACGTGGATGGGTACTCCGCCCCCAGGTGGTAAGATCCCAGATGGTCTGGGAAGGTGCTGGGTTCCTCCTCCTCCAGGTGAAGGTAAGCACCTAGGACGTGGATGGGTACTCCGCCCCTAGTTGGTAAGATCCCAGTTGGTCTGGGAAGGTGTTGGGTTCCTCCGCCTCCAGGTGAAGGTAAGCACCTAGGACGTGGATGGGTACTCCACCACCAGTTGGTCTGGGAGGGTGCTGGGTTCCTCCACCTCCAGGTAAACTAGGCCCCTAAGACATGGATGGGCACTCCATCCCCGGTTAGTCTGGGAAGGTGCTGGGTTCCTCCACCTCCAGGTAAGCTAGGCCCCTAGGACGTGAATGGGTACTCCACCCCTAGTTGGTTTGAGAAAGTGTTGGGTTCTTCCACCTCCAGGTAAGCTAGGCCCCTAGGACGTGGATGGGTACTCTGCCCCCAGTTGGTTTGAAAAAGTGTTGAATTCCTCCGCCTCCAGGTGAGGTAAGAACCTGGGACGTGGATGGATCTTTGCCCCCAGTTGCTTTGATAAGATGGATGAGTTCCTCTGCCTCCAGATGAAGGTAAGCACCTAGGAAGTGGACTGGATCTCTGCCCCCAGTTGCTTTGATAAGATGGTCGAGTTCCTCTGCCTCCAGGTGAAGGTAAGCACCTAGGACGTGGACTGGATCTCTGCCCCCAGTTGCTTTGATAAGATGGTCGAGTTCCTCTACCTCCAGGTGAAGGTAAGCACCTATGACGTGGACTGGATCTCTGCCCCCAGTTGCTTTGATAAGATGGATGAGTTCCTCTGCCTCCAGGTGAAGGTAAGCACCTAGGACGTAGACTGGATCTTTGCCCCTAGTTGCTTTGATAAGATGGTCGAGTTCCTCTGCCTCCGGGTGAAGGTAAGCACCTAGGATGTGGACTGGATCTCTGCCCCCAGTTGCTTTGATAAGATGGTTGAGTTCCTCTGCCTCCAGGTGAAGGTAAGCACCTAGGACGTGGACTGGATCTCCGCCCCTAGTTGGTGTGGGAAGATGTTGATATTTCTCCACCTTAGGTCAAGTTCAATTCGACCTAAGGTGTTGAGCTATCTCCACCTCCAGCTGAGCTCGGCTCATAGGAGGGTTGTTAAGTGGAGAAAGGTTTGCCTCCCACCTCAGGTCGAGCCCTGCTCGACTAAAGGTGTTGAGTTTTTCTCCACCACAGGTCAAGTTCAATTCGACCTAAGGTGTTGAGCTTTCTCCACCTCCAGCTGAGCTCAGCTCACAGGAGGGTTGTTAAGTAGAGAAAGGTTTGCCTCCCACCTCAGGTCGAGCTCGGCTCGACTAAAGGTGTTGAGTTTTTCTCCACCTCAGGTCAAGTTCAATTCGACCTAAGGTGTTGAGCTTTCTCCACCTCCAGTTGAGCTCGGCTCACAGAAGGGTTGTTAAGTGGAGAAAGGTTTGCCTCTCACCTCAGGTCGAGCACGGCTCGACTAAAGGTGTTGAGTTTTCCTCCACCTCAGGTCAAGTTCAATTCGACCTAAGGTGTTGAGCTTTCTCCACCTCCAGTTGAGCTCGGCTCACATGAGGGTTGTTAATTGGAGAAAGGTTTGCCTCCCACCTCAGGTCGAGCTCGGCTCGACTAAAGGTGTTGAGTTTTTCTCCACCTCAGGTCAAGTTCAATTCGACCTAAGGTGTTGAGCTTTCTCCACCTCCAGTTGAGCTCAGCTCACAGGAGGGTTGTTAAGTGGAGAAAGGTTTGCCTCTCACCTCAGGTCGAGCTTAGCTCGACTAAAGGTGTTGAGTTTTTCTTCACCTCAGGTCAAGTTCAATTCGACCTAAGGTGTTGAGCTTTCTCCACCTCCAGTTGAGCTCGGCTTACAGGAGGGTTGTTAAGTGGAGAAAGGTTTGCCTCCCACCTCAGGTCGAGCTCTGCTCGACTAAAGGTGTTGAGTTTTTCTCCACCTCAGGTCAAGTTCAATTCGACCTAAGGTGTTGAGTTTTCTCCACCTCCAGTTGAGCTCGGCTCACAGGAGGATTGTTAAGTGGAGAAATGTTTGCCTTCCACCTCAGGTTGAGCTTGGCTCAACTAGAGGTGTTGGGTTTTTCTCCACCTCATGTCAAGTTCAATTCGACCTAAGGTGTTGAGCTTTCTCCACCTCCAGCTGAGCTCGGCTCAAAGGAGGGTTGTTAAGTGGAGAAAGGTTCGCATTCCGCCTCAAGTCAGGTTCAGCCGATAAACTCGGCAGGAGTATCCCGTTGGCAGGGCCCTTCGTGGATTCCCCTAAGGTCCCACCTACTCGTCAAATAGGTGGGTTGGACTTTCATTCCGAGCTTAAGGCAAGCTCGAAAAGAGCGGGGATTGTGTACACCCTCAGATTTTCCGAGTCGGTGTGACCCAACGCGGATGAGGTCGGGATAGAGAGGGTGACCATGACAGAAGATCGACCAATTGGAGGCCGTCAGGACCAAAGATGCAGTCCCAGGGAGGAGGAAGTGGACCGGAAGTCCACTTCTTGGACGAGTGGACCCAATGGTCTACTCGCCCAGGGTGAGGGGCGAGTGGACCTGTGGTCCACTCGTCCCGGGCACTCAGGGGAGTGGACCATGGGTCCACTTGCCCCTGAGGAGAGTGGACCGAGTGGTCCACTCGCCCAAGCCCAGGCAGTGGACCATTCGGTCCACTCTCCTGACCCCCGGCAAGGGGGGGAGTGGACGTCTCAATCTCCACTCCCCCCTCCTGTTTTGGTCGTTCAGGTTAGTTGTTGAGCTGCGGATAGTAGATATTTGGCTATCTGCAACCCAATTTTGGGAAGTCTATAAATAGACCCCCATGGGCACCTTGGGAAGGGATGTTGGTACCCCCTCCCTCGCGTGAGTGTTGTGAGCAAGCACTACCCTTCCCTCCCCCTGTCATTGAAGGTGGACGGTGAGGTGATCCTTAGTGCCCTCCAAGGTGCCCAGGCTCAGCATTGGCTTGGGAGGGGAAGTTCCTTGTGAGCTTCCGGGTATGTGGTGAGGCCTCCACGCTGCAGCTTAAGGGGTCCGTTTGTGGACTTAGGTGTTCTTCAAGGGCCAGGTTCTTTGGTTCTTAGTGACTGGTCTAGGGTCTAGCCCGGGTCAAGTAAGGGTTAGCTGCATCTCCCTTTCGAACGTCGAGACCAGTTCTCTGGTTTCAACACACTTGATGAAGCAAATGTAAAGTGAAACTAGAATCACGAAGAATGATCGCAAGAACAAGAGAGAGAGAGAGAGAGAGAGAGAGAGAGAGAGAGAGAGAGAGAGAGAGGGAGAGAGAGAGAGAGTATTTTCTGAAAGCATAAAAGCGTGATAAAACGTTTCAGAAGAAATCTCCTATATAGGAGTTTTGTAAAAATAACACGTAATTATTTGTTAACGGTTGTAATTGGTAAACGATAATCGTGCAGAAAAATGTGGAAGATTTTCAACGTAAAAGAGTAATGTTGAGAAAAACGCGTATAAGAAACGGTTTAAAATTACGCGTAATAATTGTGAAGAGAAAACGCAAAACGATAGAGGTTGCGTCGAATTCAATTCGATGTTGCGTCAAAATCATATTGACGCAACTCGGCGCTACGTCGAGTTCTTATCGACGCAGAGGTCAAGACGACGGAGAACTTGTCGACGCAAGCGTCGAGATCTTATAGACTCAAGGTGGTTGCTTCGAGTTCTTATCTACGCAACTTCAATCGACGCAAGTCGTGTGTGTCGAGTTCTATTCGACCTAATTTTATAAAATAGCTGCATGAAAAATAAAAACATAAAATACGATAAGCACTAGTAATGAATAATGATAAGATTTTTTGCGATAAAAACAGCTTAGAGACTACAACAAAATAAATAATTAAAAAATTACCAAAAATGCGGTCAGAATTTGAAACTGTCCCAGTGGCCCACAAAATATCGCGAACAAATTCAAACCTGTACAGCGATGATTAATTTTCGTCGGAGTAGCTTCCCCCCTCAGCAGCTCAAAGCTTCGTACTTCACCGGAATGGCACGAGATAGCATACTCCCCACCGTCGCCATGTCCCGGCAAAACACCCCCATCCGCGACGGTGGTGGCGGCGGCAGATGTTTCTCCGGCATCTGGGCCTGAACCGAGTTCCGCTCTTTCAAACTCGCAGCAGCCGCTACCGCTCTCTGCTTCGCGGCTACCTCCTCCTCCTTAACTGCCGTCATGATGCAGGAGCACCCCTTCTGCAGCAATCTGTATAAAATCAATGCTGACATTCGTGCCTGGTCCCTCACGGCGTCGATGTCCAAGTTCTCGTCGGAGAAGTCAAGCCGGTCGACGAAAGCGCCCGCCTTCTCAGGCTTGTGCCGCAATGTGATAAGCAAATGGGCCCTCTCGATCTCAGACCGCGTGCAATCCTTCCGGACACCAATCAGCTTGTAGTTATCCACGGGATTGACATCGCAGGCGGAGAACCGCTGCCTGATTCGGTGAATCCTGACCGTTAGAGCCCGTAGATTAGAGGGGATGTCACGGTACCTCACATCGGCATTCGACCGGAGCCGCCAAAGAGGACAGGGGAGTTTCCGTTCACGGGCCATGGATTCATAGAGTAGCTTAAGGTGTTCGAGGTCGCGCAGGCAATCCGTGAGGCAGCTGACGGACTCGAGCAGGTTGGCGCGGATGCGGAGGGCCGGGATGGAAGTGGGTTCAAGAGCCAGGGCGCGGTTGCAGTCGGCAATGGCCTCGGCTACCCTCCCCGCGTCTCGATATGCCGCAGCCCGGCCAACGAGGCATTCGGCGGCGAAGGGATGCGGCGTGCCGCGCCGACCCTCGAGGATCTTGGAGAAATGGCGAGCAGCTTCGTTTGGGTGGCCAGCGTCGAGCGCAGCAGTGGCGGCAGCGCGGCGTCGGAGAAGGAATTTGATGTGGGACAGGAGGTGGGCTGCGGAATCTGACTCCGAAGTCGGCAGGCTAGGCTGCTGCGTACGGGAGGCGCCGCCGTTACTTCCATTATTGATGCCGGCGAACAAGGGGATGGCGGCAGAGAAGGCGAACATGTCCTCTGAGCGAGATACACTCTCACGGCGAAATGCGGCGGAGGCGTAACGACGGCCGGTTTGCAGGAGGACCATGGCATCCTCCAAGAGACCCAGGTGGCAGCAAGCCTGGCCCAAAATAAGGTACCTGATAAAATAGAGTTTAAACTCATTTTGGGTTACCTGTGATCTTTAAAAGTAATTAGATAATAAATTATATTTTTAAAATTGAGGCTTTGCTTAGATAAACTCTGTTATAAACTCTGTTCCGCTGACCATTTAACTTGTATTCAAATTATCTTAGCAGAAAATTTATTTTTTTCATTTCAATTTTATTTTATTATTTGAATTTTCTTAAACAAAATTAAGTATTATATATGTGATTTTTTACAAATATATAGACGTTATTTTATATAATTTCAATTGATTAAATAAAATTTAATAAAATTAAAAATCATAAAAAATATATGTGAGTCATTTTGGAAAGGAAAATGGATCTCTCCCGGTCTTTTTCAAAAAAGGTGGTTTTAAACTAGCCAATTTAAAAAAAAGTAGCAAATCTGTTTGATTACTGTAATGGAGGGAAAGGGAGATTCAAATATAGCTTAAGTCGCCGCCGGCTCCCGATAAGTTTTTTTTGAAAACCAGAAAGTGAATTCATTCATTAGCAAGATTCAAACGGATTAAGTCCAGTACATAATGCGGTAATGCGGGGGGTCCAAGGAAGGACGCCGACGCAAGCGCACGAGCCACACGATTACAAGAGCGTCGAGCAAAAACAATCTTAAGTGTAGGAATTCTCCGAGCCAACACGAGAGCATATGAGAGAAATACGAGAAAAAAGTAGCACTTGATCTAGAATCCCTTTAAAAGAATTATTAAAAAAATTGATTTGAAACACAAGCATCGATATATTTAGGGGATTGTTATCCGCAGACCTCGTGTGGCTATCCGCACATCAACAATTCCTCATTTTTAAAGTTTATAATTCAAGATCCTAATTTTCCTTCTCCCCTTCCACCAGCCTATCCCGACCCTCTCCCCCTTGGTATCTCACGGCTAAGAAGGCGACGCCTACCAGGTCGCCGGCTAAGAAGGCAACCACTACCCTCGCCGGCGAAGAAGGCAACTCCAATCAGTCCGACGACCTCCTCGATCTCCTCGTTCTATTGTTTTGAGCATGCGTACTCCATCTCTCTTATTCTGTTTCTCCCGAAATTCTAAACCTCTTTGACAGTCTCCCTGCTGTCTATGGCTTTCATCCATTAGGGTCCGTTCGTTTGCACGTTTTCATTGAAAGGTTTTCGTTTTAGTCCAAAACGAAAAAATCATGCGTTTTAGTTTTGGGCCAAAACGAAAACGCATGTTCGTTTGTAGCCTGGTTTTCAGTTTCGTTTTGGTGCAAAACAAAAACTTGTGTTCGTTTCCAACGTCGCTCCTCGGGAGGTGGTCTCCGTGTTCTCGACGCCATGTGCGGCTGTGGCATCCGCTCCATCCGGTACCATGAACACCCCCAGCATGTGTTCTCGACGCCATGTGAGGTGAAATGACTTCCAACATACATGATTACTGAAGCCATGAACATTGTTGCAGTAATGACGCATCTTCTCTTTCCTGACCGACGTCTTTTTTGGCGACTGCTTAATTCGTGGTTCCTTCTTTTGGAATTCCTCAAATTCCGGCAATTATGGAGGAGCATTGGTGGCAGAATATTTTTTCCTTATGGGATGGAGGATTTCTTGGAAGGGATCTTTGATCTCCTTCCATTGTTGCCGTCTTTCCCTATATTCTGCCTAATTTTCCTCCTGGTCGGCCCCACTATTATTTGGAGATCGCTCAAAATTTGGCATCCTCATTATTCCGATATTGATGGAGGATTTATTTTTTGGGGAAGAGATTGATCTCCTTCCATTATTGAGCCGACACATCCTCCTTACCCTCTTAGGGTTTCCTCCTCCTTAAATAGGTGTGGTCGGCCACCCTTAGAAGAGAGTGCAGAGCAGCAACTTTTCTTCCCCGGTAAAGCGCATAGCTTCTTCTTCGGCAAAGAGATATTCGGCTTCTTCCTCTCGGCCGACGAGTTCTTCTCGCCACCAAGTTCTTCTCTCGTCGTCGTGTTCCTCTCTCGCCGTCGGATCTATTTTTTCTCGTTGCAACGTGTACGACCGGACCATGGAGGATTCGAGATTTCAATCTTTTTTCTCGGTCTATTCTTCTCCTCCATTTTTAGTCGTATTGTATGTTTGAGAAATTAATAGTAGATTTATCTCTGCCTGCACAGTGGACGTACCCAATTTTGGGGAACCACTTTACATCGGGTGTTCTTGATTGCGGTGCTTGCTTTTATTTTTTTCTCTAATTTTTTGTGCGTATCGCTCTTCGCAATTTTGGTCGTTAGAAAAAATATTTTGGAACAGAATTTTTTCATCTGCACTCGGATCCGGTTTTCATAACAAGTGGTATCAAAGCGAGGTTCGATCGACGACTATTTGGACGTTCTGTTTCGAGTTGGGTCAACGGTAGGTGACGACATCGGTCCGCTCCCTATCTTCCTAATCTTGATTCGTGAATTTATCTGGTCGTCTCGGTCTCAGTGCAGATTTCCTCTGTTTGATTTTCCATGGCATCTTCTACACCCAATTTTTTCCTTTTTTGGGTCATGCTATTTTCTATGCTTGTTTTCGTATAACTTTTTTTTTTGAGTTATCTTTCTTGGTCAAAAACTCATTTTGAATGCAGTTTGGTCACCCTCTATTACATAAGCTCTTTCATTGTTACTCCTCATTCATGAGCTTGGAGTGTGTCTAATCAAAATTTTCTGATTAGTTCTCATAGGGGTTCATTTTTTCCATGCTGAGGCCAGTTTGTTTGCATTCATTGTTGATGTGTCTGCATTTATTAATTTCTCTCCCGCGCGCACATCAAAGGCCAGAAGTCTTGACAGATTCAGTTTTGCTATGGGAGACCACCACTGGAGGTGGAGCAGTTGTTTTTTAGCTCCAGGTGGAGCGTTTTTTGAGTCAGCCACGTCAGTCCAGTTGGTGTGCTACTCAGAATCAGAAGAGTTTCTTTCTTATGATCCGTTTTTTTCTTATAATAGTTGGTGTGCCCCACTATTATTTGGAGATCGCTCAAAATTTGGCATCCCCATTATTCCGATATTGATGGAGGATTTATTTTTTGGGGAAGAGATTGATCTCCTTCCATTATTGAGCCGACACATCCTCCTTACCCTCTTAGGGTTTCCTCCTCCTTAAATAGGTGTGGTCGGCCACCCTTAGGAGAGAGTGCAGAGCAGCAACTTTTCTTCCCCGGTAAAGCGCAGAGCTTCTTCTTCGGCAAAGAGATATTCGGCTTCTTCCTCTCGGCCGACGAGTTCTTCTCGCCACCAAGTTCTTCTCTCGTCGTCGTGTTCCTCTCTCGCCGCCGGATCTATTTTTTCTCGTTGCAACGTGTACGACCGGACCTTGGAGAATTCGAGATTTCAATCTTTTTTCTCGGTCTATTCTTCTCCTCCATTTTTAGTCGTATTGTATGTTTGAGAAATTAATAGTGGATTTATCTCTGCCTGCATAGTGGACGTACCCAATTTTGGGGAACCACTTTACATCGGGTGTTCTTGATTGCGGTGCTTGCTTTTATTTTTTTCTCTAATTTTTTGTGCGTATCGCTCTTCGCAATTTTGGTCGTTAGAAAAAATATTTTGGAACAGAATTTTTTCATCTGCACTCGGATCCGGTTTTCATAACAGAACATAAGCAATTGCGGTTGGAAGTCGATAAAAATAATAGATTAAGTTGCTTACAGTGATGACAAACCCGACTCCTGGCTCTGTCCTAGGGTGAGGCCGAGGTGCTTATCCACTTCAACCTCCACGTTTTTCGAAGTTCTGGCGGTCTGCGACATGACTTCAAGCCCTCTTCTCTCGCGTGCAGCGCTGCTTCTTTTGCCGCCTCTCTTGACCTCAATCACAGGGAAACCCTGTGAAATTTTTCCGGACCTTGTGAGAGCAAGCAGGAATAACAACTAGAGTTACAAGCCAAAACAACCAGAAACAATTTGGGGCAAACAATTGATCTTTATTGATTTTCTAACTTCAGTTACAGGGCAAGACATGCTTGACGAGACATGATTTCGTCAGCACAACACTCCAGAACCAATACAGAGAAGAATACTGAAGGACTTCAGACCGCACAACACGCGCGACCTCTCTTGTACAGACCGCGCGATCTCCCTTGCGATCTCCTCCTGTTGCTAGACCGCAACACTCTGCCGATCTCAGACCACCACCAAACCGCTGCACAGACCGCTCCCTTCTTTCGACCTTCTGACCTTCCCAAACTCCAGCAACACAGCTCCAAGCCGCAGACTGCCCGAACACTTTCAGAGGAAGAGGTGATCGCTGCTGCCCGCACTATCCGCAGAAGCTGCACAAGAAGAATTCGATCAGAGACCGCCCGGTCAGAAAACACAGACCGCAAGAAAGATGCGAACTCAGCTTACACTTAGTGTGTTCTGTTTGTTGCAACAGTGGCTCCCTATTTATAGGCGTGAGACCTGATCCAGTCACCACCCTATGAGATAGAGTCACCACCCATCAGACCGTGCGACCTTACCGGTCAACCCGCGCGATCACTGCAACCCTCCTGCTTCATTTTGGTGAGCGCCGACTTCACTCCAGACCGCGGGAGATCGCTACTCCCTTGGTCTGAACACGACTCCACACGGAGATCGCCAGACCGCCTAGAAGTCACCCACCACCTGTGTTCGCCTGAGACCGCAAACACAGCCAGCTCGCCCTCCTGGTCTCCTCCTGAGACCGCGAACTGAGACCGCGCGACTAAGAATGACTTAGTCCGCGAACTCCTTCAGAACCCTCTGGAAAGCCACCAGACCGGATTCAAGAGCCAACCCGTGCGGTCACGCCAGACCGGCACGTCCTTGAAGAGAACAACTTGTCACGCGGTCAGAGACAGACCGCGCGACCCTGAGGATGACCAGCCGTCATGCGGTCACAGCCAGACCACACGACCTCCACCTCCAGCAACCCTTGGACCAGACCAGCGGTCAACCCTGGAAGCCGCAGCTGACCAATAGAACAGATCGCCATTGCCAGACCGCCAGACCGTGCGGTCACGCCAGACCGCCCGGTCTCTTCCCAGACCGCCCAGGTCCAAAAGCCTCCTCCACTTCCACTTCAATAATTTCAACACTCCCCCTTGAAGTGGGAAGTGGAAACTAGCCCAAGTAGCTCCCTTAGCCGTGTGAACGGCCCCTTTGCCAGCGCCTTTGTGAAGATGTCTGCGACATTGTCCGCACTCCGCACATGCTTAACCGAAAGAGATCCCTCCAGCACCTTCTCCCGTATGAAGTGATGCTCGATCTCAATATGCTTGGTCCTCGCGTGACAAACTGGATTGGTTACCAGTTTGAGAGCACTCTCGTTGTCACCGCGTAGCAGAGTCGGCTCCCGAACCTCCTTATGGACGTCTCCCACCAACCTCCTAAGCCAGATGGCTTCCTGAGCTGCCAAGGCCGAAGCCT
Source organism: Dactylorhiza incarnata (assembly GCA_033032865.1). Classification (NCBI taxonomy): domain Eukaryota; kingdom Viridiplantae; phylum Streptophyta; class Magnoliopsida; order Asparagales; family Orchidaceae; genus Dactylorhiza; species Dactylorhiza incarnata. The sequence goes on from JAWHQI010000016.1 coordinate 396,663, forward strand.
TGTATTCCGCTTCCGTGGTAGAGACTGACACGGAATCCTGCTTCTTGCTGCACCATGATATAGCCGTAGGGCCCGCCATGAAGACGAATCCAGATGTCGACTTCCGATCATCCGAATCTCCTCCGTAATCAGCATCCATGTATCCATGCACTTCGAAGCCCGCATCCCTCCTGTATAGGAGACCCATGTCCGAGGTCGCCTTGACATACTTCAGAATGTTCTTGGCCGCTAGCAGATGAGGTACTCGTGGTTCCGCCATAAACCGACTCACCCTGCCCACTGCATATGCAATGTCCGGCCTCGTGATCGTCAGATAGATTAAGCTCCCAACCAGAGCTCGGAACACCAACGGATCTTGCATGATCCTTCCCTCATCCTTCCGAAGCTTCATAGCCTTCTCCAGAGGTGTGGAAGTGCACTTCCCTTCCTTCATGCCGAACCGCTCCACGATCCGCTCCGCATATCCGGCTTGGGTCACCAGCACTCCTCCTTCCTTCTTCTGCACCTCAAGTCCAAGGAAATGGTGAAGCTCACCTAAGTCCTTCATCTCGAACCTGATAGACAGCTCGGCCCGAAGCTGTGCTACCTCCTCCTTCGAGTTCCCCGTTACGATCATATCGTCAACGTATAGCAGCACGATGACCTGAAGCTCCCCGCTCTTCTTGACGAACAAGCTCGAGTCTGAGTCTGAAGCAACAAATCCACAGAATAGGAGATATTCTGCGATCTTCCCATACCACGCCCTCGGCGCTTGCTTCAACCCATACAGGGCCTTCTTCAACTTGCAGACATGCTCCGGAAAATCTTCAGACACAAAACCTGGTGGCTGGACCATGAAGATGTCCTTGTCAATCTCGCCGTACAAGAAAGCGTTCTTGACGTCGAGCTGCCAAATCTCCCATCCACTGAACGCCGCCAAGGCAATGATGAACCGAACTGAAGTCATTTTTGCCACCGGACTGAATGTCTCATCATAGTCTTCACCGTATTGCTGCGAGAACCCCCGAGCTACAAGACGAGCCTTGTAACGCTCGATACTGCCGTCAGCTTTCTTCTTCAGCTTGTAGACCCACTTGCATGTCACAGGAGCGATGCCCTTCGGCTTGGGCACAAGAGACCAGGTCTCATTCTTCTCGAGAGCTGCCATCTCTTCTTGCATCGCAACATCCCACTCCTTCACACCTTGGGCCTTCTCAAAGCTCGACGGCTCCCTCTCATCCAAGGGACCAGCAAAGAAACATGAGACAAAGCTCACTGCGTTTCCTCCTGTATAGCGATCAGGAGCAATGATAGATCGCTTCGATCTCCTCAGCTCCTTCCCCTGAACCGCTTCATCTCCAGCTGCTTCTTCCCTAGCTCCCCTTCCAGACGTGCTAGGAGCATTGCTCCCCCTGCTCCCTGAACCAGAAGCCCCCGTCTCGGAACTAGAAGGAGATGGACCACCTGGTGACACAGGTAGCTCCATCTGAAGATTCTCCACAGCTTTCTCCGGCACTTCCACCCTGCTTTCTGGTAACTCCACTCCAGAGGACCCCCTGTAAGATGTCACCTCATCGAACACGACGTCGCGAGATACAACAAATCTCCGCGTCTCCGGGTCCATGCACTTCCACCCTTTCTTCCGCTCATCGTATCCCACAAAGACTAGCTTCCTAGCCTTCGCTTCTAGCTTTGTCCGAAGAGCATCAGGGATGTGCACGTAACAGGTGGAACCAAACACCCTAAGGTGTGCCACACTTGGCTTCTCCTTGAACATCATCTCATGCGGGGTCAACATGTTGATGGGGCTCAGAGGCATCCTGTTGATGACGTAAGCAGCACAAGACATTCCCTCCGCCCAGAAGGACTTTGGGATACTCTTGGCATGTAGCCAACACTTGCAGGTCTCCGTTAGATGACGAATCTTCCGCTCTGCAACACCGTTCTGCTGTGGAGTATGTGCACAAGTAAGTTCCCTCCGGATGCCTGCCTTCCTGCAAAAACTGGAGAACTCAGCAGAGGTGAACTCTCCTCCGTTGTCCGTCCTCAGCTTCTTGATCCGCAGATTCAGCCGACCTTCCACGAGCTCCTTGAACTCCACAAACTTGGCAAACGCTTCCGCCTTCTCCTTCAGGAAATAAACCCAGACATATCTGGTGTAATCATCGATCAGCACCAGCATATACCTGCTGCCTCCGAGGCTTGGGGTAGCAGTAGGTCCCATCAAGTCACCGTGGATGCACTCCAACGGCACACTACTCCTTGTCTGCGACTTGTCAAACGGTAGTCGATGAGACTTACCGAACTGACATCCTGCGCAAACATGACCTTCTCCGTAGGAAGACAGACTTGGCAGGCCCTTGACCAGACCTCTCACCGCCATAGCTTTCAGCTTGTCCATTCCTACATGCCCCAACCTCTCATGCCATATCACGGCACCATCATTCGTCTTCATCTTGTCGACGTAGGAACTTGTTGATAAAACAAACAAGTCCTTTGCCCGTCTCCCGACATGGATGACCTCGGCCTTTACGGCCTCTATATTTCGCAAAAATTTCACTTCTGTCGGGCCGAACAGAACGTGATACCCAGCGTCAACCGCGTTGGTCACGGAGAAGAGGTTTTTCTTCATTCCGGGCACATGATAGACACTCTTCAAGGTAAGTGGCCCTCTATCACTGCCCAAAGAAACAACCCCCACCTTCTCGACTGGATGCACAGTATTATCAGCGGTGATGATAGCATTGTTACCTGTATAGGGTTGTGCTGATGAAAGCTTCGACTCATCTCCGGTGAGGTGATGACCACACCCCGAGTCCACGATCCAGTCCTCTTGATAGTTGATAGTAGCCGAGGCTTCAACCGAAGCCGAGAAGGCTCCTCCCCATCCTCCATCAATGTGCCTGGCCTCCACTTCCACCTTTCCAGCAACATGCCCCGATTGAGTAACAATTGGGCATTCCTTCTTGAAGTGCCCAACCTTCCCGCACTTGAAGCATCTCGGACCTTCCCCCTTCTTCTTCCCGTCAGCCTTGGGAGCATACCCCCTTTCCTGCTGCCCAGAAGTTGAAGGCCCATAGCCTCCCGCGATCTTTTTCTTCTTCTCCCACTTCTTCTTCTTCCCTGAGAAGAGCACCTCGCCGTCTCCCCCAGTCACTGACACCCCCGCCATCTGCCTTGCCAAACTCTCTTGCGATGCAAGCAAGTTCTCCAGCTCCAACAGAGACGGCTGATTTGCCCATCCCTGCACCGACGTCACAAAGGCCACATATTCCTTCCGCAAGCCGCGGATGATGTGCCTCTTCAGCTTCGCCTCAGAAATTGGCTCATCAGGATCCAGTGCTGATATCTCAGCGCAGAGGTTCTTCATCTTCAGAAAGAAGTTTGAGATAGAAAGATCACCCTGAGCCGACCTTGCCAGCTCATTCTCCAAGAACTGCAGCCTCGCCACATTCTTCTTGTTAAACAGCCCATCCAGGGCTCTCCAGATTTCGGCAGCTGATCCACACCCTAAGATGTGATCAAATAGTTCCGGTGAAATGGCACGCTTCAAGGTGAACTCGGCTTTAGCATTGGTCTTTCTCCACGCCCTCACAGCCGGACCATTATCACCTGCTTCCGTTGCCTTCACCTCTTCAGTTGCATCTCCTCCAACAACCTCCCAGAGGTCCTCCCCTAGAAGATAGCTCTGCATACATGACCTCCACTTCTTAAAGTTGGTCGAAGTAAGCATATCAATCCCAAGACCTCTTGCAAATCCGCCTTCCATTGTTTTCCCTCTGGTTCCTTCTTCACAAAGGCGATGACTACTCTAAGTTATTCACTGCTCTAACCACTCCAACCTGCCTCTGATACCATGTGAAATTTTTCCGGACCTTGTGAGAGCAAGCAGGAATAACAACTAGAGTTACAAGCCAAAACAACCAGAAACAATTTGGGGCAAACAATTGATCTTTATTGATTTTCTAACTTCAGTTACAGGGCAAGACATGCTTGACGAGACATGATTTCGTCAGCACAACACTCCAGAACCAATACAGAGAAGAATACTGAAGGACTTCAGACCGCACAACACGCGCGACCTCTCTTGTACAGACCGCGCGATCTCCCTTGCGATCTCCTCCTGTTGCTAGACCGCAACACTCTGCCGATCTCAGACCACCACCAAACCGCTGCACAGACCGCTCCCTTCTTTCGACCTTCTGACCTTCCCAAACTCCAGCAACACAGCTCCAAGCCGCAGACTGCCCGAACACTTTCAGAGGAAGAGGTGATCGCTGCTGCCCGCACTATCCGCAGAAGCTGCACAAGAAGAATTCGATCAGAGACCGCCCGGTCAGAAAACACAGACCGCAAGAAAGATGCGAACTCAGCTTACACTTAGTGTGTTCTGTTTGTTGCAACAGTGGCTCCCTATTTATAGGCGTGAGACCTGATCCAGTCACCACCCTATGAGATAGAGTCACCACCCATCAGACCGTGCGACCTTACCGGTCAACCCGCGCGATCACTGCAACCCTCCTGCTTCATTTTGGTGAGCGCCGACTTCACTCCAGACCGCGGGAGATCGCTACTCCCTTGGTCTGAACACGACTCCACACGGAGATCGCCAGACCGCCTAGAAGTCACCCACCACCTGTGTTCGCCTGAGACCGCAAACACAGCCAGCTCGCCCTCCTGGTCTCCTCCTGAGACCGCGAACTGAGACCGCGCGACTAAGAATGACTTAGTCCGCGAACTCCTTCAGAACCCTCTGGAAAGCCACCAGACCGGATTCAAGAGCCAACCCGTGCGGTCACGCCAGACCGGCACGTCCTTGAAGAGAACAACTTGTCACGCGGTCAGAGACAGACCGCGCGACCCTGAGGATGACCAGCCGTCATGCGGTCACAGCCAGACCACACGACCTCCACCTCCAGCAACCCTTGGACCAGACCAGCGGTCAACCCTGGAAGCCGCAGCTGACCAATAGAACAGATCGCCATTGCCAGACCGCCAGACCGTGCGGTCACGCCAGACCGCCCGGTCTCTTCCCAGACCGCCCAGGTCCAAAAGCCTCCTCCACTTCCACTTCAATAATTTCAACAAACCCCTTCTCTTCTTGTTCTCATGGAGAGAAATCCCGTAGAAGGTTTGCTGCAAAAAGAGCGCGCGCGAAAGAAGTTAGCAGGCGGAACGCCGGCGATGCGCCCCCTTTCGTTGATCACGACCGGAAGAAGTTAGCAGGCAGAACGCCGACGATGCGGGAGGTGAAGCTTGCGGGAGTTGGAGTGCGTCTATTCTCAAAACCGAGCAAAACAGACCTAGCGAGGTTTGTTTTTGGGGGAGACAAGTTTAGAAGGAAATGAAAACATAATGTTTTCAGCTCAAAACCAAAAAAGACCAAAACAGAGTGAAACGAACACCTGTTTTACTTATTTCAAAACTCAAAACGAAAATGAATCACCAAAACAGTGCAAATGAACGGACCCTTATGAATCTTCCATCTTCGTATGTGAAAACTTCAAACCATTTAAATTTATTTTGAGATCCGCGTAAGACACGTGTGATTTTGAGGCCAAAATCAAGCTTCTCCCAACCCTAGGATTGTTCACACACCTCCTGGACCAACCCTCGAAATCTATTTGGAGTTAAACTTCACACGGGTGGTTGAGAAGAGAACTTCATTTGAACAAAATTTTGATTTTCAACAAAATTTGCAGACACCTCCATAATATTTCCAGCTCTATGGGTAGATAAATTTTGGTTGTCACGACAGAAATTTCTCTTTTTCATTCTTATTCCAATTTTCTATCAAGCAAAAATATTTTGTTGGTATGTTCGTGCACATTGAATGTCATCATATGCCACTTAATTATTGCATGAGTTCATGTCTTTTGATTTTTATTATTTTTAATTCTCTGAGTTGGTCTACGAATAACAAAACTTTATGTGAATAACAAAACCACTCCTTTAGAGCTATGAATAGTAAAAATCTACGAATATACTTATGTGGACTGCGAATAACAATTCCCCCTCCTCGCCATTGCTCCCAAATTGCAGTAAGCAGCTGCTGTCTCCATTTGACTGCAAAGCAGCAAGTTGTTTGCCATTGCTCCCAAATGGCAGTAGCAGTCAAAGCAGCAAGCTGCTAGCAAAATGGCAGTAGCTTGTTTCTCTTTTTATATCAAATTAATACTGGCCCAGACCGAACCTGGCCCGTGCCTAGACGGTTGTTGGGCCCTTCAAGACCCCCCTTTCAAAGGGGAGGCTCGGGCTCAGTTTGATATGGTCCTTGCAACAATAAAGTCCGGGTCTTGAGGACCAGGTCTGACCTGGGCCCGCCAGGCTTTATTTGCGTGCCAACCAAGTCTTGGGGCAGCTCCATTCGAGTCTTGCTGCAACTATTCCATTCTATTGTTTTCATAATTTATGTACGGAATCTATACATGTTACATAAAAAGAAGAAATACTCGCAGCATAACAAAACAGAAAACAACCACAAAACAATTACACAGAGATGTAGTTTGCCCCAAGATGTGATATGTTCACAATATTAGTAAGAGATTTTACTAAGTAGAGGAAACATGTTACAGATTATAACGTTGAATAAAGGCTTATTGGACTTCTTTAAGTGCTTCCAAATTCTCCTAAAGATTATAGATCTCCTTAACTTTATATTCATCTTCAGAGTTTTGGCTTCAGGATTTCAAAGAATTTTTTTTATTACAGAATAGCAAATGATACTGCAATTCTTCATAATACTTTTCAGAATTCCCGACTTTTAGATTCAGAATTTTCAATATATTTTAAGAATACTAAATGTCATTTTCAGATACTAATCTTAGGGTATTTACAGATGGGCGAGTATCAGAGTACATTATGTGTATGCCCAAACTTTATATATATATTCGTCCCTAATACAAATTACAACTTGCATCTTTTTGAGAGTTTTCTGAAATTCCTCGAGGAAGTCAACAAGCATGTGGTGTTTTATGTAATTTGAAGCATGAGTCAAGAAGTTCGCTCGCCCCACTCAAATTAAGAAATTGAAGAGCCTGTTAACAACTTGTGAAGGGAAATATTGGGCCAGTGTAGGAACGCATGTATAAAGTGGAAAATAAAAGAATATTATTTCTGATCATTGCTTATTATATCTCGCCTATATATATAGGCACAACAAGGAGAGTTAAACACCCAATTAGAGGTGTGTGACTAAATACATAAAGGAGAAGATCGCTAACTGCACACCATTCTGCGTTATTTACACACCAAATACCAACGCTCTCCTTCAAGATGGGCGAAAGATATCCACTGAGCTCATCCTGTCACACAATCAATATAAGTTCAGTGAGTTAAGTCCTTCTGTTAGACAATCAGCCACTTGCTCTTTTGTAACAACATGTCCCGGCTTTAGTGTTTCACCATCCAGCTTTTTTTTTATAAAGAATTTATCGATCTCTATATGCTTGGTTATGTCATGTTGGACGAGATTGTTTGCAATGTTAATACCTAACTTGTTATCACACCACAATGTCACATGTCCTCTTTGATCTATCTTGAGTTAAACCAGTAGGGTTTTCAGCCATAACATCTCACTTACACCTAAGGCCATATAACCTTGTATTCTGTCTCGACTATAAATCTCGCAACTACAGTCTGCTTCTTTCGTTTCCAGGAGACAAGATTGCCCCCCACAAATATGTAATATCTCGATGTGGACCTTCTGTCATCTACACAGCTAGCCCAGTCAGAGTCGCAATAGACCTCGATGTTTAGATGCTCATTCGTCTGGAAGATCAGTCCCTTTAGATGTGCACTCTTCAGATATCGAAGAATCTAATGTACAACATACAAGTGACCATCCCTAGGATCATGCATATAACGAGCTACCACGCTCACGACAAAAGATATGTCGGGACGGGTTTGACCCAGATAAAACAGACGGTCTACCAGCCTCTGGTACCTTTCTCTATCAGTTGGCTCTCCTACCTCCACACCGAGCTTGGAATTCTAATCAATAGGAGAGACGGAAGGCCTGCAACCCAACATACCTGTCTCTTTGAGCAGGTCCAACACATTTTCGTTGGGATAGAACAATCCCCCGTTCGCCAAAGACTACCTCAATCCCAAATAAGTATCTTAGCTGACACACGTCCTTCACCTCAAAGTCCTTGCCCAATCTCCTCTTAAGCTGAGCAATTTCACTCTCATCATCTCTTGTGATGATTATATCATTCACAAACACAGCAAGTACTGTAATGTGAGCTTCGTGCCTCATAAAGAACAGGGTGTGGTCAACATTGGTTTGTTGATATGCCATGACTACCATGGTTCTCCTGAACCTGTCAAACCAAGCTCGAGGAGACTGCTTCAGCTCATAAAGTGACTTCTTGAGTCTACACACTTTCCCTACTATTTGGTTTGTGCCAAAACCCGACAGTACTTTCATGTACACCTCTTCCAACAGATCCCCATAAAGAAAGGCATTCTTCGCGTCAAGCTGGTATAGTTTCTATCCCCCATTTGCTGCCAAGGATATCAGTGTCCACACCGTGGTCATTTTTGCGACGGGTGCAAAGGTCAAATTGTAGTCGATGTCATAAGTCTGACTGTACCCCTTTGTTACCAGTTGGGCCTTGTAGCGCTTGACTCATCCCTCTAGATTTTGTTTCACGGTGAAAACCCACTTGCACCTAACTACTCTTTTTCCTGGTGGCAGCGACACAAGATCCCATGTTTTTTTCCAATGCTCCAAGTTCTTCTAACATTGCAACTTTTCATTATGGATCCACCTTAGCCACCTGCCAACAATTAGGAATAGAGATTGTGTCCAAAGATGCAATAAATAACCCAATGTACAGGTGATATATGAGAGTAGGAAACAAACTGAGCAATGTCATGAGGAAAGTCATACCGATCAGGTGAAACTCTCGCATTCTTGTGGGTACTCCTCCTTACTAGTATGAGAGTAAAAATAGCTGGATACGTAATTATATCACATGTGGATTCAGAGGTTGAGGTGGATGGAGCAGAGATTGAGGTGGATGGAGTTGGTGTCACATGAGACGGAGTAGGCAGTGGCAAGAGACTTAACACAGGTGGCTCCATAGGCATTGTAGGTATTGTAGTCTCACTTTGCTGCCTTCTTCTCGTATACAGTCTCGGCTCCCCTGGGAATGAGGTCCACTATTCACAGATGCATTCTGCTCATGTATCGGTATCACAACTGACTCCATGTTTGGCAACAGGGAATACGGAATACTTATTATTTGCTTCTCACCACCACTGTTATTCTCCCCCTCTCACCTTGTACTGTCTGTAATGAGTGGGTCCCCAAAGGACGAGTCAACTGAAGAAAAATAATATGGCTCACGCTCGTGAAATGTGACATTCATACTAATAAATAATCTCCTCTTCACTGGACTCCAACAAACATACCCCTTTGGGGTAGCTGAATACCCAACAAAAACGCCCTTCATTGCCCTCAGATCCAACTTTCCCACAATTGGCCTATTAACTTGCACAAAGCATCCGCAAACAAAGGTTTTGAGTGGAAAAGTATCTTCACTCTTTCCTCGCAGCATCTCAATCAGAGACTTCCAATCCAATACGCGCGAGGAAATCCGATTGATCAAATAGACCGCTATCAGAAGAGCTTGCCCCCACAAGTACTTCGGCACATTCATTGAAATCATCATACTCCGAGTCACCTCAAGAAGGTGTCGGTTCTTCTGTTCAGCTACTCCATTCTGCTCTGGTATGTATGGGCAAGTGGTTTGGTGTTGGATTCCCTATGATGACATGTACTCCCCAAATGCTCTATTGGTGTACTCTGTCCCATTGTCCGACCTCAACACCTTCACCACTGCGTCGTATTACGTTTGACCCCTCTTTAAAATCCTTGAAGCAGACAAACACATCACTTTTTTTCATCAGGTAGAGCCAAGTCACACGTGAGAAACAATCAATTGAAGACACAAAATATCGAAATCTATTCACAGTGGGTGTGGGGCATGGTCCTCAGACATCAGAATGAACTAGATCAAATGAACAGGAACTCCTACTACCAGAACTCGAATATGAGTTTCTGGTATGTTTTCTCAGTTCACACGCATCACATACAAGTTTTTCTTGATTAGCTTTCTCAAATAAACGTGGATACATCTGACTCAAAACAGGAAATGTAGGATAACCAAGACGTCGATGATGAAGTATGAGCAAGTCCTCCACACTCCTTCCAACTCCTGCAGCATCCTCTATCAGTGTGGAAAAGACCGAGTCCAGATTTTCCCTCTCCAGATATCACAAGCCCCTACGTCATGTGCCAGTCCCAAGTTTCTTGCCAGTCTCCTTCTCCTGGAAGAACACATTCGGGATATCAAACAAGACATCACACTTTAGTTGAGATATAATGACACTAATTGATAAGAGATTCATGGGAAAGGAAGGAGCATGCAAAATATTGGACAGTGTTAAAGTGTTGGTACACTGCACGGCACCCTTACCAACCACTGGTTGAGCCGTGTCATCGGCAGTCTGAATGTGTTCTGGTTCTGCTAGGAGGTATATGAAAGAAATTCCCTAGCATTCCCAGTGACATATCGAGAGGCGCCTGAATCGACTATCCAATCTAGTGATCTAGTGATGGATATAGATGTGAGGGCACGTGTATCACAAGTACCTGTGGCGGAGTGAGCAAAAGATGCAATGTTACCCCTAGATGAAGCTAGAGTGAGTGTGTCATCCATCACACCTTTCTTCTTCATTCGCATCAGTTGGCGGTAAGCATCCAAAATGTCCTCCTCTGGGTGACCCATATCAGTGATACCTTCTTCTGCCAAGTCCTCGGTTATCATCAAATTTGCCTGATAGTCCCCTCGTCCACCACCTTTACGACCTCCACGACCGCGCCCACGACTTCCAATCTTTCCCCAAGCCAGTCAGAGATAACTTATCTCACCATAATTCTAACAGTTCACGTCTCGCTCTTGTATCCCGTGTGTCCTAGATTGGTGACCGCTAAAGCCGATTTCCCCCTGGAAGAGTAGTTGCACCAGATTGGAGCCTAATCTTGCTCTCCTCATGCATCATGGCTGAGATCATCTCATCCAGGGAAGGAATTTTTTGTTGAGCAAGCATTATTGCACACCTCGGCTCTAATGTCGGGTTCAATCCTTTCATAAAATGCATAGATCGTCTCTGAGCATCTCGATCCCCTTTTTTGCACTCGGAGTCTTTGCAACATGCCGCTGGAGAGAAATGATCATAGTCTGCCAACAATCGCTCCAGATCTGCGGCATACTCCTGGATCAATCGATCTCCCTGCGTTATCGTCTCTATTTCTCTCTAAATTTGAAAAACCTTCATGTTATTGTCGACTCCTGCATAGATCCTATGTAACTTTCCCCAAACATCACTCACAGTCTCTATGTCATCCACCGTGACAGCGATAGACGTGACCATCGAGTTTAAGAGCCAAGTGTGCAGCAGGCTATGGGCAGTCTTCCACTTGTTGTATCCATCCGATTCCTTCTTTGGTTCCCTCTTCTCACCAGTCAGATAGACATCCAGGTTCCTCCCAGAAAGTGCTCTCTTCACCCGACGCGACCAGCTTAAGTATGTAGCTGATCCATCGTGTTTCAACTCTACATGTGGAAGATCCAGCTTCATCAGAAGCGATTGAGCCGATCCCTCGCCTTTGGACATCCGCAAAAATTCAAAGAGTACTTTTACGTCCGCTTCCTCAAATTTGGCAACCAATTTCCATGAGTACGCACAACTCTTGGTTTATTTATTTTGTCGCAAAACAAATTGAGCCGCAAAACCAACTTGAGCGCCCTTTCTCTTTGCCGCACCCGGCAGACCGCACCTCACGTACGTGAGTTCTCTACGTCTTACCCTTACACAAACAAAACCACGTGAGATCTCCTTGCCGCAGTGTCAAGCTTGCTTGTCTCTCAAACAACCGTGCTCCTTTCCCGCACCTATCTCACGTGCGGTTTTCATTGCCGCGGAAGCTCCTTGCCCTAACCTCCGTCTAGTGTCGTCACAAGATCGAGAAACTCCATAAGTGCTACCACACTGCACGACGATGCTGTTCCGAAGAAGACGATGGCGAAGATGAGACAATTGCAGCCTCGCACATGGCAGGTCGCGCGCTCCCTCTGCGCAAGCCTCGCACAGTCTCTATTCCAAAGAAGACGATGGCGAAGCTGAGACAATTGCATCCTCGCGTAGCATCAGGTCGCGTGCTCCCTCCGCGCAAGCCTTGTGCACCCGCAAGCCTCGCGCAGCCGCAGGTCCTGCCCGACACTTCTTCTCCCTGTCGCGCGCCTTGTGCATATGAATAGCCGCCCGACGCACCTTTCCGCTCCTCGCGCGCGCGGTACTGCCGCACTAGGGCTGCAGCACCTTCAAACATAGAGAAAAGCTTATGCGACCGCACGGCGCAGCAAATCCGCCAGAGAGATCGCCTCCGGAGTTCGTCACACTGCCCTCACTCGCACTGGATCGATCCCCCAACCTATCTCTAATACCAAGTGGAAAATAGAAGAATATTATTTCTGATCATTGCTTAGTACATCTCGCCTGTATATATACACACAACAAGGAGAGATAAACACCCAATTAGAGGTGTGGGACTAAATACAGAAAGGAGGAGACCGCTAACTGCACACCATTCTGCGCTATTTACACACCAAATAACAACATATAACTTCGTCACTGACCGGCTAAGGAGCCAAATCGAAGCTCCTTCGAAGTATGGTTGTGATGATTTTGTAGCTTATTCATTTCTGATGGCCGAAGAGGTGGGGTCCCCAAAGCTTTCTACCTATCGCATGATCACTACAAATTTTGAGAAAAGAATCTAAAGAAGGCTAGGACAATAGAGAGTCGTGCTATTATGTTCGTCAAGCCTTCTCCAAAGAGAAAGTTGATACAATGTTTTGAGTTGCTCAGCTCTTAGGGATGGCACATGAGTTGCTCAGCTCTTAGGGATGGCACATCAATAGCATAATAAATTATCATGGAAGATAGATTCAATATAAGATGGAGACTGTTTGGTATATGTCTTGACTCTTAAATGTTTGACATGTTGAAGCAATAGGTTAGTCGATCTATTTATTCTTGATAGTCGAGCAGTAACCAAGTGCTCGACGTTTGTAGAGCAACTGCATTTCTACCGGTGGTACACGCATCATGCATCACTAGGATGATGTCTTTTGTCCTCGTATTAGTCGGACTCATATTTTAGTATCATGTGTCAATTATTCTTAGTTTATGCATTTTCATCGACAAGCCCAAGTGCTCAACAATCACTTAATCATTGACCAACAATTTGGCACGACGATTACTTAATCATCGACTACGTACGTGATGATGAACGACTGGATTTTCAAAGACAAAAAGCTTATTTGTCGACCAGACACTTGACGATCACCGACCAAGTGCTTGACAATCGCTGACCATGAGCTTGTGGAGAGGAGTTTCTTTGACCTTCTAGGACAGATAATGATAGGAACTACTAGGGCAAACTAGAAAAAGTAGAGACTAGAGAGGAAGAAGACGGCTAGGGTTTGCTAGAAAAGAAAAATACCTGAAATAGTTATGCATGAGAACCAAAAGAGGGGGGAGATGGGTATTTATGTGAACCCTCTCCCCCTAGGGCCGGCCGGCCCCAAGTGAGGGCTGAACCCGGTTCGGTTCAGCCCTCCTTCTCTTATTTAATTAATTGCGGGCTGAACCGGATGGTTCAGCCCGGTCTTTTCCCGGCGCTCCTTTTGGTCTTCTGGCGTACTTGAATCCTCGAAAGCGCATGTCGTCCGGGGGCATAACACTCCCCTCCCCTTCAAGAGGCAGCTTGTCCTCAAGCTGAAAGTCTGGAAAGAACTCCCGGAACTCCAGTAAATCCACCCATGTGTTGTGGGCCTCGGACAGATCCTTCCACTTGACCAGAACCTCTGAACGGTATTCCGTGCCATGTTTCTTCCAGCGGAACAGCAGTATATCCTCGGGACTGGGGCGTAGCTCGCCCGTCGTAGTAGCCTCGGGAAGGAAGGGAGTCACAGTGACCGCCGCTCCCAGCTTCTTCTTCAGCAGCGACACATGGAACGTGGGATGAATTCTGGACCCTTCAGGAAGAGCGAGAGTGTAAGCAACCGGTCCCACCCGATGAGTGATGCGGAACGGGCCATAGAACCGGGGAGCTAACTTCTGATTGGCCCGGCGAGCAACTGAAGCTGTCTGTATGGTTGAAGACGGAGAAAGACCTCGTCCCCTACCTGAAACGTCCGCTCCGTCCGGTGCCTGTCAGCCTGTAACTTCATCCGGTCCTGAGCGGAACGGAGATTGTCCCGCAGGAGGACCAAGGTCTGATCTCTGATCCGTAGAGCTCGATCCACGGCAGGAAGAGCAGAGCTACCCGGCTCGTAGGACCGAAGAGGGGGTGGTGGTCGCCCGTATACAACCTCGAACGGAGTGATCCTGCTGGCGGTGTGAAACGAAGTATTGTAGCAATACTCCGCCCAATGTAACCATCGTGTCCAAGAGCGGGGCTCATCCATGACGAAACATCGGAGGTATGTCTCTACCCCCCCCCCCCCCCCCCCCCCCCGATTGAGGACCTCGGTCTGGCCATCTGTCTGCGGGTGATGCGCTGTGCTCATGCGCAACCGGGTCCCCTGTAGCCGAAACAGCTCCTGCCAGAAATTGCTAATGAAAACCGGGTCGCGATCGGAGATGATCGAACTCGGAAGACCATGTAGATGCACCACCTCCCGGGCAAATAGATCGGCAACTGTCTCCGCGGAGTACGGGTGGCTGAGGGCGAGAAAGTGGCCGTATTTGGACAGTTTGTCCACTACGACCAAGATCACTGTCTTGCCCTGAGAGCGGGGCAACCCGTCGATGAAGTCCATCGAGACCGTCTCCCAAATGTACTGAGGAATCTCCAAGGGCGTTAGCAGTCCTGCAGGTGAGGTCGTCTCGTATTTCTGTCGCTGGCACACGTCACACTGCTGTACGAAACGCTGAGCATCCCGGCGTAGTCCCTTCCAAAAAACATTGGCCCGTAGCCGTTGTAGGGTACGGAGCACCTCCGCATGGCCTCCAGTCGGGGACGAGTGGAAATCCTGTAACATAATCTCCTTCCAGGTAGACGAGGCGGGAATGACCACCCTCCCGTGGTAGTACAAGTGTCCCCCGACTAGTTGGTAACCCAGAGGAGTGGGTTGGCCCTGGGACAAGGCCTCCACAATCGGTTGGAGCTCTGGGTCCGCGGCGACCTCCCTCTGAATGTCATCCAGGGACTCAATTAGTGGCCCCGAAAGGTGGAAGATGGTGCTCTCCGGTAGGCGGGACAGAGCGTCGGCCACCAAGTTCTCTTTGCCCTGCTTGTACACGATCTCATAATCATACCCCAACAACTTGGTCAGCCACTTCTGTTGGAGAGGGGATGCCAGCCTCTGATCCAAGAAGTGCTTCAGGCTCTGGTGATCAGTGCGAACTTTAAAATGATGGCCCAGCAGGTATGGGCGCCACAGCGTCACGGCATGTAAGATTGTCAGCATCTCTTTCTCGTACGTGGAGAGGCCCAGGGTCCGAGGTGCCAAGGCCTTGCTGAAATAAGCCAACGGCCTCCCCTCCTGCATCAAAACCGCCCCAATGCCAACTCCGGAGGCGTCCGTCTCCAAGACGAACTCCTTGGTGAAATCCGGCAGGGCGAGCACCGATGTGGTCGTCATGGCCTCCTTGAGAGCGGAGAAGGCCCGCTCGGCCTCATCATGCCAGGTAAAGGACTCCTTGTGGAGGAGCAGGGTAAGAGGGCGTGCCAGCTTACCATAGTCCTTCACAAACCTCCGGTAGTAACCAGTCAGGCCCAGAAAGCCTCGTAGCGCCCGTACTGTAGTGGGCCGCGGCCACTCCACCATGCTCTCGATCTTCTTTGGGTCCGCCCTGACCCCCTGGGCCGAAACCAGATGACCCAAGTACTCCACCTCTGATTGCCCAAACGAGCACTTCGACAGCTTAGCGTAGAACTGATGCTGCCGCAGGATAGTAAGAACCTGCGCCACGTGCTCGATGTGCTCCTCCCACGTCCGACTGTAGATCAGGATATCATCAAAGAAAATGAGCACCGATCGCCGAAGAAGCGGCCGAAAGGTCTCATTCATCACCGCCTGGAAGGTCGATGGGGCCTTGGAGAGCCCAAAGGGCATCACCAAGAACTCATAATGCCCATCGTGCGTGCGAAACGCTGTCTTGTGGATGTCTTCCGTCTTCATTCGTATCTGGTGATAGCCGGACCGAAGGTCCAGCTTGGTAAACAAGCTCGCCCCATGCAACTCGTCCAAAAGCTCCTCTATCATCGGAATCGGGAACTTATCCTTGATCGTGGAATCGTTCAAGTTGCGGTAATCCACGCAGAAACGCCAGGAACCGTCCTTCTTCTTCACCAAGATGATAGGGGAGGAGAAGGCGCTGGTGCTCGGCCGTATGATGCCGGTCGCCAACATCTCCTTCACACTCCTCTCGATCTCGGCCTTCTGGATGTACGGGTACCGGTAGGGCCTGACGTTTGGGGGAGAAGCCCCCTCTTTCAACTGTATGCCATGGTCCCTGAATCTGGCCGGCGGGAGGCCCCGAGGCTCCCGGAACACATCCTCGAACTGGGACAACATTGTCTGTATCTCCTCCGGAATGTCTGGGAGGGTTTGACCCAACGTCTCCACCCCCACCACCATGGCCATTGGAGAGCCCTGCTCCTCCAACAGCTGTAAGCTCCTCACGGAAATCTCCTTCAGAGGGGAGGACCGAATGCCCTGCAAGCAGTAGTCCTTCCCTTGCTGGGTGAACTCCATCGTCAGTCGCACCCAGTCGGTGGTCACCCTCTGTAACTGCCGCAACCACTGGACTCCCAACACCATGTCCGAGCCTCTGATCGGAAGCAAATACATGTCCGTATGGCACAAGTAGCTCTGTACGCGGATTTCCACCCCCTTCATCACGCCCTCGCATTTCAGCTTGCTTCCATCCGCTACCATCACCTGGAACGCCGCTTCTCTATCAATCGCATGCCCCACCTTCGAAGCTACGGCCAGATTGATGAAATTGTGGGTACTCCCACTGTCCACCAAAATGGTCACACGCTCCTTGCCGATCCGGCCTGTGAAACGGAGAGTCACCGGGGCTGATCCCCCTGCATGGCCTGTATAGAAACTCCAAACTCTGTCAGGTCGAGTGCCTCAACGTCGACACTCTCCAGTAGATCCTCCTCCTCATCCTCCTCTCGCAGCATAAACACCTGAATTTTCTGGTAGTTGTGTCCCCTTGTGTATTTCTCATCACAATTAAAGCACAGGCCCTTCTCCCTCCGAGCCTGCATCTCCGGCCAGGTCAACTTAGTCACCGTGGGACGAGTGGGAGGTAGCTGATCTTTTCGTCCCGCTGCGGGGGCCGCGGGTGGCCGGGTCACCGTCCGGTTCCGCTGCCTGTTGTAACGTTCCTCCTGTATCCGTGCGATGCTAATAGCATGGCTCAGACTGCGCGGCAAGTACGCGTGCACCTCGTCGCATAAGTAATCCTTCAGACCCGAGATGAAACAGCTCAACAACGTCTGCTCCCCCCAGGTGACCCGGTTGGCCAGCTTCTCGAACTCCGTCCGGTACTCCGTGACTGTGCCCCGTTGGCGGAGTTTCTGTAGGCTGGCCTCCACGTCCTCGTACTCCAGTGGTCCGAATCTAGCCGAGAAAGCCTCTATGAACTCGGCCCAAGGAGCGTGGGCGCGCCCCCGCAAAAACCACTGTGTCCACTGGTACGCGTCCTCCTCTAGATGGAAGGCCGCCAATTGTACCCACTGAGCCGCTGGAACCTCCTGATATCTGAAGAACAGCTCGGCCTTCTGGATCCACTCGAGCACGTCGCCTCCCCGGAACTTCGGAAAGTTCATCCGAGTCAGCTTGGGTTGCATGTAAGGTCGCTGAAATGCCCCACCCAAACCGCCTCCATTTTGGCCCAACGTTCCGTATTGCTCATGATCTCCTTGAAGTCCTCCGTGATTCCACCCTGGGGGTCTCCCCGGCCCCATGTTGGCCGGTCCATATCCTCCGTTCGGAGCGTTCGCTGGTTGGGGAGGAAAAAATTTCGTTGCGCCTCCGAGAGAAACCGCATTCGCCCCGGTAGGGCGAAACAACCCAAATCATTGGTGTTGCGGCCTCCAGGGTTGTCCTGCGTGCTGTCCGGGTCCAAACAGAGCTCCTCCAACCTGTCCGGAGCCCCCTCCATGTCGCAGCAGGCCGCCGGGTCCCTGCAGGGACTGTTCGAAACCCCACTGGGCCGCTGCGCCTCCGCCGACCCCCCACTGGGTTGCTGCTCCTCCGCCGACACCCTAGGAGCCTCCTGCGGCCTCCGTCGGCCTGCTGGAGCCAAACCGGAGTGGCTCCGGTATCTCCCGACCTCCTGGGTCTCTGCCGCACAGCCCCGAGGCGTCCGGATGCCCGCCTGGCCGGAATGGGGCCCCGCCTCCCCGAGCGGCGTCGATCGGGTCTCCCGCGCCCGATCCGGAGCCGAACGCTCCAGACGGCAGCCCCCCGCTATTTCTCGCTCCCGTGCTGCCCTCATTCGGCGTATTGGCTACCCCGGTGTCGGATCCATCGCCGTTCGCCGCCTTTCCTTTCAGATTTTGCAAAAGGAGAGATTTCAACTCCTCCATCCTCGTCTCGAAACGTTCCTCCAGATTTTGTTGCGAGTTCTTCACGCTTGCTTCGATTGCCGCTACGGAATCCGTCAAGGTGACGTAGTTCTCCTCGATGGAGGCCAAGCGCGCCATTTCCGCCTCCGTACGGGTCACCATGGTCGCAGGAAGGATGCTCTGATACCAAATGATAGGAACTACTAGGGAAAACTAGAAAAAGTAGAGACTAGAGAGGAAGAAGACGGCTAGGGTTTGCTAGAAAAGAAAAATACCTGAAATAGTTATGCATGAGAACCAAAAGAGGGAGGAGATGGGTATTTATGTGAACCCTCTCCCCCTAGGGCCGGCCGGCCCCAAGTGAGGGCTGAACCGGTTCGGTTCAGCCCTCCTTCTCTTATTTAATTAATTGCGGGCTGAACCGGATGGTTCAGCCCGGTCTTTTCCCGGCGCTCCTTTTGGTCTTCTGGCGTACTTGAATCCTCGAAAGCGCATGTCGTCCGGGGGCATAACAGATAATCACTCTTCTTTTATATGGTATTATAAAGCAAGAATTTTGATATCTATAGCCATAATCTAGCATTTCAAGAACCCTTGAAAATACCCAAGCCTTAATCTGTATTATAGAAAAATATGTATCTGAAGCTGGGAGCGCTAAATGAAGTTTGCAGGTGAGCCCTCTCCCATCTGTAAACACTCTAGAGCCAATAGCCTAAAATGACATGCAATATTTTGAAAATGTAATGGAAGCTTTGTACTCGTCATCTGCATGTATTCCCAAATCCAGTATTTGAAAAGCATTATGAAGAACAAGTCATCATTTGTATTCAGACATCTCTCTGAAACCCTGAAGCCCGAACTCTGAAGCTATAATAAAAAATCAGGGTTCTGTTATATAATCTAAAGTTGAATCTGCTCATCTTTGTTACTTATAAATCACATGCTCTTGTTCGTGGATGTGGTCAATTTTGGAGTGAACCACGGAAATCTCTTGTTTTATTTGTGATGTGATTGTTTCTCTATTTTTTGTTTTATTTTTTTGTTCCATTGTGCTCTGAGAATTTCTTGTCTATGTGATTTACTTTTCATATCTTGGACGCTTTTCCCTATCAAACTTAAGTTGTTTGTGTTTGTTATTATTTCAATTGGCAAGATTATTTTTATAAAATAATGCTAATTAGTTTTTATTTAAAAACGTTATATATAATATTATTATGCTAATATATTATTATTCTATAAATTATGATTATTATTTAATTGTTATTTCAAGATAAAAAAATTTGTGATTATTTTGATTCATAAACATTTAAAATGAGGAGAGAATTTTACAAACAAATATTTTATAGATTCTAAAGGGCTTTGGTTTAGTGGTAACAGCAGACGTGCTCTCATATCTCATTGTCTTTACGCTGATGATACCATCATTTTCGCTGGGGGAAGTTCATCCACCATTAAATCCAGTAGTAAAGTCATAAAATGTATTCAAACTGTCTCGGCGCAATGCATAAACTTGCAGAAGAGCGGCATATTTCTATCCAACACCACTCCTCTTGGAAGGAAAATATTCATTCTAGATATACTTGGCGTCCAAATGGGTTCCTTCCTTTCATCTACCTGGGTTATGTTCTTTTTCTATAAAAGCAAGCATGCTTACTACGCGTCTATGGTAGCTAAGATCCACTCATATGTCACAAGTTTACCACTCATTTTACCTCATATGGGTTCTATTGTGGTTGTAGTAAATGGTTCATTAATAGAAGAAGTATATGTCTCAACCTCTCATTTATCATCTCAGCCATAGAATACGAGCACATGGATCGCATCTTAACCATTTACTTAAAGCACACGGATTATAATCTGAGTCATCCAATATGAACGCATCTCAGATGTCAAAGAAGAAGCACACGAATTTATTCATTTATTGCATTTATTACAGAATAATATTCTCTCTCTCTCACAATGTATCATATATAAATACCATTTGATGTACAAGGTATTTCATTCAGGAAAAATATATTTTCTCTACTTCTCTTCTCAACTTGGTAACAGAGTGAAGGTCACCTCTCAACTTTTTTTTCTCCAAGCAATATGGTTACATCACCTTCTTCTTCCTCTTCCTATACCACCTCCACCATTTCTTCATCTCCTGCCGTCACCATTCCTACAACCGCTCACCACTATTTATCTCTTAAACTTACTTCCAAAAATTTCCTACTTTGGCGAACACAAATCACTCCATTTCTACATGGTCAACGCCTACTTCGCTTCGTTGATGATTTTTTCCTTGTCCAACTGATCCTACTGAAGCAGTCATATGGCAAGAGCAGGACGTCACCCTTATGAGCCTTCTTATTACATCTCTCTCCGAAGAAGCACTTCCCTTAATTCTCGATCAACCGACAAGCAAAGATATTCGGGACGCCATCATCAAAAGATACTGGTCCTCCTCTGGCACTCGTCTTATGAATCTTCATACCTTGCTTCAAACTCTTGAATAACAACCC
Source organism: Dactylorhiza incarnata (assembly GCA_033032865.1). Classification (NCBI taxonomy): domain Eukaryota; kingdom Viridiplantae; phylum Streptophyta; class Magnoliopsida; order Asparagales; family Orchidaceae; genus Dactylorhiza; species Dactylorhiza incarnata. The sequence goes on from JAWHQI010000016.1 coordinate 417,816, forward strand.
GAAAAATCGGTTTCAACTCTCCTACAACGTGCAAAAAGCATTTCATGAACTCGCTGCTGCTGGACGACCTCTTCTTCCTGAGAATTTCAATCTTCATATTTTTCGAGCCTTACGGTCAGATCTACAAGAAATAGTTCCCACTTTACTATGTTGAGAAACTTCCCCTAACTTTACGGATCTCAGCGACATCCTTGCTATCCATGAGTTTCTCCGCTCAACAAAGAAACCGATAGTCGTCACCTCTTCGGATTATCCTGATGTACATCTTACTCACATAAATAATACATACGCTGATCGTGGGCGTGGTCGCAGACGTGGCACTCGCGGTCGTGGGGTCCGATCTTTACCACACACTGGTCTGGTGAACTATGGTGTTCTCTTTGCAAACGGAATAATCACTCCACTCAGAAATGTTATTATCGGCATACCTCTCGCCCTCATCACATCACATATCCCCACCATCCATCTCCACCCACAGTCCACCACAACATCCCTTATAACCAACCACATAACCCACCACTCTTACCCACTCCTAACCCATCCACCGCTCTCACATGGTACCCAGATACTGACGCTTCTCATCATGTCACTCCAGATCTTCAATCATTCTCCTCTTATGATGAATACACTGGTCAGGAACAAGTTCATATCAACAATGGTAAGGGTCTCTCTATATCCCATATTGGAAATACTCAATTCTCCTCTTCTAACTCTTCTCGTTCATTTTATTTATCCAACATCTTACACGTCCCATCTATATCTAAACGTCTTCTTTCAGTCCAAAAATTTGCTGAAGATAATAATATTTATTTTCAATTTCACCAATCTCATTTTCTTGTGAAGGACAAGGTCACCAATACAACCCTCCTGTCAGGACCGAACAATAATGGCTTGTATCAACTCAGTTCCGCCTCTCCCTCATTTTCTGTTGCTATTGCCGAGCAAACTACCATTCACGGTTGGCATAGCCGCCTAAGACATCCACATGAAAAAATTCTCCGTCTTACGATGAACACCAATAAATTACCTTGCAAATCAACAACTCTAAAGTCTCTCTATTCTGCTTGTCAATTGGGCAAATCTCATCGCTTATCTCTTCCTCTTTCTTATTCTCGAAACCTTTTTTCATTAGATCTTATTTACAGTGATGTATGTGGTCCATCCCCTACCCGCTCAATAGACGGGCATTGTTATTATGTAATTTTTCTTGATGACAATACAAAATATCTTTGGTTTTATCCAATGGTTCGCAAATCTGAAGTATTTGAAATTTTCATTTGTTTTATTGCTTTGGTTGAGCGACTTTTCTCTCGTTAACTTAAAACCTTACAAACTGATTGAGGAGGAGAATATCACACCCTTCCTCTTTATTTCCAAAAGCTTAAAATTCTCATCGCATTGCCGCTCCCCGCACTCATGAGCAGCAAGGTGTCATAGAACGTCGTCATCGACATATTACAAAAACTGGCCTCTCGCTTCTCGTTGAGGGATCTGTTTCTCGAAAATACTGCCATTTTGCCTTTGAAATTGTAGTTTTTCTTATAAATCGCATGCCCACGTCATCTTCATTCAACCTCTCTCCCTTTAAACTAGTCCACCATAAACCCCTAATTATAATTTCCTTCGATTTTTTGGGTGCTTCTGTTTTCCTCTCTTACGACCTGACACATCATAAGATGAATTTTCGATCCACACCATGTTGTTTTTCTGGGATACAGTCCTTCTCATTCTGCATATCGTTGCTTAAACCTTCAAAATAACCGACTTTATATAGCACGACATGTCTGGTTTGATGAAACTTCATTCCCCTTTTACTACCTTTTTCTCAACCCTCAACTCCAACTTCCGATTCTTTAACCAAAACACATACTTCCCCCTTGGCCGCAATTCCTATCCATCCACCACAATCACTAACCTTCCCATCCCCTCCAGGTAATCCTCCATCTTCTCTTGAGCATACACCTAACCACCTTCCCTTGGTACCTCTCTCACCAAACCTTATGATAACTTCTCCATCATCAAATACTACACCACGTCGTACACGAGCTCTTCAAGACATCTATAACTCTACAAATCCGCATCCTATAAATGCCTTAAATACCCAAATATCCTCTGCATCTCTCAGTGATATTACTGTTGAACCAACCTGTTTAACCCAAGCCAATAAACACTCTAAGTAGAGGATTGTCATGCGCAATGAGTTCATGCCTTAGTTCAAAATTGGACATGGTCTTTAGTCCCCCTCCCCCTTCAATAAGAATTTAGTCGGCTGCAAATAGGTATAATGTATTAAGCGTAGAGTAGATGGCTCCATTGAGCGTTATAAGGCACGACCTGTTGCCAAAGGATTCCACCAACAACCTGGTCTTGAATACATAGAAACATTCAGTCCTGTTGTTAAACCAACTACTATTCAAAGCATGATTTCTATTGCAGTCTCGCAAGGGTGGCCTATCCGACACCTTGTTGTCCAAAATGATTTTCTTCAGGGTTCATTAATAGAAGAAGTATATATGTCTCAACCTCCAGGGTTTGAGGACTCTACATTTCCGACTCATGTATGCCGACTACATCGCTCCTTATATGGATTAAAACAGGCCCCTCGAGCTTGGTTTCATCGCTTGTTTATTTTTCTTCTACAAATGGGATTCACTACCTCTAAGAATGATCCTTCTCTTTTATCCTCCGTCAGGGCCTCCTAACTACTTATATTTTGATTTATGTGGATGGCATCCTGCTTACAGGGAATGACCCTACACACATAAATCAATTTTTACAGGATTTATCTCACGAATTCTCCATTAAAGATTTTGGACATTTGCACTTCTTTCTCAGAATTGAAGCCATCAAACATCCTAAAAGATTACTTTTATCATAATCTATCATAATCTCGATATATTCGAGATTTACTACATCGTGTTGGCATGTCTGACTTTCATCCTGTTCACACCAATGGCTCCAATCACCAATAAGCCACTCGATTCAGGTGGTGCGCTCCTATCTGACCCAACCCAATATTGTTCTATTGTGGGTGCCTTACAAAATATTACCTTAACTCGTCCAAATGTTTCCTTTCCTGTGAATCGTGCATGTCAATATATGCACTCACCACTGAAGATCATTGGATTTTGGTCAAAAGCATTTTGCGATATCTCAAAGCCACCACTACACATGGGCTCCTCTTTGAACGCTCTACCTCTCGCTCTCTTCAAGCATTTTCTGATGCAGACTGAGCAGGAAATACTTATGATCGTCGCTCTACGGTGGTTTTGCTGTTTTTCTTGGCACCAATCTCATCTCGTAGGCCTCTAGGAAACATCGAAAAGTGGTCGGGTCATCCACAGAATCTGAGTATAAAGCTCTTGCTGATGCCTCTGCCGAGCTTATTTGGATTGAATCTTTATTTCATGAATTGGGGGTACAATTACATGGACAACCACTTCTTTGGTGTGATAATATTGGAGCAACACATCTCTCAGCAAATCCAGTATTTCATGCCCGCACCAAAAATGTTGAAATTGATTTTCACTTTGTTCAAGAACGTGCTGCTGCAAGGAAACTTGTTCAATATATCTCCACTAAAGATCAAATTGCTGACACCTTCACGAAGCCACTATCGACGACACGTTTCCAATTTCTTCGCTACAAGTTGAAGGTTCGATGTCTAGACTCTCCAACTTGAGGGGTTGTATTAACCAAATCCAAAGATTATCATCTCAGTCGTAGAATACGAACACATAGATCGTCATCTTAACCATTTACTTGAAGCACACGAATTGTAATCTCAGTCATCCAATATGAACGCATCTCAGCCGTCAAAGAAAAAGCACACGGATTCATTCATTTATTACAAAATAATATTCTCTCTCTCTCAATTTATCCTATATAAATACCATTTGATGTACAATATTTTTTATTCAAGGAAAATACGTTTTCTCTACTTCTCTACTCAATTGGGCAGCCTAGCTCTCATTAAATATACCAATCTCCCATCTTGCATACTCCTTGTGGTGTGCTCCAATATTCTTAAATACACCCTCAATGTCATTGATACATACATTACTAAATTTTTCTTATGGAACAATTTAGAAAATCAATCTAAACACCACTATGTTTCTTATAAAGCCTGTAATACCAGTATAGCTTGTGGGGGACTATGTTTCCATAATCTGAACTTCCTTCACTACTGTTTCAGATCATTTAAAGAAATTTGGCGGGTCCACAACAGTACTTCATTATTATCAATTATATATATTGGGGCATTTACCGGGACCTCCCCTGTAAGTTTGAAAAATTGCAGATTGCACCCTTCTTATTATTGAAATTACAAAATACCCCCCTGAAAATGTACTCCGAGGGAGGTATTTTTGTGCATGGATGTTATGAAATATGAACTTCAGAGGAGGTAAATGTTATGTTTTGTAACATTCATGGGAGGTTTTTGTAATTTCAAAGAATTCATCTCAAACTCCTCTTTCATAATATTCTTGTATTCGTTGATAAGTTGAGGCCTTGTACTTGCGATGAGAAGATCGTCAACATAGACACAAGTGATTACAAAGTCACCGTCTCGATGGTATTTGAAATAAAGTGATGCTTCATAGGGGCGCCTGGTGTACCCAATCTGACAGAAAAAGGTGTCTATACGAGCATTCCATGCTCTCGAAGTCTGTCTCAATCCATACAAAGCTTTCTTAAGCTTGTACACTTTCTCTTCCTCCCCTTTCACTAAGTACCCCTCTGGTTGGTGCACAAATATATCTTCATTTAGCTCACCATTCAGGAAAGCCGATTTCACATCAAGTTGGTGAATTTTCAGTTTCTGTTGCGCAACAAAACCTAGTAATGTGCTTCATACGGGCTTCAACATAGGACGCATGCTCCTTGCATAACAAGACTGTGCTGCAGGATTCATAAATGTCTGTTAAGTTTCAAAATTTTCTCGGAGATGACGAGTCATACCTAGATTCAAAGGATGAATCGTCGAAGGTTTGTGGATTGGGCGGCTGTCTGGTGTCATCTTCAGGTGATATTCCAGCGACATCCTCCAAAAACTCTAACAACAATTGACACTGGTCCGCTGCGGGTTCCCAATCCCAAATGTCAGCTTCATCAAAGATGGTGTCTTTACTGATAATGAGTTTTTCGGTTTGAGGATTAAATAATATATACCCTTTTGGTTCTTGGCTATACCCTACCATTATGCACTTCTCTCCTTTTTCGTCCAGTTTATCTTTATGTTCTTTTTTTGGGGGTGCATAAGCAATAGACCCAAAAATCTTAAAATGATGGATGGAAGGCTTCCGTTGGTACCATGTTCATCAAAGTCTGATTTTTACATTCAGCTATATCATTCGATTGAGGTAAGGAGCAGGTACTTGATGAATGATCCCTTGTTGTTGGCATTATTAGGTTAATTCATTCGAAGTATATTCACGACCTCAGTCAGATCTAAGAATCTTAATGGAGGATCCTAATTGGTTTTCTACTTTAACTTTGAAAGTTTAAAATATGAAAATACTTCATCTTTTATTTAAAAGATATATGTAACAATATTTGGTAAAATCATCAATGAGTATTTCAAAATATATATTTTCACTCTAGTAGGCTGGCGATTTGAGTCACACACATCCGAGTGAATCAACTCTAAATATTTTGAGGTTCTTTCCACTAATTTAAATGACTATCTAGAAAATTTAGATTGCACACAAATCTCACATCTAGCACTTAAAGATATGTTAATTTTTGGAATGAGATTTAGATGCATCATTCTTTTTATACAATCAGAATTTACATGTTCTAATCTAGCATGCCAAAAATCATTAGAGGAATTAGAAATCAATGATGAAGAGATTTGATTAATTTCAAAATCAATAACCCATCACAAACAAATTCTTTTCCAATAAAAATATCATTCATTGTTATTACAACTTTGTTAGACTATAATACAATTTTAAAACCCTTCTTGTTTAGCAAAGATCCACTCACTAAATTCTTTCTAACTCTCGGCATATAAATCACATCATGCAAGCAAGAATCTTCTACGATGTCAACCTATGATCCACTCACCCGTGTCCAAGTATTTGTGTCGAAGATGAATCTCCTAAGATCACACTTCCTCCACTGATATCCTGAAAGGTGGCAAAGTAAGAACGATCAAAACAAGTATGGACGTTTGCTTCGAAATCAAGTCACCGATCTGATGAACAAGAGAGAAGAAGACTAGGGGTATAATCTAACCTGAAAATGAGCTGATTCGATGCTTGGATCATGTTGGCCTGAGTCTTGACTGCATGTGATTTATCGGTCATAAATTCTGTCTTCTTGTAGAAGCAGTTGGTAGACATATGATTTGTACGGTTGCAGATGAACCCTCGTTTCTCTTTACCTAGTTTTGGTTTGAAGAACCAGGTTTGGGATGATTGGGTTTCTGGTAGTGGGAACCTGGATGGAAAGATTTCTTATGATTCTTACCCTTGGATTTGAAGTGATTGTAGGAGGAATGGTGATCATGAGATTTAGTGAGATTGACTATGAGCATGGTCTTTGGGAGCTTTGAAATTCTTATTCTTATGTTCTTACTTTATGCAGATAATATTTTGGATTTGAACATAAGTGAGATTGGATTGGTCATGTATAAGCCTAGTGGAAAAACCAGACCATGAATAAAAAGGGAATCTAAGAGACATTCTACTAAATAATTCTCGGATATGATTAAGCTATCGGCTCGAATCTTAGATAGTATGTCATCAAGTTGGTGAAGTTGAGGATTGATTAGCTTGGAGACATCACTCTTGAATGTGGAGGTTGGAGACATTGTAACATTCTATACCTGCATTGTCGAGGTCATATCGTGCTTTAAGTGCATGCCATAAATCCTTAGTTGTACGATATTGGAGAAAAACATCGGAAAGACTATCAGAAAGAGCACTAGGAATGTGGTGACAACAATGATATTCTATATCTACCAGATCTCTATAAATAGTACGCCTAACATATGTTTTGGTGGTATTTGCACTAGAAGATGAAGACGATGAAAGGAAGAAGTAGATTGCAATTGCAATACTATTAGGGTTTTCAGCTTCTGTAGGAGGATTATCAAATATGACAGATAAAAAGCCAAAAGTATTTAGCCACTATTCTACTTGGGCTTGCCAACGACGAAATTCATTTTCGTTAAATTTTTTGGGTCTAATCCCGACGGAGTCATCAGATCTGATGTCATTTATAATTGCAAAAATTTAAAATACATACGATAAATCGCAGAACATATGAAAATGATAACATGAAAAAACAATTTTTATTTTTATTTTTATTTTTTTATCTTATTATTTTTGGACTTCCCAAGGAATACTCAATGACGGGTTCTCACTGTACTCTGCGATTTGTGGGATGATAGCCCAACACGTCCATTTCACAACAGAAATCGACGTTTGACGCTGAGAAAAAATCGACCTAAGTCGATTTTATTCGACGCACGGGAGAGTCAAAATCGTCGCATGGCAGTTTGTGGAGAATTCGACGTAAGTCAAATTGTAGGCGGGAGAAATCGATGTACATTGATTTTTTTGCGGGATAAAAAAACGCAAAATGCATTCCGAATACAATTCGACCCATGGGATTTGAGTAATTTAAGTTTTCAAAAGTGACAAAACTAATTTTCCAAAAATTACAATTTAATTCAATTATTCCGCAAATCCTAAATCTGAAATCTGGGTCCGGTGTGGTGCGTGGGTGCACGCTTCTGATTTATAAATTCTCCTTAGATTTCTTTGAATAAATAAGGATGTATTAAATGATTTATATACTGACTTCTTATGAAAGGATTTTCCTCCATATTTTGGAGTTCACTCTATTTTGGTTTTAAGCTTTTCTCATCAATGATGTGGAGCCCAAACACCAAATATCATATAAGGCTCCATTAAACATTATTAAATAAATGTTTTTGATTAAAATATCAAACATGTGAGACTAAACTCTCATCATTTCTTATGAAATGATTTCCCTCCATATTTTGGAGTTCTGTCTCCATTTTGATTTTGAGCTTTTCGCATCAATAATGTGGAGCTCAAACAACAAACACATACAAGGCTCCATTAAACATTATGAAATAAATATTTTTGATTAAAATTCCAACACATATGAGGGCTTTACCACTACCATATATGTTACCTCTCGGCAAACCATTACATTGGCTTTTGATAACTCTATTCTCATGGCCTCTCAATATGCAAAAAAATCCTTTTAATACTACAACAAAATAATCTCAAGTCTCCATTCATTTTATTTTATGTACAATAATGTCTTCTTACTTTGAGCCAATGGAATGAGTCATAGATTATAGGGCAAATGGACACATGCTCCTCTTCCTCACTTTATCATATTGCATCCCTCTCAAAATCTCTCAAATTTTCCAATACATGCTTGGTTGACCCACACATTACACACACTACCATTTTTTATACAATGAAAATCAAGCCCTCGCACACATTACGAACAATCTGGTACTCCACGAATGATTCAAATACTTTGCTTATATTTCTAGTATCAATGAGCTGATAAATGTCTTCATCAAGCCAATAGCTAAGCTCATTTTGAAAGATCATCTACATACCTTTTTTGCTCCCTCTAATGTGGTCTAGGGTTTTAAAGGCATTTATTTCTGCTTACCTTTTTGCAAATTATTATCCTAAGTTCATACCTTTTTTGCATATTATTATCCTAAGTTTAAATTTGTATAATTCAATGCACATCTCTAATGTGATTGCTAACTACAATGCTATGCCCACTAATCCTTAGCCAGACTCTCCAATTTCATACTCCTCTCACTATAACTGATTTCAAACCCTCCAGTTCATCACCAACTTCAAGCTTTCTTTATCGGCTTCTCACTCTGCTAATATCGATGGTCATTGCTTCAATCTTAGGCTCTGTTTGAGGGGACTTATTTTCACCGGTCAAGCAGTTACGACCGCATGAACCGGACCTTAATTAAGGTCCGGTTCATCCGGTCGTAACCGCTTGACCGATAAAAATAAGTCCCCCCAAACGAAGCCTTAGTCATCTTATCCCTTGACTCCTATATCAATATGTTTCTGCTTTAATCTATGTATTACCATTAACTTTTAACTCTTTGCATCATAAACGACTCAGAGATCCATGTGTCCTTGACAAAAGCTATGATTTTACAATAACATACTTTATAATACTTAATTACTTATAAAAGTGAACTAATTAAATAACAAAATAAATAAAAAACATTTTTTAACAAAAAAATTTTGTACTATTATTTTGAGATTGTAAGAGAGCTATAATATATAATAATAAACATATAGCATTCGCAAGAAGACTTGATGGGGAATGAGAAAATGCTGCATATAATTATATACATATTTAAAAATACATTGGTTAGAGTTATATTTTAATGAATATAGAAAGCTAGCGTATAATATTGGTATTAAGGAGAAGACTTTGATGAAATTCTATGCATTAAAGAAAGAAAGAAAAACGAGTTATTTAAAGATAAATGCATCGAATATCCTATTAAGATTAAAATAATGATGCGGTATATCTCACTTATTCTTAAGACAAATGAACAGAAAATAATTGATATATCACTATTAAAAATAAAATAAAAAAGAAATATTCAAAATAATTTTAATTTAGTCATTAAAGAAGTAAAATAGTAAATGCTTTTTCAAAAAAAGGAAACTTATTGCGCAGTGCAGCGAAGGGAAAAATTACCTCCACTGCCCTTCCCTGTCGTAGGCGCGGTAGAACCCGGCGATGACCTTGCGCTTCAGGTCGGAGATGGAGAAGCACCGGAAGCCCAGATCGCCTTTCTCTCCGGCGGGGAGCAGCTGCGAACCTTCACAGCTGTCCGAGACGACTCTTCCGCTACCGGAGGAGGACAAGGTGGTGGAGGAGTCGTCGGCGGCGGCAGAGAAGGAAACGCGATAGCTCGGAATGTAGTCTTGGAGCATTTCGGCGACCTCTCGAAAGCGCCGAAGGAAGAGGAGCGACTGGGCTTTGAGCTCTAATGCCGCCTCGTGCCGTGGCGAGAGTGCCAGGGCAGTGTCCAAAATACCGATGGCGGCCTTAACGGCGCTTCGGTCTTGGGTCGCTATCATAGACCGCGCTTCCCGGACGATCTTGTGGAGGAGCTGGTCAAGCAGATGAGTTTCAAATATCAACGACATGGAAGAAGATGAATACCGCGGATAAAAATTTACTAGAAAAACTTAGAAAAAAGACAAACAGAGCAGAGTATATGACGCAGTGACTAGGAAGGTTGCAGAAAACAGAGCAAAATATTCCTATTCTTTAAACTAAAATATACTGATGCTAAAATTAAGTACATGAAAAAGAAGAAGGAAATAACGCCTTCCATTTTTATAATAATAATAATGATAATGCCGTCAGCTAAAGGAAGTGCGCGACAATAACTCTGTAGGAGATAAAGAGACGCCTCTACAGCCATTGAAATAAAAGAAAAGGAGGAAAACGTTCAATTCTTCGAAAACAGTGATATTTCTGAAGGAAAGAATCCATTTATAATTAAGAAATCCCAAGGCATTTCTTGGTCCTAAATCCTCCACAGCAGGGAAAGAGAGAGAGAGAGAGAGAGAGAGAGAGAGAGAGAGAGAGAGAGAGAGAGAGAGAGAGAGAGAGAGAGAGAGAGAGAGAGAGAGAGAGAGAGAGAGAGAGAGAAGATCTAACAAACCTTCCTGTTCGCCAACCACCAATGCTTCTTCTCCATCCTCCTCCTGTAAGAATTAACTTCCACTTCCACAACTTAAGAACAGCACACCAAAATAGAGCGAGGAAGATGAGCGGAGGAAGCGACCAATCTCTCCCAAATAATTCGCCTCTCGATTTCAGCTCCGAGGAATTAATGGTGGGAGGCGAGAAGAACACAAAAAATTCAAAAGATGAAGAAAAAATGCCAGCTTTGACTGTCCCCCTCCACACTCCAGCGTTTCCCTTTCAAAGAAAGCTTCAATCCTTCAACTTCCTAGCTGGCAAGATGCTCAATCTCAGTAATAGGCAGTATAAAATATATATATATTCTAAACAGGAACAGAATAACAAAAGGGGAAAAATGAAGGGGACCCGCTCTGCAAAAGACTGGCCTGGCTCACCGGCTCTAACCAGTTCCCATTAATTCTGCTTCTCACGGGGTCCAAGTGTCCACCCATTAAACACAGTTGAGAAAGGAAAGACCGTATTAAATGCTAATAAACATAAACACCCGATTCTTGCATAAAATATCAGAAAATGCTTGATATATTGTTATAATTTCAGGCGACTTCAGAGGCACCATCGAAAACTATCTAATGTAAACAACAATTATCACCATCGAAAACTATCTAATGTAAACAACAATTATCACCACCAAAATCAGGAAAGCAAATAAATTGGATAAGAGTTTGGTTAATAATATAAAGGGAGGCATCTGGAAATCAAGAGCTTTGGATTGGATTTATTTGATTCAAAGTTAGACTTGTATACTTTTGCTAGCTGGCTTCTTTTTAAATTTTTTTTTTAATTTGTAACACAGCAATTCCCTATCACTATTTGGCTTACATCAAGGTTAAGCTTTAAGCCCTTAACCCTTTACCCTTATCTTAGATGAGCTCACCGCACATTTCCAACAAGCAATACCTTGGTGTTTATTGTTTGCGGAAGATGTCGTTTTGGTCTATGAGACGCGCGAGGGTGTAACCGTGAAACTTAAATCTTGGCGAGACACTTTAGAAATGGAGGGTTTTAGGTTGAGCATGGCAAAGGAGTATATGGAGCTTAAATTTAGCAGCGCAAGAAGAACGGATGACTTCGAAATTAAGTTTGGTGATCAAGATATTTACCGCAGTGAGTGCTTTAAATATCTTGGATCGATAGTTCAAAAAGATGGAGGTGTTGATAAAGATGTGATGCATAAAATCCAAGCAGGTTGGTTGAAATGGAATCGCCAGGGATCCTATGCGATCGTAAAGTACCATTAAAACTTAAAGGCAAGTTTTACCGTACTGCAATTAGACCAGCGATGCTCTATGGTTTTGAGTGTTGGGCAGTGAATTGTGTACATGAGCAAAAAATGGGAGTTGCGGAGATGAGAATGCTTGGTGGATGTGTGGACACACGAGACTGGATAAAATTAGGAATGAATGTATCAGGGATAAGACATGAGTGACACCAATTGCAGAGAAGAAGCGAGAAGCTCGACTAAGATGGTTTGGACACGTACAAAGGAGACCATTAGAGGCACTGTTTCGCGTTATGAGAGTTTAGTCACTAGGCATGTTAAACGGAGGAGGGGTGGACCAAAAAAGACTTGGAATGAGATTATAAGGAAAGACATGATGTACTTATGCATTAGTGAGATTATGACTAAAGATAGGGCACAATGGGGACAAAGGATCCATATAGCCAACCACACTATAGTGGGATAAAGGCTTGAGGGTTGTTGTTGTTGTTGTTTTTGTAAAAATAACTATTTTATGCCATTTGTGCTCTCTTTTCCTCTCTAAGTGTGCTACCTGTTGTGAGAATTATCAAAACTTGTGTCAAAGAAGTTTCTCGGGAGAAAAGAATTTCCACTAGTAGCTCTTTCATCTTCTTCATGCTTTGTACTTTGGTAATAATCTAAATTTTGTTAAGTATCGTTTGAAACTTTAGAGAATTTGTAATAATCTAAATTGTTAATGAATGTGTAGGATCATTAAGAGGATGTAAACAACAAACAAAACTTTGAAATAATAGCTCATCTGATTAGAATGCTCCAACCTAAATCAGGGTTGATCGAACCGAGTGCAACCCAGGCTGCACAGGATTGGTTCTTATCTCAGTCTAAGAGAACACTATGGTGTGCCTAGATCGATATCAAGTAAATATAGAGGGCATTTGCAATGTAACACACATTGGAGAATCGAAAAAATAATGATCTGAGCACATGAGACCACTGAACGGCCTCAAAATGTCATCAGTGACCCTTCTCCCGTTGTTCTCCTTTAAAAGCTTCAAAATTGCATTAATTTCAAAATCTTCTTATAAACAGAATGACATGTTAATGAAATTAAGATATGATCGCAAAAAAAATATCATTTTGAATAGTATAATGTCACATGTCAATAAAAGATTTAAAGTAGATACAAATTCACTTTTCTAATTTAGCACGATTTTTAGAGATCAAAGTTATGACCATCCTCGGACTCCTCAAAAATTAGGAAGCTCCTAATTGTTACTTGGGCGACAATGACGGAAAAATTTCTTTGTAAATATTTTCCGCACGCTAACTCTGCTAAATTGCGTAATGATATCTCTTCCTATGTGCAAATTGGTTAGGAAACTCTTTATGACACATGAGAGAGATTAAAAAAACTTTTAAGGTGATGCCCCCATCATGCACTTCTCACTTGGCTTCAAGTGCAAACTTTTTATAATGACCTAAATTACCAAACGAAGCAAATGATCGATGTCGCATCCGATGACACTTTAAATTACAAAACACTGGAAGCCGCTCATGAGTTTTTTGAAGATATAGATGCTAGTTTTAGGATGTTGTCTAATAACCTAGAAGGGGGGGGGGGGGGTGAATAAGTATTTCAAAATCTTTTGAGCCATTTTCTTTCTATGAAGGTTCTAGTGTAAGGATTTAGAAAATAAAAACACATCACATAAAATACTCATAGATTTATAGTGGTTCCCTTAGACAAAGTGTCTAGAGTACTCCACTGTCCCTCTGCGCCTATCTAGCAGTGTGCTAGAGTCGGCAACCTCCACCAAAACTCAGGACCTCAAGCCCTACAACTCAGGCCCTCAAGCCCTACAAACTCAGACCCTCAAGCCCTACAAACTCAGGCCCTCAAGCCCTACAAACTCATGCCCTCAAGCCCTACAGCTTAGGCCCTCAAGCCTTACAAACTCAGATCTGTATCATATCCTACAACTCATGCCCTCAAGCCCTACAAACTCAGATCATTTCAGATCCTACAACCCAGGCTTGTTAAATCCTTACAAACTCAGATCTGTATCAGTTCCTACAACTCAGGCCCTCAAGCCCTACTGACTCAGATCTATTTCAGATCTTACAGCTCGGGCTTGTAAAATCCCTACAAACTCAGATCTGTATCAGATCCTACAGCTCAGGCCCTCAAGCCCTACAAACTCAGATCTATTTTCAAATCCTACAACTCAGGCTTGTAAAAGCCCTACAGAGAGTAAATGAAAAGTTCTTCTTTAGCCTGATGAAAACTGGATTCTGGACTTGAAGAGAATATTATAGATCTTATCTTGCTGAATGCATACTTCTCTTCAACCCTTTCTTCAATCTGGAACAATGCTTATCAGTCGATGTTGCTAGACTAAGACTTGGAGAACATTGAGTAAGATCGTTTCGTTCTCGAGTAGTTGTTCCTTCTTCACATCCGCTTTTACTGTTTGATTGATTTGTGTATTCTGTGTGGTTGTTCTCTCTTTTTAATTAGGGCAGACACTGATCCCTTTTATATGACTGAGGGACCATCTAACGGTCTACTCAAATGTCCTTTAAGTGTCAGAAGCCCATTCCTTAACGGCATGCGCTGATTGGACTATCAGGCGGCGACATTAAATGCATTCAGCGCGTTTTGAATTATCTTGATCTGTCTCGACGATAACAACATCTCAACGATATTGGAAACATCTCGACGATAGAGCTTGTCATTACGCCGATCCATCTTGGACTTAGAAAAATCTTCAAGTCTTCTTAAATCTTTTTCAGAGAGAGATATCTCGACGATATGAGATATCTCAGCTATACTTGTACTCACGACGACATGAAGTCATCTTAATGATGTCATCGTGAACATCTTGTCGACTTGAGGTCTTCTCGATGATGTCGTTGAAATCATCATGTCTTATCGACGATATCATCTTGTTCATTCTGACTTCTCGTCGATATCGTCTTGATCATCTTGACGATAAGCAACACTTCTGCTACAAACTGTCTTCACGAGTTCTGCCTTAGTCTTCTCGACGACAAGGCCATTTACGACGATGTCGTCGACTTAGCCGAATACTTTAACTTAAGTCTTCTGGAGAACATCATCATATCAGACTTCACAACGATATCGTCGTGTGATTCTTGTTGACACGACGATACTGTGACTTGTTCAATTCTTCTTGTTCTCACAACAATATCGTCGTGTGTACTTTATTGTCACAATGATATCATCAGATTATCCATATTATCTCGACGATAACTAGCACAAGCCTTCTGCTGAGTTCTGCGAGTAGTCTCGACGATATATGAATACTTAATCGACGATATGTCCAGTCCTTCTCAACGATTTTGGACTTAGTGATATTAGTGAAGTACTGGACATATAGCCTATACTTTGCAGTAAGCCTTGATCCTTCACGAGTCTTCTCAACGATGATGCTTGTTATTTCAATGAGATCGTCGTGTGCATCTTGTTAACACGACTATATTTGTCTTAGATGTTTTTGCTTGATCCGTATATATTATGCTTAGTGAATATGATATTATGACCTATTTATGTCACATCAAATGCACATCAAATACAAATTGTACTTTATCATTGTCCTGAGCACTTCTTCAAATCATGAACATTGCTGAACACTGTTATCAATAATCTCCCCATATTTGAAGAAGTCATAATTCAATGATAAAGTACATATAGAGAAAATCAACATAGCGTGAGATTATTTCAGTTTATTTTATATGATATGAGATGGTCACAGTATAAAAGACAAATTTGAGAAACACCATTTCATTTATAAATAGTGAAATAATTTGAAATTTTCAGCATTTCAAAATTTGCCCAAAGTGAACCAGCCATATATTCTTTTGCTTCACTTAGAATTATTTCACTTCTTGCTTTCTTGACAGCATCCACCTGTTGCTTTTCAGATTGTCTGGTAAAATATTCATTTGGCTTAGGATGATATTTGAGTGTCTCTGAAGCATCTGCTGGGATTCTTCCTTCTTGCTTGTCTCTTGTGTGGCTTCTTCTTAGCTCTTCTTGTTTTTCATATTTGGTCCATTCTTGGGAGCTATACAATTTGTATCTTTCAGCTTTTTTAGTTTAATGAGCTCCCATGCATTTAGTATGATTTCTCTGGATTTGGGGCTCCATTTCTCATAGTCTTCTTTCTTCTCCATTTCTTCTCTGATCATAAAGGTTTCATAACTTTCTTACTTACACTGCCAATATGATATAGATACCACTATGATCCTATAATTGCTTATACTGTTTTACTGCTACAAACATGTTCATACAGTGATATTATTGTTTCATAAGTTCACTACGGATACAAAAAAATGGTTAGTATGAAAATTATGTTATGCTATGTGTAAGTTTTTTCTAATTATATACAACAATGAAAGAGGTATATCCTCACTTAGTCATATTTTTATGACTAAGCCCGTCGTCAATTTTTGTAGGTAACTGATGTGACTTTGGATACGCACAACCAAATGGACTGATAATGGTAGGACATAAAAGATTCAGCGAAAAATTCAAGGTATGAGAGTAAATTTCTTATTATGTGTTTTTATTTTGTATTCACTAGCTGTACTTCAACCTGGGACACATGTTATGAACATAGCTTAGATACAGAAGTATGTGTGGTCTAAATGGGGGCCTCACAATTTGGTATCAGAGCCAGGTTTGCAAGAAGTTCGGTTGTAGTGAGTACTGAATAAGTACACATGATATGTCAGTGAGAAAATCGTTTAGAGATAGTTAGTCAGAATCTGTCGAAATGGTATTACGTCGAAGGAGTTTAGAAGGAGTGCATGAAAGGATAGAAATCAAATGAATTTTAAACGAATATAAAGTGAAATGAAGTCAAGTAGATATTGATATTGTTCTTATTGCACGAGTTAACCCAAATGTTTTCAAAAGGAAATATCGTCATATTAATTGCGGTAGATAAACGAATATAATAAGCATAAATGAGTTGAAGGATGAATGTACTTAGAAATGGTTGAACACGTAACGAAGGGTGTACAAATAACGGACTCTAAGTTTAAAAAAGAAGAGACAAATGGTTATTGTTTTTCCATGAAGACACTACTAAACATCCGTAGAAAAGTTAAAAATTGCGAGAATAAGTAATAGTTAATGAAATAATTAGGCATTGTAATCTACCTTCATCTTCTATGACATGCATACCTAGTTTTGAAAGAACGTGTTACACAAACATGTAAAAAGAAAATGAAATACGGTTACAACTGCAATCGTTTTCAAGTGCGTCTTTTCAATATTATGGATGGAATGTGAAAATAAGTGATACATTATAAGCTATAAATGAAACCGAGATTGAGGTAAAGAATAAACGATAAATGGAATGTGCAAACGTGAATATGGAACGACGATGCTAAGGAACAAGAAAGTTCACTGACATTCGACATATTGTAGGTCGTTTTGAAAGAAGTGTTACAAAAAAGGATTGATAGGATAATGAGATACGAATCTAAATCAACGATTTAGGACTTTGACCTTAGGATAGTACTATGAATAACGAAAGTCAAAATGGTGTTTAGAATGACTGGTATAAGATATTGGAAGGAAGTGAAACTGCTAACTGATCATGAAAATATGATAATCATATTATGTAATGAAGACAAGATAAAAGCCAATTTGATTACATGGATATACGATATGATTATTGGATAAATTTTAAAATCCACAATGATGCAAGGAACACTAATTTACTATCTACATGGAACACTGATTTTATTCGTGTCTTATTTTCGAGGACGAAAAGTTTTATAAGAGGGGAAGAGTTTGTAACGACCCAAAAATGTGAAGTGATGCAAATAAATAACAAATCTCAATTTATAATGTTTTCTCAATTTAAAATGTTTAAATATCCCCTATGATGAAAAATAAAAATTAGTGTCTACATTATCTTTTACAATAAGATGTATGTTTATGATGAAGTGCGACTTCATACCTATTTGTTCGTCGGTGACAGCATAAGAACAAAGGTGATGTTACCTTAGTGTACCAATGCTATGTTCATTAATTGATAAAGTTATATGTGAGCTGCTAATACAAAGAGGTGTTGAAAGCAATGGCTAATAGGTGTGCTGATAACAATTGCTTAGTTTAATAATAATTGGGATTGGCTTTTGAGAGGCGGTGGAGGATTTTATTTTTATGCTACTGCCGACTCCCTCTCTCTTTATCTCCCGACCTCATTTCTATTGCAGCTAGGGCTCCTGAATCGGAGCTGCTTCTTCTCCTCTCTTCTCCCCTCTCCCACATCCCTGTTCAAGAAATCTCACAGGATTTATATTGGTCTGAGCTTGCGGGACTCGAGTGGGTTGTGCTGAATCTGCGATTTGGTTCTTCTATTACAGATTCACTGTAAGCCATCCTTGCCCCTTCATACTCCCTGGGTCCTCTTGATTTTGAGTCGAATATCAATTTGTGACAAATGGGGTTTTCTATTTTAAGATTTGTCATGAATTTGACGTGGTGGTTCTGTCCAAATGTTAATATATTTTTGGGGAAAGGCCGGCGGCTTCTACTCATGTTCTCTGTATGAGTGATTAGGAGGTTGGTTTGTTGGGGTTTACCCTAGCTGGGTTATATTGTGATGTTGTTGGATTTCTTCCTATCTTCTATTCATGGCTATGGTTATGGACCGACTGTTGCTATTAGTAAGCTCTATCCTTAAGGTATTTTGTTCCTGGTTGTGGTTATGGACCAACTATTGCTATGATTGTCAGAAGGGTCCATATGCTTATTGTGGATTGCCCAGTTACTTTTCTTACTTATGTTATGAGGGATTACTGTTGGCCAACTGTTATTGTTTCTCTTTGCAATCTCGTTTCACTGTTATGAGGAGAGAAAGCTGTCCAGCTACTGCTATAGTGCTTTTTAATGTTCTTGTCTGGATTTAAACTTACCTATTCATGCTGTACCTTGGTTTAAAAGGGGATTTTGGGCTCTCTCCTATATACTGATTTGGATTAAGTATGTTTAAGTAGAAAAGCTATATGGTTTGAAGTTGGTTGGCCGACTATCCTTATTAAATTGGTACATATGTTTAAGTAGAAAAGCTATCTACTATATGATTTGAAGTTTTGTAATTATTTTGGGCTTGTGTCTTTGGCTAGATTATGCAGAATAGGGCTGGTGAAGTAGCTTCCAAATGATGTCATTATATAATCAATGTTGTAACTATAGCGAGGTGCAACCCCGATATAAATGACCCTATATGATACGATTCCTAACAGATATCGTGATGGATGGCTTCTCAAAATAGACATGGCAACGACATAAATTGCTATACAAGAAAAGAACGACTGATGGTGAGAGCTACCTATTTTATTTTAGCTTTATTGCTTTATTTTCGTTTTACATATGCACTCTTATTAATGTTAAATGTATAGTTGATATCACTGATATTTAATATCACTATATTGTATGGCCTTGACAAAGGAAAACAAGCGAATCATTTCTGAGGGGACTAATATAGAAATAAATCCTAAGTCTAAGTGGGAACTGAATATGTTTAACATAAATGAAAATGCATCAATGCATGGCTATGTTAAGGGTATGACTGAATGTAAATGCGCATGAAAAATACTGATGATTGCCAAACCAGTCGGCCGAAAGGCATAGACGCGTGTTGAACATACTGGTTTGGATACTGATGACCCCGAGGGGTCGGGCCCAAGGACTGAAATACTGAAAATGAATATGATGTTACAATAGTTACCCTTAACATAACCAAACTGAATGATGAAAACTTAATTTAAAGGTGAGAACTGATATAGAAATACTGATACACTGAAATAGAAATACTGATATATTGATTTATTGCATACACAGCTATATTGCTACATTGCTACAAAACTGATATGCTTACTGGTTCATAATTGCTTACTTGTACTGGTATACAGAAATAAAGATTTCATAACTTTCTTACTTACACTGCCAATATGATATAGATACCGCTATGATCCTATAATTGCTTATAATGTTTTACTACTACAAACATGTTCATACAGTGATATTATTGTTTCATAAGTTCACTACGGATACAGAAAAAGGGTTAGTATGAAAATTATGTTATGCTATGTGCAAGTTTTTCCTAATTATATACAACAATGAAAGAGGTATATCTTCACTTAGTCATATTTTTATAACTAAGCCCGTCATCAATTTTTGTAGGTAACCAACGTGACTTTGGATATGCACAACCAAATGGACTGATAATGGCAGGACATAAAAGATTCAACGAATAATTCAAGGTATGAGAGTAAATTTCTTATTATGTGTTTTTATTTTGTATTCACTAGCCGTACTTCAACCTGGGACACATGTTATGAACATAGCTTAGATACATGAGTATGTGGGGTCTAAATGGGGGCCTCACAACATGATGGCTCTTTTAGGGCAAATGTAACATGTGCTCTTAATTTCAAGACATTTGACCATATTTATAATTTCTGGTGTGAGAGGTGAAGTGTCTCTTGTTAAATGTTTGAAAATATCAGATTGAATGGTTGTGATTGATTTATTTTAGTGTTCTGAAATCTCGAATAGATACTTGGGTATCGTCGTGACTTTACGACGAAGTTGTAAAGCCATTTCGACTATACACTCAGTTATTACGACGATATCATTTTGTAGACACAACGATATTGTATTGGATTGTTCTTTTGCATAATTAGTGTGTTGCGTGTCGGCCTCAACATCATTCTTGTATGCTTTCTTAAGGATGTTTTGTTAATTTGGTGATATAAGATTTTACTTTAGTTATGGCGCTTAGTGCCTTTTATTTGAACTGTATCAACTTATTATTGGCTGAAAAATGAGTTAATTATCAATTTTATGCTAGCACAAGTTCAACATTTATACTGAAGTAATTGCATATTCAAGTATGACACAAACTTTATTACCATTTTATAGATAAACTAAATGTTTTCAAAATAGAATTACAATCATAGTTGCTTTTTGCTATCACATGAGCCAGTTCAGTTCCCTCTTTTCTCTGCATCTTTCTCCTTCCTTTGAAGCTTCTGCTCTTGTCTTTCAAAATAGGAGAATAGCTTTAATGCACCTATCAGGGATGGATGGTGCATTCTCTGGCAGTGTTCTTCCGTGTTGATGCTGTCTATACAGAGTTCTCATAGCTTCTGTCTTCTTGTGCTTATCTTATTCACTTGAGGGGTAGTGTTTGGATATGTTCTTACCACTTTCCCCAAAGTTCCTCCAAGTAGTCCAAACTATATCTCTTGACCTTGGACTTAAAAATTTAAGGCTTGCATCACAAGGACCTTGTTCATCCTTTTTTTTTATCTCGAGAGGTAGTTCTTCATCCATCACAATGGTTTTCCCTTTTTGATCTGACTCACCAATCTTCTGTATGATTTGCTTAGTACTTTGCTCTAATTTGGTGTTTAGAGCATCAAGAGTGAATTCATTTGAGCCAGTGCATCTAGCTATAATCAAATTTTGACTATCAACAATTTTTGTGGTTAGCCATCTAATCACTCTTTCTAGATTTACACTTGCCTGCTGACTTTGTTGCAGTGAGGTGTCCACTCTTTCACCAAGGGATTTTAGAGCATTCATATTGCTATCAACAACTGTTCCTGCCCTTGTGAACCAGCTGGTGATATGAGCATTGATGTGATCAATGTCTGCCCTTATTCCATTCATCTGAGATGACATGTCATCTATGATTTCTCTGACTGCCCTGTCCACATAGTCCTGATAGCTTTTCCTTTCCTCAGTTAGCAAGTTCTTTATTTATTCAATTAAGGAGCTTGGAGCTTGCTCATGATGTGTTGGTGTAGAAGTTCTAGTAGGATCTTGCTTCCCATCATTTGCTTTTTCTTCCAGGTCTTCACCCATATTAGTACACAGATTTTCTAGCTCAAGATTTCCCTTTTCAAGTATAGTGTCTTCAGTAATCATCCTGTAGCTTCTTAAGTCTTCTTGCACAACACCCTCATTCTGAGCTATTTCCTCAACCTATGGAGCAGAGAGATCATTTTGAGACTCCCCCTCAACAACAACCATATTCCTGATTAGTAACACAGTCTCTTGGGCTGAGAGCTCAGCATGAGTCTCCCCCTCAACTGTTGCACTAATCGTTTTGGCAGTCAGGTATTCAATTGTTATCATGCCAGTAACCAGAGTCTTTTCATGTGGTTTTGGATTTGATGTGCTGTTCCTTTCTGCTGAATGACTGTCCTCACTTTCAGTGGCCTTTTCCCCTTTCTTTGCACTTTTAGGGATAACTTTCTCCCATCTTTCCAGAATTTTCAGGTCAATCTTCTTCATGTGATGAATGGTTGATGTCATCTTTTCATTTAGCTGAAGAGAATTGATGAGATACAGAGAGATGATTCTCCCAAGATTAGGTGCTTGGAGACCTCTTTGGATCCTTTTGAATAGACCCAATCAGTTTTCTTGCAAAGAATTATTCATGTCATGATGTCAAACATATCCTTGGATAGTTTGTCGTGAGATCCTGGTTTACAAATTAATGCTTTGCCAACAATATCTGCCAACAATTTTCCTCTTATATTGAGGCAGCCTTTTTCAGGATACCATGTGGTTGTCCTATATGATTGCACCACTTCCTTGCAATCAATAGATCTTCCTCTGATATTTATTCCTCTTTCTCTTCTTCTGAGAGTCTAGGTAGACGGAGAGCCTTGGAAATTCCTTTTATAGTCACCCTCAATGGGGTATTTCCAACCCTAGTCTTGATGGCATTTTTAGAAGTGCTCATCTTGGACTCGACATAGAACTTCAGAAGTTCTCTATGCATGATTGATAACTTCCTAACAGAAGTTATCTTGGCGTCACATTCTTATTATTTTTTTGGTCATAATTCATATAATATTGATTAAAAAGTCACAAAATGATAAATATTTAAATTTGCAATTAAGTTTGAAGATAATTCTCATTTTATGTGATTTTATGATAGGAAAGGAGAAAACTTTCATTAATTATGGAAGTTGAAGTTATTATCAAGGCTATGAAGAGGATTCAAGAGGGTTTCAACAAATCTGAAATAAATTTGAAAATCCTGAAATAAATTTGAAAATCCCGAAATAAATTTGAAAATCCCGAAATAAATTTGTTGCAACAAATCTGAAATTTGTTGCAACAAATTTGGCAGTTATAGATTTTTAGAAATTCAAAATAATTCAAATCTGGCAGTTACAGATTTTCAGAAATTCGAAATAATTCAAATTCGGCGGTTACAATTTTCAAGGGAGGCATTTATTCAGCAATTAAGACATGCCAAAGAGGAGATCCAACATATATTATCCCCTATGAAAGATGGAAAGGACACACGAGTGTGGAGAGAAAATTGAGGAAAGAAATTCGGCCAAAAGAGAGAGAAGGTGGCACTTGCTATTTTCAGGAAATTGACGAAGTAATTCTGAAATTCCCTCAATATGTATTGTAAGATCTTTCTAATTTTGGGTTTCTTCTTCTCCATTATGAACTAAATCTCCCAAGTCTTGTATGATGAGAGTATGTCGATTTTTGTGATGAATAAGTACTTTTAATTTTGTTGATTGTTAATGGATTATTTTATTTGGATTATGAAGTTGCCGAGGAAATCTTGAATTATGAATTTTATTCTCTTTTTCGTTTCGAGAATCGAGAGATGAGGGACGTATTTTGAGTTAGAATTCTATTTTCTTGCATCACGAGAATCGAGAGAGGAGTGGTGTAAATCTTTAATCAGAGTTTCTTTTATTTTTCACTAACACTTTGAGAATCGAGAGAGGAGAAGTGTGAGTTTCATAATTCTAATTTAGTTGAGAAGAGAGAAAGAGATTTCCTCTCCTCGCTAAGTGACTACAGTTGTTACTTCACACAATATTCTTCAATTCATCTACGTTAGAGATAACTAGAGGAATTCAGATATTGAGATTTCGAATATCGAGAGATTAGGATTTCTCCATTTAAATTGTTACAAGATAATTCATAAACCATTCACATAAGATAAATCATAAAAATTCATCATAATAATCGTCGAAAATCGGAATACAAGATTGTTTTCCACAACTGATTTTAAACAAGTATTTTATTTCTATTAAAAGTAATCTAGTTTTTCCATCTTCATTTTTAATATTGTTTAATTTTCTAAAAACTCATCCGTTTTTGATTCGCTTGAATTTAAAGAAACGATTTAGCTAGTACTTGCGAGAGCTAAATTTATCACTTCTCCGAGGGAATAATCTCACTCACACTTTATTACTTGATCGACACGTATACTTGCATTTATAGCTCAATTTTGCGCGCATCAAGTTTTTGGCGTCGTTGCCGGGGAGGTATAACGGTTTAGTGTCTTATCTTGCAATATTAGTAACCCTTAGTACTTGGAGGTCAAGCTTTTATTTTAAGTTTGTTTAATTTCTATTTTATTTTCTTTGAAATTTGTTAGTGTATGTCTAGGTATAACTCGATAGATTTAGTACCATTAAATTCAGAAATTGAATGAACCCGTAGACGTAATTGGAAGACCACTAGGTTGGATAATTTAAATCACCCTATAATGTATTTAAATAATCAAAACCATCAAAATATAGGTGACGAGGTTCATCAAGAGAGGCAAGATTTAGGAGGTGAAGTAGATCAAAATGGGCAACCCATAGAACAAAGAAGAACTCGCCCTGACTATAATATGCCTTATCGGGGAGGGGTACAATTTAGTATTGCTAGACCCGCGGTAGAGGCTAATAATTTTAAAATCTATTCCATGGTCATGAAACTTGTTCAAAATAACAAATTTGGGGGTCTTAATCATGAAGATCCTAATTCCCATCTGAGAACGTTCATAGAAATATATGATACATTCAAAATTAATGACGCATCTGAAGAAGCCATTAGATTGCGATTATTTCCCTTCTCCCTCGAAGGGAAAGCTAAAGATTGGTTGAATTCGTTGCCTCATGGTTCTATAACTACTTGGGCTATTTTAATTGAAATATTTTTGGCCAAATATTTCCCCCCATCCAAAACTGCTAAGTTAATGAGGGATATATCCACGTTCATGCAAGGGAATGGAGAAACTCTCTATGATGCATGGGAATGGTTTAAGGAATTACTATAGAGATGTCTATATCATGGACTTGCCATCCACTAACAAGTGTGGACTTTCTATAATGGCCTACAGACATCTACAATGATACAAGTGGATGGAACTGCATGAGGTTCTCTTATGAATAAATATCCGGAAGATGCTAATGGAATTTTAGAAGACTTATCTTCTAATAATTACCATTCTATTGAGTGTCAAACACATCCTTCCACCACGGTCGGATTATATCAAGTTGATCAAATCACGTCATTTGCAGCACAAATGACATCTCAATTTAATTCAATCAATAAAAGATTAGATGCTTTGACTTTGAATCAAAACCAAATGAATCCTCTAGTTTATAACAGAATCACTCCCATGGTCAACTCTAATCCTACTTCAACAATAGAACAACTTGTAGGTGGGAGTGAAGAAGTAAATTACATAGGAGGCCAATATTAACAAAACTCAAACTCTTATCAAAATCACTATAATCCTGAATGGAGAAACCATCCTAATTTCTCTTGGAAAAATAGTGGAAATGGTTCAACTCCACCTCATCTATTTAATTCTAATCCAAACCCTCCACACCAAAATCATCAAAATCACCACCCCAATCAAGCAGGTCCTTCTCGGAAATTAACCGATGACTTCATTATGGAAACAATGCAAAAAAAAATGAAGCACGCTTCACTAGTCTAGAAGGATCCTTGCGGATGATTGAATCTCAATTAGGACAAATAGCCTCGACATTGAGCATAAGAACACAAGGCACACTCCCCATGGATACTACCCCTAATCAGAAGGGAGATAATCATCAATGTAAAGCTGTGTCATTACGTAGTGGAAGGGAGTTGGTGAGTGATAAAAGGAATGATCCGCTGGAAAATAATAACATCTATTCAAATATGGATAATAACCTTTCTAATGAATCTAATAAAGAAATTATCTTAGAAAGTAATAAGAATGAAGAAGAAGTGGAAATCTTAGGAGAAAACATGAAGGAAAAGAATCACAATCTTCCAAAAGGAAAAGAGGAAGAAAATATAATTATTTACCCACCTCCACCATTTCCTCAAAGACTAAGGAAGAGTAAACTTGATCAACAATTTCAGAAAGTATTAGAAATCTTCAAGAAGCTTCAATTTAACATTCCCTTTGCTGAAGCCTTGGAGAAAATGCCAAGTTACATGAAGTTTATGAAGGATATTTTAAATAAGAAAAGGAAATTTGGCATAAATGAAACGGTACCACTTACACATGAGTGTAGTGCAATTCTTCAAAAGAAATTACCTCCTAAGTTGAAAGATCCAGGGAGCTTCACTATTCCTTGCTCTATAGGATTTCAATTCGAAGGGAAAGCTTTGTGTGACTTAGGTGCAAGCATAAATTTAATGCCATTATCAATTTATAAAAAACTGGGATCAGGAGAAATATCTAAAACATCTTTAACTTTACAATTGGCGGATAAATCTCTTACTTTTCCAAAAAGAATTGTGGAGGACGTTTTAGTCAAGGTGAAGTTTATTTTTCTGGCAGATTTTGTTGTTCTTGATATGGAGGAAGATAAGGAGGTCCCTATCATAGTAGGTCGACCTTTCTTAACAATCAGGAGAACGTTGATTGATGTTCATAAAGGAGAACTCGCTATGAGGGTGAATGATGAGCAAGTCACCTTTAACGTACTCAAAGACATGCAATTTCCTGATAGAGAAGAAGACCGGACGGAAGAGGTAAATAATATAACACTTCATGAATTTAGGAGAAATTATGAATTTGATAGTGAAGATGATGACTTAGAATCTTTATTAGATATTGATGAATGCTTTGACGATGAGGAAGAAAGTAAAGAGAGTTTGGAATTGGGTGCATGCCAAGCGGCATTTACCCATACTCCGGAGTCTTTAGATATGAAAGAGGGGCTGAGTGCGTCCGAACCATCAATAATAACCCCACCCAGCCTTGAATTAAAACCCTTACCGGAACACCTTTCTTATGCATATTTAGGTGAAAATGACACGTTGCTGGTTATAATTAACTCGAATCTATTGCCAGAACAACATAAACAATTAATAAACCTCTTAAAGCAATATAAATTGGCCATATGATGGACTATAGCGGATATTAGAGGCATTAGTCCTTCATTATTTATGCACAAAATTCTTTTAGAAGAAACATATAAAGGATCCATAGAGCCTCAATGCCGCCTCAGTACACCCATTAAAGAGGTAGTAAAAAAGAAATAATTAAATGGTTAGATGCTGAAATAATTTACCCCATCTCTGATAGTCCATGGGTTTTCCCGGTTCAAAGTGTACCTAGAAAGGGGGAATGACGGTGATAAAGAATGATAAAAATGAATTAATTTCGACTAGGACTATCACGGGATGGCGAATATGCATGGATTATCGGAAACTTAATAAAGCTACTAGGAATGATCACTTTCCATTGCCTTTCATAGATCAAGTCCTTGATAAATTATCTGGTAACGATTTCTTTTGTTTCTTAGATGGGTATTTCGGATACAATCAAATTACTGTAGATCCGGAAGACCAAGAAAAGACAACCTTTACGTGTCCTTATGGAACATTTGCTTTTAGTAGGATGCCATTGGGTTTATGCAACGCACCGACCACTTTTCAACGTTGCATGATCGCTATATTCTCTGATATTATGGACCATGGCATAAAAATTTTTATGGCTGACTTTTCCATCTTTGGAAAAACTTTTGATGAGTGTTTATGTTGTTTGGAAAGAGTGTTATCTCATTGTGTAGAAACTAACCTTGTTTTGAATTGGGAAAAATGTCACTTTATGGTGCGGAAAGGAATAGTCCTTGGGCATCATGTTTCTAACAATGAGTTAGAAGTGGACAAAGCAAAGATTGAGATTATCAAAAAATTACCACCTCCAAAGAATTTAAAAACTTTGCGAAGCTTCATCGGACATGCAGGTTTTATAGGATATTTATTAAAGATTTTGCTAAAATTGCCAAACCATTAAGTAGTTTATTAGAAAAAGATGCTAAGTTTAATTTTGATTATATTTGTCTCCAACTTAAAACCCGATTGATTACGACACCTATTATAGTGGCTCCCGACTAGGGAGAGCCTTTTACGCTTATGTGTGATGCTAGTGACTATGTCGTGGGCATTGTATTAGGCCAAGTGCGAGAAAAGATATTTTACACGATATCCTATGCTAGCAAAATTTTAATTTAGTCTCAAATTAATTACACCACAACCGAAAAGGAATTATTAGCCGTAGTGTTTGCTTTCAAAAAATTTAGATCTTATCTTCTTTGCACTAAAGTCATTGTATTTACCGACCATGCGATTATTCGATACCTCATGGAAAAGAAGGACGCTAAACCTAGGTTGATATGTTGGGTTTTATTATTACAAGAATTTGATCTTGAAATCAAGGATAGGAAAGGAGTAGACAACCCAATAGCTAATCATCTTTCCAGGATTGAATCAACCAATTCTTTATTACGTTCTGAAGTTGACGAAAGATTTCCTGATGGGCAAATTTTAGCTATTTCTGAATATTCTTTACCATGGTATGCCGATTTTGTGAATTATTTAGCAAGTAGAATTATCCCTACTGATTTTAACTTTCAACAAAAGAAAAGATTTTTGCACCAAGTTTGATCTTATGTTTGGGATGATCCATATTTATTTAAAATTAGAGTTGATGGAATATTAAGACGTTGTATTATGGAAGAAGAAATGAAGCCTATTCTAGAAAAATGTCGCAACTCTCCATATGGAGGGCACTTTATCAGAAATAGAACGACCATGAAAGTATTAAAAGCAGGATTCTTTTGGCCCACACTATTCCAAGATGCTAGGGAATTTGCACAAAAATGTGATCATTGTCAAAGAAGTAACAATATAACGAAAAAGGATTCTTTGCCGATGAATGCAATCTTAGAAGTTGAGTTGTTTGATGTATGGGGTATAAACTTCATGGACCCTTTGTTTACTCTAATGGTAAAATTTTCATACTATTAGCCGTGGACTATGTGTCTAAGTGGGTGGAAGCAATTGCTACTACCAAAAATGATGCCAAAATAGTGTTACATTTCTTAACGAATTTCATATTTAACAATTTTGGAACCCCAAGAGCAATAATAAGTGACGGGGGAAGTCATTTTTGTAATTATCAATTTGCTTCACTTTTAAGGAAATATGGAGTCAAACACAAGGTCGCACTAGCTTACCACCCTCAAAACAACGACTTAGCCGAAGTGTCTAATAGAGAAATAAAAAAAATCCTTACAAAGACTGTGAGTGTTAATTGTAAAAATTGGTCTCAAAAGCTAAATGATGCTTTATGGGCTTATAGGACTGCATATAAGACACAAATAGGTTTAACTCCTTACTGATTGGTTTATGGAAAGGCCTATCATTTGCCGTTGGAATTGGAACATCGAGCTTATTGGGCTATTAAAAAGATTAATTTTGATTATGACAAAGCAGGAAAAACAAGGATTTTGCAATTGCATGAAATGGATGAGATTATGATGAATGCTTATGAGAATTCCCGAATTTATAAGGAGAAAACCAAAAAATGGCATGATCAACGTTTGAAAGAAAAACACTTTGACCCAAGACATCTAGTTCTCTTATTCAATTCTCGATGGTCGGGACCATTCCGGGTAAAAGAAGTGCACCCATATGGAGCGGTGACTATTTTGAATGAAAAAGATAATTCTGAATTCAAAGTGAATGGTGAGAGACTAAAAATTTATAAAGGATTCGAGAATGAACGAATGGTTTCGTTCATTCGGTTGGTCTAAAGATTCATAAGCATGATTAATGTCCTGTCGGGACATGAAATCCGGCGCTTCTTGGGAGGCAACCCAAGTTTTCATTTTTTTTGTTTTCATGCTTGTTCGTTAATTTTTACGTAAAGAATGATTTAGAATTCTGTAGTTCATTTTAAGTTCGCCGAAGTGAGTTGAAATTGCCAAAATTACTTTTCCGAAAATTTGTTCCAACAAATTTCATTCTTGTTACAACATATTCCTTGTTGTTAATTTTAGCACAAAAAGAGCATGCGTTTTATTTAAACCATTCTCCTTAAAATGCGCCTTCTACCTCACTCAATTAAACCAGAATTATTTTCATTAACTGCTAATCAGCGGTTAATATTGTCGAACCTTGAAATACGCCAATTAACATTAAAACTGGAATATTGTAAATCTAAATCAACCTTAATCAGCGGTTAATCTAACTGCCCCTTTATTATCTACCGCTACTTTCTTTTCAACCTTTACCTCGGTCTTTTCATCCATGTATCCACGGTAAAGACCTTCTTATTTCTCCCGAGTGTTCTCTTCGCTGGACAAGACGTCACACCACCCACTCCGACGGCGGTCTTCGACGACTATTGTTCTCGCCCCCGTGGCTCTGTTAGCAGGTAATTTCCTTTCACTACACGTCATTCTCTTTAACATTTCACCTTAGGGTTAGCTCTTTGAAACCCATTCTTCCACATAGAAACCATGACTCCAAAGAAGAAGGAACAAGTTAAGATTTTGGCTCACAAAAATTTGTGGTTTATACATGATGGAGCACAAGCCCTATTCGAAAAGATTAAGAAGAAACAGTTCATTTTTGAAAGAGGTTTCGTAATGGAGGTCCGAAAATAGAGCACCACCTATGCGGCACAGATCAACAAACAGGGCTGAGATTCCTTTTAAGACCCTCGAACCAAAGAAGTCCTGCCCTAGGTGTACGAGTTTTACGCGAATGCGCAGTTTCAGAAGCATGACATAACAA
Organism: Dactylorhiza incarnata; assembly: GCA_033032865.1. Classification (NCBI taxonomy): domain Eukaryota; kingdom Viridiplantae; phylum Streptophyta; class Magnoliopsida; order Asparagales; family Orchidaceae; genus Dactylorhiza; species Dactylorhiza incarnata. Next base: position 448,685 of record JAWHQI010000016.1, read on the forward strand.
TTGTTAGGGGGAAGGAAGTTAACTTTTCTGCACGCTATCTAAACAAATTTTTTGAACTTAAGAACATGGGTAAAGATGAGTAGACCTCGTTAAAGGCCACCCTTGCTCCAGATGACATAGCTACAGTTCTGTGTGTGAACAAGGATGATACTTGGGCAAATCTAGCCAAGCATGTCTTCAAAGCCTCCAACTTTACAAGAGAGGCTAAAGTATGGCTCTTATTTGTAAACTCAAGCCTCTTGCCTACAAAAAACCCTAACAATGTTTCGTTAGACAGTGCCCTACTCATCTACTGGATTATTCAAGGAAATCAAATCAATGTCAGGAGGATAATCTGCGAACAGCTACGGGACAAAGCATCCTCTGAGAAAGGGCAACAATTATGGTTTCTTACCCTAATTCCTGAACTTTGCCAGCACATGGGAGTAAGCATGGGAGATGGGGATATAGTCACCTCAGTTTCACACCACATAACTAAAACCGTAATCACTACTAATATCAAAGTTCTGGATGACCCCAAAACTCCCACAAAGCGCGAAGTTGGAGCTTCTTCAAGCAAAACACCAAAGGCCCATGAGCGCTCTTCCCAAAACCAAGTTGGCATAGACATTGTTTTGGCAAATATTCAATACATGAAGGAGCACCAACACAATCATCACATGGTGGTTGACGCACGGCTTCTCGCTGTCCTTCGAAATCAGTAATTGCTTCTTTGTAATAACCTTCTGCCTGTGGGAAATCAGAGTCTGCCATTCCTAAAGCCGTTCAATGATAACAGATATTGGCTAAACTCAAGGGGAAAATGAGCAGATCCTTCACTGCCCGAGGCAAACGAGGATGAATCAAGTGATGATATGGAAGATGCCAATGTACTCAATGATGATGACGAGGAAGATGTGGATCAAGGAGATGAAGATCATGCAGACGATGCCAAGGATGATAATGAGGAGGACTAGTGTTTGGGACTAACACGCTTTATTTTTATCTAATTGCAGTTTAGGACTTTTTTGCTTTGCTGAAAATAGATTTAACTTCATGGAACAATGGTTTGGGTTTAATTCTGCACGAACTATCGCTGATTGAATGACTTTAATATTTTGGGTTCATCATGTTTAACTTCATGGATCATTGTTTTAATCTTCTGATATATTTGCTGCCTAATGTTTGTTCTATTTATCTTGTGCTTGATTTTATTAAGTTCTAAACCTTAACTTTTAGTAGGACAATCGCTTGATATGTGCTTTCAATTTGAAACCCTTTCCTTATTAAAGTTTTGTTTTGAACTTTTTATTACTACAAGATTTACACTTTAACTTGCTGCAGCCTCATTACATTCTTTATTTGATTAATAGGCAGTTTAACTGATTTGCGCACAGTTGTTAACTCCTGAAGGGGTCTCCATTATTAATTTATTATCATTAACATGTTCACTTCTAGTTGATGTAACACAAGCAGATACAAGTTCATCAATATCTTGATCAGGCACAAGATGATCTTCTTTTGAACATATCTGCCAGTGATTGATCAGGGGAGTCTACGTTTCATAGCTTACAAAAAAATAATATTTTCTGATTTACATCAACATAAATTTTATCAAATCTTTTGTTAAAAAAAAACTAAATCCCTTATTGCCATTATTTTCAATTAATGCTAGGGACTAGCAAAGTTCTAAGCGTGGGGGTGCGAATTCAAACCTCCACTAGATGAGTACAAACTAATCAATTGACTATTCCTTTTGAGGAGCCTTATTTTTGTTGTCTACATTTTACAAATTTAATTAAGAGATTTAATTTGATTACATTGCTTAGCTATTCAATCCTAGAATTTCATTTGATCATATGAAGTTAGTAAGATAAAATATAGTTCTTTCATGATCCTCATTTTATGCATAATATTACTTAAAGGGTTTACTCTCTACAAAATAAATTATTGACTTCTAAACATAATGGTGAAAGGATGAGTAAGAACTGAGTCAATGTTGTAAGCCAAAACATAGAGTGTAGGTAGCCTCCTTGGTATAATTTAGCACCTAAAAGCCTACATTTGTTTTGATTTTCCCGAATCCTTTGAGCTTGAACCTTGAATATTTGATACAATTGACCATGCAGAATTTCCCTATAATTTTACTAGTTATTACTTAGTAAACTTTCCAACTTTGGGTATTTAATAGAAAAAAAATGTACGTGGCCTAAGTATGTGTACGCCTACTTGCAATGATCCCAACTATGATCATAAAAAATATAGATAAAAATGTATAAGTGTGTCATAGTGATATGTGGCCTAAGTATGTGTACACCTACTTGGAATGATCCCAACTATGGACTAAAAAATGCTGATGATTGAGAAATAAACCTCATAGTATGGAAAGTTATTAAGAATATTGCTACGGAAATTTCGCCCACTATCAAAATTTATCCATAAGTTCCTTACCACGCCAAAGTTATTCCTTCAGTAAGTCCTTATAATTTCTTCTCAATTGGAACTACTAAACTCTTGTGGAGGCTTAATCAAAGACTCGGATTATTCTTAGCCTTCCCAATTATGAGGAAGTTTAATAAAATAGATTACAAAGGGAGTAAATAAATTTAAGAAATATCACACACTTCACTAAGGATATTGATAGAACTTATTCTTTTATCAAACTAATGGATTTTATGAAAATTAGAAATTTTAATGATTGATAAGTTTAGCAATTGTTCATGTAAATCCATTGAATGAAGTTTGTCTAATTATAATCAAGAGTAAAGTGAATCGAATTTTATTTTGTGCTCATCCAATTATTTGCAATGAGTTATCTTTGCTAGGGACTAACAAAGAACTAAGTGTGGGGGTGTGATAACTTCGCAAAAGAAGTTATCTTGGCATCACATTCTTATAATTTATTTGGTTTATTATCAAGGCTAAGAAGAGGATTCAAGAGGGTTTCAACTTACTAAAGGCAGAATTCTGAAGAAAAATCCCAAAATAAATTTGTTGCAACAAATCTAAAATTTGTTGCAACAAATCTGGCAGTTACAGTTTTTCAGAAATTCGAAATAATTCAAATCTGGCAGTTACAGATTTTCAAAAATTCGAAATAATTTAAATTGGGCGGTTACAATCTTCAAGGGAGGCATTTATTTAGCAATTATGACACGCCAAAGAGGAGAGCCACCATATATTCTCCCCCATGAAAGAAGGAAAGGACACATGAGTGTGGAGAGCAAATTGAGGAGAGAAATTTGGCCAAAAGTGAGAGATGACAGTGCAACACCCCATTTTGGCAGTTTTCTTAAAACACACGATCGTGTGTTTTACTTGACGCACGATCGATCCGTCCGTGCGTTCTCTTCGGCTGGCAATTTTGGCGTTCTGAGTTTAATCGTGCGTTTTTACGCACGGTCGTGCGTTCGACCGTGCGATCGACACCAGATCCGCAAGTGGCAAAATTTGGGCGTCCGTTTGTTTTTTTTTTCGATCGGACGGCTGTGAGGGGTTCGTGGGAGAACCCTAAGTAGGGTCGAGAAGCTCTCCCTCCTCATTTTCTCTTGAGTTGGGTTCTTGAGGGTTTGAGAGAGAGGAAGGGTTGGAGGAGGAAGAGATCTAGTTCCCGCCATTGACGGGGCTTCGGAGCTCCGTTCGTCGATCTGAGACCGGCAGCGCGTAAGGGATGTCGAGGCGCTTCTTCTCCTCCATTCTTTGCAAGTTTCCCATGGCTAGGAGGAGATCTCAAAAGGTAACGACATTTCTCCTCCCGGTCTTTAGGATGCGTGCTTGACATCCCTTTATTTTCTGCATTTTGGCACCAGATCCGTCGAGTGAGAGGGATCCGGGTCGCCTTGGTTCCAGAGGAACCATCGAGTTGATTGTGTCCGTCCTCGACATGATTTGCACTAGAAATACGCTCCGTTAGTGGATTAGGCATTGTGGGTGAAGCCGGTTTCGCGACCGTTGGTCCGATTCGGTGATGTTGATTGACACGTATTTTAAGGATTTTGTTAGAAATCCGAATACGGCGAATTCATCGTCGTGATGCCCTTGTAGCTTTGTGTGGTAACGAATGTTGGGTTTTGGGCGGGGAAATAATATGCGGATTATGGGGCTTGTGATGCCTAGTGTTGTGCGAAGGTGCGATTGGTCTTTGTGGTCGGCTGGCTATCCCGTGAAGACTGATATTCACGTGTGGAGAGTGTCCCGGCAAGATTAGTCCCTTCGGTGTTAACTGACGAGAACGTCTGTGCTAACGGACGAGCCAGAAATGGTTGCCAGGCGAGGCAGTCGATGGATGTTGTCCCGACGGTAAGACCAAGGCCTTGGGATGTTTGCTCGGAGTCTAAGCCAAGGTTCTTAGCATCGGTTGTGTGCTTTGTGGCAAGAACGTGTGAGAGGACCCAATGCAACCAACTACACCAAAAGCCCGGACTTTTGGTAAAGGCGCAACTTGATCTTTATATCAACGAAAAGGCGCTACGGGTCAAGTGAAGGAACGCTGGACCCAACAATCCCCCCCAGCGTCCAGCACGACCCGCAAGCTCAGAGGTGCTCCACATGGCCCGCAAGCTCAGAGGTGGCTTGACACATGGCTCCGACCGCCTGACCCGCCAGGACCCACACAGGTAGAGAGAATTTCAGGAATTATCAGCGCCCCCCCGGACTCGAACCCGCAACCTGCTTTGATACCAATTGATAGGACCCAACGCAACCAACTACACCAAAAGCCCAAACTTTTGGTGAAGGCGCAACTTGATCTTTATATCAACGGAAAGGCGCTACGGGTCAAGTGAAGGAACGCTGGACCCAACAACGTGTGAGCTGTTGACAAGCCCGATGGCATGGAGGGCCAGGCGAGGTTGGTCATGGCATGAGTTCTTGGCCTTGGGCTACGATGCCCTTTGGGGGGAAATGTTGAGTACCTCGTGGTTGTGTTGATAATATATGATGATGTGTTAGATCCATACGCTTTAGGGCGCCTTGGGTGAAACCCGGGTTTGCATTCATATTGCATTTGTAGGCCCCTTTATTACTTGCTCAACATTGAAACGTGGATGTTGTTTGTGACACTCATACCTGTTGTTTTATGTTGCTTCTTTCCTTATATACATGTGCATACGAAGTGCTGACTTGCAGGGTGATGTAGTTCCCCGGGGTCCGCTAGGGCGGCCGGGAGGAGGGGTGTTGTTACACCGTTTGTGGTCAGCCATAGTTGACCCTCGTTTACCGCTCTTTGTGATTTGGATGCAGGCCAAGGATCGCAGGCTGGAACGAGCTCGCAGGCCAAAAAGGTCTAAAGCCTCATGAAGTGTTTACTCTGTTTTTCCTGCATTTTGTACTCATCTTTTGATGTTCCGGCTTGCATGTCGAGGTAGCTTAGGGAAGCTCATTCCCCCCTCTTTTGGGAGTTTATGTTGGTGATGTATGTTTGATTTTCCTTGGACTATTGGTTGTGTAAGGCCTTAGGGCCGGTTTCTTTCCTATGTATTATGTCGTGGACAATCTCTGCGGTTTTTAGTTTTGTTTCCGCTGTGTTGTCTGAGTTTTGAGCTGGGTAGTTTATATCATCTTTTAATGCTGAAACTGTGGCGGTTATATGTTGTGGGGTCCCGGCCGGACCCATGTTATATGGTCATTACAGGGGAGGTGTTACATTTTGGTATCAGAGCCAGGTTTAGTATTCTTGCGAGGTCTAGTGTATTCCGATCGCGTAAAGAGGTTGTCCACATAGGAGCGTTGTACGGGATCATGAGTATCCCTGCGTTCGAGTCTTGCGAATAGAACTTGATGAGTTTATTTCCTTGCATATGCTAGCATGTTGGCGACGATGCGGGGACATCTAGAAGGCAAGAGGAGCCTTCGGGAAGCAGTGCTACTGCTCCGGGCCTCATGAATATGGGCATGTCTCCGGCTGATTTCTGTCGCATGCTAGCGGAAGCAATGGTAGGGGCTCAAGCTGCGGCGATGCCACGGGTTCCGACACCGGTGGTGCAGGTTACGACTCCTGTTACTCTGGCTGCTACACCAGATACACCGGAGGTTGGAGCAAGGCAAGCAGAGCCTTTAGCCGAGAGAGCTTATGGCATGGGCGATCGATTTATGAAGTACTTCTTGAGTTTCCATCCTCCGACATTCAAGGGAGTTGGCACTCCAATGGATGCCAAAGATTGTCTTTCGAGGATCCAGGAACTTTTGAAGGCAGCAGAGACCCCAGCGGAGAGGCAGTCCCACTTCATGAGCTTCATGTTAGAGGGCGATGCGAAGCTGTGGTGGGTGAATCACAGTGGTCGCCATTTCCTTGGGCGCGTACCGTCCATGGAGGAGTTCAGGAATGCGTTCCTAAAGCGTTAAATTCCATCGTCGACAAGGTTAGCACTGCAGCGGCAGTTCTTGCATTTGGTGCAGCGGGAGAAGACAGTGGACAAGTATCTTCAGGAGTTCACTTGGTTGGGTCGTTATGCGGGAACGACTATGGAAGATGATGAAGAGAGGGACAATCTCTTCTATCAAGGCCTAAGAGAGAATTTAAGGCAACCGTTAATAGCCTTAAAGAATGCAGGATTTAATGAGTTGGTCGAAGCCGCTCGCACATTAGAAAGCGACCTGGAGCGAACCCAGTGACGAAAGGGATTTGCGTCAAAGCAGGGAGAAGGAAAGTCTTCTCAGTCTCAGTCTCAGTGGAGGTCCGAGGGCAACCGATGGAAGAAGAAGCCCAGTCCTAACAGGCCTGGGGAGAGAAGTGGCGCACCTACGGGATATTTCCGCTCCAAAGGTCCATTTACTCGTTTCAAGTGTGGCAAGGTGGGCCACATAAGTCGGTTTTGTACCGAGGGCGGAGTTGAGCCAGAGCCGAGGCAGGAACAATCGGTGCGTTCCGGCCCTAGTGCTGTGGAGAAAGGAAAGGCGGCAGAGTCTAGTGCTTCGCGGTTCCCTCCGGTGCAGCCTAGAGCGTATAATCTTGGGCAGCAAGAAGCGATTCGTCAACCCAACGTGGTGACAGGTACGAAAAGTTTATGTTTTCGTTTGTTTCTGTAATATAGGTTGCGTCCTTTTATGTTTGTGATGCACGTGGTTAGGTTTCGTACTAGTTTCGGGCTACCCCTCTCGAGTGTTGTTCGATACGGGAGCATCACACTCTTTTCTCGCGGAAAGCTTTATCCAGAGGATTGGCACGGAGTCTGTCGAGGCAGAGGTGGAGCTGAGCGTGCGCATGCCGAATGGGTCTTTCATGACCATTGTGAGGAAAGGACGCATTGTGTTACAAATCTGCGATTGTGATTTCGAGTTGGTAGCAGCAATTCTGCCACTAGCCGAATTTGACGTTATCTTGGGGATGGAATGGCTTGCAGAGCAGTGAGCTAGTATCGACTGCCAGTTGAAGGTGGTAACCCTGAGAGGAAAAGGTAGAGCATAGGTCAAGTTCGAAGGCCTAAGCGGAGTGGCTTGCTCCCTGATCTCCGCTATGCAAATGAGGCATGCGGTAAACCAAGGAGGCGAGGCATTTATAGCTTTGTTGGAGACTCACTCCACAAGGTTGGCTATTGGGGATGTTCCGGTGGTGGAAGGGTTTGAGGATGTATTCCCCGAGGAGCTTCCGGGAGCACCTCCTCAGCGCGAAATTGATTTCTCGATAGAGTTGGTACCGGGTGCGAGGCCGGTGTCACGTCCTCCATTTAGGATGGCACCGAAGGAACTGTCCGAGCTTAAGGTTTAGTTGCAAGAGTTGTTAGAGCAAGGGTACATTAGGCCTAGCTCTTCGCTGTGGAGCGCGCTGGTATTGTTCGTAAAGAAGAAGGACGGGAGTATGCGGTTGTGCATTGACTACCGTGAGCTGAATAAGTTGACCGTCAAGAATAAATATCCAATTCCCCGAATCGATGATTTGTTCGACCAGTTAGTGGGGTCGGTGGTTTACTCCAAGTTGGATTTGAAATCGGGGTACTACCAGTTGAAGATTCGCGAAGAGGACATTGCCAAGACAGCATTTGGGACTCGGTATGGCCACTATGAGTTTTCGGTGATGCCGTTCGGACTGACGAACGCGCCATCTGTGTTCATGGATTTGATGAACAGGGTTTTTCGACCGCTTCTAGATTCGTTCGTGGTGGTGTTCATAGATGATATTTTGGTGTATTCAAAATCGGAAGCGGAGCATGAGTCTCACTTGAGGCTAGTATTGCAGACTCTAAGGGAGAATCAGCTTTATGCTAAGTTCTCGAAGTGCGAGTTTTGGATTGAGAAGGTGGCATTTTTGGGTCACATGATTAGTGGAGATGGGGTGGCGGTAGATCTGGCGAAGATTGAAGCCATTAGAGATTGGCCTGTTTTGAGAACCGTGGCGGAAGTCCGGAGTTTCCTTGGGCTAGCCGGTTATTACAGGAGGTTCGTGGAGAACTTCTCGCGGGTGGCATTGCCCCTCACCACTCTTACTCGCAAGGACGAAAAGTTCGTTTGGACGCCGGAGTGTGCCCGTGCATTTGAGAATTTGAAGGAAAGGTTGATGTCTGCTCCAATCCTTAGTCATCCTAGTGGGACGGAAGGATTTCAGATTTTCAGTGACGCATCAGGTTGCGGTTTGGGTTGCGTGCTGGTGCAGCACAGCATTGTGATAGCTTATGGGTCAAGGCAGTTAAAGACTCATGAGAGGAATTACCCCATCCATGATCTGGAGTTGGCGACGGTAATCTTTGCGTTAAAATTGTGGCGGCACTACGTATATGGTGCAAAGGTGGAGATCTTCACGGATCACAAAAGCCTGAGGTATCTCCTAGACCAAAAGGATCTGAATATGCGGCAGCGTAGGTGGGTCGAGTTCCTTGGGGACTACGACGTGGAGATTCAGTATACGCCAGGTAAAGCCAACGTGGTGGCAGATGCCTTGAGTAGGAAGTACTCCGGGCAAGGTAATTGGATTGAGGCGCATGACGAGCGTTTGGTGCGAGACTTGGAGTCTCTTGACATTGCTTGTGTGGCTAGAGGTGAGTCTCGTGTGGCTCGGTTGAACTGGATTGAAGTGCAGTGTGATCTAACGGATCGAATCCGAGAGGCGACTAGTGCAGACGAAGAGTGCCAACAGTTGGTGTTGGAAGCTCAGCAAAGCGAAGACAGTGCTTTGGAGACGGTCTGTGGAATTTTGAAAAGAGACGGAAGGGTTTGTATTTTACGTTTTGGCAAGCTCCGCGAGGAGTTGATGTTTGAGGCTCACTTTACGAAGTACTCCATTCATCCAGGTAGTACAAAGATGTACTCGGATATGAAGAAATCCTTTTGGTGGCCTGGGATGAAGCGGGATGTAGCTGAGTATGTAAGCCGGTGTAAGACGTGTGCCTTAGTAAAGGATGATTGCCAAAGGCCGGGCGGATTCTTGAAGCCTCTTCCTATCCCCGAGTGGAAATTTGACGATATCTCCATGGACTTTGTGCATGGTTTGCCTCGATCGCAGTAGGGTAACGATGCAATTTGGGTGATAGTGGATCGCCTGAGCAAGGTGGCTCACTTCATTCCGAATCAGAAGGGCGATGGCGTAGAGAAGCTCGTGGAGCTTTATGTTCGAAATATTGTGCGGTTGCACGGGATTCCTAAGAGCATTGTTAGTGATCGCGATGGGCGGTTCACGTCGAAGGACTGGAGGTTAGTGCAGAAAAGTTTAGGCACCAAACTCAAGTTTAGTACCGCGTTCCATCTGCAGACCGACAGTCAGACGGAGTGAACGAACAGTACATTGGAGGATATGTTGAGGATGTGTGCTCTTTACTTTGGTAGGAGTTGGGAAGACCACCTTTTCATGGTGGAGTTCGCGTATAATAATAGCTTCCAGGCGAGTATCAAGATGGCGCCATACGAAGCATTGTATGGAAGGAGGTGTCGAACGCCAATGTCTTGGGCAGAGGCGGGAGACACTAAGCTTTTGGGAAAGAAAGTGGTGGCAGATGCTTGCGAGATCATGCGGACGATTCAGGAGCGCATGAAGGTTGCTCAGGATAGGCAAGCGAAGTATTTTAGCGCGCGCCATAGAAATGTGGAGTTTGCAGTGGGCGACATGGTCTACTTGAAGATCAAGCCGTTCAAGGGTGTTTCGCGTGTGCGGCGACTCAAGAAGTTGAGTCCGAGATATTTGGGCCCGTTCGAGGTTACGGAGCGTATAGGCGAAGCAGCCTATCATTTGGCTTTGTCCGCTGAGTTGAGTGGATTACATGATGTTTTCCACGTCTCTGTGCTGAGGAAAGCTTTGGTAGAGCCAAGCGTCGTGGTTGAAGCGGCGGCGGTGCCGGTGACAGAGGATTTGAGGACGAGGGTTCATCCGGTTTGCGTGGAGGACTCGGAAGTCCGGCATTTGCGTAACAAGGAAGTCAGGCTTGTAAAGGTGCGATGGGACAATTGCGGCTGAGACGAATTCTCTTGGGAGCGTGAGCAAGAGATGCGGGAGGACTTCCCGGAACTTTTTGCATCAGGTATGCATCGCAGTTTTCTGTTTCAGTTTTGAAATTTCGAGGACAAAATTCTTTTAAGGGGGTGGAGTTGTAACACCCCAGTTTTGGCAGTTTTTTTAAAAAGCACGATCGTGCGTTTTACTTGACGCACGATCGATCCGCCCGTGCGTTCTCTTCGGCTGACAATTTTGGCGTTCTGAGTTTAATGGTCCGTTTGTTTTTTTTTCGATCGGACGGCTGTGAGGGGTTCGTGGGAGAACCCTAAGTAGGGTCGAGAAGCTCTCCCTCCTCATTTTCTCTTGAGTTGGGTTCTTGAGGGTTTGAGAGAGAGGAAGGGTTGAAGGAGGAAGAGATCTAGTTCCCGCCATTGACGGAGCTTCGGAGCTCCGTTCGCCGATCCGAGATCGGCAGCGCGTAGGGGACGTCGAGGCGCTTCTCCTCCTCCATTCTTTGCAAGTTTCCCATGGCTAGGAGGAGATCTCAAAAGGTAACGACATTTCTCCTCCCGGTCTTTAGGATGCGTGCTTGGCATCCCTTTATTTTCTGCATTTTGGCACCGGATCCGTCGAGTGAGAGGGATCCGAGTCGCCTTGGTTGAAGAGGAACCATCGGGTTGATTGTGTTCGTCCCCGACATGATTTGCACTAGAAATCCGCTCCTTTAGTGGATTAGGCATTGTGGGTGAAGCCGGTTTCGCGACCGTTGGTCCGATTTGGTGATGTTGATTGACGCGCATTTTAAGGGTTTTGTTAGAAATCCGAATACAGCGAATTTGTCGTCGTGATGCCCTTGTAGCTTCGTGTGGTAACGAATGTTGGGTTTTGGGCGGCTAAATAATGTGCGGATTAAGGGGCTTGTGATGCCTAGTGTTGTGCGAAGGTGCGATTGGTCTTTGTGGTCGGTTGGCTATCCCGTGAAGACTGGTATTCACGTGTGGAGAGTGTCCCGACAAGATTAGTCCCTTCGGTGTTAACTGACGAGAACGTCTGTGCTAACGGACGAGCCCGAAACGGTTGCCAGGCGAGGTAGTCGGTGGACGTTGTCCCGACGGTAAGACCAGGGCCTTGGGACATTTGCTCGGAGTCTAAGCCAAGGTTCTTAGCATTGGTTGTGTGCTTTGTGGCAAGAACGTGTGAGCTGTTGACAAGCCCGATGGCATGGAGGGCCAGGCGAGGTGGGTCACGGCGTGAGTTCTTGGCCTTGGGCTACGATGCCCTTTGGGGGGAAATGTTGAGTACCTCGTGGTTGTGTTGATAATGTATGATGATGTGTTAGATCCATACGCTTTAGGGCGCCTTGGGTGAAACCCGGGTTTGCATTCATATTGCATTTGTAGGCTCCTTTATTACTTGCTCAACATAGAAACGTGGATGTTGTTTGTGACACTCATACCTGTTGTTTTATGTTGCTTCTTTCCTTATATACATGTGCATACGAAGTGCTGACTTGCATGGTGATGTAGTTCCCCGGGGTCTGCTAGGGCGTCCGGGAGGAGGGGTGTTGTTACACCGTTTGTGATCAGCCATAGCTGACCCTCGTTTACCGCTCTTTGTGATTTAGATGCAGGCTAAGGATCGCAGGCTGGAACGAGCTCACAGGACAAAAAGGTCTAAAGCCTCATGAAGTGTTTACTCTGTTTTTCCTGCATTTTGTACTCATCTTTTGATGTTCCGGCTTGCATGCCAAGGTAGCTTAGGGAAGCTGGTTCCCCCCTCTTTTGGGAGTTTATGTTGGTGATGTATGTTTGATTTTCCTTGGACTATTGGTTGTGTAAGGCTTAGGGCCGGTTTCTTTCGTATGTATTATGTCGTGGACAATTTCTGTGGCTTTTAGAATTGTTTCCGCTGTGTTGTTTGAGTTTTGAGCTGGGTAGTTTATATCATCTTTTAATGCTGAAACTGTGGTGGTTATATGCTGTGGGTGAAAGTATCTAGTTGCGGCCTAAATCACCTAGAGGGGGGTGAATAGGTGGATTCTATGTCTTTATGCGGAATTAAAAATTTAACACAGAAAAACAACAATCAAACACAGCACAGACACAAGGATTTTATAGAGGTTCCCCGATGTGGGTAGTCCTCTTTCCCGCCTCGCCTATCTAGCACTTCGAGGCTAGACTCGGCTACTTCACCAATCTCAGATTATAACTAATCTTACACCTCGGAGTCAAAACTCCTACAACTCGGAGTATACCACTCCTACAACTCGGAGTATAACAACTCCTACACCTCGGAGTAAACAACTCCTACAAATAATCTCGGAGTGAAAACTCCTACAAAAGAAAAGATATTGAAACAAAATACTTCTTCTTAACCTCTAAAGAGATTAACTTCAGATCTTGAATACTGAGTCTTCTTCTCAACCTTGAAAGAAAGCTTGGCACTTGAAAGATGTGGAAGAGAGAAGACTTGGCTAACCAGATCTGAATAGGCCCTTTGACTTACTTGAAAGAATCTTCAATAATGAGAGCAGCAATAAGATCAAAGGCCTTCTTCTGAGAAATCTCTAACAACAATAGAGAAAGGATCTTTGAGCAGCAAATGTTAGGTCTCAGAATTCTTGTTCAGCAAAAGAGAAAGGAGATCGACTTTTAGCTTTATCTTTTCTGAACTGTCGGCTGAAGAGAGATTTTTAGATCAATTTTTTTTTTAAGATTGATGCCCTTGCCCTAAAATAAGGATTTATTTATAGGGAGGACTTCAACGGATCGTGCGACAATGAAGGGAGAGGCGACACGTGTACTGTTCATGGTGGCTAACCCTAATTTTCGAAAATGAAACGAAGATTTGAAATCCGTCTGTCCGTCATTCGTCGAGACTTCACGTGAACATCCGACGAATTGGCTTGGCCACAGGGAAACACTGAACAACCCGTGAAAAACACTTTCTGTTACTATTCATCGGGATTCGTCGGGAGTTCACGAGAACATCCGACGAATTGACTTAGCTGCAGAATTTTCTTCACAACCCAGCCAAAATGACCTCTGTCAGCATTCGTCGGGATTCGTCGGAATGACCCGAGTCATCTCGACGAATGGACTTAGCTGCAGATTTTTCTTCTAAACCAAGACAAAGGTCTTCTGTCTGGATTCGTCGGGATTCGTCGGAATGACCCGAGTCATCTCGACGAATTGACTCAGCAGAATTTTTCTTTTCTTCTGAAAACCTGCTCCACTCCTCAACCTTGAAAGCCTTCAGTTATGAGTATATGAAGTGCACCCCAAGAGAGAGATTACACATAGACCAACACTTTGTTCTATACAATGAGGGATTACATTGTCTAGAACTGTGTTTGGTGATCCATTGCAACCTGACTTTGGTGTGCACTTAGCATTACGACCTGTCATAACACATCTAAACAGAAATCATCAAATACATACTCAATTCATTTTAGTTCACTAGGGGACATCTTCAAATCTAGGTGATTGTGGACACAATACCCAACAATCTCCCCCTATTTGAAGATGTCATAACCCTAGGCACTAACTTGAATTGCACAGAAAGTATACTAAATAAGAATGCACAACCCAGGCAATAATATATAAGGAAAAACAGAATAGGACTGAATGTCTTAACTTAACACAAAAGAAATGTGTGTATATATATAAGCAAAGAAAACATCATGATTCCAGATAAGCACAGCTTATTCATGACCTTTGCCTTTCTTCTTTGCAAACATTCTGTCCACTGCCTCAACTTTCTTCTTCAGTTCTGAATCCATTCTCTCAAAGAATGCCTTTGGCTTAGGCCAATATTTATCAGGAGCAGACTCTTTAGATCCACCATTCTTGAAGTGAATTCTTCTTTCAGTTGTCCTCTTCTCAAACTTGCTCCATTCTTCTGAACTATAATGGTCACTGACTTTTTCATTCTGATTGCTGACTCTATCAAAAACAGAGAGAACAATACTTTTGGAGATGGGGCTTCAACTTTCTTGGAAGTTTCTAGGAGGAGGCCTATCATAAAATTCTCTGATCTTCTTATGTGGATTAGACCTCTTAGCAGATGGCTTATCAGCAAATAGCTTCATTTTTAATGACTTCTCAGAGGGTTCAGCAAAATAGGAGCTGTCAGGATCTTGAACAGGGAATGGATCATCCCAAAATTCTTGATAAGATGAAGTAGGGATGACTTCATCAGCAAAAATAGAATCCTCAATAGGATTTGGAGAGAAACTAGGAGCCCTGGGTCCTGGAGCACTTGATGAGGGAAAATCTGACCCTTTATCCACAACAGCAAACCCAAGCATTCCAGCCACTTCCTTGAACAGCCAGCTTTGGGCTTCATGAGTATACCAATTCACATCCTTAACATTTTGTAAGATGTTTTCCTTGAGATCTTGCATTTGAGTAGCTACACTTTCATTCAAATCATTCATTTTGCTTGCACTTTCTTCTAACCTGGATACCACACTCTCCTCCCCCTTTATGACATCTTCATGCAGGAGGGTATATAATCTCTTCAGCTGAGTTTCAACTTGATCATCCAAGTAAGAGATCCCTTGATCATGAGCAGAATTAAGAACTTTATGAGCAGAGGTGAGATGAAGAACATCTTCACTGACCTGATGCAAGTTGGTAAGAGCATGCCCAACTGCTGTATTTGTATGATTCAAAGCTTTCCCTGCAGTTAGCATCCAGGCTTCTTGATCACTCTTGAATCTTCCCATTTCATGCTTGATCTCAGCCATTTCCTGCTTCAGAGAACTATCAACAGAGTCAATCTTCTTATAGACTTGCTTGATAGACTGATCAAAGTGATCAGTCTGAACCTTTAGCAGCCCTGCTATGGACTTCAGCAAAGAAGAGTGAGAGTTATCACCAGTCTCAACCTCTTGAGGAGAAATTCTATCAGTTACAAAACTTGAGGACTGTGCTTGCTTGTCAAGCACAGTTGCCCTTGGAGAAGTGCTCCTAGCCACAAGAACTTCTGGAGGAGGCAAAAGCAGCACAGAAGGAAAGACTTCAGGAAGAACAGATTCAGCCATGAAGATATCTTCCTGGTCTTTCTCCCCCTCAAGTAGAGACATCTCCTTAGCCAACTCCAGCCTGACACCAAAGCTGCCCCTCTCCACAGATTCAGATTGCTCATTAGGAGAGTCTGGCAAGATTTCATGATCTTCAGAATGAGAATCAACCATGGCAGGTGATCTCCTTGAATCTTCCAGCTGAGGAGCCTCATCAAAATCAGCAGCATCCTCTGGGCCCTCCATGTCAAGATCAGCATCAGGGACAACAATATCAACAGGATCAAGAGGTACTTGATCAATATCACTTGGAGGAACATCTTCTGCAGCACCACTTCCTGCATCAATGTCTCTTGGGGTTGGAAACTCCCCCTTAACATGTGCATCTCTGCCCTGTGCAGGAGCTGGACTAAGTGCACTCCCCCTGGAGGATTGCCCTGCTTCAATAGACCTATGCTCATCAAGCAGAGGGGCCTCATCATCACTTACAGCAGCGCTAACTCCAGCAATCCCTAAGCCCTTGGGAATTACCCTTTCCCATTTGGAGAAAATGGTCGAGTTGATCTTCTTTGTGTGGTGGATGGGGATGCCTCTTCCAAGATTGAAAAAATCTGGATTACTACTATTCAGAAGCAGACTGATAATTCTTCCAAAATTTGGATCAAGAAAACTTTCTTTAATCTTCTCAAAGATTACTTCACCAAAATTGAAATTCTTCCGACATATTATAGCGGTGTGAATTTTGAAAGCTTCTTCAGAGAGGTAGTCATGAGAGCCTACCTTGCATAATAATACTTTTCCTAGAATATCACACAGAAGCTTACCTCCTTCATTCATGAACTTTCTTCTGATTTTGGAGCTTTGATCAAGAATGCCACAGAATCTTCTGGCTCTGAAAATATCTTCAACAAACAACTCTTCTGATTCAACTTCAGGCATCCTCAACAATCGATTGATACCACTAGCCTTAAAAATGATTTTGCAAGACCTAATAGAGCTTTTGATCTTCTTACCTTGACTTGAGATTTTGGCATTGCGATAGAACTCCAGAATGTCCTGTTCTAGGATTTTAGCCGGCTCTTCTATGACAAAACTGAGACCGGCGACATCGAGCATCATAATCACGTTCTGAAACTCATCTGAAGCTGAGCGGAAGGCGCCTCTCACCAACTCTCCCCCTGAATGCAAACCTCCAGAGGCTTTGGGCGCCATTGATGTCGTCGAAGCCGCGGAAGAGAAACAGAGGAATCGCGATAGAAGGAGACGAACGGTCGGGTAGGGTTTCACGAAAGTTCTCGTGAAATCGTGATGTTTTCTTTGATTTTTATATATATATATAAATTGAAGTAGAGTGCGTACCTGTAGGACGATAAAATCGTATTTAATAGGGAGATGATTCCACGGGAGATGAATTGAGAAGAGTAATATTTGTCCCGTGAAAACTCGTGAAACTTCATGAAATTTTCTGAGTTAACAAGTGAAATCTCGTGCAATTTCGTGAAATCTCAACAGTCCCAACTTCAAGATTCCTTGTTAAGCATTCCAAGTTCCATTTTGAAGAAATTGAATTTGGTTTCGTCCAGAGGCTTCGTAAAAATATCTGCAATTTGTTTGTCAGTATTAACATATAACAAATTTATGTCCTTACTCTCAACATGTTCCCGGATGAAGTGGTAGCGAAGCTCAATATGCTTCGTTTTGCTGTGAGAGACGGGATTATTTGCTATGGCAATAGCACTTGAGGAGTCACAGAACATGGGGATTTCTGAGAGCTTTAAATTATAGTCCTCAAGCTGATTTTTCATCCACAAAAGTTGTGCACAGCAACTGCCGGCAGAGATATACTCCGATTCAGCAGTCGATATTGCAACGCAATTTTGCTTCTTGCTGCTCCAGGAGACGAGCCGCTTTCCTAAGAACTGGCAAGTTCCCGAAGTGCTCTTCCTATCATCTTTGCTTCCTGCAAAATCAGCGTCTGAAAAACCAATTAGTTCAAAATCATTGCTTCTTGGGTACCATAAGCCGAGATTCGGTGTGCCCTTAAGGTATCTCAAAATCCTCTTTGCAGCGGCATAATGAGATTCCTTACAATTTACCTGATACCTGGCACAAACACATGTTGAGAACATTATATCAGGCCTAGTAGCAGTGAGATAGAGCAAGGACCCAATTATGCTTCTGTACTTGGTTTCATCAAAAGGTTTCCCTTTCTCATCCTTGTCCAGAGACATACTTGAGCCCATTGGAGTCCTCATTGAGGTTGCACTCTCCATTCCAAATTTCTTAAGAAGCTCTTTGGTGAACTTCGTCTGAGAGATGAAAATTCCATCTTCAGATTGGTGCACCTGGAGTCCTAAGAAATATTTCAGCTCTCCCATACTGCTCATTTCAAACTTACCTTGCATCAAGTTAGAAAACTTTTTGCAGAGTTTGTCATCAGTAGAGCCAAATATAATATCGTCGACATAGATTTGCACTAGTAAAATCTCGCCTTTTACTTCCCTAAGAAACAATGTCTTGTCTATTGTTCCTCTTGTGAATTTGTTCTCAAGGAGAAACTTAGACAATGTCTCATACCAGGCACGAGGTGCCTGTTTGAGACCATACAAGGCTTTATGTAAATAATATACATGATCAGAAAAGTTAGGATCTACAAAACCTGGAGGCTGAGCTACATAAACTTCCTCTTTAAGGTCTCCATTCAGAAAGGCGGACTTTACATTCATCTGGAAAACCTTAAAGCCCTTATATGCAGCATAAGCCAGAAATAATCTGATGGCTTCAAGTCTTGCTACTGGTGCGAAGGTCTGATCAAAGTCAATCCCTTCTTCTTGCCTGTATCCTTGAGCAACCAGTCTTGCTTTGTTCTTGGTGATGATGCCCTTTTCATCAAGCTTGTTCCGGTAAATCCATTTGGTTCCAATCACATTCTGTCCTTTGGGTCTAGGTACCAACTTCCAAACTTTACATCTCTTGAATTGGTTGAGCTCCTCTTGCATAGCAAGGATCCAAGAGGGATCGGTGTTTGCTTCTTCAAACTTCTTCGGCTCAATCTGTGAAAGAAAACTTAAATGTAAAACTTCGTTAGTTGTACCTCTTCTAGTTAGAACTCTGCTTGAAGGATCTCCGATGATTTGATCAGCTGGATGATCTCTCAAATGTCTGATCATTCCAACATTTAGATGACCATGAGGTTCCTGCACTTCAGATACATCTTCATCTTCCTGAGGGTCATCATCCTCACATGTAGAAGGAGCATTTACTTCAATAGCTTTTGGAGCGTCTTCCTTTATAGTTTCTTCTAAGTGTAGTTCCTTGAACCTTGCATCTACATCTTCAACAAAAACACTAGAAGAGTTGCTTTGAAGCATACTCGTCTCATCAAATATGACATTGTAAGTTTCTTCTACAACCAGGGTTTTCTTGTTGAAAATCCTATATGCCTTACTATGACTACTATAACCTACAAAAATACCTTCAAAACATTTTTCACTAAATTTAGTTTTGTAATATTTCCCGTTATTAAGTACAAAACACTTACTGGCAAAGATTCTAAAATAAGATAGGGTTGGTTTCTTGCCCTTCAAAAGTTCATAAGGAGTCTTATGATGGTTCTTGTTGATTAGTGCTCTGTTTTGCACGTGGCAAGCAGTGTTGATGCCTTCAGCCCAGAAGTACTCTGGTAGTGAAGAATCACTCAACATTGTTCTGCAGGCCTCTATGAGCGTTCTATTCTTTCTTTCAGCTACTCCATTCTGTTGTGGAGTACGGGGAGAGGAAAACTCATGAAAGATACCTAGGCTTTCACAAAATTCAGTCATAGCTTCAGACTTGAACTCTGTACCATGATCACTTCTGATTTTGACCACAGAACATTCTAATTCATTCTGGATTTGCTTGACGAATGTGGTGAAAGAAGCAAAGGTGTCTGACTTGTGTTTCAGAAAGAATACCCAAGCAAAGCGTGAGTAGTCATCAACAACAACCAACATATAAGACTTACCTCTTATACTTCTGATTGGCATGAGACCAAACAAGTCCATATGGAGCAGATATAAACATCTGTTAGAGTCTTTGCCAATAATGCTTTTAAAGGTTGCCCGAGTTTGCTTACCCATTTGGCATGCATGACACGGTCTCTCTTTAATGCACTTAACATCAGGAGCATCGCGAACTAAATTTTGAGAAAATAACATACTTATAGTTTTGAAATTAATATGTGCTAGTCTCTTGTGCCACTGGTCACAAAGAGATGCACTATCTTTTGCTAAAAAGCACACTGGTGTAGAAGAGTCTAAACATAAAAAATTTAAACAAAAAATATTTCTACTCCGAGTGCTTGTTAAAATAGTTTCTGACGTATCAGACGACTTTATCAAGCACTTGTCCTTGTAGAATTCTACCATATAGCCTTTGTCACAAAGTTGACTTATGCTAATGAGATTATGTTGTAATCCTTTAACATAAGTCACGTCTGTGAAAGAGACTATACCATTTGTGATCATACCGTAGCCTTTTGTGATTGCCCGATCAGATCCGCCAAAAATAACTTTTGGACCATCTTTCACCGGGGTATACTCTTGTAGTAGGCTTCTTGTTCCGGTCATGTGCCGTGAACAACCACTGTCCAAGTACCATATTGGATTTGTATTGGCCTTTGGACATACCTGCAATCAACAATCAATTGCCCTTAGGAACCCAAACCGATTTGGGTCATTGGCTTCTTGTTAGATGACCGCCACTTGGAATGTTAACATTGCGAGGGGTCATTCTTGCATTGTTAATCCGTGGAGTCGTGACATTTCTCGGATTAAACCAACAATCTATGGCAAAGTGACCAACCTTGCCACAACACCAACAATCGAACCGATTGTACCTTCTCTTTGTCTCCTGTTTTACTTTTTGAACGTGAGGTGCAACAGGGGTGACTTTCTTAGTAGGAGCTTTCTTAGAAGTGGGGGCCTCATGGTGACAGCACACACATGGCTCCAACTTCTTCTCAACAGATTTGGGTGCAATCGTTTTAATTTTTGGTGCCTTCTTATGAGCTGATCCGTGAACAAACGAACCATGTTCTTTGAGAATTATTTCTTCATGAGGAGCTT
Organism: Dactylorhiza incarnata; assembly: GCA_033032865.1. NCBI lineage: Eukaryota > Viridiplantae > Streptophyta > Magnoliopsida > Asparagales > Orchidaceae > Dactylorhiza > Dactylorhiza incarnata. Next base: position 469,152 of record JAWHQI010000016.1, read on the forward strand.
TGAATGGAGAGACGTCAAAGTTTCGGGGAAAGCTCCATCCTTGATATTTATTACTAGGTTCAACGTGTGTTGGTCTAGCAAAATGACCGTTGGATGAATCAAGGTCAAACGGGTTTGATGGAAAAATGACCTTCCTGAATGAAGGTTGACTTTGATAAGCAGTTCCCTTCCCTTTCACGGCTCTTTTCTCAGCAACCTTACTACTTTCGGCCTTATGACCAATTCCACTACCCTTCGCAGGAGCAGAAAACCTATCAATGAGTGGAAGAATAGTCTTAGGCTTCGAGAAGCTTTCTACGAGCTTCCTTTCCGCCTTCAACTTATCTTCTAGTTCATTTATAGTTTTCTCCTTTAGATTCAACAACTCAGTGGAGCATTTCAGTTCGTCTTTCAAGAGTTGGATTTCATCTTTGAGAGGAGTTAATTGTTCAACTTCCTCCCTCAAAGCTAATTCCACTGTCTTGAGAGATTCAATTTCTTTTGACTTGGATTTGACGACCTTGCGACACTTGTCAAATCCTTTCACAAGGGCTTCATACTGAGTTATTAACTTAGAGTCCTCCTCTGAGGAGTAGCCTTCATTTGCTACGGATGCAGTCTCATCTTCAGAAGCAGACAGAGCGGTATGAGAGTTTACCTTCCCCTTATAAGAGGAGTCGCCTATTTCTTCGTCTAGATGTGCCATTAGCCCAAAGTAGGCTTCTTCATCTGATCTTGACGCATCAGAGTCACTGTCGCTCAGAGTCTTGGCCTTTTTGGCGAGGAGGCTCTTTTCCTTCTTCTTTCCTTTAAAGGTTCTCTTTTCTTCCTTCTTTGATCCTTCTTTCTTTTTGTATGGACACTCGGCTATCACGTGTCCTGGCTTATTGCAGCAATAGCAAATAATGTCAGTGGAATCATATTTGTTCGGTTTAGATTTATACCTGTCATTATTGTAGTCCTTCTTGTGATGATCACCATCACGTCTTGATCTTCTGTGATCAAATGCAGTGGATTGGCCTCTCTTCTGCTTTCTTTTATTCAGAAGTCTTTTGAATTGCTTGGAGAGCAGAGAAAATTCTCCATCAGACAACTCTGAGCCAGAGGGGCTGGCATCAGATTCATCCTCATCAGAAGATGATCTCCTGACAGGTGGGAGAGTCTTGCTCTTTCTTGAGCTTTCAGCTTTCAGAGCGGAGGACTTCTCCCTTCTAGAGGCCTTGATCCCCTCTTCTTCAGCTTTGCGGGAGTTCAACTTCAACTCATGGGACAAGAGCTTACCAAACAACATTTGTGGCTCCGTGGTTCCTAGCTTTCCGAATTCTCTGATGGCTATAACCTTGGTGTCCCATTCTTTCGTCAGGGATCTCAGGAATTTGTCATTTAGTTCCCCAGTTGTGAATTCTCGATCATTGTTCCTAAGACCATTTACAATCTTGAGGAACTTCTCGTAGGTGTCAGAAATGGAGTCTCTTGGATCTTGCTTGAAAGCTTCGTATTCTTGATTTAGCAACGATCTTCGGTCATCCCTCACTTCTTCGGTCCCTTCCATCAGAACGACTAGTGAATCCCACATTTCTTTAGCAGATTTGCAGTGAAGCAGATTTTGCAACATTGAATCATCAACTGCACCTGCTATGATATTCTTTGCTTTCTTGTCTAGGGCCACTAGAGCGATCTCATCTTTGTTCAGTTCCAACATCTTCTTCGGGATCATGATGGTGGAGTTTATTGAAGATGGTTTCATCGGAATATGGGGACCTTCTTCCACGATCTGAAAGATTCTTGGGTCAGCAGCTTCCATGTAGAATCTTACTCTTTCCTTCCACATAGGAAAGTTCTCTTTGGTGCAGACTGGCAACTTGACGGAATCCTTGGCCTTATCCATTCCAGACATATTTGCTTTAGCAACTAGATGAGGAGTCTTGTTCAAGGTGTTAGCCTTATAGCGAACAACCTACCTCTGATACCAATTGAAAGTATCTAGTTGCGGCCTAAATCACCTAGAGGGGGGTGAATAGGTGGATTCTATGTCTTTATGTGGAATTAAAAATTTAACACAGAAAAACAAACAATCAAACACAACACAGACACAAGGATTTTATAGAGGTTCCCCGATGTGGGTAGTCCTCTTTCCCGCCTCGCCTATCTAGCACTTTGAGGCTAGACTCGGCTACTTCACCAATCTCAGATTATAACTAATCTTACACCTCGGAGTCAAAACTCCTACAACTCGGAGTATACCACTCCTACAACTCGGAGTATAACAACTCCTACACCTCGGAGTAAACAACTCCTACAAATAATCTCGGAGTGAAAACTCCTACAAAAGAAAAGATATTGAAACAAAATACTTCTTCTTAACCTCTAAAGAGATTAACTTCAGATCTTGAATACTGAGTCTTCTTCTCAACCTTGAAAGAAAGCTTGGCACTTGAAAGATGTGGAAGAGAGAAGACTTGGCTAACCAGATCTGAATAGGCCCTTTGACTTACTTGAAAGAATCTTCAATAATGAGAGCAGCAATAAGATCAAAGGCCTTCTTCTGAGAAATCTCTAACAACAATAGAGAAAGGATCTTTGAGCAGCAAATGTTAGGTCTCAGAATTCTTGTTCAGCAAAAGAGAAAGGAGATCGACTTTTAGCTTTATCTTTTCTGAACTGTCGGCTGAAGAGAGATTTTTAGATCGATTTTTTTTTAAGATTGATGCCCTTGCCCTAAAATAAGGATTTATTTATAGGGAGGACTTCAACGGCTCGTGCGACAATGAAGGGAGAGGCGACGCGTGTACTGTTCATGGTGGCTAACCCTAATTTTTGAAAACGAAACGAAGATTTGAAAACCGTCTGTCCGTCATTCATCGAGACTTCACGTGAACATCCGACGAATTAACTTGGCCACAGGGAAACACTGAACAACCCGTGAAAAACACTTTCTGTTACCATTCGTCAGGATTCGTCGGGAGTTCACGAGAACATCCGACGAATTGACTTAGCTGCAGAATTTTCTTCACAACCCAGCCAAAATGACCTCTGTCAGCATTCGTCGGGATTCGTCGGAATGACCCGAGTCATCTCGACGAATGGACTTAGCTGCAGATTTTTCTTCTAAACCAAGACAAAGGTCTTCTGTCTGGATTCGTCGGGATTCGTCGGAATGACCCGAGTCAACTCGACGAATTGACTCAGCAGAATTTTTCTTTTCTTCTGAAAACCCGCTCCACTCCTCAACCTTGAAAGCCTTCAGTTATGAGTATATGAAGTGCACCCCAAGAGAGAGATTACACATGGACCAACACTTTGTTCTATACAATGAGGGATTACATTGTCTAGAACTGTGTTTGGTGATCCATTGCAACCTGACTTTGGTGTGCACTTAGCATTAAGAACTGTCATAACACATCTAAACAGAAATCATCAAATACATACTCAATTCATTTTAGTTCACTAGGGGACATCTTCAAATCTAGGTGATTGTGGACACAATACCCAACAGTGGGGTCCCGTCCGAACCCATGTTATATGGTCATTACAGGGGAGGTGTTACAGACAACACTTGCTATTTTCAGGAAATTGAGGAAGGAATTCTGAAATTCCCTCAATATGTATTGTAAGATCTTTCTAATTTTGGGTTTCTTCTTCTCCATTATGAATTAAATCTCCCAAGTCTTGTATGATGAGAGTATGTCAAATTTTGTGATGAATATGTACTTTTAATTTTGTTGATTGTTAATGGATTATCTTATTTGGATTATGAATTTGCCGAGGACCTCTTGAATTATGAATTTTATTCTCTTTTTCGTTTTGCGAATCGAGATATGAGGGACACATTTTGAGTTAGAATTCTATTTTCTTGCATCACGAGAATCGAGTGAGGAGTGGTGTAAATCTTTAATCATAGTTTCTTTTATTTTTCACAAACACTTTGAGAATCGAGAGAGGAGAAGTGCGAGTTTCATAATTCTAATTTAGTTGAGAAGAGAGAAAGAGATTTCCTCTCCTTGCTAGACTACGGTTGTTACTTCACACAATATTTTTTAATTCATCTACGTCAGAGATAACTAGAGGAATTAGGATATTGAGATTTCCAATATCGAGAGATTATGATTTCTTTGTTTAAATTGTTACAAGATAATTCGTAAACCATTCACATAAGATAAATCATAAAAAATCATCATAATAATTATCGGAAATCCGAATACAAGACTGCTTTCCTCAACTGATTTTAAACTAGTATTTGTATTTCTATTAAAAGTAATCTAGTTTTTCCATCTTCATTTTTAATATTGTTTAATTTTCTAAAAACTCATCCGTTTTTGATTCGCTTGAATTTAAAGAAACGATTTAGCTAGTGCTTGCGAGCGCTAAATTTATCACTTCTCCGAGGGAACAATCTCACTCAAACTTTATTACTTGATCGACAAGTATACTTGCGTTTATAGCTCAATTTTGCGCGCATCATTGATTGTAGTTGGCTCTGAGAGTACGTATTCCAGTCTTGCAACTTCAATTTGCTAGATTGCTGACTTTATCTCCTCATTTGCGTTGATGAATCCACCGCGCACCAGCTCACATCCCGTATTGCAGGTGTCGTCATCCTTAATATGTGCCATTTCCTTGAGTTGTCAAATTTACAGAGGTTCGGCATCGAGAGAGTTCGAGAGCTAGTCGTGATAACTTAGAGCAAATGTGTGTCATACTCTATTCTAAACATGTGACCTAATTATATGTGTTTTACTTTTGACTGTGAAGGAGCGCATACCTGGGTTGATGGACTAAATGTGTTGATTTAGAATCAACGACTGTGATTGTGAGATCCAATATATTTGTTAAGCATGATGTATATGTTTTGATGAATTTCTTCTTAATCCAGAATTATGACTGAATCACTTATTGTCCAATAGCCACCTTTATTTTTGGTTGACTATTTGGACAGACCTGTAAGACAAAGAGTTAATATTCCTTAGGAACCCAAATGAATTTGGGTCCTAGGTTCTGTTGGAGTTTCTACGGTGATTTGGAAGTAATCAAGCAGTTAGTCTTTCTGCCAACGAGATATAAGCCCATAGGGACGCACATAAGAGCGTTTGGAGATATTATAGAAAGGATTGTGTTGGCCTTGCTTATATTGGATATGAGTGATAGGACCAATCTAATGACTATTTGGAATATAGTTAGTTCGGGAAGACTGCTCCTAGATATTGTGAATATTATATGAAGCATGTATGAAAAGTTTCAAGACGATATTGTGAATATTATCCTGAAAGCTTCAAAATGACATTGTGAATTTCGTCGTGACAGATAGCCTGTTGTCGGGATCACATGCCGATATTGTGAATAACGACTCATGAACAATGTCGTCGATATTATCTCGATTACATGGACTAACATGGAATTCGTTGAGAATGTCTTGGAGATTTCGTCGAGAGTGTCTCGACGATTTCGTCAAGATGTCTCGACGTGTTCATCAAGATACCTCGTCGAGTTTGTCAAGACTATCTCGACGAAAGACTATCATTGGTCATTTCATCGAGACTGTCTCGACGAATGATTGTTTTTGTCGAGATGTCTCGATAAATCTGTCAAGAATATTTCGACGGTTTCGTCGAAACTGTCTTGACATTTTCGTCAAAATATATCGACGAATTTGTCGAGATGTCTCGAAGAATAAGTGAACCCGATGAAACTATACGATCTATTTTAACTGGGTCTGTGGATAGGGGAAAATTCTGTCTACTTTATACTCTTGGGTATAAAAGGGCAATTACTTTAGGTTTTCTATTAGTAGATGAAGCCCAATAAAAAGCGGGGAGAGCGATGAAATCGGGAGGGAGATCCTAACCTGTACCCTTGCGTGAAATCCATCACCTCTCCTAAAGATCAGACAGGAAGAGTTTCTGTCGATATCGCTGCTGTTCCTGTAGACCCATCTCCATCTCTCCTTGTCTGATCTAGCAATCCGTAGAGACGTTGAGGGCTCTCCTTCTCCGACGTAGCTCTTGTTGGACAAGATCTATACTGTTCTCCTTCGTTTGTGTGTACTTTTGTAGAGGTGTAGACTTATTTCTATACTAACTTCTCCGACGAGCAGTCCAATCTTTACAAAGATGAAGGAAGCACAAAGGAAGGACTCGGAATAAGATTCCAATTCCTTGAAGAATTTTCTTGGAGCATCCGATTGAGTATTGACTCAATTCCGCAAATGTAATTTTATTATTGCTGCAATTTCTTGATTCATGGTTTTAGCAAGATCCATATGTCCATTTTGGGTTGTTCTTGTATATTTCGCTGCGCACATTTGATGTGACTACCTATAAGGAAAATCCAACAATGGTATCAGAGCTAGGTTTATGCTATTTCCATGTTTCAGAAATTGTTCCATTTGCAGTAATCGTCCATCTCTACGTTAGTTTGTGAAACTAAAGGCATAGAGGATGAGCTTATCTACTGTTATAAGGGTGTTTGCCTATGCTGGCATCCAGTACATGTAAATCCAAAGACTTAGAAATGTTCTAAATATTCTGTTTTAGTCCATATCATCAAATGTTGATGATTTTGTGCATTTGGAATGTATCTGGGTTATGCTTGTTATTTCTTTCATAAATATGAAATTGTGTGCACATTGATTAAATGTTAATAAAGATTAATTGTTAATCAAGTATCATAAAAATCTCTTAAAATTAATATTAAGTATTAAGATGCCTTCCGACGGATGACACTCTTCCTATCTTGATCGATGATATGTGGGTTTGCCAAAGCAAGGTGCATTAATCTATCTTGGTAAGGGTGCAAGCGGATAATTGTGATATCCCACTGTCGACATCGGGTCCAACTTAACTAGGTGACCTCAAAGGTTTAGTGCCTAGAGGCATAGAGTTGGCATGTACCATATGATGGATGTGAATAAAGAGTTATTCACCAACCATACAAGAGTTGCATAATGATGTAATTGACAAACGTTGTCTACCTAAATAACCACATTGTGGTGATCAGCCAAAGCTGACTTACGATGGCGGTGAAATACAGATTTTATCCACTAAGAGAGTAGCTCGCATGAACTCTCTGAATTGACATTAAGGGTTATCAATTTGAATAAAATAGTGGGATCTTTTAATAAAAGTCCTTATTAAAATAAAAAAAAATGTATTTTGAAATATAGTACTAAAATGTTTTGCAAATTTATTATAGAATTTCCATGACATGTACATCACACTCAACACTGTCCCTGAACGCCATCCTTGAGAAGGATAAGCTCAACGGGACGAACGTCCTTGACTGGTATAGGAACCTAAGGATTGTACTCAGGCAAGAGAGTAAGCTCTATGTCTTGGAAGGGGAAGCTCCCACAGAGCCAACTGGAAATGCTCCCTGAGCAGACAGAGATGCCTTTAAGAAGCATCAGGATGATACCCTGGATGTGGAATGCCTTATGATTGCTACCATGTCCTCTGAGCTTTAAAAGAAACATGAGAGCATGTGTGTTTATGAGATAATCGAGCACCTTAAGACAATGTTCGAGGGGAAAGCTCAGCAAGAGAGGTTTGACATATCCAAGGCATTATTTCAGCGCAAAAGGGGAGCTCGAGACTCAGTAGGGACTCACATACTCAAAATGATTGGGTATATAGAGAACCTTGAAAGATTGGGTTTTCCCTTAGGCCAAGAGTTGGCCACTGATCTGATCCTGCAATCATTATCGGATAGTTACGAGCAGTTCATCTTGAATTATAACATGAATGATATAGACAAGACACTGCCCTAGCTCATAGGCATGTTGAGAACTGCCGTAAATAATATGAAAAAGGCCAAGCCTGCTAGCCCCATAATGATGGTGCATAAAGGCAAGGACAAGGCCAAGGGATCAAAGAAGACGAAGATAGGATCTAAGTCTTATCTTGATCCCAAGTCTTCAGCACTGAAGAATAAAGGTCTGGCTAAGGAAGGGAAGTGCCACCACTGCGATAAGGCAGTGAATTGGAGGAGGAACTGTCCCCTCTATATTGAGGATCTGCAAAAATAGAAGGGAAGTATGACTTCCGCTTCAGGTATTTTGATTATAGAAATAAACCTTTCCGCTCCTTCATCTTGGTTATTGGATACCAGATGCGGTTCTCACATTTGTACAGATGTGCAGGAACTGGGAAGGAGAAGAATGCTGGGTAAAGGAGAGGTAGACCTACGCGTTGGAAATGAAGCAAGAGTTGGTGTCATTGCCGTTGGTGTCATTGCCGTTGGTGTCTTTCGTCGTTCTTTGCCCACTGAGCTTGTAATAGAATTAGATAAATGTTATTTTGTTCCAGCCATAACTCGAAATATTATATCAATTTCATGCCTTGACATGAAGGGTTTTTCATTTATAATTAAGAACAATTGTTGTTCAATTTTTATGAATGATGTTTGTTACGGTGTAACCCAATTATTTAATGGTTTATATGTTTTGAACTTAGACCATCCGATCTATAATGTAGAGAATACAAAAAGACTAACAACTAATGACTCAAATCCTACGTATCTTTGGCATTGTCATTTGGGCCATATAAATGAGAAACCCATATCCAAGCTCTATAAAGATGGAATGTTGGACTCATTTGATTATGAATCATTTGACAGATGCGAGTCTTATTTATTAGGCAAGATGACGAAAGCCCCTTTCACTAGTTGTACTGAGAGGGCTGATGATCTCTTGGGTGTGATACATAGTGATGTATGAGGACCCATGAGTTCTATGGCTAGAGGTGGGTTGTACTACTTTGTAATATTCACTGATGATTTCAGTAGATACGGATACGTGTTTCTTATGAAGAATAAATCTGAAACCTTTGAAAAGTTCAAAGAGTTTAAAAATGAAGTAGAGAAGCAACTGGGAAAAAGAATAAAAGCACTCCGATCTGATCGAGGTGGCGAATTATTGAGTCATGAGTTTCGTGATCATCTGAAAGAGTATGGTATTATATCACAGCTCGCTCCGCCCGGAACACCACAACACAATGGTGTGTCTGAGAGGAGGAATCATACTTTGTTAGACATGGTATGACCAATGATGAGTCATGGAAATTTGCCCATTTCATTTTGGGGGTTTGCTCTAGAGACTGCTATTTTTACACTAAATCGAGTTTCGACAAAGACGGTTCAAAAGACACTATATGAGATATGGACTGGGAAGCATCCCAGTATATATTTCATTAATATTTGGGGTTGTGAGACATACGTGCGATGTAAAAAGCCTGACAAGCTGGAACCCAAGTCAGATAAGTGTTATCTTTTGGAATATCCTAGGTAAACCAAAGGTTAATAATTATACCTGCGATCCGAGGGCGAAGTGTTTGGAGTGGTGTTTTTGTAGAGAAAGAGTTTCTATCTAGAGAAAATGTCAGGGTTGAACTTGCAGAAGTTCAAGAACCACAAACTATAACTATGAATGAACCCGAATCGGAACCTGAGCAAGGACTACAATCTGTTGTAGCTGGAGCACCTGCTCAAGAAACACAAGTCCTACGTAGATCTGGTAGACCTAGAATTGAGCCTGAGAGATATGGATTTATCATGTCTTAAATAGGTAGTGTGTTGCTTATGGATCATGATGATGAGCCTGCAATCTACCGAGAGGCTATGAATGGACCATACTCCGAGAAGTGGCTTGAGGCCATGAAATCTAAAATGGGCTCCATGTATGCAAACCAAGTATGGACCTTGGTGGAACCACCTGAAGGGGTACGATCCATAGGGAACAAATAGGTCTTCAAGAAGAAGACCGACATGGATGGGAATGTATAGACATTCAAAGGCCGACTGGTGGCTAAAGGTTTCAGGAAAATTCATGGTGTTGACTATGATGATACATTTTCCCTTGTTACTATGTTTAAGTCCATCAGGATTCTACTTGTTATTGCTGCATATTATGACTATGAGATCTGGCAAATGGAAGTCAAAATGGCTTTCCTTAATGGAAACCTCCTTGAGGAAGTGTATATGACACAACCCGAGGGTTTTGTATCTCATAATGAAGCCACTAAAATATGCAAGTTGCATCGATCCATTTATGGGATGAAACAAGCTTCTCAAATTTGAAATCTGCATTTTGATGAGAAGATCAAAGAGTTTGGTTTCATCAATAACGAGGATGAGCCTTGTATTTACAAGAGGATTAGTGGGAGCATTGTTGTATTCCTGATATTGTATGTAGATGACTTACTATTGATTGGGAATGACATTCCGACACTACAAGCTGTTAAGAATAGCCTAGGGGACTGCTTTTCTCTGAAAGACTTGGGTGAAGCGACTAATATACTTGGTATTAAGATTTACAGAGATAGATCGAAGAAGTTGCTGGGTTTGACATAGAGTAGATACATTGACAAGGTGTTGAAACTGTTCAACATGCTTAAGTCCAAGAAGGGATTCTTACCCATGTTACATGGTGTGAGTCTCTCTAAGGATCAATGTCTTAAATATTTGGAAGATAAGGACCGCATGAAGTTGATTCCATATGTTTTGGCAATTGGATCAATCATGTATGCAATGTTGTGCACTTAACCCGATGTCTCATATGCTTTGAGCATAACGAGCAGGTATCAGTCAGATCCTAGTGATGGTCACTGGATAGCCGTCAATAATATACTCAAGTACTTGAGAAGAACTAAGGATATGTTCTTGGTGTTTGGTGGAGAGGAAGAGCTCGTTGTAAATGGTTATACGGATGCTAGCTTCCAAACTGATAGCGACGATTAAAAATCCCAGTCAGCTTTTTTTGCTTTAATGGAGGTACTATAAGATGGAAGAGTTCCAAGCAAAAGACATGTGCCAATTCTACGACAGAGGCCGAGTATATCGTTGTTGCAAATGCTGCGAAGGGGGCTGTATGGATTAGGAAATTCATCAACGAGCTTGATGTAGTTCCTAGCATTATTGATCCTGTAGTTCTTTATTGTGATAATAATGGTGCAATTGCACAAGCTAATGAACCTAGTGTTGGATCTTGTGGCGCCCTTAGAGGGGGGGGGGGGTGAATAAGGGCCTTTTTAAATTATGATTTTTACTTAAGAATTTTTAAAACAAATTTTACTTTTCTAAAAAATTACTTATATAAATTTCAAGATAATTACTAAATTGTTTTATAATTAAGGAGATTGAAATAAACAATTTAGATTTAGAATTGAAAACTTAGAACACAATATAATAGAGATTACGCCTAATGATAGAAATCAAGTAAACACAAAAGAGACATGATTATATTATATGAAAAAGTGTTTACATAAATTTGATTTCTATATCGCTAGAAATCGGAGGCGTACAAATGTAAATTTCTTTTTGTTTACCAATCCTTCTCCCAAGGATCGGAAGGCTATCACTTGTCTCTCCCTAGACCAAGCCCAAGCCTATCCTCTAGATCTTCCCAAGATCTAGACGTAGCACACAAGGCCACGATTTCCCACCAAGCCACGCAAGGACATGGACGCTCCGCACAAGGAAGACATTTTCCCCTAAGCCACGCAAGGACTTAGACGCTCCGCACAAGGAAGCGATTTTCCCTACCAATACAAAGTAAAATGTATATAAATGAAAATACAAGATAAAATAAGAACTCCCTAGAAATTCAGATCTCTGAAAGGAAGGTTGAAGCCTCGAGATGATCCTTGATGTAGAAGCGCGTCCGATCTCGTCTTCAATTTCAAACCTTCTCAGCATAAATGGGAGTTCATGAGGTTCTGGAGCTCTCTGGATGGAATGCACTCAGGAAGGGACTTAGAATCTTCAGAGCCTTGAATGCACGAACAAAAGGAGCCAATTTATAGAATTTCGCTGTCGCCTGGGCGACATTAGCTGTCGGAAATTTCCGACAGCGCAAAACTGCCAGTCGTGGTGTTGTCGTGGGCAATTGTTGTAACCTCCGAGCTGTCGCCTGGGCGACATCGATGTCGGATTTCCGACAGCTCAAAACTGCCTTTCGTCGTGCTGCCGTGGGGGAAGTAGTTGTAACTTCTCTGATGTCGCCTGGGCGACAGCTCCTCTTCATTTTTGCCGTCCGAAACTACTCCAGACTGTAGATTGAGTCGTTCTCATCTCCGAAATGGGGTGGCACGTTCTGTAACTCTTCCTGGATTGAAAGTTATGGCCATTTTAAGATCAGCACACAAAACTCATCCAACCTGAGACTTGTCGTTCTCGGATCATGCCCATGAACGAGGACTTGTCTCCTCATTGAACTTGTACAACCTCGCCACTATAAACACACAAAAGACTAGATCAAATACATCATGGTATTTGTTATTCTCAAACCAAGAGATGCGGAAAGCAAGCTCCAACAATCTCCCTCTTTTGATAATAACAAATACCATATGAGAAATTAGTGAGTTTATAGATAAGTGCGATAAAAGATATGCATGAATAAAAGGTTTACTGCGTGATAGATTTTACTCCCCCTAAATATCTATGTCACTAGATTTCTCATTTTATTCTCCCCCTTTTGTTATTACCAAAAGTGGGTTGTCATGATCGAACAATATCACTCCCTCTACATAGATGCTTTCCATGAAAACTTTTTAATATACTCCCCCTAAATTGTATTCTCCCCCTAAATGTATGCTCCCCCTAAATGTTATAATTAATTGCAATGGTGCATTCTGAAAAATTGAGATTAGTAAAAGATTTCTTGAATTTATATTTCTCCCATTTTTTGATATTATCAAAAGTTATTTTCAAATAAAGAATGAATAATTATGAAGAAATAATAAATATGGGAGTATATAAGAGTAATAGATTTTATGTCGAGAAGAAAAATAGGATGCAATCAAAAGCTTGTTAAATACTACTTGTTGAGAAAAAATAGGCATGATGTAACATAAAGTAGTAAGCATCATAGCTAACATGATAAAGTAAGCATTCTATTTTAAGATACCACTTGCTTAAAGGAAAACACAGTGTTAAAAATAATAAGCACTCTTAAACATAAACCTCATTTTAGAAGATAAAACCATATAAAGGATAATGAGTTTTAAATTTGAAAAGTTGATGTTTGAGTTAAAGATTGAAGAGATGCTATTCCATTAAGATGAAAAAAATTGTAAGCATGATTTCATAATATCAAGAAAAGATATACAAACTACAATGTAATAAAATTTTCATTTCAAGTAAACATAAACATTGTAGCGGTCATGCTTTGTTATCTAGTGCATTTACTTAAGTTTGTAGAGATTTTAGTAGATGAGCATTAGGATCCAATTCTCATGAGTAGAAGTTTTATGAAAGATAATGATGTGTACAAAGTAGTGTTTTGATAAAGTATACAAGTGAATCAATCAAAAACACATGACATATATAATGAAATAACACTACATTAAAATACACAAATAATATTACTTCCACACTATTTCAATGCACATGAATAAATAGTACAACTACCAAGGTGCTCTGCACACACAATGCTTATTAAGACTTATCAGGGTGCAAAGTAGTGCTTGGGGGATCACTTTTATACTTTTTAGCTTTATTTTCAAAAAATTTTTGTGATCCGATGTACTAAAGAGAAGTGGTGTATAAATTGTTTGCTACAAGACACTGCACAATTCTTAGCCAAGGTGCTCAACCTCACAATGCTCATTAAGACTTATCAGGAGGGTGAGTAGTGCTTGGTGGAGTTTTCCTTGTCATTTATTATTTGCTTTTTAGTTTAGTGACTAAGGACTCCGAATTCACTTGTTTTGCAAACATAGCATTGTAAACCACATTTCTCTAAAGAATAAGTGCATGAAAAACAAAGAATTGTAATAACCAATTCAATGTTGTGTAGGTAATCTATTTAGGCATTTTAATTATTTATGTTATTACACTACACAATCATGTAAGAATAAGATTGTAAACACATGTAGGCTATCAAAAATAAGTGAGTGAATGAATCATTATCAAACATAATACATTACTCATACTTAGAGGCATGCTAAACATTTCTACACATGTTTATCTACAATCAATTTCATTGCACATAACAAGATAATTCCCAAGGCATGACAAATACAAAACAATGATTTTAAGAAACTTGAAAGTTAAATTAAACATTGTATTTAATCTTTAATTGATATAATTAATCATCCATCCTTGACAATGGCAATGAATAGCAATCAGTTTTTTTTTATATAAATTTTTGAATTTTTTTTATATATGCACAAAACAATAAACACACATAAAGAAAAACATATTTTTGTTCTTTGAAATTGTTTTGTAATTTTGTATTTGTTTTTTTTTTATATATATTCTCTGGAACTCATAGAAGTCTTTAATAGCCCTTTCAGTAAATGATATTCTATGCCAGAGAAATAAACAAAAATAATGTATGAGAAAATACACATATATATATTTTTGTAAAAGAAATAAAATTTTGTTTTAAAAGGAATAAAAAGATTAACTTTTTACAAACACACAAAATATTAAAATAATACCAGAAATAATTCAAAACAAAAAAAATATTTTGGAGCAAAGGAGCTAACGCCAGGCATTAACTTCTTAACGCCAAAACAGAACTGCATTTTTTGATGTTTTGAAAAATATTTTTCTCAATTCATTTGTATTATAAAGAGACCTTCCTTCAGTTGAAATTTCAGAGTATATTGATTAGATTTGAAGGCTCTTTTAGCATGTATTTGGTGATTTTTCAAATACTTGTGTTTGGTAAAATCATTAAAGCTCGAACTATTAAAATATGCAAACACATGATGCAATGTTAGAATAAAAAAAATGCATGATTTATGTATAAAGAGTGAGATAATGTTCATGCAATGAATATAATATAAGTATATCTAAGATCAAGATACCTTAACTACATGACTACACTCTAGCCCCGTACTAAGTGATGGATGGGCATAAGGAGCGGCACACATGTCGTAGGTTGGGGTGTTAATCCCATATGCATACAAAAGACGACGCTCAACCTAGCACTATTTCCCCCTAGTGCCTCTCAAAGCCCCACTGGAACCCTCCCCGGTTAAGGACAAGACATGACTTAGAGGTTAGGTCTCTAATGCACACAATCCTACGCCCTCGCTATTGTGAGACACATGTCATAGGTTTATTGATTATAGACATACTAAGCGTGTAAGCCTTACATATATTAACTGTGTTATAATTTCATGATTAGTTTTGAATTTACAATTTTATCGAAGATTGTTGATTTTAAATCCATTTAGAAAAGTTTTATTCATGCAAATAACTACAAAGGAAAATAAGATTTTCATATTTTAATGATATAATTTACTTTAGCATTGCAAGATATAACTAGCATGAGCATTGATTTCTATCTATGGTACGTGATAATGCTAGTGTGATGAATTAGGACAACATGGTGCAGCTAAGTAAAGATGGACAAATATAAGATTGAGTTGCATGTATTCAAACATAGAGTTTTGAATTTTCATAGACCTAGAAAGAAGTGACAATTCTATTTGATTTCATCTTGTTGATATCAAGTTAATTCATAGGTCTAAAGATAATGAGATTCATACAAACAATAAAGATGCACATCACACACACAAAACAAGATATGAAACTATAATACCAATGCAATCATATATTTCATAATTCCTAAGGTTGATAGAATTAGTTGATTTAAGATAGGTCTTGATGGATCATGAATTATGATATATGATTATAGTGAATTTTAGCATAGGATATTAATAGATCATGGTGGTGATTGTGAAATCATATTTATCATTTTTGAAAATTTTCCTTTGATTTTAATTTTTAGAAATTAGACTAAACAAATACAAGGTATTTGACAATAATGATAGTAAAAATAATTTTTCAGAGAAATCAGAATTTTTTTTTTAGGAAAATATGTTACCGCCAGCGTTAGTGATAACGCCTGGCATTAACAACAAAGATACTATATTTGATTTAAAACACATTGTTTTTTATATTATTTGATTCTGATTTTTCTCGATTATGATTTTCAATATATGGGCTATTATATGCAGCAACGAAAAATAGACAAATATTCAATTAGTTGCGCATTTAATATTTTAGCCTAAGACCCCTAAAAATCCATTTAAATCCAATTTTGAAAGTAATTTCATTAGTCTTGATAATATCATTTAGAAAATTTAGCATTCAATTTATAATGATAATATAAGACATTTATAGGCAAAGGATTTAAAAAGGATAAAACAAAAAGAAAAGATAGATCACTTAAAAATTATGACTTTATGTTTAATTTAATTCAATTTTGATTTGATAAACATTAGGCTTAAAATGTAAAAGTCATATTTCATAATATATCTAAGTGACCTTAGCCTGTTGGCTCAAAAATAAGAAAACAAACAAAAGAAAAAATAATTAAGCATATCATGAAGTAGAGAATTGATATTTCATTTTTAATTGTTTCTACTTCATGCAAATGATAGGATACTAATGAATAAGAAATTTAGGTATCCAAAGGGGACCATGAGGGATGGTTCCTTTGGGTACCCAAATACGACATGATGATTTTTTAGGATACAAGGATAAATGAGCCCTTTCTATTAAAGTTGATGTGTCATTTTTCTTTAAGGGCCTCCATTCATACCTTGGTTGTTTATCTTTAAAATTCATATTATGATTATGTGACATCTTTATATGATTGTATTTGTTTGAAAAATAATTCATTTGAGATTTATGCTTATTCAAATTATTTTTCAAAATAGATTGATGTTGATAATCATAATGAATTTTATTATATGGATTCTTTGAAAATTTATAAGAGTGATTGTCTTTCTTTAGAATTGAATGTTGAAAGAGTGAGTTACAAAATGTTTTAAATGATTGGTCCTTATTTAGATGATTTTCATTTCCACTCTTTCTTATAGACCTACTCTTATAATATGAAGTTAAGCTTGTAGACTTTTGAAAATTTGATAAACTAGAAAAAAGAGATTTTTTATTATATGAAAATTTTTGAATAAACATTTTTAATGATTCTAGTTTATCCTTTAAATTATCATTTTCTTTTATCAAATTTTCATTATGTTCTTTTGAAATTAAAAGTCCTTTTTCTAAAACCTTGAGTTCTTCTTTAAAAGAATTATAATCAAAACAAGGTTTAGCATTTTCAATTAAAGAGCATGAACAAGAATTTGAAACATCAATATAAGATTCTACTTTAGTGTTTGCTTTTAAAGTTTTATTTTCTAAACGTAATTTGGAATTAGCATGTTTCAACTTTGAAATTTTACGTTTAGCAAATTTAAGCACACGAAATGTAGAAATAGAATTAGTTACTAAAAGAGAAGATTTAGATTTTCTTACCTTGCTATAGTTTCCGTCTTCTCTTTTGCTTGATGTTTTGCCATCAACTGAGTCCAATATTGTGACGTTGTCTTCTTCATCTTTCTCTTCCAAACAAGAGTGTCCATCATCCTTTCCGCTTGATGCGCATTCTATGGATCCATCCTTTGTGTAGCTTTCTTGAATATTTGCATAGGCTTGCATATTCTCCGGTTCTTGTGAATGTTCCGTACCTGTAGAAGGAGAATCATAAGTTCTTTCAAGAAAACTCCAAATTTCATATGCGGTAGGTAAAGTATAAATAAGTTTGAAAATATTTTGGTCTAACGCACAAAATATACTATTCATAGATTTTGCATTTAAAATAATTTCGTTTCTAGTTAGTACGCTAGATGGCTTTTTAATAGTAATATTCCAAACTTTTTCATCTAAGGCCTTAAGAAAAATTTTCATTAATATTTTCCACCCTTTAAAATTTTTGCCCATAAATAAAGGTGGTGATAATATTTTTTCATTTATATTAAAATTTTCCCCACTAGTAGAAGCGAGATCATGATCAAGAGACGCCATTATTCCCGGTTGTTAAGCCGATTTGGAATAACCTACCTCTGATACCAATTATTGGATCTTGTGGCGCCCTTAGGGGGGGGGGGGGGGGTGAATAAGGGCCTTTTTAAATTATGATTTTTACTTAAGAATTTTTAAAACAAATTTTACTTTTCTAAAAAATTACTTATATAAATTTCAAGATAATTACTAAATTGTTTTATAATGAAGGAGATTGAAATAAACAATTTAGATTTAGAATTGAAAACTTACAACACAATATAATAGAGATTACGCCAAATGATAGAAATCAAGTAAACACAAAAGAGACATGATTATATTATATGAAAAAGTGTTTACATAAATTTGATTTCTATATCGCTAGAAATCGGAGGCGTACAAATGTAAATTTCTTTTTGTTTACCAATCCTTCTCCCAAGGATCGGAAGGCTATCACTTGTCTCTCCCTAGACCAAGCCCAAGCCTATCCTCTAGATCTTCCCAAGATCTAGACGTAGCACACAAGGCCACGATTTCCCACCAAGCCACGCAAGGACTTGGACGCTCCGCACAAGGAAGCGATTTTCCCCTAAGCCACGCAAGGACTTAGACGCTCCGCACAAGGAAGTGATTTTCCCTACCAATACAAAGTAAAATGTATATAAATGAAAATACAAGATAAAATAAGAACTCCCTAGAAATTCAGATCTCTGAAAGGAAGGTTGAAGCCTCGAGATGATCCTTGATGTAGAAGCGCGTCCGATCTCGTCTTCAATTTCAAACCTTCTCAGCATAAATGGGAGTTCATGAGGTTCTGGAGCTCTCTGGATGGAATGCACTCAGGAAGGGACTTAGAATCTTCAGAGCCTTGAATGCACGAACAAAAGGAGCCAATTTATAGAATTTCGCTGTCGCCTGGGCGACATTAGCTGTCGGAAATTTCCGACAGGGCAAAACTGCCGGTCGTGGTGCTGTCGTGGGCAGTTGTTGTAACCTCCGAGCTGTCGCCTGGGCGACATCGATGTCGGATTTCCGACAGCTCAAAACTGCCTTTCGTCGTGCTGCCGTAGGGGAAGTAGTTGTAACTTCTCTGATGTCGCTTGGGCGACATCAGCTGTCACCTGCGCGACAGCTCCTCTTCATTTTTGCCGTCCGAAACTACTCCAGACTGTAGATTGAGTCATTCTCATCTCCGAAATGGGGTGGCACGTTCTGTAACTCTTTCTGGATTGAAAGTTATGGCCATTTTAAGATCAGCACACAAAACTCATCCAACCTGAGACTTGTCGTTCTCGGATCATGCCCATGAACGAGGACTTGTCTCCTCATTGAACTTGTACAACCTGGCTACTATAAACACACAAAAGACTAGATCAAATACATCATGGTATTTGTTATTCTCAAACCAAGAGATGCAGAAAGCAAGCTCCAACACCTAGATCTCATCAGCACTCCAAGCACATACTTCGGCGGTTCCATATTACTCGAGAGATTGTCGATCGAGGAGATGTGATTTGTACTATGTATTTCATTTTACATCTATGTCAAGTTCTTTTGTTATGTCAACTATTTCTATATGATATATTAATTAACATAATGAATTCTCTTAGATTGTTTGCTTCCATAGAATTCAAGTGCATGACTTGAATGTGAGGGCCTATGTTTAAATGAAGCTTCATTCTTAAATGGTCCATGGTCGAGGTATCATCCTAGAAATTAGGGCGAGGATGAGACCATAAGATTCTCATGTGTATTGAATGATGACCTGTTCTCACAGGTCATGATTTTGTAATATCAAGTCATCACATGGGTACTTGTTCGGAACAAGTTGTACTGGACAGACCCACATTGAGACTACTTTATGGACTATTTATATGAATGTGTCACAAGTAGGTCTTAAGTGACAATGGTGTTTGTTGTTCTTTGACCTGAAGTCACAACATTCATCAAGTGAGGAAGAGTGTACTTTGATGCCATCTAAAGTCTTCCTTGAGAAAGGTTTATGATAAGGGTGGTTATTGGGTATATTACGAATCATTTGGATGTTTGTGTGTGGACATAAATGGAATTTGTCCTCCTATATGACGTGAGTTACATCCATGGGCCCCTTGATGGAATGAGACTGAGAAATGCATGAACATGTTGGGTTGAGCCCATATATGATATTGAGCTTACCACTCTCTAAAGGTATATTCTAGATCAATAAAGCAATGGTTGAACTATTGTGAGGGTGACACGGTCCATGCTTGTAGCTCAATCCGGATGTAAAGGACAAAGGTACGTGACAACACTGATACATTGGTCACGGAGAGGCTTGTTTGATTTATGAACTCTTATTGCTTGGGTAGCAATAATGTATTGCTAGATGCAGCTCATTGTTTGTGAGACTTATGTTGATAGCTTCTAGATCAAGTGGGAGACTGTTAGAGTTGCTACCGTGATCCGAAAGTAATCAAGCAGTTAGTCTTACTACCAACGCGATATGAGCCTATATGGTCGCACATAAGAGCATTTGGAGAAATTGGAGAAAGTATTGTATTGGCCTTGCTCATATTGGATGAGTGATAGGACCAATCCAATGACTATTTAGAATATAGTTGGTTCGGGAAGACTGCTCCTAGATATTGTGAATATTGTATGGAGCATGTCGGAAAAGTTTCAAGATGATATTGCGAATATTGTCAAGAAGACATAAAAATGATATTGTGAATGTCATTGTGACAGATAGCCTGTTGTCGGTATCACAAGCCGATACTATGAATATCGACTCATGAATAATGTCGTCGAGGTTGTCTCAATTACATGGACTAACAAGGAATTTGTCGAGAATGTCTCAGAGATTTCGTCACGTCAAGAGTGTCTCGATGATTTTGTCGAGTTGTCTCGACGATTTTGTAGAGATGTCTCAACGAGTTCGTCAAGATATCTCGACGAGTTCGTTAAGACTGTCTCGACGAAAGACTGTCACTGGTCATTTCATCAAGACTATCTCGACGAATGATTGTTTTCATCGAGATGTCTCGACGAATCCGTTGAGACTATCTTGATGGTTTCGTCAAAACTGTCTCATCGTTTTTGTCGAAATGTATCAACAAATTTGTTGAAATGTCTCGACGAATAAGTGAACCCGACGAAACTATATGTTCTATTTTAACTGGGTCTGCGGATAGAGGAAACTTCTGCTACTTTATACTCTTGGGTATATAAGGACAGACACTTTAGGTTTTTTATTAGTAGAGGAAGCCCGATAAAAAGCGGGGAGAGCGACGAAATCAGGAGGGCGATCCTGACCTGTACCCATGCATGAAATCCGTCGCCACTCCTGGAGATCAGACAGGAAGAGTTTTCGCTGATGTTCCTGTAGACCCATCACCATCTCTCCTTGTCGGATCTAGCAATCCGTAGAGACGCTGAGGGCTCTTCTTCGCTGACCTAGCTCTTGTTGGACAAGAGGCTTAGGGTTCTCCTTCATTTGTGTGGAATTTTGTAGAGGTGTAAACTTATTTCTATACTAACTCCTCCAACGAGCAGTGCAATCTTGACAAAGACGAAGGAAACACAAAGGAAGGACTCATAATAGGATTCCTCTGATTCCTAGAAGAATTTTATTGGAGCTTTCGATTGAGTATTGACTCAATTCCGCAAAGGTAATTTTATTATTGTTGTAATTTCTTGATTCATGGTTTTAGCAAGATCCATATGTCTATTTTGGGTTATTCTTGTATATTCCGCTGCACACATTTGATGTGATTACCCATAAGGAAAACCCAACAGGTTCTTGTTAGCTCTAACTACTGGAACTCTTGCAACCAAACCACTAACTGGCTTCTCATACCTTGCTCTAGGCACTATTGGTTTGAACCAACAATCTATTACAAAGTTCCCAACCTTGCCACATCACATCATCCAAATCTATTGTACCTCCTTTTCTGAGCCACCTTTTGAGTGGAGGGTAGGTGACTAGAAGAGCAAGCTGCTTCACAATAAGCATTTCTACTGATCATGTGATTATGCCTTGATTTTGGATTTGGTTTCACAGTCAATGATCTTACCATAGGAATAGGCTTCTGAGGTAAAGCTTTTTTCCTTCTATTTGGCTAATGGTGCTTGTGGAGAGATAACTTTTTGAAAGACATTTCTAGCTGTGGAAGTCTCTCCAACTTCCTTATTATATCCTAGTCCTCCTCTGTATTGAGTGGAGAAGCAGTCTATAATAGGGAGAAAAGTTTTGGGCCTAGAGAAGCTAGCCACAAGCTTTCTTTCTACACTAAGCAGGTTCTCTAGAGACTTGATTGTCCTATCCTGATCTTCAGACCTCTTCTGAGTTCAAACCTCTTCTGAAGTAGGATAAGCTCATTGGACAATCTAATAACCTCCCTGGTCTTCTCATCAATTTGAGATTTGAATGGCTTGAGGATTCTTATTTCCTCCGCTTGAGATTTGACCAATTTCTTGCTCTTTTTAAGAGCTGTCAAAAGAATACCATATTGTTCTAGTAAATCAGTATGGTCCTCATTGTTGCATGATAAACAGTCTTCTGCATCATCTTCAGATGATGGGCAATCATCTGATGCACTCTTGGTCTTTTCAAATGAAGCAGGTAATGTGAATGTGTGATCAGTGCATACATGAGCAGGATGAGAGTCATCCTGATTTTCTTCATTTTATAGAACAACCAGCCCATAGAACTCCTCATCCTCAGAGTTACAGTCTGAGAGAGTGAGTGGTGATCTTATCCCTCTTCTAGCCATAGAGCATTCTTCATCCTCTGATTCACTGTCTGAGAGAGTAAGGGGTGCTCTGATCCCTTTTACACTAAGCCCCATAAGTCTTTCTTCTTTAGAGTAAGAGGATCTGCAACCGCTTTCACTTAGAGATATGAACTCTTGGATATTAGATCTTCTCACTTTCTTCATGGAGCTTTAACTTTTTGAGCTGATGATTTGACACACCCAATGACAGATCTGTTTAAGCTGTTAAGCTTTCTTTGAACAACCTCGCTATGATATCACTTGTTAGTTTTAGGATGTTCTCTAATAACCTAGAGGGGGGGGGGGGGTGAATATTTATTTCAAAATCTTTTGAGCCTCTTTCTTTCTATGAAGGTTCTAAATTAAAAATTTAGAAAATAAAAACACATCACAGAAAATACTCAGAGATTTATAGTGGTTCCCCTAGAAAAAGTGTCTAGAGTACTCCACTGTCCCTTAGCGCCTATCTAGCAGTGTGCTAGAGTCAGCAACCTCCACCAAAACTTAGGCCCTCAAGCCCCACAGCTCAGGCCCTCAAGCCCTACAAACTCAGGCCCTTAAGCCCTACAATCTCAGGCCCTCATGCCCTACAACTCAGTCACTCATGCCCTGCAAACTCAGATCTGTATCAGATCCTACAGATCTGGCCCTCAAGCCCTACAAACTCAGATCTGTTTCAGATCCTACAGCTCAAGCTTATAAAGCCCTACAAACTCATATATGTATCAGATCCTACAGCTTAGGCCCTCAAGTCCTACAAACATAGATATATTTCAGATCCCACAGCCCAGGCTTGTAAAAGCCCTACATAGAGTAAATGAAAAGTTCTTCTTTAGCCTGATGAAAACTAGCTTCTAGACTTAAAGAGTTCAAGAATACTATAGATCTTATCTTACTGAGTGCAGACTTCTCTTCAATCCTTTCTTCAATCTGAAACAATGCTTATTAGTCGATGTTGCTAGAATGAGACTTGGAGAACACATAGTAAGATCATTTCGTTCTCGAGTAGTTGTTCCTTCTTCACAATCGCTTTTATTATTTGATTAATTTGCGTATTCTGTGCGGTTGTTCTCTCTTTTTAATTAGGGAAGGCACTAATCCCTTTTAAAAGACCGAGGGACCGTCTAACGGTCTACTCAGACGTCCTTTAAGTGTTAGAGGCCCATTCCTTAATGACATGCGTTGATTGTACCATCAGGCGGTGGCATTAAATGTTGTCAGCGCGTTTTGAATTATCTTGATTTGTCTCGACGATATTAACAACATCTCAACGATATTGACAACATCTTGATGACAGAGCTTGCCTTCACGCTGATCCATCTTGGACTTAGACAAATCTTCAAGTCTTCTTCAGAGAGAGATATCTTGACGATATGAGATATCTCATCTATACTTGTACTCATGATGACATGTAGTTATCTCAATGATGTCGTTATGAACATCTTGTCGACTTGAGGTATTCTGGACGATGTCGTTGAAATCATCCTGTCTTATCAACGATTTCGTCTTGTTCATTCAGACTTCTCGTCGATATCGTCTTGATCATCTTGACGATAAGCAAAAGTTCTGTTATAAATTGTCTTCACGAGTTCTGCCTTAGTCTTCTCGACGACAAGGCTCCTTTATGACGATGTCATCGACTTAGCCAAATACTTTAACATAAGTCTTCTGGAAAGCTTCATTATATCAGACTTCACAATGATATTGTCGTGTGATTCTTGTTGACACGACGATACTATGACTTGTTCAATTCTTCTAGTTCTCACGACGATATCGCCGTGTGTACTTTATTGTAAGAATGATATCGTTAGATTGTCCATATTAACTCGATGATGAATAGCATAAGCCTTCTAGTGAGTGTTGTGAGTAGTCTCGATGATATATGAATACTTAATCGATGATATGTCCAGTCCTTCTCGACTATTTTGGAGTTAGTGAGATTAGTCAAGTACTGGACATATATCCTATACTTTACAGTAGGCCTTGATCCTTCATGAGTCTTCTCAATGATGATGCTTGTTATTTCAATGATATCATCGTGTGCATCTTCTTAACATGACTATATTTGCCTTAGATGTTTTTGCTTGATCCTCATATATTATGCTTAGTGAATATGATATTCTGACCTGTTCATGTCACATCAAATGCACATCAAATACAAATTGTACTTTATTATTGTCCTGAGCACTTCTTAAAATCAGGAACATTGCTAGACACTGTTCTGAACAATAACTATGACAATTATCAATGGAGTATGTAACACCCCAAAATCTCTGTAGGTTTGAGGGGACTAAAGCCCTAAAGGGCCTAAGGTAGTCCCACGAGCTTTGTGGATTATTTGGTGGCTTTTCAGAGGTAAAAAATAGTTCTGGTCGTGCGAATTAGGCATACACGTCCATGCGTGATCAAAACTCACGACCATCTTCATTATTTTGGCTTGAGATGGTTTTATCGCACGCACGGGCGTGTGCGTGCTAAGCCACACGATCGTGCGAAGTACCACCCATGCAGATTCAGTCACCCATGGTCGTGCGTGCCCAATGTTGCATGAGTATCTTTAGTAATTTGGTTTGGCGTGAATTACTCACGCAGGGTCACGATCCTGAACCACATGATCGTGCGATCAGACCTATAAATTATTTTAAATCTGATTTTGGACTGATCGATGATGGGTTTTGTGATCGAACAACTGGGATCCTTCACTGGAGTTATTCGGTGCCGAATTCAATTATATTTTTAGCTCTTGGTTCTCTCTCTTAGGTTAAAGAGGAAGGAGATGAAGGAGAGGAGGAGAGGGAAGAAGAAAGGGGATTATGCCATTAGAGGTGGTTCAGAGCTCCAATCGACAAACCAAGACCGGATACGCAGAGACAGTTCGAGGGGGCTCATCTTCAACTATGTTTTGCCATCTTTTGATGATGAGGAGAAAATCACACATAGTAATGACATTTCTCCTCCCGGTTATAGAACGTGTGCTTGGCATTCTATTTGTTCATGCTTTGATATGATATTTTGTGGTACCCAGTACCTCTAATTAGAGGGCATGGAGTAACTGCGGTTCATTGCAAAACGCCAGGTTGATTGTGTCCATCCCTAACATCATTGTATTGCAAATCCCAAAATGTTTAATCGATTAGGCATTGTTGGTGAGAGGACCCAGCGCCACCAACTGCACCAAAAGACCGATCTTTTGGTCAAAAGCGCAACTGCTCTTTGTATCAACTTGGTCCTCGGGCGGATCCACGGGGCAGCCAGTTAGGCCCACAGGAATCACATCCTGCTTCGAATTGCGCAGCACGCCGGGGGCAATTCTGGCAGCACCAACAATCCCCCCCCAGAAATGACCACGGGGTTTCGAACCCGCGACCCCCTCTGATACCAATTGAGAGGACCCATCGCCACTAACTGCACCAAAAGACCGGTCTTTTGGTCAAAGGCGCAACTGCTCTTTGTATCAACTTGGTCCTCGGGCGGATCCACGGGGCAGCCAGTTAGGCCCACAGGAATCACATCCTGCTTCGAATAGCGCAGCACGCCGGGGGCAATTCTGGCAGCACCAACAGTTGGTGAAGCCAAAATCTTAGCCCGTAGTCCAAATTGGTGATGATTGTATGATGTTGCATTTAGGGTTTTGTTAAACGTTCGATCACGACCATATCTCCATTGTGATGCCCATTTCCGTGAGAATATAGGATGTCAAGTTTCGGTGAGGAAAGCACGGGAAATTCCTAGTGATTGAATGTGATGCTGAATTAGTTTGTGCTCAGAGATTTTGTACTTAGGGGCGGCTTAACCTCCATGCTCGGTTGACAAGTCCCCATGGTTCGATATTCTATGTGCAGGTAGAGATTCCAGTGGGATGCAGAAAACCATGTCAAACTAGATCAAATACAAGTAGGATTTATTATTCTCAAACCAAAGGGATGCGGAAAACCATGTTCCAACATTCTATACTGAAGTATCTTGTTGCTACCTAAATCACCTAGAGGTGGGGGGGGGGGGGGGGGGGAATAGGTGACTTCTATGGATTTTATGCGGAATTAAAAACTGAAAAGTAAAGCACACATAAATCAAAAGAGCACACACAAACACAAGGATTTATAGTGATTCCCCAGAATGGGTACGTCCACTTTCCTGCCTCACCTATCTAGCACGCCCGGCTAGACTAGGCTACTTCACTAATCTCAAATTAAAATAATCTTACACATCGGAGTATACAACTCCTACAAACTCGGAGAACAAACTCTCTTACACAATCTCGGAGAACAAACTCTCCTACACAATCTCGGAGAACACTTTCTCCTACTCTCGATCCTCTAAACTAGGATCTACAAAAACTCAAAAGATAAACTTCCAACAAGATATGTAAAAGGATTTTACAATAACTCTAGTTTGAAAAATCAATTACTTAGAATCTCAAAGGGATTCAACTTCTTCAGATCTGAGAAAGGAGATCTTCTTCTTCCTTGATTGAAATGAAAGCTCGATCTTGAAAGAGGGGAAGAAGAAATCAAGCTCGATGTGAAAAATCAATTACTTGAACGAACTTGATCTGAAATATTATCAAGACAACAAGATCTGTAAAGGCACGTGAATGAATCATAGGTGTGTGATCTTGTTGAATCCAAACTTGAAGAAGAATCGTGCAGAAGACTTGTCTACATCAGAAAGGCACTTTGCGAGAACGAGAATGACCGAAGACGATTTGTGACCTTTCTTAAAATGAGCACGATTAGGGTTGAACGAAATAACCTTTATGTATTTATAGTTTCTTATCAAACGACCATAAATGAAACTTAAGGATTAAACTCCACGTGTACTGTACATGGAGGAAGCCCTAAAAAGGAAAGCCGACTACAATTTTGAACAAAACGCGCTCTATCTGCATTCGTCGAATGAAATCATGAAATCAATGATTACTACACCAATTCACTTAATGAATCGACGAAATGGACTTATCAAAAAGCGCTGAGACGGGAAGAAGGAATACTTAGACCACTCGAGAACTTCTCGAGAGCACTCGACGAATTCGTCGAGTGTTCATGAGAAATCAGCATACCACTCAATGAATTCATCGAGTGTTCTTGAGTGAACACAACTCTACTCGACGAAAATAAACTCAATGAATTAAACAAGTCCTCACGAGATGTATCGACGAATTTATCTAGACTTCTCGAGAGTATTCGACGAAAAAAACTTTGACAATTTTTCTTCAAATCCTGAATACAACAACTATTTCATCTTGACTTCTCCAAAGTGTTTGAATATGAAGTACATCCCAATAGAGAGATTTCACATGAGTCAACACCTTGGGCTACACAATGAGGGATTACATTGCATATGCCTGTGTTTTATGACTCATTGAAACCTGACATTGGTTTGTACATAGCAATTAATATCCTGCAAACATATAACTAAAATGCCACATCAAATATAATATCAATCATCTTAGTTCAAGGGGAACTTCTTCAAATCAAGGTTATTGTGGCTACAATACCCAACATATACTGATCCTTCTCTTAAGGACCGGTTGGATATAACCTATCTTACCCCAGATAAGACATCTAGCCTCCCCTAGATCAAAACTAGACCTAGTCACCAACACCCACGACAAATTCCCCTTAAGCCTCGCAAGACCTAGTCGCCAACAACCGCGATGAATTTCCTACCAATACAAATGGATTAAAAGTAATAGAGAAATACAATGATAATTCAGAAATAAAAACTCCCTATAATGTAGAACTCTGAAGGAGATGTTGAAGAATTGCCTAAGAAATCGTGGAAGTTGATGCGTCCATTCTTCATGTAGAATGGTTGTTTGGAATTCTCCTTCAAGCTCTTGATCTTCAAAGATGGAGTTGGATTTGCTCTGGAACTCGAGGATGAAGGCTCTTACGAAAGGTTTAAGTTTTCTAGCAAATAATAGAATGACATGATCTGATTCCTCTAATAGAAATTGGGAGCTACCGTCGACGACAACATCTACCGCCCGCGTTATCAGATCGTGGAGAAATGTGGCCGAATTCGTGCAACCATGCTAGTCGTGGTAGAATGTGGCCCTACCACATCGCGGTAAGTATTGACATGATGCGTTAGTTCGATGTATGCGAGGCATCTCACTGACATTCCTTCTCATCGACATTTCCTTCTATTGATAAGCTACCACTGGTGGTAACGTTATCGTTAGGCACTAGCTCTCATTTTAGAGCATCATCTTCATTCTTCATTCTACACATAGGGGTATTGTATAATTAGTTCCTGCACACTATAAACACATGCAAAGTATAATCAAATACATAATGAGATTTGTTATTTTTAAACTAAGAGATGTGGAACGCATGTTCCAACAAACTTCCTCTTTTAATAATAACAAATTCTCTAGAAGGAAATCAATTATTACAAGAGTGATGTTTATCATAAAATAAAAAGCCTGATAAACATGCATACTCCCCCTAGATGGATGCCCCATTACATAGATGCATTCTATGAAATTTTTAATGTAATCCCCCTAAATAATAGATTTCTTCAATTTATTCTTCCACTTTTTGTTTGATCAAAAGAGGGTGGGGTATAGTTTTAGCAATACATTTTATTTTGTCCTATGTAGAGGTGAAATATATTTTAACTTTAGAGTTACCACTTAAAAAGAAGTCATGATCGAGCATAAGTAGTAAACTTAGTGGAAATTATTGTAAGCATTCTTAAAATGAACATCTTTTAGATATTTAAAGCAAAAAATATAACGAGTTTTACACTTAATAAGAAAATGTTTGAATTTAAGTGCAAGATATGCTATTTGATTGAAAAAATTTAAAATAAAATTGCAAGCATGATTTGAAAATATCAAGAAAAGATATACAACTACAATGTAATACAATTTACATTTCAAGTAAAACTAACATTGTAGATGTCATCCATTGTTATCTAGTGCATTTACTAAAGTTTGTAGAGAATAATGTAAATGTTCTTTATGATCCAATTCTCATGAGTAAAAGTTTTATATATGATAATGATGTGTACAAAAATTGTTTTGATAAAGTATACAAGTGTATTAATAAAAAACAAATGAAAACATGTAATGAAAGAACACAACATCAAAAATACATAAATAACTTTGCTTTCACATATTTTATTGCACATAAAAAATTGTACTAAAGAGAAATGGTGTAAATTTGTTTGCACAAGACACTTTATAATTCTCTCTAAGGTGCTCAACCTCACAATGCTTATTAAGATTTATCAGAAGGGTGAGTAGTGCTTGATGGAGTTTTCCTTGTCATGATTATTTGATTTTTTATTTTAGTGACCAAGGGTTCCGAATGCACTTGTTTTGCAAACATACCATTTTAACTTTTTTTTTGTAAAACCACATTTCTCTAATAAATAATTGCATGATAAACAAAGAATTATAATTAACAATTCAATGTTGTGTAAGTAATCTATTTATGTAGTTCAATAAGTTATGTTATTACACTACACAATCATGTAAGAATAGGATTAAAATAGGTTATCAAAAGTGTGAGTGAGTTAATCATTAGCATATATAAACAATTACTCAAACTTAGAGGCATGCTAAAAACATTTCTACACATATTTTCTACAAGCAATTTCATTGCACATTTAAAGATAGTATGCAAGGCATGACATAAACAAAACAATGTTTTGAGAAACTTCAAATTAAATCAAAATTTGTTAATTAATCTTTAAGCGACAAGTTTAATCATTCTTGACTTTTGCAAAAAAGGATAAGTAGTTTTTTTGAGTTTTTGATTTTTTTAAAATAAAAAATTATAAAGAAATAACAAGGAGAACATTTTTTTGTTCTTTGAAATTATTTTATAATTTTGTAGTTGATTTTGATTTTTAAGAAAAAATCATAACAAACATGCGTTAATGTTGGGAAATGTGCTCTAAATGTTCCTAGATTTGAAAAAGGAACACAAGTATAGATAAGCAAAGATATTTTTGATGTTATGTTTTCAGTTCATGATGTGACAGGTAAGTTACACACATTCCAAGAATCAAGACTATAAAAGAAGTAAAAAATCATCTAAGTCAAATATCGTCTTGAGGCCTAGCTGAAATATCATTGAGACATGAAGTATGTCGTTGAGACAGTCTCGATGATATCATCTTAAAGAAGCTCTATCGTTGAGACGACTAAGTTAAATCATGTAGACAGAAGTCTCGACGATATCGTCTTGATGCAACCATATTAGTTTGATGATTAAAGATAAATTATGTAGACAGAAGCATTTCGACGATATCGTTGTGAAGAACATATATCATCTTGATGATCAAGAAGATATCATCTTGAAGAAAGTTTGTTGTCTTGACAGTTGCAGAGCTTTATTTAATGCGCAAACCTTTCTTGGAAATTGCTCTACAAGGAATATGCACGACGCTTATCTTGCCCACTAATCAAGGAGTATTTAATGATATATTCTCTGCATAATAGCCGTTGCACAACCATTAATGAAAAATACCAAATACTTCTAATTGTGCAAGTTCCAAAATGGCAAATCATTTATGATATTTTATTGCGTCGTTTCAAATTATATTTGTTGGGAATCTTGCCCACATGATTCCTGATTTGAAGAAGTCACCAAGTCAAGAAAACTTCACTTTGTATTTGATTACTTCTCTAGTTTAATATCTCAGGAAGAATAGGCGAGTTTGTCGAACGCAGAATGCAGTTCGTCGAACACAGAAAGTAGTTCGTCGAACGTAGAATGAAGTTCGTCGAATGAAGAGAAAGGACAGAAGCAAATGTCGAGACTTGGCGAGTTCGTCGAACAAAGAATGAAGCTCGTCGAACGCAGAGACGGGATAAAAGAATGAAGTTCGTCGAACGCAGAATGAATGAAAATCGTCGAACACAGAGAAGACATGAAGATATCAAAGGAAGAAATGTCGTCGAGAAGATGCAGTATCATCGACATCAACAGAGTAGCCTTGTCATCGAGAAGAACAGACATCGTTGTAAAGAAGGCATGACGTCGAGAAGACTGAAGAAGGACAGCTGAAGACAAGCATAGTCTGTCGACATGATATCTCTCATGTCGTCGAAAGAACAAAGTGACTACGACGACAAACTACAAGGAAGAAGATCACGACGACACAGTCAGAGATAGCATATCGTTGTACATGCAGGAACGCCAGAAGATCTCGTATCATCGAGATATCAATGTCAGAGGCAGAAGCTAGAAGAGTTGAAGATCTACCAAGGTCTAAGACATAGACATAGTCTTGTCGTCGTAACAGTGGAAATATCTTCGAGACAGATTCAAATGTTGCGGACGTGCTGTTAACATTTAATGTCGCCGTCTGATTGTCCAATCAGCGCGTGCTCTTAAGGAATGGGGCATCTGACACTTAAGGAACTTTTTCAGAAGACCGTTGGGAGCCTCGCAGTCTTATAAAAGAGATAAGAGGTTGCCCTAAAGCGTTGATCCATCAGAAAGAACTTACGCATATAGAAAATAGAACAGTAAAAAGCGGCGTAAAGAAAGAAAGAGAAAAGCAAGAATCAGTCGTTTGATCGACTGATAAGAAGCCGTTCCTCATCAGACTAAGAGAAGAGATTGAAGAAGAATTGCGCTGTCAAGATCTGAATCAGAAACATCTTCTTCAACCTCAAGAAACCGATCTCCATCAGGCTAAGTTGCCAATCTTCATCAGGCAGAAGAAACAGTGTATGCTACTGTAAACCTTTATTGTTGTAAGTCTTGAAGGCCTATTAGTCTAGGTTGAGGGCTGGAGAGCTGTGAGGCTTGAGGGCCAGGGCAGTGGACTTGCGGGTCCAATTTTGTTTAGCTTGAGGGCTGGAGAGCTGTGAGGCTTGAGGACCAGGGCAGTGGACTTGCGGGTCTGAATTTGTCGAGCTTGAGGGCTTGGGTGCAGTAGGGGCTTGCGGGCCTAGGCTGTAGGCACAGGACTTGCGGGTCTGTGTTGTGGAGGGCTTGAGGGCCTGAGTGTCGAGCTTGCGGGCTCGGGTGTAGTAGGGGCCTGCGGGCTTAGGCTGTAGGACTTGCTGGTCCGTGTTGTAAGGCTTGCGGGCCTGAAGATTTGGCGGAGTTTGCCGAGCCTAGCACGCTGGTAGGTAGGCTCAGAGGGACATAGGTCTACTCAAGACACATGGTCTTGAGGAACCTCTATAGATCTTGTGTTATCTGGTGTGATTTTCTTGTGCAATACTTGTGTGCTTTGTTTGAGTAATCATAAATCGCGCTAAAATTTTGAAAAGAAGCAAGATCACCTAACACCCCCCTCTAGGTGAACGTTCCATTAACAACAAGTGGTATCAGAGGGAGGTTGATCAAAAGAAGACTTAACCGTCTGATCTAGATTGTGGAACGACTCACCATGGCTGGTGGAGATCAGAATTGAGAAATGAGAGCAATGAAACTCCCAATCTGCACAAAGGAGAACTTTCCCATCTGGAAGGAAAGGGTAAGGCTTTTCATGGAGGCGACTGATCTGAGAATTTACTTGACAATCCAACAGGTTCCCTTTATCCCTATAACTCCCTCCACCATTGATCCAACAAGGAAGGTGATAAAGAAATATGAGGACATGACCAAGGACGAGCTAGCCTTGGTAGGCCTAGATAAGAGGGCCCAAAATGTCATTGTGAGTGTCATAGATGATTCTACCCTTTAGAATCTGATTCACTGCAAAATGGCCAAGGAGATGTGGGACTCCTTTATCGTGTACATGGAGGGTACTGAAGAGGTAAGGGATGATAGGAAATCCCTTCTCAACCAGGAGTATGAGGCCTTCAAGCAAGGCAAGAATGAAACAATCTCTAACTGTTATGAGAGATTCTTCAAGATAGTGAATGGACTAAGAAACTATGAAAGAGAGTTCACCAACTCTGATATTAATGACAAGTTTCTTAGATACCTCACAAAGGAATGGGACATCAAGATCTGTGCCATCAGAGAGATGGGTCAGCCAGGCATCATGGAGCCCAAGAACCTGTATGGGAAGTTGCTGTCTCATGAACTTCAACTCAACACCAGGAAGGCTGAAGAAGAAAGCTCAAAGGGGAGCTCAAGAGACAGAGCTGTGGCTCTAAAAGCTGAGAGCACGAGAAGATCTAAGGGCAAGACCTCTACAACTCCGAACAGATCTGAGAGCAGTGAAGAATCAGAAGCCAGCTCTTCAGATTCTGATGATACTGACAGAGAGGTGGCCCTTCTCTCAAAACAATTCAGAAAGCTGATACACAGAAGGAGAATGGACAATCACAGAAACTCCTCCTCAAGCTCCAGAAGATCTGATTATCATGACAGATCCAGAGCCCCCAGGGAGGAAAGGTACATATCTAACCCTGGTAAATATGATTTAAATAATACTGTTTGATATTCCTGCAGCAAGACAGGTCATATGGCTGCTGACTGCCCCTCTATGAAGAAGGAGTCGAGTAACCATGAAGAAAGAAGAAGCTCAAGGAGCAAGAGGAAATCTGAAGAAGGATTCCTGGCTAAGAAGGTCAAAACATTGAGTGACTCTGACTCAAGCTCCACTGGTACTGAGGAAGATGCACTTATTGGCTTGATGGCCATCGGTGAAGACAACCAGGATGACATCTCTCCTGGGAAGGTAACTAACAAAACTTCTCAATCTATCTATGATTCTGAATCAGCGACAGATTCCTTGCATAATGATGAGGGTGTGTCTGCTGCCAACAGCACAGCCCCAAGATCCCAATATGAGATTGAGTCTGAACTGATAAGGCAATATAAAGCCTTGTGGAAAGCCTTCAAAAGCTGTAAGAAACTCCTCAAAGTCCAAACTAAAGAGTTAGATTCCTAGAAGCCTGTTCAATCTAAGCTCCAGGAGACAGCTGAGAAGCTGGCTACTATGAGCAAAGAAGTGGACAAATTCTAGGAAGCCATAAGGCTTAAGAATGCTGAATTAGGACAGAAGAACAAGGTCATCAAGGACCTTGAGGAAATGCTGTTGGCTGAGAAAAAACTTGCATCCAGCTTCTCTATGCCCAAAACTATCCTTCCCATCATTGAAACCTTCTCTGGACAGTTCAAAGCTGGTATCGCTTTCAATAAGAAGACAGTTACGGGCAAAGATTCTGAAGCTAGACCTTCCTATAAGAATGTGTTGGTGTCAAGTCCTTCAGCCCACAAACCTGCAGCAACAGCATTCAAGGGCAGGGGAAAGGCTGTTCCTACAAAGCCTGTTCTTAAGAAGGTGAACCAAAATGTGGTGAGACCAATTCCTCCCCAGACTTACACATATGAGGTTCACCCAAGATCTGTTAGGCAAGAAGCCTTCTCTCCTGCTCATCAGCACTGCCACCCCATTCAGATGATGAAGCAGAAGAGAAGATATAACAGATATGAATGCTGGTGCTGTGGGAAAGTAGTCCACTTTGCTTTGAACTGTTGGTTCAACCCATCAGGGCTCAATGCAAAGAGAGTGCAGAACCCTCCGAGGTTTGTTTTTCCATTATACCACCCTAACAAAAACCATGACCCAATCCATATTGGGTACCTAAGGGGAAGTGATTTGTTTTGCAGGTATGTCCAAATGCCAACCAATCTCCAATTTGGTATTTGGACAGTGGCTGCTCCAGGCACATGACAGGAGTCAGAAAGTATTTAAGAGAGTTCATCCCTGTGGAGAATGGACCAACCGTGATCTTTGGAGGTTCAGAAAAGCGGGTGATCAGGGGCTATGGCAACATCTCTAATGGGTTAGTTACCATCACAAAGGTAGCTTATGTGGAGGGGTTGAAACACAATCTCATAAGCATAAGTCAACTTTGTGATTTAGGCTTTGTTATTACTTTCCACAAGGACAAGTGCCTAATTAAGAAATCCTCAGATTCTGAGGCTACCGTAACTGGCACTCGGAGTGGCAATATTTATTGCTTAAACTTTCTCAATACAAATTCTTCCATGCCCATATGTCTTGTAGCTGATGGTAAAGACGCTCTATGTGTTCAATGGCACAAGAGACTTGCACACATCAACTATAAGACAATTTGCAAGCTTCTCTCACAAGACCTAGTTAGGAATGGACCTAATATTAAGTGCATCCAAGATGGTCCTTGTCAAGCTTGCCAACTTGGAATGCAGACTAGGACCAGCTTTAAAAGCATATCTAACAAATAGTCCCCTAGGTGCTTATTTTTGCTACATCTGGATCTGTTTGGTCCCATGTAAGTTCATAGCTTAGGAGGGAAGGCCTATACCCTTGTAGTTGTTGATGATTACTCAAGGTTCACTTGGGTATTCTTCCTCAAAAAGAAGTCAGATACCCTAGATATCTTGAGAAATTTTATCAGGAAGATCTAGAATGAGATGGACTGTATTATGGTCAAACTCAGAAGTGACCATGGGACAGAATTTCTGTCAGGGGCCATGACAAAATTCTGCCAAGAACTAGGTATCTCCCAAGAATTTTCCTCACCCAGAACCCCTCATCAAAATGGGGTTGTTGAAAGGAAGAACAGAACCTTGATAGAGGCAAGTAGGACAATGTTAAGTGACTCCTCTCTACCAGAATACTTCTGGGCAGAGGCTGTCAACACTGCTTGTCATGTGATAAATAGGGCTTCAATCATCAAAGACCACAAGAAAACTTTATATGAGTTAATGAAGGGCAGAAAACCAACCCTATCCTACTTTAGGATCTTTGGTAGCAAATGCTATGTTCTTAATAATGGGAAATCCAAACTAACCAAGTTTGCTGAGAAAAGCAGTGAGGGTATTTTTGTTGGCTACAAATCTCATAGTAAGGCCTATAGAGTGTACAACATCAATACCCAAGCAGCGGAAGAATCTGTACATGTGGTATTTGATGAGACTAGCCTTATACATAAGGGATGGTCTAGTTCTCTAGTGAATGCAGGTACATTAAAGAAAATAGAGAAGTTATCCATTGAAGACAATGCTGGTACTTCACTCAGAAATAAGAATCAGTCAGTGATAGTTGATATCGAGGAAGAAACTGCAGGAAGTCCAGAAACAGCTAAAGAAATCCAACCCGAAGAAATGCAACCTAAAGAAGTTGCTAATGCAGAAGTGCCCAGAATACTACCAATTGCCCTGAGACAAGTAAGAGATCATCCCCAAGAGCACATAATAGGAGCTGTCAACCAAGGTGTGCTGACAAGGAGTAGAGCTGCAAGTGAAGCATTGTACCTGAGTTTTGTCTCTCAAATTGAACCCAAGAAATTTGAGGAAGCAAATCAGGATCCATTTTGGATTGTAGCAATGCAGGAGGAACTGAACCAATTTAAGAGATGCAAAGTTAGGAAACTGGTTCCAAGACCCCAAGGACAGAACATCATAGGAACTAAATGGGTATACAGAAACAATTTGGATGAAAATGGAATCATCACCAAGAATAAAGCAAGGCTAGTGGCAAAAGGCTACAAACAAGAGGAAGGGATATATTTTGATCAGACATTTGCTCCAGTAGCCAGACTGGAAGCAGTAAGACTGCTTCTAGCTTATGCGGCCTACCAAGGTTTTAAGGTCTACCAGATGGATGTGAAGTCAGCCTTCCTAAATGGTGACCTCAAAGAGAAGGTATATGTAGAGCAGCCCTCGGGTTTTGTAGATCCTACTCACCCTGATTATGTTTATTTTCTTAGAAAAGCACTTTATGGCTTAAAACAGGCACCTAGGGCCTGGTATGAAACTCTGTCAAGCTTTCTAATTGAGAACAAATTCTCAAGGGGAAAGATTGATAAGACATTGTTCCTAAGGGAAGTAAAGGGCAAGATCTTGCTAGTGCAGATCTATGTGGATGACATCATATTTGGCTCTACAGATAACAATCTCTGCAAAACGTTTGCCAACTTAATGCAGGGAAAGTTTGAGATGAGCAGTATGAGTGAGCTCAAATACTTCCTAGGTCTCCAAGTGAAACAATCTGAAGATGGCATTTTCATCTCTCAGACAAAATTTATTAGGGAGCTAGTCAAGAAATTTGGATTGGAGAGTGCTTCTTCAATGAAGACTCCAATGGGAACCCATGTGTCTCTGGACAAGGATGAGAAGGGCATACCCTTTGATGAAACCAAGTACAGATGCATGATTGGATCTTTGCTTTATCTAACTGCAAGTAGGCCTGACATAATGTTTGTTACATGTGTATGTGCTAGATATCAGGTGAACCCAAAGGAATCTCATCATGTCTCTGTCAAGAGAATCTTAAGATACCTAAAGGGTACATCAAATCTTAGCCTATGGTACCCTAGGAACAATGGATGTGAACTGACTTGCTACTCAGATGCAGATTATGCAGGATGCAAGGAAGACGGGAAGAGTACCTCAGGTACATGTCAATTCTTTGGTGGAAGACTGATCTCTTGGAGCAGTAAGAAGCAGACCAGTGTGGAAATCTCAACAGCAGAATCAGAGTATATCTCTGCTGGGAGCTGCTGTGCCCAACTGTTATGGATTCAACATCAACTTGAAGACTACAA
Source organism: Dactylorhiza incarnata (assembly GCA_033032865.1). Taxonomy (NCBI): domain Eukaryota; kingdom Viridiplantae; phylum Streptophyta; class Magnoliopsida; order Asparagales; family Orchidaceae; genus Dactylorhiza; species Dactylorhiza incarnata. The sequence goes on from JAWHQI010000016.1 coordinate 507,138, forward strand.
TCTAAAGATGACCAAAACACCCATGTTTTGTGACTCTTCAAGTGCAATCTCAATTGCTAAGAACCCTTTCTCTCACATCAGGACTAAGCATATTGAGATTAGGTATCACTTCATCAGGTAGCATGTGGAAAATGAAGATATCACCCTTGAGTTTGTCCCAACAGACAAACAAGTGGCTGATATATTTACAAAGCTCCTAGATGAAGTTAAGTTTAACTTCTTCAAATTCCAATTGGGGATGTTAAACTTATAGTAATCATTAACTTATTCTTCATTAATCCCTTTCTAGATGATTGGTTAGGAAATCTCTCAGGATTTGGATGAACTATGACTGAGCAAGGAGGTGCTTGGACTATTATCTACCTAAAGGAGAGTGCGGGAAAGAAGTCAGAAAGGTGGAGAAATAGCATCAATATGTTCGAGACAAGATGCTCAAGAAGACCTCAAAGATAGGGGGAGCAAAGGGGTAGGGGGGCCACAAAAGAAGAGGCATCAAATCAAGGGGAAGCTACAAGCTTGATGTACTCAGAAGAGAAGCAAAAGATAAGTAAAATCTTAAAAGCTCATGCCTTTCATTTAAGATTTTAACATTTATTGTTAAGTGAAAGTAGTCTTCAATTGATATTCCGACTTATTCAAAAAGGGCGAGATTGTTGGGAATCTTGCCCACATGATTCCTGATTTGAAGAAGTCACCAAGTCAAGAAAACTTCACTTTTTATTTGATTACTTCTCTAGCTTAAAATCTCAGGAAGAATAGGCGAGTTCGTCGAACGCAGAATGCAGTTCATCGAACGCAAGAAGCAGTTCGTCGAACGCAGAATGAAGTTCGTCGAACGAAGAGAAAGGACAGAAGAAAACGTCGAGACTTGGCGAGTTCATCGAACGAAGAATGAAGTTTGCCAAACGCAGAGACGGGATAAAAGAATGAAGTTCGTCGAACGCAGAATGAAGATCGTCGAACGCAGAGAAGACATGAAGATATCAAAGGAAGAAATGTCGTCGAGAAGATATAGTATCGTTAACATCAACAGAGTAGCCTTGTCGTCGAGAAGAACATACATCGTTGTGTTGAAGGCATGACGTCGAGAAGACTGAAAAAGGACAGCTGAAGAAAAGCATAGTCTGTCGACATGATATCGCTCATGTCGTCGAAAGAACAAAATGATTACGATGACAGACTACAAGGAAGAAGATCACAACGACACAGTCAGAGATAGCATATCATTGTATATGCAGGAACTCCAGAAGATCTCGTATCGTCAAGATATCAACATCAGAGGCAGAAGCTAGAAGACTTGAAGATCTACCAAGGTCTAAGACATCGACAAAGTCTTATTGTTGAGATATTATCCATGTTGTCGTAACAGTGGAAATATCTTCGAGACAAATTCAAATGTTGCGGACGCGCTGTCAGCATTTAATGCCGCCGCCTGATTATCCAATCAGCACGTGCTCTTAAGGAATGGGGCATCTGACACTTAAGGAACTTTTTCAGAAGACCGTTGGGAGCCTCGCAGTCTTATAAAAGAGATAAGATGTTGGCCTAAAGCGTTGATCCATCAGAAAGAACTTACGCATATAGAAAATAGAACAGTAAAAAACGGCGTAAAGAAAGAAAGCGAAAAGCAAGAATCAGTCGTTTGATCGACTGATAAGAAGCCATTCCTCATCAGGCTAAGAGAAGAGATTAAAGAAGAAATGCGCTGTCAAGATCTGAATCAGAAACATCTTCTTCAACCTGAAGAAGCCGATCTCCATCAGGCTAAGTTGCTGATCTTCATCAGGCAGAAGAAACAGTGTTCGTTACTGTAAACCTTTATTGTTGTAAGGCTTAATGGCCTATTAGTCTAGCTTGAGGGCTGGAGAGCTATGAGGCTTGAGGGCCAGGGCAGTGGACTTGCGGGTCCGATTTTGTCTAGCTTGAGGGCTGGAGAGCTGTGAGGCATGAGGGCCAGGGCAGTGGACTTGCGGGTCCGAATTTGTCGAGCTTGAGGGATTGGGTGCAGTAGGGGATTGCGGGCCTAGGTTGTAGGCACAGGACTTGTGGGTCTGTGTTGTGTATGGATTGAGGGCCTGAGTGTCGAGCTTGCGGGCTCGGGTGCAGTAGGGGCCAGCGGGCTTAGGCTGTAGGACTTGCGGGTCCATGTTGTAAGGCTTGCGGGCCTGAAGATTTGGCGGAGTTTGCCGAGCCTAGCACACTGCTAGGTAGGCGCAGAGGGACAGAGGACTACTCAAGACACCCGGTCTTGAGGAACCTCTATAGATCTTGTGTCATCTGGTGTGATTTTCTTGTGCAATACTTGTGTGCTTTGTTTGAGTAATCATAAATCGCGCTAATATTTTGAAAAGAAGCAAGATCACCTAACACCCCCCCTCTAGGTGAACGTTCCATTAACAACAATATTGCTTACTGACCAATTACTTATGGAATAAAATTTATTGAGGGCCAGTATGCAAAATTGCAGAGGAATATAAATAGAGAGATTTTCGAATTCAGAAGATAGTTCTCTCTCTTACTCTCACAGAGCAAAGAAAGAATTTTCAAAAATTTCATTATTTTGTAGGGTCTAATGTAGAAGTCTTCATCATTTTTGCTCTGAAGAACAAAGAAAGAATCTTCTTCCTGTGGAACACAAATTCATCTGATATTCATCAAGAGGAGGTTTCTTAAGAAAGCTCTAGAGATTCAAAAATTGCTGGGCTTACATCTGCAAGAAGAAGAATACTATACAGTAACAAGCTTTATTTTTGAAGCCTTCTCTTCAGAAACAAAAATGCAATTTCATTATTTTGTAGGGTTCTGTGTGAGCCTGAGCTTATAGGATCTTGGAGAAGATCTGAGTTGGTGTAGGACTTGTAAAGTCTGAGGTGTTTGTATGGTTTTTGTAACCTGAGTTGGTAAGGTTCTTGTAACCTGAGTTGGTAAGGTCTTGTAACCTGAGTGTAGGATTTCTGTGTGAGAGCTGAGGTGGGATCCTTTATGGATCTGAGATTATAAGATCTTATGAATTAGATAGGGATATGTGGTTTTGGAGAAGTTTCCTAGTCTAGCACACTACTAGATAGGTGGGAGGGACAATGGACTACCTCTTGACACATTGTCTTGAAGGGAACCATTATAAATTCGGTGTGCATTCTGTGTTTGCTTGTGTATTGTGCTAGATAGATTTTAAAGTGCCAAATAACATTGAAAACACCTAATCACCCCCATCTATGTGTATTATAGACAACCCAAATCTTTCAATTGGTATCATAGCAGGTTTAGATCAAAGGCTCAACAACTTAGAACAAGATTTCTCATTTGTATTGGGTAGTTAGTGTACACAATGGCTGGTGAGTAGCACAAGGAAATGAGCTCAATGAAATTGCATATCTCCACAAAGGAGAACTCTCCTAGTTGGAAGCAAAGATTCAGATTGTACATGGAAGCCTCTGACCCTAGAGTCTATATGGCTATTGAAGAGGGACTTTATGTTCCCATGACTATTCTTGTGGACCCAACAACAGTTCCTGTCCCTAAAAATTTATCTCAGTTGACCAAGGATGAAGTAGACTTGGTGGCTATGGATAATAGAGCCAAAAATATAATTGTTAATGCAATTGATGATTCCACATTTCAAAACATAATCCATTGCAAAACTGCAAAAGAAATGCAGGACTCCTTAATTGTGTATATGGGAGGAATAGAAGAAGTTTGGGATGACAGGAAATCCCTTCTCAATCAAGAGTATGAAGCCTTCATACAAGGCACAAAAGATAACATAGCTGCTTGCTATGAAAAGTTCTTCAGAATAGTGAACGGGCTCATAACTTATGGAAGAGAGTTCGCTAACTATGAGCTCAATGATAAGTTCTTAAGATCTCTGAACAAGGAGTGGGATATGAAGCTTTGTGCAACCAGAGAAGTTGGCAATCTAGGGAACATGGAGCCTCAAGTGATGTATGACAAACTTCTCTCATATGAGCTACAACTGAATACTAGAAAATCTGAGGAGGAGAACTCAATGGCTCACATCAGAGAAAGGGCAGTGACCTTCAAAGCTAAAACTTCAAGAAGGCACAGAATAGTGGAGCCTATCTATGTCTCAGAAGATGAGATCATCAACAACTCTTGCTATGAGCTCTCAGATGGAGAACTCTCCTTGTTCACAAAGAAGATCAAGAAGCTGCTAAGAAATAGAAGATGAGGGAACAAAAGACATGAATCTTCACCCTCTAGTTCAAAAAGAGAAGACAAGTCTGGAACCAGACATAAGTCTGACATGTATGATTCAAAACCAAATAAACAAGTTTCTTCGATCATTGTTTGTTACAGCTACAAGAAGCCTGGACACATCATTGCTGAGTGTCCGTTCAAAAGAAAAGAGAAGAGTAAAGATAGGAAGCACTCAAAGAGCAAGAAGATGGAGAAGAGCCTTGTGGACAAGAAAGTGAGAACACTCAGTGACAGTGACACTGGTCATTCTCACCAGAATCAGACAGCCATATGGTAGCAATGACTTTCTCAGATGAAGGAAGTTATGATGAAACTCATCATGACCACGTAATTCCTAAAGCCTCTCCAACTATATCTGACACAGATTCAGATGCCTGCTCCTCTTAAACTGTGAGAGAAGCTGACTATAAGTATATTAAGAAATTTGGTGTCCTGCTTGAAGCTCTTAAGAAAGCAACAGCTCTCTGGAAGGCTCAATCAACTGAGATTATCTCCTTGAATGACAAAAGAGATGAGCTGCTTGAGAAAGTTAATGAATTAACTCAAGAGAAGGCCAAATTGTCAATCTCTACACTGAGCACTAGAACTTTAACAGAAGTAATTAAACACAAAAATAATAAAATCAAAGAGCTGGAGGATAAGCTCCTAGTGGAAAGGAAAATAGTGGCTAGTTTCTCCAAGCCACAAACAGTTCTTCCCTTGATTGATAGCTTCTATCAAACCAGTAAGAAAGGCTTAGGATATACTCAAGGTGAAGCTAATGGAAAATCTTCTCAAGGAAAGACCATTTTCATAAAAGTGATCATACCTACAAATTCTTATGATCACAATGGTATCAATGGGTGTAAAGAGAGCAAGAAGACAGATGGTGGTCTTAAGCTCCCTTCCATCTGGATAAGCAAGAGACAATCTTTGCTTGGGAAGAGTGCACTATCTGCACCCCAGAAAATTTTTCTGTGAAAACCTTTGAAAGTTCTCATGTTGGAGCAAGTTCTTCAACTCCCAAGAAGGGAGAGTTGGCTGCTAAGCAACAACTTAATCAAGTAAGAACCAACTCAACAAGAAAGTCTAGATATAATAGATTTGAATGTTGGTGATGTGGAAAGATAGGGCACTTTTCCTTAGATTGATGGTTCAATCCAACTGTTCAACTTGATACTAACATGAGAATCAGAAATCAATCGACATAGTCTCCAAATAGAAATTTCTCTAACAAGAAACTAAGACCCAAGAAGTTATGGGTTCCTAAGGAAATGTAGCTATATTGTAGGTATGTACAAATACCACCAAGACTCCTGTGTGGTATTTAGACAGTGGTTATTCCAGGCATATGACTGGAACTAGAAGCTTCCTGAAGGAGTTTGCACTTGTAGAAGATGGACCCAAAGTGAAATTTGGAGGATCTGACAGAGGTGTAGTCAAAGGCTAGGGTAAGATCACAAATGGTAGTATCACTATCACATGGGTAGCTTATGTTGAAGGGTTACAACATAACCTTATAAGCATAAGTCAACTATGTGACTTGGGATATATTGTTGCTTTCCACATGGATAAGTGTCTGATCAAGGATTCCAAGAATTCTGAATCAATCCTTATAGGCACTAGGAGTGGCAATATTTATTGCTTGAATTTTATTTGCATTAGAAAGAATGAACCTGTATGTCTTTAGGAAATGATGGTGTGTCTACTTGTGTTAAGTGGCGAAAGAGACTAGCCCACATTAACTACAAGTCTCTTAAGAAATTAATCTCAGAAAATTTGGTAAGAGATGGACCGAAGATGGATTGTCAAGAGATGGGTCCTTGTCATGCATGTAAAATGAGGAAGCAAACAAGGACTTCATTCAGAAACATACAGAATAAACAATCTAGTAGATGTCTATATTTTCTACATATGGACCTATTTGGCCCTATGCCTGTACACAACTTAGGAGGGATGACATATACTTTAGTTATTGTTGATGATCACTCTAGGTTTGCATGAGTGTTCTTTTTGAAACACGAGTCTGATACCCTAGACACATTCAAGAACTTTGTCAAACAAATTTAGAATGAAATAAGCAGTTCAGTGGTAAAGATCAGAAGTGATCATGGAACTGAATTTCAATCTAGCTTAATGACCAAGTTTTGTGAAGAGGAAGGTTTCCAATAAGAGTTTTCATCTCCAAGAACTCCACAGCAAAATGGGGTTGCTGAGAGGAAAAATAGAACACTTATTAAAGCTGGCAGGACTATGCTAAGTGACTCCTCACTTCCAGAATATCTCTGGGCTGAGGCAATTAATAATGCATTTCATGTGCAAAATAGAGCACTCATCAACAAGAACCATAATATAACTCCTTATGAGCTTGTTAAAGGGAAAAAGCCAACACAAGTTTACTTCAGAATTTTTGGAAGTAAATGTTATGCGCTGAAGAATAAAAAACATTATATTATCAAATTCTCTGAAAGAGCAATGAAGGTATCTTTGTAGGATATACCAAACACAACAAAGCCTACAGAGTCTTCAATAAGAATACTCTTATAATTGAAGAATCTATTCATGTAGTTTTTGATGAGAGCAGCATGATGCATAACCCTCTATCTAGTTCACGCAGTGCAGGAATTGAAGCTGGACTGGAAACACTGAAAATCAGAGAAGAAGAAACAATTGAGAGGAGGAACCTTCCCCTCATAACTCTATTCCAGGAAGAGAAGAAGAAACTACTGAAGATCCAAATTCTCAAAATAGTAATACTGAAGCAGCAGCTGAAGAAATTATTGCTGTAGAAGAACCTCAAAGAGTGTTGCCCACAATAATGAGACACTTAAGAGATCATCCAGCAGACCAGATTATTGGTGAGCTAAATCATGGAATTAGAACTAGAAGAAATGCTCTAAATGAAATCTTTCTCCTTAGCTTCCTGTCACAACTGGAACCAAAGAAGTTTGAGGAGGCCAACCAAGACCAATTTTGGGTTATGTCCATGCAAGAAGAGCTCAACCAATTTAAAAGATGCAAGGTTTAGAAGTATGTCCCAAGGACACAAGGGCAAAATATCATTGGGACCAAGTGGGTTTACAGAAATAAGATGGATGAAGCTGGAGTAATCATACAGAATAAGGCTAGATTGGTAGCTCAAGTATACATGCATGAATAAGGAATAGACTTTGACCAGACATTTGCTCTTGTAGCTAGATTGGAGGCAATCAAAATCTTCTTAGCCTATACAGCATTCAAAGGCTTTAAAGTCTATCAAATGGATGTCAAATCAGCCTTTATGAATGGAGACTTGAAGGAAGAAGTATATGTAGCACAACCACCAGATTTTATCTCTCATACCTATCATGATCATGTTTATTTTCTCAATAAAGTCATGTATGGGTTGAAGCAGGCTCTAAGGGCCTGGTATGAGACACGCTCATCTTTTCTTCTTGAAAACAAGTTCTCAAGCAGAAAGACTGATAAGACTTTATTTTTGAGAGAGTTGAAGGGCCAAATCCTTTTGGTCTAAATATATGTTGATGACATATATTTGGATCAACTGATGGGAATCTTTCCAAGAAATTTGTCAAGCTCATGCAAAGCAACTTTGAGATGAGCAGTATGGGAGAGCTAAAATATTTCTTAGGTCTCCAAGTAAAGTAATCTGAGGAAGGAATATTCATTTCTCAGACCAAATTTACCTTGGACATCATAAAGAAATTTGTAATGGAGAACTCTACCCCTAGGAGAACTCCTATAGGGTCAAATGTATCTTTAGATAAGGATGAAAAGTGAAAACCCTATAATGAGTCAATGTATAGAAGTTCTCATAGGGGTAGAGTTCTCCATTCCAAATGTGTCTGTGCAAGGTGTCAAGTTAACTCCAAAGAATCTCACTACTCAGTAGTCAAGAGAATATTGATATATCTAAAGGGTACTCCCAATATAGGACTATGGTATCCTAAGTCAGATGATTTTGAGCTTTGTGGATATTCTGATGCTGACTTTGCTGGGTGCAAGGAGGATAGAAAAAGCACTTTTGGAACTTGTCAATTCTTGGGGAGAAGGCTTGTGTCCTGGAGTAGCAAAAAGTAAAATAGCATTGCTATCTCCACAGCTGAATCATAGTACATTTCTGCTGGTAGTTATTGTGCACAACTGTTATAGATTCAACACCAATTAGAGGATTACAATTTACAAATTAGGAGAACATCTCTCTTCTATGATTCCTCTAGTGCCATTTCCATGGCTAAAAATCCTGTGGCCCATAATAGAACAATGCATATTGAGATTAGATATCATTTCAACAGGGAGCATGTTGAAAAGGACGACATTTGCCTTGAGTATGTCAGCACAGATAGGCAAATAGAAGACATTTTTACCAAGCCCCTTGATGATTTTAAGTTCAATCAATTCAAAATTGAATTGGGAATGCTAAGTTTTTATAATTGGACATGTTGAATTCTATATATACCTTATAGTAGTGAGTAAATTATAGTGTTTATGGGATGGATCTCTCATAAGGTCCACCTTAAAGAAGGCTAACATTTTAATTTTGAAAGACAGCAACAACAAATTGACTGAGGAATACAGAAAATTTGTCCAGAAAATACTGCTAAATACTACAAACCATCTTGATGATTAAGATGATACTACTGCACTCTCGATGACAATGTCTCTGTGGTCTCAATAATACTCTACACACCATGACAAAATCTCGACAACATGTCGATATGACTGGACACGTCAACACCATCATTACACCATAATTTCAGGATTTAAAAGAATACAAAATGATCTCGTCAGGTACACACCCTTTTATCTTCCCAATATATGTTACTATAAATAAGACACCATGGAAACATAAAAATTCACACGCACAAGCCCTAAAATTCCCTCTTCATCATCTTCCTCTCGACAATCATCAATGGTGTCGAAGCAGTCCGATGCAAAGACAAATTTTGGAGGAGAATTAGTAAAGGATGGTTGTCAAGGTGCTGATGAAGGATTAGACATGGTAATCACTCTACTGTATGCATCAGAACTTGAATACATTCTCACAGAGCCTACCCGTCTTTACCATATTGCCCTCTCTGAACTTTATGCAAATGCCCAAATAAGTAAGATTGGCAAAGCCATTCTTACTACTATGGCTGGAGAACATTTGAGAATCACAGCCATCAGCCTAACCAAATCCCTACAACTAACTGTTCTCAATGAAGATGAAGAATCTGTAGATACAGATGACTTATCTGAAGGCTTAAAATGGTGTGGCCATCAGGAAAAGCCTTATGGAAGTATACAAAGAAACAAGATGAATATGCAAGGCAAACTTCTATCAGATATTATTGGAAAAGTTTTGTTGTGTAAAACATGATCACATGATAGAATTTCAAAAGTGATATTTGAATTGATGGTAAGAGTCATCCTGAAAAAAAAACAGATTGGTGCATGGTTTTGTTTGATAAAATCAAAGAAAATCTGAAGACTCCAAATTATGGCAGAATCCTTTCACTTTATCTTAAGCAATGTATTCCCCATCACCTGAAGGTTTCTGAATCAACCCCTCTTCACTATCTTAAAAGGATAGATGTGAAGATTGTAAGTAGATGGGAAAAGAAGTTTACCAAGAAGGAAGCAGTTGAATCCTCCTCCCAAAGAGATGATGTCCCTAAAAGCCCTGATCAAACCCCACAAGTTGCTCAGAACCCTCCTGCATCTGTTGAGGTGGAGACATTAAGAGAATATAGTACAGTCCTTGGAAGTGGCCTAAAATCTCATGAAGAGGTCACTCAGGTGGAAATCATGATTATTGCCAAGGAGACAGTATTGAATGATGAAGAAGATAGATCTGGAAAAAGTCCCAGTATTGACTCAAAAGGCCATGTAGAAGCATACATGTCAGACCAATCTCAGAAGGTCTATGATAGTGAGGATGAGTAGCACAATACCATGACCGCACAAATGCAGGGGAGCCATCTGTTCAAGTTATTCTACAACCTTCACCACCAAGAACAAAGAATGATCAGCCCTCTTCTATTACCCCAACTCCCAAACCTCTTTTTCTAATGAAATATTTGCAGAAGCCAAAAAGAGGGAGATTTTATCAAGCCATCATGCCATGTGTCTATCAAATGAAGTAAGACTATCTATGGCCCTTGATACAATAGACTATGGAATACCCTATCAACATCCTCTTCCAAAAGGCAGTGTTATCCCTGAAGGACCATCAAATATGCAAGTGGCAGAAGATCTCACATAGCAGCATCTACAACCTAAAACCTATCAAGGGTATTTTGTTGATGAGCCCTTCAGTGGCAGTGGGCAAGTTAAAAAGGGAAAGAGACATCATGTGGATAATGAAGAACAAGAGGCCAAGAGAAGAAGAATGGAGGAAGTTAACAAGAATCCAAACTTTGAAGAGTGGAGCCCATGCTCAAGGGACATTATCTTAAATACCTGGGCACTGTATCAGCAAGGTAAAAATGACAGAGGTCAATTCTATAGTTCTGAGGAATGGAAAAAATATGAATTAGCTAAAACATGCAAAAGAGATTATTGGACCAAAGTTAGAATGGGAGATCCTTCAGTGCAGAATACTACACACGCCCCTCTTAGATATCACCCCAAGCCATACAACTACTTTGAAAGGCAAAAGCAAAAGTTGGCTGAAGCTGAGAAATCTAAGAAGTCTAGATCATCTACGAAAGGAAAGTCTATTCAAGAGGAATGATGAGGAACATGGAATCTAGGAAAAACAAGTGCACAATTCTATGTTTATCATTTATGTCTAATTTATATTCATATTTTGGACAATCTTTAATGATCATGTTAATTGCCCTAATTCTATATATTGATCCTTATTGAGTACATTTATTGGTAAAGTAAATCTATAATTATAAGTTTTGGCTTCTTCAAATAAGGGTAGATTGTTGGGAGATGTGCCCTATATATTCCTAGATTTGAAGAAGGAACACAAGTACATATAAGAAAATATGTTTTTGATGTTATGTTTTCAGTTCATGATGTGATAGGTAAGTTAAACACATTCCTAGAATCAAGACTATAAAAGAAGTAAAAAATCATCTAAGTCAAATATCGTCTTGAGGCTTAGCTGAAATATCATTGAGATAAGAAGTATGTCGTTGAGACAGTCCCGATGATATCATCTTGAAGAAGCTCTATCATTGAGACAGCTAAGTTAAATCGTGCAGATAGAATTCTTGACGATGTTGTCTTGAAGTAGCCATTTTGATTTACAGATTAAAGATAAATCGTGTAGACAGAAGCATTTCGACGATATCGTCGTGAAGAACATATATCAACTTGGTGATCAAGAAGATATCATCTTAAAGAAAGTTTATCATCTTGACAGTTGCAGAGCTGCATTTAATGCATAGACCTTTCTTGGAAATTGCTCTACCGGGAATATGCACGCCGCTTATCTTGTCCACTAATTAAGGAGTATTTAATAATATATTCTCTGCATAATAATCATTACACGTCCATTAATAAAAATGCCAAATAATTCTAATTGTGCAAGTTCCAAAATGGCAAATCATTTTTGATATTTTATTGTGCCGTTTCAGATTATATTCCTTACTGGTCAATTAATTATGAATAATTTATTGAGTGCCAGTATTCAAAATTGTAGAGGAATATAAAAAGAGAGATTTTTGAATTCAGAAGACAGTTCTCTCTCATACTCTCACACTTACACAGATTAAAACAGAAAAGAGAAAAAGGTCTAAAACAGAAGTCTTCATCATTTTTCTCTGAAGTACTAAGAAAGAATCTTCTTCTTGTGGAAGACAAGTTCATCTGATATTCATCAAGAGGAAGTTTCTTAAGAAAGCTCCAGAGATTCAAAAATTGCCGGGCTTACGTCTGTAAGAAGAAGACTATACAGTAACAAGCTTAATTTTTGAAACCTTCTCTTCAGAAATAGAAAGACTATTTCATTATTTTGTAGGGTTCTGTGTGAGCCTGAGCCTGTAGGATCTTGGAGAAGATCTGAGTTGGTGTAGGACTTATAAAGTCTGAGGTGTTTGTAGGGTTTTTGTAACCTGAGTTGGTAAGGTTCTTGTAACCTGAGTGTAGGCTTTCTGTGTGAGAGCTGAGGTAAGATCCTTTGTGGATCTGAGATTGTAAGATCTTTAGTATTGGATAGGGATCTAAGTTTTTGGAGAAGTTTCCTAGTCTAGCACACTTCTAAATAAGTGGGAGGGATAATGGACTACCTCTTGACACATTATCTTGAAGGGAACCACTATAAATTCTGTGTGCTTTCTGTGTTTGCTTGTGTGTTGTGCTAGATAGATTTTAAAGTGCCAAATAATATTGAAAACACCTAATCACCCCTTCTAGGTGTATTATAGATAACACAAATCTTTCAGTTGAATTTTTGGAAAGCAGAGAATAACAGTAAGATGAAAAAGTACAATAAGAGAGAAAATCAATCATTTTCAGAATTTAGATCTACTGCCGGCGGTAAGGGATAACACAGGGCAGTAGTAAACAGAGAATTTATTTTTTATGTTAAAATATTCAAAAAAGATGCAGATTTAATTTTGTATGCTAAGATGTCCAAAACTCCAAATTTCAATCTTAGCAAAGTGAATCGTGCATTGGGGAGTAGTTTGGTGAATATGTCTGCAAGTTGAGATTCTGTCCGTATAAAGCTAACTCTCACATATTCTTTTTAATATGAACCATAATGAAATGATGTCGAACATCTATATGTTTGGATCTAGAGTGATGTACTAGATTGTTTGTTAGATCAATAGCACTCTTGTTGTCATATTTTAATTCTATGTTATTTAAATGAACTCCAAATTCTTCTAGTGTTTGGGTCATCCACAAGGCTTGTGCACAACATCTACCTAGTGCGATATATTTGGCCTCGGTGGTGAAGAGGGCAACAAAATTCTATTTCCTACTCGACCAAGAAATAAGTGACGAGCCTAAAAAATGACATGTGCCACTAGTGCTCTTACGATCTAATGAGCATCCCGCATAATCAGAATCAGAAAAGTCATATAAAATAAAGGAATCATTATGTGGATACCATAAACCTACTCTAGATGTTCTGATTAGATATCTAAATATTCATTTAACCATTTTTAAATGTGATTCTTTGGGATTTGCTTGAAATCTAGCACATAAACATACGACAAACATAATATCGGGTCTAGATGCACTCAAATATAATAATGATCATATCATCCTTCTATATAAATTTTGATCGATTGAAATACCAACTTCATCCTTTTCTAATTTTAGTGATGCACTCATTGGTGTATTCACTTGCTTTAGGTTTTCAAATTGAAATCTTTTAAGCATTTCATGAACATATTTAGTCTGGCTAATAAAAATACCATCATATTTTTATGTGATTTGAAATCCTAGAAAATATGTAAGTTCTCCAACCAAGCTCATCTCAAATTCATTTTGAATCACTAAACTACTTCATTACACATATTTTCATTAGTGGCTCCAAAAACTCTTTCATCCACATTGATTTGTAAGATAATCAAATCATTATTAACATGCTTCATGAAGAGTATGTTATCGGCACTTCCCATTTAATAATCGTGTGTTAATAAAAAATGATTATTATCTTTCATACCAAGCACAGGGTGCTTGGTTTAAACCATAAAGTACCTTTTCTAACTTATACACATGATTTAGAAATTGCTCACTTATAAAACCGGGGGGTTATTCTATATTTACTTCTTCTTTTATTATCCCATTTTAAAAAGCACTTTTAACATCCATTTGAAATAATTTGAATCTTTTGAAACTCATAAATGCAAGAAATTTTTTAATTTAGTCTAAGAGAGTAATGGGTGCAAATGTTTCATCAAAATCTACCCGACTCGATTTGTGAATATCATTGTACTACTAATCTAGCTTTATTCCTAGTGATTTTATAGTGACCATCTAATTTATTTTTAAAAATCTATTTTCCTCTACAACCAGATAATTAGATGGCCTCTCAACTAATTTCCAGACATTATTACGTTCAAATTGACTTAATTCTTCATTCATTGCGAAAAACCAAAAATTCATCATTTAAAGTAGTTGAAATATTTTTCTGGTTCTATTTTGGAATCAAAATGATGATTAGTATTTGCACCTATTTTTAGTAGTGTATTTAGTATAATTTTAATTTGAATTATTAATACTTTGTCTATTTTACTTTATAAAACCTTTGTTTTTATAGTTCTTTACTAATTTAAGCTTCAATATCATTCTTAGGACTATTCCAGGCGTGTAGCCTTGCCTCAATGATATGTAGCCTTTTCTCGATGATATACAGTCTTGTCTAGATGATATACAACCTTGTCTCAAAGATATGCAACCTTGTCTCGATGATATGCAACATTGTCTTGACGATATGCAACATTGTCTTGACGATATACATGCCCGTCTCGATGATATTTCAAGTTCACGTCGATAGAACACGCCCATCTCGACGATATGATGCCCATCTCGACAACATGCGCAGCTAGTCTTGATGACATGTGATGCTAGTTTCGACGACATGCGAAGCCAGTCTTGATGACATTTCATGAAGTGACGCACATGTATGCTGCTTCATGCCAACCCACCCAAACTGATATATACGTGAACTCCATGCAATCCAATCCCATAAAATGCCACCACCTCATCACCCATTTCCATGCAAATGCCCAACGCCCACATGAATCCCATGCATGCACGCCACCTTATATCCCCTTCATTAATATTGCTACCCCCATGTTCATCCCCCTTTTTACTACCGGTGAGACTCATTCCTCCTCCTTTGGACACATAAATTCCCCTCTTAAATGATGTCATTTCCAACCATTCATATTCCCTCCCATGTTCATCCTTCTCTTTGTCTATATAAGGCTGGTTAGATCTATGTTCAGACATTCTCTGCTCTTTTCCTCTGCTAGTTTTGGGCAGAGATGCTCTTTATTTTCCAGTATTTTCATTTCTAGCTTAGTTTTATTTTCATGCACCTATAATTAATGCAATGTTCTTATTTCATGTATTTCCTTTTATGAAATGATTATATATTTTTATTTCAACAATGTCTCTTTCTTATTTCCTTTTGTGCAACTTTTTATTTCAAAGCAAGTAGTTAGTTTTGTAGTACTTGTTTATAACATGCTTTGTTATGAAATCATCTTTCTCTTTTATCGTTTTTTTCTACCTTCAATTTATTCTTGAAATATAACGATATCGAGTTCATATGCCAATTATGAATTTTGATATATGTTTTCGTATTCTAGTAAGTCGATAGGCTCGTGTGTACGAATCGATCGCTCAGGAATAAAAAGAGTTGCACGCAACCCTCGAGAGAGGATGACGTAAATCTTTTGGATATAAGTCAAATCTTATAACTAGATTCACCTCGTTAAAGCGAGTTTTAGGGGTTTCAATTAGAACGAGAGTTCATTCGATCAACCTAATCTCAGGTGGGGGTAACCTCGAGAGAGGTGCATTCATAATTCAGGAATCCTCACGGTTAAGGATCGGATTAGAAGCTTATTAATTATCTTTTTTTATTTCATTACGAAGTTTGTTTTAATCAAGTTAGGTTTTTTTATTTCGTATTTTAGCTTAATGATAATTTCTCTTAAAGTTTTATTCTGATAAAATAATAGCTTATTTTCTCGAAGT
The DNA here is from genome assembly GCA_033032865.1 of Dactylorhiza incarnata. Taxonomy (NCBI): domain Eukaryota; kingdom Viridiplantae; phylum Streptophyta; class Magnoliopsida; order Asparagales; family Orchidaceae; genus Dactylorhiza; species Dactylorhiza incarnata. Next base: position 522,993 of record JAWHQI010000016.1, read on the forward strand.
AGAAGTGCTCGACAGACCCAGGCTTAATATGACCTTGATATTTTTATATCTTATGATATATTCGATAGGTACACTTTCCTTTATCGATTATAGATTGGAGAATCTCTAAATTTCTCTATCAAGTTTTTGGCGCTATTGCCGGAGATTTTTTTTTGATATTTTGAAAAGTGGAAACACTATTAATTTTATCTTTCTTTGTTTTTCTCGTTTTCCAAAAACTAATAATGTTATAATTAAATTCTTGAAAATGGAGCTTTGGGGTGTCATCCCATCGCAACTCCTAGCCCTTCACTGGGTACACCTTGGGAACTCCAACACTACCTAAAACATCCAAAAAACAATTTTTTTCTTTTTTTAGAAAATAAAAAAAAAAACTAAAAAAAAAATTTAAAACACAACAATTAACAAAAAAAATTCTTGTGCTTGTTTCCTTTTGTTTGTTTGTTTTTGTTTTAACATATTTTGCAGGTGTTCATGCGGTCCGCCGCGTCTCCGAATCAGGGATGTTCTCTTTTACCCCTGTCCCCCCTTCTTTTTATTTTTTTGTCACACTATTTTTTCTTATTTTTGTTACTCTTCATACTTAGTTTTCAACATTGTGGACAATGTTTAATTGTAAGTATGAAAGTATTGTCCTTTCCCTTAGCATTTGTAAAAAAAATTCAAATTTCTTTTTATTAAACTTAAAAAAAAATTTACCTTTTTTTTGTAGCTAAAACAAAAAATTCTTAAAAATTACAAAATCTTCAAACAAAAATTAGAAAAGCAAAAATTTAAATTTTGGAAAGAGAAATTTGGGGTGTAATCCCATCGCATCTCCTAGTACCATTAAGAGCCCTTCATCGGGTATTCCTCAAGAAGTCTAAGGATTAACAAAAAAATATTAGCTTTATAATTTATGTTATCTTCATAGTATTAATTTAGTAAAAAAACAAAAATAAGATCTTATCCAACAATTTCAAAATAAATGAAAAAACATAGAAAACTCCAGAAAAATAATATAACCCATACTTTGCTTTTTGTTATTTCAAAATCTTAATTTTGAGTATATTTATAAGATTTTTTTTAATTTGCTAATCTTTTATTTTATCAATGTTTGTTAGATTTAATTTTTAGGTGATTTGTTTTAAGGACCATCTTATGATTTTAATTTGATTAGAGAACTTAATTATCATTTTTTCTCTTTTATTTTAAATGGCTTCATTTTTATAGTATTTGCTAAACATCCTTAGATTCTAGTTACCTCTACTTCTAGCTTTTAGATTCTTTAGGAATTTTTAATTTACTACAGTTGCTCTCAAAATGTTTTATTTTATAATCTAGAACTTGTTTTAGCCTTTTTACCCCTAGCCCTACCCCTACCTATTGTTAGATTTTTTTTTATAAAATCATATGTCATGAGAATTAGAGGATAAAATTTATCATTCCCTAAACATATGCGCCCAAGTTATGAAGAAGAATTATTACAAGATTATATGTCGTAGAGTGAGAGGATAAAATCATCACTCTTAAGCATATACATTTTGGGTTATTTGAAGAGTGATTTTAGAAGATTATATGTCATGGAAAATGAGCGGATAAAATTCATCATTTTCCTAAATATATACAAATAGAAAAAATGAGTGAGGTGAGAGGATACAATCATCTCCTCTAATCCAGAATCCCTTCTTATGCCAAATTTGAGAACCTACCCTTTAGCTAATATAAATATTCCTAGTTTTTAATTTAAAATAATGAGAGAGAATAAAAAGTAGGTTGTCCTTTTCCTTAAGCTTCTTTTAAGTTGAGATTTTTATAAGTTTAATCTAATCTTGTTTACTAATTACTCAAATCTTGTTTGCTAGTTAAGAAATTTGAGAAATCTTAGCTAAAAATTTCTCTCTGTTGAAATTATTGTCATAATTTAGAACATAACTCTTTAATCCCTGAAATTTATTTCAAGCTTACTTTTGATTAAATAAAATTTTAGTTTAATTAAAATTTTAATTTATATCTTATAAATATTTCTCATACTTTTGCTCTGGAATAGCAAAAACATAAGTGTGGGGGTATTTGATGATTAGTATAATTTTAGTATAGACACATATTTTTAGTATAGTATTTAGTTTAATTTTAATTAGAATTATTAATACTTTGTCTATTTTGCTTTATAAATCCTTTGTTTTTATAGCTCATTACTAATTTAAGCTTTAATTTCATTTTGTAGGGCAATTCCAGCCATGTAGCCTTATCTAGATGATATGCAGCCTTGTCTCGACGATATGCAGCCTTGTCTCGACGATAAGAAGCCTTGGCTCTATGATATTCAACCTTGTCTCGACGATATTCAACCTTGACTCGATGATATACATGCCAATCTCGACAATATTTCAAGGTCACATCGATAGAACACACACATCTTGACGATATGATGCCATCTTGATGACATGCGCAACCAGTATCGACAACATATGAATCCACTCTCGACGACATTTCATGAAGACACGCATGTGTATGCTGCTTCACGCCAACCCACCCAAGATGTTAATTACGTGAAATCCATGTAAACTAATCCCATAAAATGTCGCCACCTCATCACCTATTTCCATGCAAATGCCCAACGCCCAGGTGAATCCCATGCATGCACACCACCTTATATCCCCTTCATTAATATTGCTAGCCCCAGGTTCATCCTTCCTTTTTTACTACTGGTGAGACTCATTCATCCCCCTTGGACATATAAATCCCCCTCTTAAATGATGTCATTTCCAACCATTCATATTGTCTCCCATGTTCATCCTTCTCTTTGCCAATATAAGGCCGGTTGGATCTATGTTTAGATGCCCTCTGCTCTCTTCTTCTGCCTGTTTTGGGCAAGATGCTCTTTATTTTCCAGTATTTTCATTTCTAGCTTAGTTTTTTTTCATGCACCTTTAATTAATGCAATGTTCTTATTTCATGTATTTCTTTTTATGAAATGATAAAATAGTTTTTATTTCAGCAATGTCTTTTTCTTATTTCCTTGTATGCAACTTTGTATTTCATAGCAAATAGTTAGTTTTGTAGTACTTGTTTATTACAAGCTATGTTAAGAAATTATCTTTCTCTTTTATCGTTCTTTTTCTACCCTCGATTTATTCTTGATATATAATGATATCGATTTCATATGCCGGTTATGAATTTTGATATATATTTTCGTATTCCAGTTAGCCTAGAGGTTTGTGCATATGAATCGATCGCTCGGGAATTAAAAATGGTGCACACAACCCTCAAGAGAGGATGATGTAAATCTTCTGGATAGGAGTCAAATCCTATAGCGGGATTCACCTCGTTAAAGCGAGTTTTATGGGCTTCGATTAGAATGAGAGTTCAGTCGATCAACCTAATCTCAGGTGGGTGTACCCTCGAGAGAGGTGTGTTTATAATTCGTGAATCTCCATGGTCAAGGATCTGATTAGAAGCATATAAATTATCTTTTCAAATTCATTTTGAAGTTTGTTTTGATCAAGTTAGGTTTTCATATTTCGTATTTTAGTTTAATGATAAATTCTCATAATGTTTTATTCCGATAAAATAATAGTTTGTTTTCTCAAAGTAGAAGTACTCGACAAACCCAGGATTAATATGACCTTGATATTTATATATCCTATGTTATATTCAATAAGTACACTTGCCTTTATCTATTATAGATTGGGGAATCTCTAAATTTCTCTATCATAAATCAAAGGTTTGAAAAAGACTCGTGTAATGAAGAACGAGTAGTTAGCCCTTTTGATGGTTCTCCAATGACAAGTTCCCTTAGATGGTCCTCTGAAAATCTCAGCTCACTTGGAGGTACATATTCCAATTGTTCATCCTTTTCTCCTCTTTTCCTTCAAGTGATTCATCATCCTCATGCTCCAAAGGGGGAAGGTGTTCAACTTCATTTCCTACATTACTAGAATCTACACAAGGAACAAGTTCATCAAATCTAACATGTATGGATTCTTCAACTATTTTTGTTCTTTTGGTATATACTCTATAAGCCTTACTAGTTGAAGAATTGCCAAGAAAGATTCCCTCATCACATTTTTTTCATCAAATTTTCCCAAGGTAACTTTAGTGTTTAATAAAGCATTTACAACCAAAAACACGAAAATAAGATACATTAGGTTTCTTTTGAAAATATAATTCATACGGTGTTAATTTTAGCAATGGGTGAAACATGACTCAATTAATTACAAAACATGAAGTATTAAAGGCTTCGGCCCCAAAAGATGTTGGTAACACATATTTGGATAGCATAGTGCCTGCTAGTTCTTAAAGGGTTCTATTTTTCCTCTTCACTATACCATTTTGTTGTGGGGAGCATGGAGCAGAAAATTCGTGTTTAATTCTTAGATCATTACAAAAAGTAGTTAATATGCACCCATGAATTTATATAAGCTCCAGTGGTGCGGTTAGCCAAAGCTCCACCATGGAAAAGTGGAGGTAGTGGAGTCAAGCTCAACCCCATGACCAAGGGAGTGGGGAAGGGAGGAAGAAACTGCCGCAACTATTGCGCGGCATCACCCACGTGTGTAGTAACAAGGTCACGCCCCGCCATCACTGGGTATGGCCAAATCCACATAGCCGCACCACACTAAGGGGTGCGACCGCACCTTGCTAAGGTGGTGCGGCCAAAGCCGCACCCTCGAAGGAGGTGGGCCAGGAGCCGCAACCCCCAAAGTGGGGTGCAGATAGACCAACACCCCACTAAGGGGGTGCAGTTAGGCTCACACCCCACTAGGGGTGCGGGCAGCACCCTATTCAGTGGGCACGGCCAAAGCTGTACCTCCACTATAAAGGTGCGGCCAAGGACGGACCCCCTATAGAGGGGTGCGGCCAAAGCCGCACCCTCTATGGGGGTGCGTCCATGGCCGCACCTCCCATGGTGGGGTGCGACTAAGCCCGCACCCCCATAGGGGGTTTGACAAGGCCCACACCCTCCTTAGGGGGTAAGGACGAAGCCACATCCTCACTCAGGGTGTGCGGCTGAAGCCCCCTCCCTTGGGGGGGGGGGGGTGTGGTTTACCGTTTTGGGGGGCACGTTATTTAAGGGGCACTCCCTTCCTCTTGCGGTCATGACGCGCTCAGAATGGCATGACCGGGTTACCCCTGCCCAAGGCGCTTCCTTTTGAGCGTGCAGTAAACACGAAATCATTATGAGTGTAGTGAACTTAGAAGCGGTTGAGCACCGTCAGAGAGTTATGACGGGTATCCCAATAACGCCATTCTGATTCCCAAAGTGCTTCTAAGTTCAATGCACTTCTAAGTTCACAGAAGCATTCTGATTGCCATATTTAATGCGAAACCATTCTGGAAAACACGAAGGCATTCTGATTCCCAAAGTGCTTCTATGTTCACGACACACTCAAAATGCTTTCACGTTCACTGCACGCTCAAAATGCTTCTACGTTCACCGCGCGCTCAGAACGCCTTCACATTCTCGACGCGCATGACAATTAACCTTTCTTAATATCTTAGATTGTAGGTCTTGTTCACTGCGCTCAATGTCATCAACAAAACTGGCCGAACTGACCGACCTTCCTGGGGGGAAGATGGGAATATCCAAAAAATGGCGATCAATGTGATACAAATCCGTGAACGTGATTCACCCGTCAGGTGGTTACGGTTGTTACGACGATAAAATTACTGGGCTACCCCTGCCTAAGGCTATAAAAGGAGCCCAGAGCCTTCATTTTAAGAAACCTTGCCTTCTACGCCCGAGAGAGCTTCACTGAAGATTCCTCAGAGTCCTCCTTCGGCACTTGAAGATATCCTTCGATTATCGAAGATCTCCTTCGAGCCTTTGAAGATCTCCTTCACTTTGGAAGACAATCTTCCTAAGCGATTTGGGAATCCTCTGGGCACCGAAAGGCGACTAGGGCATCTAACTTCCATTCTCGGCAAAAAGTACTTAGCTTTTCGAGAGGTGTCCTGTCACCCTCGAAGATTCTCTCTATTACTACTATAATGACCAGCGGCCTGTCTCCCTCGAGTTCTCAGCTTTGACTTGTAACAAACCAACATATAGTGGAATTTGGCTGGTACAGTTCCGACCGCGTGCTTTTTCACCCTTTTTGGGTATTCCACGATAAAAATGCCTTCTTGTCATCTACTAGTTATCTCATTGACTGTTTGTGCGCTCGACTTGCTCTCAAGCTAAGGTGGTTCGATTTGACTGATCTACCAGAGCGTCAAGTGACCCATAACAGTTTGGCGCCATCTGTGAGAAGTCGTTCCCAAAACTCTACAAAGGTCTACCGAGATTTCCTCAAGACATCATCCGACAATGACAAGAAGGAGTGCTCGCACCACTGAAGGATCAATCATTGGGGGGCGCGTCAACCCGACTCCCTCGTATTCACTCATGAATGTGCCTCTCACAGATGAGGCAGGAAATGATCCCATATTAGCAATGGAAGGGCGCATACATCAAATGGAAGAATACCAGACCAAGATGCTGACTCTCCTGAGAAATCTCGAGGTTCCTCAAGCTCCCTCTCCTCCTCCAGCACTGAACGTTCCCCTCCCCCCATCTCTGTCATGCCCCGGTCGAGGAGGGGCTAGGGAGGAGGATGCCTCAGAAGAAATCTCTGATGCAGCAAGCTCCACTTACCCCGTCCGGACGGCTAGGGGACTAGAAGCCGATCACCATCACCAACGCCAAGCAAGAATTGGCTCCAGACAAATTACAGGAAGAACCACTCGCGAAGAAATACGTGATGTGATAGCGGAAGAGTACGATCAGGTTGGGCAGTGTATTGCTTTTGCTTGTCGTACCATGCACCACAGCTCTCCACTGTCAACCTAGGTTCCGACTCACCCCGTTCTACATGGCTTCAAACTCCCTAACATTGAAACATTCGATGGGACAGACAATTTGTTAGAGCATGTCAACCACTTCACTACCATCATGAAAATATACAACGCTCTAGACCAGCTCCTCTATCATGTGTTTCTAGCAACCTTGATAGGGCAAGCGCGCACTTAGTTCCATTCTCTATAAGATGGATCCATATACAGTTTTGCGGAGATGGCATGACAGTTCACTGACCAGTTCATTGCCAACTACAAGACCGTCCGAGATCCCTCCCATCTTTCAGGAATCCACTAGAACGACGGAGAGACTCTAAAGGATTTTTTTCGCCGCTTCACTTCCGAGGCCTGACAAATCCCAGGGGTCGATCCCGAGCTTCTGCAAGGCATTTTCCTTGGGGATCTTCGTCCAAGTGGCATTTACTCAGCCCTGATGAGGGAGAATGTGCCGAGTTATCCCGATCTCGTTCATTGGATAAAAGCTCAGATAGCAGCCGATGAGGCTATCGAAGTGCACCGACAGTAGTTCGAAGGCAGCCAAAAAAGTAAAAGGGGGTTGGAGTAGGCCCCCTGAAGGGCGGAAGAGCGGCGCAATGAAGAGTGCCATGCCGAAGAGCGCCGTCACGGCCCCTGAAGAGATCCAGTTCCGTGACCTCCCAGAGTTTACACCCTGTTGATTACCACCAGAACCAACGTACTATACGCCATCCAGAACAGCCTCGAGCTTCATAGACCAAGGGTACCTCTCCCAAATCTGAGAAATGACCAGTCAAAATACTGCGAGTTCCATTAGGGAATTGGGCATACCACCGAAGAATGTTCCAGGTTGAAAGACGAAATTGAACGTCTCATCCGCCAGGGACTTATCGAAATATTTCTGCAAGGCCAAGTGCCCAATCAGCCCCAGCCACCTAGGGAGGTAAGGGGGCAACCTCCTGCTACTCAAGGAAGGTAAGGGGGCAACCTCCTGCTACCCAAAAAGCTATAGGAGGTAGACCAATCGTCGGAGATATCGAGGCTATCGCATGGACTCCCACCCTTGCCATGCAGGTCCTCTCAATTGCCAAACCCCCGAGGGGCCACAAAGATAAGAAGTTCAGACAAGACATCACAATCACTTTTGGCGAAGAGGATCTGCAAGGGGTAAGACTACCACATCAGGACCCACTCATAATCAGCACAGGAATTGGGGACCCTTGCTTCAACGTTAAGAGGATATTGGTCAATAATGGAAGCTCAGTCGACGTCTTGTTCTTGTCTATTATGAAGAGCATGAAACTCACAAAGGAATAGCTCAGCCCCACGACCGAACTTGTCTAAGACTTTGATAACCGACCTGTTCCGGTTCAGGGCATGATCACCCTCCCGGTCACGTTGGGCAAATTCCCAAGACAATCAACGCACAACATCAAGTTCGTAGTTATGGAATCCACCTCCGCCTATAATGCCATCTTTAGAAGGCCACTTTAATCCATCTTTGGAGAAATTTCATCTATCCTACATCTAGCCATGAAATTCCTGACCTCCACAGGGATAGGGGTCGCAAGAGAAAACAAAGAAGTGACACGAACATGTTATCTGAAATAGGCTCGACCAGCAGAGACAACCGCTCTCAACATCGACAATTTCGACCTACTAGATGAGGACACTTTGTAACATAGAGCACCTGTTGAAGGGCTCACGGAAGTACCGCTTTCCCAGTATGATCTGACCCAGATAGTTCAGGTCGGATCCTTATTATCCAAAGAAGAGCGAGAGGAATACACTTTCTTCCTCCGCGATTATGAGGATGTCATCGCATGGAGTACATAAGAGATGCCAGGGGTAGATCCACAAGTCATCTTTCACTCTTTAAATATTAACCTTGCATGCATGCCAGTTATCCAGAAGAAGTGAAACTTCGCTCCAGAATGGCTCAAGGCGATCAAAGAGGAGGTAGAGAAGATCCTGAAAGTGTGGTTCATCCGTGAAGCGAAATACCCCACATGACTCGCCAATGTGGTCATGGTGAAAAAAGCATCTGGGAAGTGGCAGATGTGCATCTACTACAACAACTTGAATCAAGCACGCCCAAAATACAACTTCCCCCTTCCAAGGATCGATCAGTTGGTCGATGCAACAACCAGACATAAACTCCTTAACTTTATGGACGGTTGCTCAGGCTACAACCAGATGAGGATTGTAACGCCCTTGAATTTTCGGATATTAATTTAATTACATTGATGACGTCATTATGATGTAGGGCGTTACGCTAGCGCGAAGTTAGCAGAGCGCCGTCGTTGTGCGTTTGTGTATCCGTTGGGAAAATTTTATGTTAGGAAATTAGATTATTTAATTTTAGAAAGATCCTTAAAGTTTCGTGGCGATCCGAGCGATTTTAGAGCCTCGGTAGAGTTTTAGAAGATTTGCATGTTTTTGGCGTCACCGTAAACTTCGGAAATTTATATCTCGAGAACGGTACGTCGAATTTTGATTCTGACTTCACCGTTGGATTCGTAGCGCCGTCGTTCACCTTTGGTGCGAATTTTGTCGATTTCGGTTATACATATGAGAAGGGTTTCTACGAATTTTCTTCCGCCTCTACCTTCCAGTTATCATTTCCATTATTAATAATTATTACTTATTATTATTACTACTATTATTATGATTATAATTATAACTGTTATATATATATATATATATTCTCTTCCTCCCCGTGAAAAGGAAAAAAAACCCTATCCTTCTTCTTCCCCGATTCTTTTTGCGAACAGTAAGCGGAGGCGTCGTTCCGAGAACCTTCATATCGCCGCCACCGGAGCTCCGGAGCACGGAATCTTCGCCGGAGCATAGATCTGGATAGCTCTCGCCGAGCTCTTCGGGTGTGCTATAAGTATTTCGAGTTTCGTAGATTTTTGAGGTTGGAGCGGGTAGCCCTAATCCTATTTTTCGCTCCAAAAGTTTCAGAGATCGTTCATCGAGGTATTCTAGCAGCCGATCTGCGACAATGATCAAATCGGAGGCCGTCTTCTTCGAAAAGTTTGAGGCAAGTGGTGGATTCTTCTCCCTTGCCATATTGTGGTTCATCCTTTACCGTTTTTACTTCTATTTAATTTAGAGAAAATATATTATACATTATCTTCTGCTAAGAATCGTGTATCCGACCGAGTAGTCTCGTATATTATCAAATTCGTCAAAATACCCAAAAGTATATTCGTCGTTTTCCCTCTAAGTCATAGTCCGTCGGTTTCGTTCAGTCGAATTCGTCGAATGCCTTAGGATTCAAAGAAATGATTTCGTATGAGTTACGATCGGATAAGTCGAATTCGTCGAATCCCTTTCGACGAATTTGTCGTTTGGCGTTAGGCTCATTTCGAATAGATTTAGACTTCCGTGAATTAGTTAGGTCGATTCGTCATTTCGTCGAATGTTTTCATTACAGATTTCGCCGAGTGTTCTTGTGTACTTTCGACGAATTCGTCAATATTTCTTGGGTTCGTCGAATGTATTTCGACGAATTGCAGTAAGTTTGGGTTTCCCTTGGAATTATTTCTGGGTTTTGAGGCAAGTGGCTTTCTCCTCCTTCTTTCTTATTTCTTGAAGCACAGTTTCTCCTTGTTTAGGGTTCTGGTTGTGCTTTCGGTTTGGATGTATTTTTTTTGAGTGATGGCTTGATAGTTAGCAAATGCCCCCCCCCCCCCCCCCCCCCCCCCTTCTGTCTTAATCCATCCTACTGTTGATTTTTCCTGAGAAATGTTTTTTTACTTCTCGAAAAGTGTCATTTGCTGCTTGATTTAATCTATCGAGAAAACCAATGCCTGACCTTTAACCTCTCGAGAAGTGCAGTCCTGGCTCCTTTAATTTCTCGAAAAGTGCTTGTGTTGATTCCTTTTAGTTCTCGAGAAGTGCTTGTCCTGATTCCTTTTAGTTCTCGAGAAGTGCTTGTCCTGATTCCTTTTAGTTTTCGAGAAGTACTTTGTCTTGAGTCCTTTAATTTCCCGAGAAGTACCTTATCCTGATCCCTTTTTGTTCTCGATAAATGCTTGTCCTGACTTCCCTTAATTCTCGAGAAATACCCCTTTTGATCTTATGGTTGTTCGTAACTTTTGACTTCCACGAGAAAAGGTCCTCTATTTTCTTAGTGCTTGAGTTATGCCTCCGATTACTTCTCCTCTTTGAAATATCGTACCCGTTGCGGTTAATTAACTTATGTATTCCCTTATGAATCGTTGAGTAATGTTTATTTCATTGTAATCCTATCCTTAAGGTGTTATGGTGCTGATGTCTCGGGTTACGTCTCGTGCCTTATTTAAATCTTAATTTAATTATATTTGGGTGGCAGTGGATAAAGTACAACCACCTGGTTTTGGCTTTTTGGGTGGCAGTGGATAAAGTACCACCACCTGGTTTTGGCTTTTTGGGTGGCAGTGGATAAAGTACCACTACTTGGTTTTGGCTTTTTGGGTGGCAGTGGATAAAGTACCACCACCTAGTTTTGGCTTTTTGGGTGGCAGTGGATAAAGTACCACCACCCGTTTATTTTTGGCCCTTTTGGGTTGCCAGAGGATAAAGGACCGCCACCCGTTTAATTTGAGCTGATCAGTCTCTTTAATAAAATTTACAAGATAATTGAGCTATGCTTGTTCCTCTTTAAGATATTGGTACACTCAGTGCTTTGCTTCATTCCTTGTTTGGAGCTTCTCTTTCGGTAAATCTGGCTTGGGTTGGTACCCCTTATGCCTTGCTTACTTTTCTGCTAGATTTCTGCCACTTGTAATTCCCTTGCTGAGACGTTCTTTGTTTTATTGAATGCCTCAGGTTCTGAGCCTTAGCTGCTAGTGGTGTAGCCCAGAGTCTCCGGGAGTTTTAGTTGTTGTTTTACCCCGCTGCTGCGAGGTAGTTGTGGTTAGTTTTTTCTTCTTGTGTTCAGATATACTAGTTGGGCTAACGAGTTTGTGTCAGGTTGTTGACGCCCGTTGTGCCCTTTTGATACTTTATAGTTTACTTGCCAGTTTATTGCTACTATTTTTTAGATCTTGTGTATCTTGTTCTCCGGGAATGATTTATGTCTAGGTGCATTATAGTTATACAATGGTTTTCTTTCATCCACATTGCATACCTTTTAACTGAAACCCTTATCTTTAAAGTCGCCTAAAAGATATTTCCTATACTTATGCTACGCCTAGATATATGCATATCATTTACTTTATGTCCTGTCATCACGTGCATTTAGGACCTTAAGTGAACTAAATCAAGTATTTTCCGCTGCAATTACATATATCTTCTCGGCGGACTAGTTGATCCACGAACTGAGAGACACAGTTCTTTCCCCAACCCTAATAAATGATTTCAATGATGATCTATCATGTAAACATGTTTTGATTAAGTAAGTAATAGGTTTTATCCTGAGCGTCTGCGGTTGTCTCCTGCATGACGTGGCATCATGACGCGTATTTTCTCTTACTCTGATATTCCTAAATTCGGAGAAAATACGGGTTGTGACAGTTGGTATCAGAGCTAGGTTTGTTTGACAAATTGGTCGAACGACTTTTCTGACTAGGTGTTAATTATCTTGTCTCATTGCATACACACACCGAAGTGTCATCCGTACATCTTGGCTGAAGCATGAACACTACACTCATAGCATGACAAGAAGTATACGTGGCATATTATATAGTATGTGATGCATAATGTGTTTGTATATGGATCCACCATAGGTGACAACATGTGTCGGTTATGTAGTATGGGATGCATAACCATCATCACATGGATGCCCATTAGCACGTTTTTATTTTTCGTTGCATGCGATATTATGTATTATGGGGTGCATAATATTTCATGCGTACACCACTCATAACATACATTAAGGCTTTTCTTAGAATGCATAGCACACCATACATATCATAACATCGCATATAACACTCGTGCCAAGCTAAAGATTTACATGATGACACTCGTACACACATGATTTGAAAAGAAGGTTTAAGCATTCATACATCCATGTGAAATGCACAAGAGTCAAAGGATGGTAGTATATCATCCTAAGTTAAATCATAACATCATTTGTATAAAATCCCAGGGCAAGGTAGTGGCTAGAGCAAGTGTCTTTTCCTGTTTTGGTTCGAGCTATGTTGAGTAGTTCCAGTTCCAAGCTAGGGTTTTGATGAGCCATTTATTCGTATTTATAGTTATGCCGTCGAGGCGTGTTGCGACGAGGTTGACTCCCCAATCAGAGGGTGAGTCTTCGGGTGCGCAGAGTGAAGCTATGATCGAGAGTCTGCGACAAAGTAATGAGACTCTGTCCAGACAGTTAGTTGTGATGCAATCACAGATTCAGATGTTGATGACTGCAGCCGCCATGCAACATCCTGTGGTGCAGGACCCTGTAATAGGTCAAACTGTACCTGTTCCTCCCGCTCCTATGGTGCCTCCAGTTCTGCTTCCAGTAGAGATGAACTTAATATCGCATTTCCAGCGATTAGGACCTCCTATGTATGACAGAAGAGCTGATTTCATGGCGTTGGATGACTGGCTGGTCGCCATTGAAGAGATGTTTGCGTACTCGGGAATCTCCGCAGACCAAAAAGTGATGGTCGCCGCTTACCAGCTGAAGACTTGCTAAGAGCTGGTGGATCTGGGAGAGAGAAAGTCTTGTAGACAGATATTCATGGCAATCATTTAAGGCAATGGTGTTAAAGAAGTTTCTGCTGTCGGTCGAACAAGACTGTCTGATGAACGATTTTTTGCACCTGAAGCAGAGGCAACTCACGGTTAGTGAGTATGAGGTTGAATTCAGTAAGGTGAGCAGATTTGCTACAGATTTAGTCGCTTCAGAGTCAGGAAGAGTGAAGCGTTTTCTCAGAGTCAGGAAGAGTGAAGCGTTTTCTCAAAGGACTTCGTAGCGACGTTCAACAATTAGCTAGCGCATACAGATCTGCAAGCTATGCTGAAGTAGTAGAAGTCGCGCTAAAAGTTGAGTCAATCGATAATGCCAAGAACAGAGGCGCGTTTACGAAGAAGGATAAGAGAAAGGTTGAGGAGGGGGAAAGCCCCAAGGTATCTGGCCCTGCTCCAAAGAAAAGGAGTGGCGAAGTTTGCAGTTTCTGTGGTCGCCCTGGACATCCATTTGAGAAATGCTTCAAGAGATTGGGAGCCAAGAAGCAGCAGCAAGTGTCGGCAATTCAGAGCGCTCCCAGAGAAGATTTGACCTGTAACTTTTGTAAGCGAAAGGGTCACGATATTGCCCATTGTTGGTCGAAAGATAAAGTGTGTTTTCAGTGCGGACAGAAGGGGCATGTTAAGTCTAAATGCCCGCATTTCCAGCCTACTCTACAGCCAGTGCCACTTCAGGCTTTGCCACCGCCGCAGCCGCAGCATCAGGATAGAGGAAATGACAAGTTGAATGTGATGACTAGGGAAGAAGCGCAGAATTCCACCCAAGTTATTTCAGTTTAGACCTTAATTTAGTTCGTAGTCTTTGTCTTTAGTCTCATTTTTTGTTCGGCTAGTTATTTATTCGATTTTATAGGAGAATTTAAGGTAAAGAACCGTTGGGCGCGTGTTTTCTTTGATTCTGGTGCTACCCACTCGTTCGTTGCTAGGACTTTTGTAGAGCGTCATCGTTTGACCCTCGATCTGTTTGGCGATGCGTTTTGTGTTAAGTTTCCTTCTGGCGACACCGTGGTGTCGGACTAGGGTATCCAGAATTGCCCTATCCTCTTAGGTGATTTCTTAGCTTTTGCGGATTTACAGGTGCTAGACCTGGAAGATTTCGATGTGATTATGGGCATGGACTGGTTGTCCAGATATGATGCGGTTATCCAATGCAAGGCTAAACATTTGGACTTCAAGATGGACAACGGCCAACCCATGAGTGTGTATGGTTTTCCACGCTAGGATTCCTCAATTATTTTTGCGGTATGTGCTCGGAAACTTTTAGATTCCGGTTGTTTTGCTTACTTTGTTTCTGTGTTAGAAACTGTTAGCGGTTTGCCATGTATCGAGGGTGTTCCGGTGGTGTGTGATTTTCCTGATGTTTTCCCGGTTAGTCTTCCTGGTCTCCCGCCTGAGAGAGATGTGGAATTTATTATTGATCTGGAGCCTGGAACTCAGCCTATTACTAAGGCATCGCACCGTATGGCCCCGCGTGAGCTGGAAGAGTTGCGTACCCAGTTAGATGAATTGTTGCAGTGTGGTTTCGTTAGGCCAAGTTCTTCGTCTTGGGGTGCTCCAGTGTTGTTCGTGAAAAAGAAGGATGATTCTATGAGGTTATGCATAGACTATAGGGAGTTGAATAAGGTAACCATAGAGAACAGATATCCGTTGCCGCGAATCGATGATTTGTTTGATCAGTTGCGTGGTAGTTCAGTGTTTTCAAAGATCGATCTTCGTTCAGGTTACCATAAGTTGAGGATTCGTGAGTCGGACGTCCCTCGGACTGCCTTTCGTTCCCGATATGGTCATTTTGAATTTCTCGTGATGTCGTTTGGTTTGACTAATGCACCCTCTGCGTTTATGGATATGATGAATCGAGTGTTCAAAGACTTCTTAGACCATTTCATAGTAGTTTATATCGATGATGTGTTGGTGTATTCAAGAAGTGCCGAGGAGCATGCTACGCATTTGCGCTTAGTATTGTCTACTCTAAGAGAGCACAAGTTGTATGCGAAATTGAGTAAGTGCGAATTTTGGCTTTCCATTGTGTATTTCCTGGGTTATGTAGTGGGAAAGGATGGAATTTCTATGGACCCAGCAAAGATTTCTGCTGTTTTGGATTGGAAGACGCCTACAACGCCTAAGAAGATTAGGAGTTTCTTAGGGTTAGCGGGTTATTATAGAAGATTTATGCAAGGATTTTCGGTGCTATCGACACCTCTGACTAATCTTACCCAGAAGAATGCAGCGTTTGTTTGGAGCGATAAGTGCGAGGAAGCCTTTCTAGAATTGAAAAGGAAGTTGTGCACCGCTCCTGTTTTGGCTTTACCGACTGAAGGAGTAGAGTATGCCGTTTATGTGGACGCATCTCACGTTGGTCTTGGTTGTGTTTTGATGCAAGAAGGAAAGGTGATCGCGTATGGATCGAGACAACTGAAAGTTCATGAAAGGAATTACCCTACGCATGACTTAGAGTTTGCGGTAGTGATTTATGCCTTAAAGATTTGGAGACGTCTTCTTTATGGAGTGTCATGCAAGATTTTTATGGATCACAAGAGTTTGAAGTCTGTCTTTACCCAGAAAGAACTGAATTTGCGTCAGCGCAGATGGTTAGAGTATGTTGCGGATTATGAAGTTGATATCTTGTATCATCCGGGTAAGGCTAATGTGGTGGCCGATGCCCTGAGTAGAAAGACCGCGCATGTCTTCAATCTTTCTGTGCAATCCTTGGTGGAGCAGTTTATGCTGATGGATATCTCAGTCGGTAGTAATACCGCGTCTTCGAGTTTAGAAGCTGAAGAGCCTTCTTGGATTACCCTTACAAGACTGCATCAGAAGGATGATCCTGATTTGCAGCATCTCCGGAATATAACTGAGAAAAGGGAATTACCATATTTTTCAATTGATGATAAAAATACCTTGAAGTTTCGGGGTAGGTATTGTATTCCCGCGATTGAGGATATTAAGACAAAGATTTGTAGTGAAGCACATGACTCTAGTGTTTCTTATCATCCTGGTTCCACAAAGATGTATAAGGACCTGAAGCGGATTGTTTGGTGGTCAGACGGAAAGAGTAAATCAGATTTTGGAAGATATGATCAGATGTTATATCTTGGATCATGGTGGAGCTTGGGATAAGCGTCTTGGACTGATGAAGTTTGCATATAACAACAGTTACCAGGAGAGCTTGCAGATGACCCCCTTTGAGGCTTTGTATGGATGGCATTGTCGAACTCCTCTATTTTGGGCCGAGGTTGGTGAGAGACCGTTGTTAGGTCCATAAGCTTTGGAAGAAATGAATGTTGCCGTGACGCATATCCGCGAGAAGCTTCGCATCGCTCAGGACCGAGTGTTGTGGAAGAAGACGATTCCTATGGTCAAAAGTCCTTTGGCGAAACCAAGACGTCGAGAGCGCGACTTGGAACTGGAATCTGTTATGAGGACATCTCATCCTCATCTTTTCTCCTAGCCCATCATTGGCGAGTGTTTTCATTCGTGAGATTTTAGTTACTCGCTTCTACCTGTTGTTTTCGATTTATTTGTTAAAATTTCGGGACGAAACTTCTTTTTAGGGGGAGTGGCTGTAACGCCCCTGAATTTTCGGATATTAATTTAATTACATTGATGACATCATTATGACGTAGGGCGTTACGTTAGCGCGGAGTTAGCAGAGCGCCGTCGTTGTGCGTTTTTGTATCCGTTGGGTCGTGTCGACCGAATTTTGAAACTACCCGAAATTGGAAAATTTTACGTTAGGAAATTAGATTATTTAATTTTAGAAAGGCCCTTAAAGTTTCGTGGCGATCCGAGCGATTTTAGAGCTTCGGTAGATTTTTAGAAGATTTGCATATTTTTGGCGTCGCCGTAAACTTTGGAAATTTATATCTCGAGAACGGTACGCCGGATTTTGATTCCGACTTCACCGTTGGATTCGTAGCGCCGCTCTTCACCTTGGTGCGAATTTCATCGATTTCAGCATTCCTTTATTTTTGATAATAATGTTATATATTATTATAATAATAATTATTATTATTAACGTATATATATATTCGTTTATATATATATATATTCGTTTATATGAATTCGATTATTATTAATATATGTATAGATATTAGTTTATACGAATTCGGTTATATAGGAATTTGTTTATTTGAGTTCGTTGATATTGATTCGGGTATACATATGAGAAGGTTTCTACGAATTTTCTTCCGCCTCTACCTTCCAGTTATCGTTTCCATTATTAATAATTATTACTTATTAATATTACTACTATGATTATGATTATGATTATAATTATAACTGTAATATATATATATATATATATATATATATATATATATATATATATATATATAAACAAACCCTATCCTTCTTCTTCCCGATTCTTTTTGCGAACTGTAAGCGGATGCGTCGCTCTGAGAACCTTCATATCGTCGCCACCGGAGCTCCGGAGCACGGAATCTTCGCCGCAGCATAGATCTGGAAAGCTCTCGCCGAGCTCTTCGCGTGTGCTGTAAGTATTTCGAGTTTCGTAGATTTTTGAGGTTGGAGCCGGTAGCCATAATCCTCTTTTTCGCTACAAAAGTTTCAGAAATCGTTCCTCGAGGTATTCTAGCGGCCGATCTGCTACGAGGAGCAAATCGGAGGCCGTCTTCTTCAAAAAGTTTGAGGCAAGTAGTTGATTCTTCCCCCTTGCCATAGTGTGGTTCATCCTTTACCGTTTTTACTTCTATTTAATTTAGAGAAAATATATTATACATTATCTTCTGCTAAGAATCGTGTATCCGACCGAGTAGTCTCGTATATTATCAAATTCGTCAAAATACCCGAAAGTATATTTGCCGTTTTCCCTCTAAGTCATAGTCCGTCGGTTTCGTTCCGTCGAATTCGTCGAATGCCTTAGGATTCGAAGAAATGATTTCGTATGAGTTAAGATCGGATAAATCGAATTCGTCGAATCCCTTTCGACGAATTGTCGTTTGGCGTTAGGCTCGTTTCAAATAGATTTAGACTTCCGTGAATTAGTTAAGGTCAATTCACCGTTTCGTCGAATGTTTTCGTTAGAGATTTCGCCGAGTGTTCTTGTGATTCGTCGAAAGTATTTCGACGAATTCGTCGATATTTCTTGAGTTCGTCGAATGTATTTTGACGAATTGCCGTAAGTTTGGGTTTCCCTTGAATTATTTCCGGGTTTTGAGGCAAGTGACTTTCTCCTCCTTCTTTCTTATTTCTTGAAGCACATTTTCTCCTTGTTTATGGTTCTGGTTGTGCTTTCGGTTTGGATGTCTTTTTTTAGTGATGGCTTGATAGTTAGCAACTGCCCCCCCCCCCCCCCCCCCCCCCCCCTGTCTTAATCCTACCTGTTGTTGATTTTTCCTGAGAAATGTTTTTTTACTTCTCGAAAAGTGTCATTTGCTGCTTGATTTAATCTCTCGAGAAAATCAATGCCTGACCTTTAATCTCTCTAGAAGTGCAGTCCTGGATCCTTTAATTTCTCGAAAAGTGCTTGTGCTGATTCCTTTTAGTTTTCGAGAAGTGCTTGTCCTGATTCCTTTTAGTTCTCGAGAAGTGCTTGTCCTCATTCCTTTTAGTTCTCGAGAAGTATTTTGTCCTGAGTCCTTTAATTTCCCGAGAAGTACCTTATCCTGATCCCTTTTTGTTCTCGAGAAATGCTTGTCCTGGCTTCCCTTAATTCTCGAGAAATACCCATTTTGATCTTATGGTTCTTCGTAAGCCTTGACTTCCTCGAGAAAGGCCCTCTATTTTCTTAGTGCTTGAGTTATGCCTCCGATTACTTCTCCTCTTTGAAATATCGTACCCGTTGCGGTTAATTAACTTATGTATTCCCTTATGAATCGTTGAGTAATGTTTATTTCATTGTAATCCTGTCCTTAAGGTGTTATGGTGCTGATGTCTCGGGTTACTTTTCGTGCCTTATTTAAATCTTAATTTAATTATATTTGGGTGGCAGTGGATAAAGTACCACCACCTGGTTTTGGCTTTTTGGGTGGCAGTGGATAAAGTACCACCACCTGGTTTTGGCTTTTTGGGTGGCAGTGGATAAAGTACCACCACCTGGTTTTGGCTTTTTGGGTGGCAGTGAATAAAGTACCAACATCTGGTTTTGGCTTTTTGGGTGGCAGTGGATAAAGTACCACCACCCGTTTATTTTTGGCCCTGTTGGGTTGGTAGAGGATAAAGGACCGCCACCCGTTTAATTTGAGCTGATCAGTCTCTTTAATAAAATTTACAAGATAATTGAGCTATGCTTGTTCCTCTTTAAGATATTGGTACACTCGGTGCTTTGCTTCATTCCTTGTTTGGAGCTTCTCTTTCGGTAAATCTGGCTTGGGTTGGTACCCCTTATGTCTTGCTTGCTTTTCTGCTAGTTTTCTTCCACTTGTAATTCCCTTGCTGAGGCGTTCTTTGTTTTATTGAATGCCTCAGGTTCAGAGCCTTAGCTGCTAGTGGTGTAGCCCAAAGTCTCCGGGAGTTTTAGTTGCTGTTTTACCCCGCTGCTGCGAGGTAGTTGTGGTTAGTTTTTCTTCTTGTGTTCATACATACTAGTTGGGCCAACGGGTTTGTGTCAGGTTGTTGACGCCCGTTGTGCCATTTTGAAACTTTATAGTTTACTTGCCAGTTTATTGCTACTACTTTTTAGATCTTGTGAATCTTGTTCTCTGAGAATGATTTATGCCTAGGTGCATTATAGTTATACAATGGTTTTCTTTCATCCACATTGTATACCTTTTAACTGAAACCCTTATCTTTAAAGTCGCCTAAAAGATATTTCCTATACTTATGCTACACCTAGATATGTGCATATCATTTACTTTATGTCCTGTCATCACGTGCATTTAGGACCTCAAGTGAACTAAATCAAGTATTTTCCGCTGTAATTACATATATCATCTCGGTGGACTAGTTGATCCACGAACTGAGAGACACAGTTCTTACCCCAACCCTAATAAATGATTTCAATGATGATCTATCATGTAAACATGTTTTGATTAAGTAATAGGTTTTCGCCTGAGCGTCTGCAGTTGTCTCCTGCATGACGTGGCATCATGACGCGTATTTTCTCTTACTCTGATATTCCTCGTCGATGGGGCATCTGCGGCCGAAGGAGCAGGAGTAGGATTTCTCCTGGCCTGTCCAGAGGAGATCACCTTGGAGTATGGCCTCAAGTTGAAGTTACTAGCAACCAACAACATTGCCGAGTATGAGGTTGTGATCGCCAACCTATGACTTGCCATAGACCTTAAGGCAGTGATCTTGACAATCTATATCGATTCACAACTTGTGGTCTCATAGATCGAGGGGGCCTACGAAGTAAGGAATGACCAGATGACACAATATCTCATATTCGTGAAGTCTCTCCTCCAGAAGATACTATCGTTCCAAATCTTGTACATCCCAAGGGAGCAGAACTCAAGAGCCGACTCACTCTCCAAACTCACGATCTATCCTTCCAACTACCAGTCCCGACTATGCCGGGTTGAAGACATCATGACCCCTAGTATTTAGGGATCAAGGGAGATCGCTGAAATCAACAAAGAAGAATTGTCTTGGATGATTCCTTTCCGAGCCTATATTGAACACGGAGACTTGCCTTACGACCGCATAAAAGCACGATGGCTATGGATGCGAGCCGCCTCGTTCATCATCATCGAATGGGAGCACTATTGGATGGCCTTGTTTGGGCCCTACCTAAAATGTCTCCCAGCAACAGAAGCAGAATACACCTTAAGGGAGGTTCACGGTGGTATCTGCGGGGAACACCTGGGCGCGAGAAATCTGTTTCAAAAGATCCTACGTCAGGGTTTTTATTGTCCGACAATGAAGAAGAACATGGTCGAGTTTGTCCAAAATTATAGAAGTTGTCAGCTTCACGCAAACATACCTCATCAACCCCCAGTCTCTCTCACAACACTCCAAGGCATCTAGGCATTTGCTCAATGGGGGATCAATCGGCACGGTCCCCTCCCCATGTCATCTAGTCAAATGAAGTTCATCATCATGACTATTGATTACTTTACCAAGTGGGTAGAAGTTGAACCCCTTGCTAAAATCACTGGAGAAAATGCCAAGTAATTCGTATGGAAGAACATCGTTTGCCGTTTTGGAATCTTAGCAGTAATCACCGCCGACAATGACACTCAATTCACGGGGAAGTCCTTCACAAAGATGTGTGAGGAACTAAAAATCAACCTCCGCCATACAGTCGTTGCTCACCCACAAACGAACGTTCAAGTTGAAGTGATAAACCGCACCATCCTCAAAGGACTCAAAACTCTCCTGCAGGAAGCAAGGGGCAGTGGGTAGACGCGCTTCCGAATGTACTATGGGCATATCGCACCATAGAAAGGACTATGATAGGAGAAACCCCGTACAATCTCTGCTATGCTATAGAAGCAGTCATTCCCGTCGACATCGACGTCCCTAGTATCCGGGTAATGACTTTCGATCCCGAAAAGAACGACAAACTGCTCCGGGAAAACCTAGACTTAATCACCAAAGTCAGGGACACGGCTGCCCAGCGTATCGCCGTATACCAAAGACGTGTAGCCCTGCTCTATGATCGAAGGGTAAAGCACAGGCCAATCAATGTCGGAGATCTCGTCCTACACAACTTTGTGGCAGCTGGTAAAGGCCCACAAAGAGACAAGCTCTCGCCAGCTTGGGAGGGACCATACATTATTACTGCAGTCATGAAATCTGGGATGTACAAGCTCAGAACGACAGAAGAAAAGACTCTATAGCGCACTTGGAACGCGAAGAAACTACACCATTTTTATCAGTAAATTTATATTTTTTGCTATGTAAAAAACCGCGTGCTTCCACTCGGGCAAACTAATTTATTGCAATGGAAACCATGTTTTAACACCCACGCCTGCGTTTAAGAAAAAATGATGATGTGTGTTATTCGTTGTGTTTAAGAAAAAATGATGATGTATGTTTTTCATTGCGGCAATAGGTCACGACACCGTAAGGGCATGTCCCTCTCATGGTCGCCAACGGTTTGAATGCATATGCTCTTCACCATTAACCAAAGGGCCAGTCCTCCATCCCTGACCGCGTGCTGTCCGCTTGAACGCATCTGCTCTTCGCCACCACAACTAGTCACGACACCGTGAGGGATTTCCCCTCCCACTGTCGCCAATGGTTTGAACTGTAACACCCTTCCAGTACGAATAATATAACAGTAGGTCCGGCCGGGACCCCACGCTATACTAACCACACTAGCTAGGTGTTAAGAGGAGATATACAGAAAAGAACTACACCAGAGTATACTAAACATAAGCGGAAGCATAAAGATTTAACATTCTTTTAGAATAGTCCACTATCACAGGAATGAAACGATAAAGTGTAGAGTTACATCCTTAAGGCCTTACATTCCAAAAAGTACAAAACTCCAAAAACATACTTCGGCACGCAGACCGACAATACATGAAAAGCAGAAAAGAGGCTGGTCTTCGAGGGCCAACACAGCAAAAGGGCCACCGCCCGCTATTTCCCGCTTGGCCACCTTCACCTGCAACAACGATCCACCAAAACGTGGCAAACAGGTAACCGGTCAGCTAAAGCTGACCAAAATTATAACGACCCCACCCCTAAAGCCGAGGTGGTGGTACTCCTTCCCTGAAGGCATACAGTATAGGCATAGATTGTCAAGGTGCATTCAAACACCACATGTACAAGCAATCAACCCCAACGTGGGCACACACAGCCACACATTTCGTGCTCTCAAGGCACTCTCACGGTGTACTCTCCGAGCTACACCTAACAACTCCTTAAACAAAGAGTTCTCATGAGCTTTGACCGTCAAGACTAACTTGCCTTACGAACCAATCCCAACATCATAGGGTGCACCGAAGAGCTACCTCTTCACCGATTCGGTATGGGAGCGGGTTCGGTTCAGCTTTGCCCGTGCTCAAATCGTCGGAATCAATCGTCGCGACGCGGGTACAACTTCACCTCGGCCCGAATAATGAAAGGAGGTTTCACAACTCCACAACCAGTTCCCTGGGAGCTACCGCCGGCGCTAGCGCTAGCGCCGGGCGGTAGTGGTAGATCTCCGAATCCACCCACAACTTTGGGTATTTCCTGGAGGTTACCTCCAGGACTCCCTGCAGTACTCTACTGTACACAGAACCCGAAAATAGCGCAAACAAAACACGGAGTCTTCTCCGGCATAATTAATCACTATAGCCATCACCAATCCAGACCAACCTGTCCGGATGGGTTTCACACACAATGCCTATATCCGTACTACGATTCTGGATTCTAATGCAAGTAACCAAAGGGGATCAGAACGATCAACCCGCTGGAAAACTCACTTTTCTCCACCAATCGGTGGGGGATTTTCCATGCAAACCTGCCATAAAAAGGAGGACTTCACTTGTCCAAGTAGAAGATCGTTACCCTTGTCGTTTTCTTGTTCACCATGAGAATCCAAGATTCTAATCGGATGGAAAGGACCGCACCGGGCTGCTCTCCGTGGATCTGTAAACGGCTCGCGATTCGGAGCTTCGGAGCTCCGTCAATGGTGGAAGACACCTTCTTCTTCCTCCTTGGCTTTCCTCTTTCTCAAGCTTGAAGAGGGATAAGACTTTAGAATAAAGAGAATATCTCCTCTGGTCAAGGCTTAAGAAATCCCGGATTAAATCCCAGCCATCGGATCTAAGAACATAAAGATTTGACGGCCACGATTTCAAATCACGGATCTGTATCGAGCGCTAGCGCCTGCGCTAGCTCCCAACAGCCAAATTCTGCTTCAAAGTTTTGGGGTGTTACAACTCCACCCCCCTTTACAGAATTTCGGCCCGAAATTCCGAAAACAGAAAGGTACAAAAAGACAATACCTGAAAGGAAAAGCTCGGGGGTACTCCGCAAGCATGTTTTGCTCTCTTTCCCAAGAGAGTTCCTCTTTTCCGCAGTTGTTCCAACGGACCTTCACCATCCGAATGGACTTGTTCTGCAACTGCTTCACTTCAGTGTCTTCAATGCAAATGGGTTTGACTTTCGTCGCTAGCCCACCATCTACCGACACTTCGCTGACCGCAACAATATGAGTAGGCTCTTTCACAGCCTTCCGCAAAACAGAAATGTGAAATACGTCATGAAGCCCGCTTAACTCCGAAGATAGAGCAAGCCGGTAGGCAGCTTCACCAATGCGCTCCAAGATCTCGAACGGTCCTAAGTACCCCGGACTTAGCTTTTTCAAGCGTCGGATCCTCGATACTCCTTTGAACGGTTTGATCTTGAGATAAACCCAGTCGCCAACGGCGAACTCGACATTCCGGTGATTTGTATTGTAGTATTTTGCTTGCCTATCCTGCGCAATGAGCAACCGCTCCCGAATAGCCCAAATTGATGTATTTGCCTCATCCACATCCATGACCCAGATGACGTCGTTTCCATGTTGCGATCTCGGCAATCAGTGCACGAAATCCATCGAAATATCATCGAACTTCCATTCTGGAATCGGCAAGGACTTCAGAAACCCTCCAGGACGTTGACATTCCGCCTTCACCAACGCGCAAGTATGACACTTGGCCACGTAGAGGGCAATGTCTTTCTTCATACCCGGCCACCAGAAGAGTTTCTTCATATTCATGTACATTTTCGTGCTCCCAGGGTGGATAGAGTACTTGGTATGATGAGCCTCGTACATCAACTCCGCCCGTAGAGTGCCAACATTTGGGACGCACAATCTGTCCTTTGTCCACATAAGGCCATCTTCGAAAGAGAAATCAGCGTTTGACCCATCGACGGTCTCCGCTTTATAGCGTTTCATGCTCTCTTCCAGCTCCAATGCTTGTCGAACTCGGTCGGCAAGGTCGTATTGAACTTCCATCCAGTTCAAGCATGCTGAAGGAGACGCTCTTCAAATGACGCAAATGATCTCCATATCTTCTAGCTCGCAGATTAGACGCTCATCGTGCATCAAAATCCAATTTGCTTGAGCAGGAGTCCGACGACTCAACGCGTCCGCAACTACATTTCCCTTACCAGGAGTATATTTGATGTCGAAGGTGTAGTCCCCAAGGAACTCCATCCACCTCCTCTGACGCATATTCAACTCCCTTTGATCCAGCAGGTACTTGAGGCTCTTGTGGTCAGTAAAGATATCGATCTTCACGCCATACAAGTAATGCCTCCAAAGCTTGAGGGCGAAAACCACGACCGCTAGCTCCAAATCATGGACCGGGTAGTTCCTCTCATGAACCTTCAGTTGTCGGGAGCCGTAGGCAATTACCTTTCTGAACTGCACTAGGACGCAACCCAAACCACTCCCCGAGGCGTCACTATAAATTTCGTAGCCTTCCGTACCACATGGAGAGCATAGAATGGGCTCCGTGGTCAGACGACTCTTCAAATCTTCAAAAGATCGAGCGCACTCAGGCGACCAATCGAACTTGTGATCTTTCCAAGTCAGTTTAGTGAGAGGGAGTGCGACCCTCGAGAAGTTCTCCACAAAGCGCCTATAATGGCCGGCAAGTCCTAAGAAACTTCGGACTTCCGCTACGTTTTTCAACACAGGCCACGCTCGGATTGCTTCAATTTTCGACGGATCAACCGCAATTCCATCCCCACTAACAACATGACCCAGGAATGCTACTGGCGATAGCCAAAACTCGCATTTGGAGAACTTGGCATATAGTTGACTCCTCCTCAGGGTGCTTAAAACTGTGTGCAGATGCTCTGCATGCTCCTCCTCCGACTGAGAGTATACCAAAATGTTGTCGATGAAGACGATCACAAACTGATCCAAATACTCTCGAAACGTTCTATTCATTAAGTCCATGAATACCGACGGTGCATTAGATAGACCGAACGGCATAACAGTGAACTCATAGTGCCCAAAGTGGGTACTGAACGCTGTCTTTGGAATGTCACAATCCCGAATATGAAGCTGATAATAGCCGGACCTTAAGTCAAGCTTAGAGTATACCGTCGACCCAACCAGTTGGTCGAATAAGTCGTCGATTCTTGGAATCAGATAACGGTTCTTCCCGGTCAACTTATTCAGCTCTCGATAGTCGATACATAGACGCAAGCTCCCGTCCTTCTTTGTCACAAAGAGGACCGGTGCACTCCAAGGCGATGAACTCGGACGTACGTAGACTTGCTCTAGCAGCTCTTGCAATTGGACCTTCAGCTCTGCCAATTCCTTTGGCGCTATCCGATACGGTGAGCGGGCCACAGGTTTGGCACCTGGCACCAGTTCAATACATAAATCAATCTCCCGCTGAGGTGGAGCCCCAGGGAGTTTGTTAGGAAACACGATGGCATACTCCGCTACAACTGGGACATCGCATAACCTGGGCTTTGGCTCCGAAGCCTCCAACAGGGTGAAGAACAACTCCGCCCCTTTTCTCACCGCCTTAACCACTTGGAGAGCATACATCAGTGTCTTGCTCGCTCCTCGCATACTTGTGAACGTGGTTTCATCTTCGGTGTTCTTTCCCAGAGTGATCTCCTTTGAATTGCAATCTATGCATGCTCACTGTTGCGAGAGCCATTTCATGCCGAAGATCACATCAAATTCAACTAACGGTAATAACGACGCTTCCAAGTCGAAATCTTGATTTCCGATCCGCACCTTCACACAGCTCTTCCTATCCGTACTCATGCGAGACCCGTTAGGTAGCACGACCTCCAATCTATCTTTTGCTATGGTTGACGGCACTCCGATTCGCACCACGAAGCCCGTAGACAGAAAAGAGTGCGATGCTCCCGTATCAAATAGAGCTCTCGCCGGATAGTTGAAAATTAGGACAAAGCCTAATTGCACACAAATAAAACATAAGGTCGCACAACGGTATCAATCACACATAGATATGTAAAAGCTAACATTTAATTCATACCTGTGACGACATCAGTTTGACGTATGGCTTATTGCTGGCCAAGCGAATAAACTCTAGGCTGGGTCGGAATGTGCTGGGAAGCAGAAGACTCTGCAGCATTACCCCTTTCCGTATGACCCGCAGCACGAGCATAGTCCAACGCTCGGTTCTCCAGCTTCGGAGGACCACTTCTACACACACGCGCCTTGTGTCCCACCTTCCCGCAGGTGAAACATGTAATAGGGCTATATGCTGTCGTAGCTCCCGACACAGTTGAGCGAGTTGGCTCCGCTGGTTTGAACTTCCTTTTGTTCCTCCTGAACTCCGACTTGGACTTAGAGGCCGGCGCATGAAACTCGGGTTTCTTTGCCATGCCCTATGCTTGCACTCTCTTCATGTAAAACTCCAGAGATCTGGCGCTTTGCACCACCACATGGAAGCCAAACGTCATTGGGCCTGCAAGGAGCAACCTCAACTCATCTCGAAGACCTTCATAAAACTTGTTCGTCTTCATTTCCTCATCTTCCACCAAAAACCCCGCATAGCGGCCCAATCTAGTGAACTCGTGCAAGTACTCGTCCACCAAGCTATCGCCTTGAGTTAACTTCAAGAACTGGTTCTGCAACGCAATGCGCTGGGCAGAAGGAATATACCTCTGAAGAAACGACTTTGAGAACTCCGCTAATGTGATCTCGGTAATCTCCTTGCCTCCAAACCTATGCACTTCCTACTCGGCCCACCAAAGCTCTGCCTCTACATTAAGGAGGATGGTGGCTAGAGTGACCATCATAGCTTCTTCTGTTGCTGTCGCCTTTAGAGTTTTTCTAACCGTTGACAGCCAGTCCTCCGCCTCCGTTGAGGATCCAGTCCCCGAAAAGGTTGGAGGATGGAAACTTAGAAAGTGCTGAAGTTGTTGATCACGCGCTCGCGCAACAACTACTCGCTCTACTCGACATTCCACCCATGGCTCCACCGTAGGTTCCACTGCGGCCACTGGTACAGGGATCTCCACCCTCGGTTCCACTGCAGGTTCCACTGCGGGTTCCACTGCGGCAGCTGCCACCGGGGCCACATCCGGAGTAGGCATAGCAGGCTGTGCAAGCATTTGGGGTTGAGTGTTGATCATCGCTAAGAACGCTTCAGCGATTAACCTGATTATCTCACCTAGGGGAGTGGTCGCTGGCACCTCAGTCGACGCACTACTTTCAACTGTGTTACGGGGTCGAGACTGCCCCGTAGCACTCCTAGTCACCTATAATCGTGGAAGACACAATTTAGTGACTGGAAACAAGACAAACAACAATCATGGAACGCTCAGGTTCCGCAAACAAGTATGCTTTTCCATTCCTAAGTGGACATTCTTATTAGTTTTGTCGTTTTAGGTGAGCGCACAGCCCGTGCACACCACCCCTTAAAAGGAATTCGTCCCGAATTCGCTAAACTACGGGTCGACGCCCTAAGTCCGATACAAAATTGTAACACCCTTCCAGTACGAATAATATAACAGTAGGTCCGGCCGGGACCCCACGCTATACTAACCACACTAGCTAGGTGTTAAAAGGAGATATACAGAAAAGAACTACTGCAGAGTATACTAAACATAAGCGAAGCATAAAGATTTAACATTCTTTTAGAATAGTCCACAGTCACAGGAATGAAACGATAAAGTGTAGAGTTACGACCTTAAGGCCTTACATTCCAAAAAGTACAAAACTCCAAAAACATACTTCGGCACGCAGGCCAGCAATACATGAAAAGCAGAAAAGAGGCCGACCTTCGAGGGCCAACACAGCAAAAGGGCCACTGCCCGCTATTTCCCGCTTGGCTCACCTGCACCTGCAACAATGATCCACCAAAACGTGGCAAACAGGTAACCGGTCAGCTAAAGCTGACCAAAATTATAACGACCCCACCCCTAAAGCCGAGGTGGTGGTACTCCTTCCCTACATGCATACAATATAGGCATAGATTGTCAAGGTGCATTCAAACACCACATGTACAAGCAATCAACACCAACGTGGGCACGCACAGCCACACATTTCGTGCTCTCAAGGCACTCTCACGGTGTACTCTCCGAGCTACACCTAACAACTCCTTAAACAAAGAGTTCGCATGAGCTTTGACCGTCAAGACTAACTTGCCTTACGGACCAATCCCAACATCATACGGTGCACCGAGGAGCTACCTTTTCACCGATTCGGTATGGGAGCGGGTTCAGTTCATCTTTGCCTGTGCTCAAATCGTCGGAATCAATCGTCGCGACGAGGGTACAGCTTCACCTCGGCCCGAATAACGAAAGGAGGTTTCACACCTCCACAACCAGTTCCCTGGGAGCTACCGCCGGCGCTAGCGCTAGCGCCGGGCGGTAGTGGTAGATCTCTGAATCCACCCACAATTTTGGGTATTTCCCGGAGGTTACCTCCAGGACTCCCTACAGTACTCTACTGTACACAGAACCCGAAAATAGCGCAAACAAAACACGGAGTCTTCTTCGGCATAATTAATCACTATAGCCATCATCAATCCAGACCAACCTGTCCGGATGGGTTTCACACACAATGCCTATATCCGTACTACGATTCCGGATGCTAATGCAAGTAACCAAAGGGGATCAGAACGATCAACCCGCTGGAAAACTCCCTTTTCTCCACCAATCAGTGGGGGATTTTCCATGCAAACATGCCATAAAAAGGAGGACTTCACTTGTCCAAGTAGAAGATCGTTACCCTTGTCGTTTTCTTGTTCACCATGAGAATCCAAGATTCTAATCGGATGGAAAGGACCGCACCGGGCTGCTCTCAGTGGATCTGTAAACGGCTCGCGATTCGGAGCTTCGGAGCTCCGTCAATGGTGGAAGACACCTTCTTCTTCCTCCTTGGCTTTCCTCTTTCTCAAGCTTGAAGAGGGATAAGACTTTAGAATAAAGAGAATATCTCCTCTGGTAAAGGCTTAAGAAATCCCGGATTAAATCCCAGCCATCGGATCTAAGAACATAAAGATTTGACGGCCACGATTTCAAATCACGAATCTATATCGAGCGCTAGCGCCGGCTCTAGCGCTAGCGCCGGTGCTAGCGCTAGCACCTGCGCTAGCTCCCAGCAGCCCAATTCTGCTTCAAAGTTTTGGGGTGTTACATGAACGCATACGATCTTCACCATCAACTTTGGGGCAAGTTACCCCCTAACCGTGAGGGTCTGCCCCCTTTCGCAGTCGCCAACGGTTTGAATGCATATGCTCTTCCCCGTCAACTTTGGGGCCAGTCCCCCTGACCACCGCTCTGAAAATAGCTAAGACAATGAGTTATTAGGTACACGAAAGAATAAAAACTAAATAAAATTATGGAGTCACAAGATATAATGGCATCAACGCAACACTGTACATCGCAGGAAATAACTACAAAATAGAAAAAGGAAAACAATAAGACGTAAGCGGCAAATACAATAAAAGAAAAGTTCAATCCTCGGCACAACCTCTCTCCCTCTCTATCTCCTTTTTCGAACATGGATTGAAGATTTGCTTACCTCCAGCATGGTGCATCGCACCTCGTACACAAATAGCTTTGATCCAAGCCACCGCGAAGAAGATGATGAAACCTTCAAACTCCTCCAAGCAACAATGTGGACTTTAAGGTTTGGGGGGCAATTGATGCACCCATGAATTTATATAAGCTCTAGGGGTACGACTAGCCAAAGCTCCATCATGGGAAAGTGGAGTTAGTGGAGTCATGCTCAACCCCATGACCAAGGGAGTGGGGAAGTGTTGTGAAAAACACCCTTGTGATTTATCTTACAAATTATCTACAAGTGATTTCCCAATCTTGGATGTATTGCCCATGTTGTATAGAAAGGGTAATTTGGTCATTAGATGTCCTAGGATATCTCACTCACACTAGAGTGTCAATACCTATCCAAAATAAGCACAAAATTCAGTGGAGTTAAATTGCGTTGAATAGAAGTTGACGCAACTTTGACTAAAAGTCGAAGCAACTTCGAATACAAGTAGAAGTAACCCAGAATAAAGTCGAAGTATAATTAAAGTTGACGCAACGTTGAGATGTACTCGACGTAGAAGAAGAGTCAGTCAAAGCAATATAAGAAGTCGATGCAACTTTGAATTGAATTCGATGCAGAAGATGAATTTCACGGTCCAAGTCTACAACTCGAAGGATACGTCGATAAGTATTTGACGCAACGTCGACATCTGAGTTCAGTCAGAGCTAAGAAAGATTTCGAAGCTGCTTCTATAAGAACTAAAAGGTGAGTTGATTAGAAGTGAGATGAATTCGACGCTACGTCGAATATAGACAGAAATATAATGTTTTCTGCTGTCATTCCTGATGCTCTTATAGAAAGTATCCAAGGCAATAATCTGATTTCTAACGGCTCATTTATTGCCAAGAATAGAATAGAGTACTCCAAAGAGACAACAAAGACATTCTTGGAAGTTATTCAAAATAGATTGACGGGTCGTGAAACAGAAATAGAAAGAAATACTTATTGTCCAATGGATATTCCTTCTGAGGACAGAACAAAAGAGGTAACAATTTAAAACACTATTCGACAAAGAATACATATACATAAGAAAGAAGAGAACAATAACAAGTGCATCATTCTGTCTTCTTCCTCCTTAAGCCCACTCACTCAAAAAATAAGGAGAACAAAATCTCTGTACAGGAAATACAAACACTACTACTGCTTCTTCTCCTCTCTTGTAACAGGAAGCCAACCAGAGTACAGAGATTATCAGGATCACAAGCAATGTAACTCTTGTATTCTTCTTTATCTTAAGCAAGAGTTCATCCTGTACAGATCTTAAAGAACATCAAGTGACAACATCCTGAGTGATAGCTGAAGAAGGATTCAAACAGAAGAATCATATTCTTTCTTCTTCTTCTCCATTATTCTCACTTCTTTTTCTGTAACTGTGAAAGAGTCCTAAGAATCCCTCTCTAAAAGATTCAGTGGTTCTAAAAGTCTCCTTAGCAAAAGACTCAGTTGTTTGTTCTAAGAGTCTCCTTATCAAGAGACTTAGTTAACATTTCTAAGAGTCTCCTTATCAAAAGACTTAGTGAGTGGATCTAAGAGTCTCCTTATCAAAAGACTCAGTTAGTGGTTCTAAGAGTCTCCTTATCAAAAGACTCAATGAGTGGTTCTAAGAGTCTCCTTATCAAAAGACTCCGACACTAGACAGTGTATTCTGACTATGGTGGTAGAAGAGTGGAGTACCCACATTTTGGGGAACCACTATAAAACTTGTATCTTCTGTGTCTTGCTTTTCTATGATGTCCCCATTATTATTTCTAAAATCTTTGATTAATTTATTCTGTGTTAGTTTTTTTGATAGCATAGTAATTAGAAGTTTTGTATTGTGTGTGCACATTTGGTATAAAAGTTTTAATCTCTATTCACCCCTCCCCCTCTAGAGAATACTCAGAGGTTACACTGTGCACTTTCAATTGGTATTATAGAGAGGTTGATCATAAAAAGGCTAACACCTTGATCAAAATATCTCCTCACTCATATTTTAATATTGTAAAATTATTTTCAGAAAATGAGTTCTAAGGACTATGCATCATCAAGACCACTACTGTGTAACCTTAATAAGTTTACATTCTGGAACGCCAGAATAAAAATTATACATGAACTCTATTTATGAAGAAATTTTTAAAGTTATTGCCTCAGGTCCCCCACTCCCATTCAGAAAAGATGCAAGTGGAATGATGACTCAAGAACCAAACCGTAGAGCAGAGTGGACTGATGCTGAGAAAAAGATGAAGGCATCTGATGTCAAGGCAATGAACATCTTGGTATCCACCATGTCAGATGATATCTTCCAAAAACTAGCTGACTGCAACTCAGCAAAAGAGATCTGGGAATCTCTGTCCAGACTGGTAGAAGGCAGCTCTGATGAAAGAAAGGACAAGAAGTTCCTTCTCATATCCCAATATGAAAACTTTCAAAAGAAGACTAAAGAAAATGTAACTGAGATGTATGATAGGTTCAACCTGATCATAAATGAGCTCAAGGGATTGGATAAAGAGATATCACTGACAAAACTCAATGACAAACTCCTTATGTGTTTCCTAAGCACGTGGGACTCACGGATCTGTGTCATCAGAGAGTCCAGATGCCATAGAGAGATCTCTACTAATGCTTTGCTTGGAAAGCTCAAATCATATGAGCTGCAACCGAAGAGCAGGGCTGAGATTGAAGCCAAGGAGACAGTATCTACTCCAAACCAAAGGAGTTTTGCTCTGAAGGCTACTGAAGGAGAATTTTCCACTCCTGAAGAAGAGATGTTCCGTTTCTTAGCCAAAATATTCAGAAAATGGTTCAAAATAGAAGACTCAAGAAGAAAGGAGTGGAGCTCAAGCAAGCCCAGGTTTGATAAGACTCCAAAGCAGGAAGTGATCTGCTTTGCATGCAGAAAACCAGGGCATATATCTCCTGAGCTTATAGAAGAGCAAAGAGACAGGGGCACCAATAACAAGGAGCACAAAAAGAAGAAGTCCTTCAAGAAAAAGGACAAGAAGAAGGGAAAGAGTTTCATTGCTGAAATCTGGAGTGACCTAGAATCTGACTCAAGCTCCTCTTCATCAAAGAGTGATGAAGAAACTGCTACTGAAGCTGCCTTCCTGATGGATATGGAGGCCTACTCAGGTGATGAAGAAGATCAGGTAAGTCTTTTTGATTACTTTGATTTTAATCAGTAGAATTCAAAAATTGTTGTAAGGAATTTTGTAATGATTACCTTAAAGTTCAAAAAGAAATATAAACAATTAGGGAAGAGTTAGAAGACTTTAAGAAAGATTATTTATATTCAGTGAATTATGATTTGAGAAATTAAATTTATA
This sequence comes from Dactylorhiza incarnata, assembly GCA_033032865.1. NCBI lineage: Eukaryota > Viridiplantae > Streptophyta > Magnoliopsida > Asparagales > Orchidaceae > Dactylorhiza > Dactylorhiza incarnata. The sequence goes on from JAWHQI010000016.1 coordinate 557,148, forward strand.
AAACAGAAACACTAATAACTAATCTAACTAATGAAAACTTAAAACTAAAATAAGAGCTTACAAAGGAAAAAGACTTTGAAGACTCACTCAATGGGAGGAGTCAAAAGCTCATGGATATTACACAAAATCTCTCTGTGAGATTTAAGCACCTTGGTTTAGGAGCAGATCCATCTACCAGCTCAGAAGTCCCTAGTAGTCCTGCCTGGAAAAGTCCAGTCACCTTTGTTAGACCTAGTGGTTTTCAAATAACTGAGGCCAAACCATTAATTGAAATTTTAGACAACAATTACCCTGAAAAACTAACTATATTTAATAAAGTAAATCCTAATAATGAGAAGAGAACTCCAAGGAAAAACAATTCGGAGAAACAAATGAATGTCAATCAAAAGGCTAAGGTCAAAAGGAAAATTATTAGACATTCCACAGACTTATTACATTTAGATACATTCTATGCACATTACTAGTACCAAGGTAATAAATCTAGGATTAATAAATCTATTCTTTGCCATCTAAAAGGATATCATGAAAGACCATTTTATTCCTTCATAACATCCTATAATGGTAAAAGCAAAGGGCCCAAGGTAACCTTGGTACCTTCTAATGGTTGAATTACTTGTGTAGGAAAATGTAGGGTTCTTCCATTAGAAACAATGAAGGGAAAGGAAGAATTAAAACTTCAATAAAGAACTACACATATTCAAAGGGAGTGATCTAATCTATAAAACCCTATGATGTGTTTACAGTTCATAAAAATAATCCTATAAGTGCTAATTTCGATAAATACTATTGCTGGAAAAAATAACAAATATCTTCTATAAGAAATACAACTGTATAGCTAGAATTGTTTCGAGTTGATTTCGATGCCCCGTCGAGTTCTACATGACGCCAGCTTCGAGAGCCACTTGGAAAAGATTATTCGAATAATATTCGACACAACGTTGAATTCATATCGACGCATGCGTCGATTTAACAGTTGCTGTACAAAATCTAAGTCATGTCGATTACAAATCGACGCACTGTCGACATGTCAAGCGCGCACAGTTTTTCTTCTAGAAGCTGCTTAGATATGGTTTGGCATGCTGAATACTTATCCTTGTCAACGCTACTTCGAATACAAACCTAAGTTGTTACGAATCATCTTCTTTTAAGCAACATAGACATTGAAGTTATTACGCTTTCAAATTTTCTATCTCTTGCTCTCGTGCTTTCTTGCTTTCCAGTTCTCTCGTGTTCTTGCTCTCGCCTCTCTCTCTCTCTCTCTGTCTCTCTTTCTTGTTTTCAATTCGGCAGGTACTATAGATTCTATGGCACCTCCAAATGTCAACTCTAGTTTTGATGTGGATATAGAATCTTTTAATGCTGCTTCTGAGAACTTCAAGGCCATTCTTGGGCACTTCCAAACTGCTGGGTTGACAAAGCTGATTTCAACAAGGTGCAAGATCTATGATGTTGAGTTAACAGAGCTTAAAGATAATATTCACATTGGAGATGATGGATCACTCCATGGGAATATTTCTAGGAATGATATCAACTTCATAGAAGAGATGTTATGTCAAACTTTTGATCTACCAGCTGGTAGTGATTCAGATGATGTTTCAGTGGAAGAGGCAACAAGAGCATTACAGATAATGAAATTCAGTAAGTAGAAGCCCATCAATCTGAAGAAGAATGATGTGTATGAAGAATATAGATTCTTGGCAGACATTATGGGGAAAGTGCTGGTATGCAAAATCTCAGCACATGATGCTATCCCCAAACAGCAGCTGCAGATCATGAGAATCCTAATGCTTAACTAGAAAATAAATTTGGGGGGATGCCTCCTGAAGTTGATTGGCCATAAATACTCACATAAGGAGAATGCTTATATAAGAATAATGAGCAAAGTAGCGTATCACCATTATCCAATGGTATGCAAGTCAGAAGGAGTGCATATTCCTCCTTGTAAAAGAATGAACATAAGCAATTTAAATAAATAGACCATGCAAATTCTGAAGCTTGGTCAAGCAACACACACTCCTCCTCTTTCTCCTGCTCCTGAAGATAATGGGGCAGTTTTAATTGACCTCCCAGGAGATGTTCCTACTCAAGACCCCCACTTCACTCTACCTGATACAACACAGTTCCTGCACCACTGATTCCGCCCCACAACAACAACAACCCTCCATCACCACTAATGTTGAAAATCCCCCAGAAATTCATTCTGCTCCCCTAACAAAACAATCATATATCAACCCTCTTGAAGAAAACCTCACAGTCATCCATCCCGATCCCTTGGAACAAACTTATCTCTCATCACCTCCACCAACTATCATATCCACACTCCTAGTTGACACGCCCTCTGCCTCTATCTCTCCTCCATTTGATGTTGATCAAATAATCTCTAAAGTAATGGGGCTGGCCACTGGGAAATTTGTTGATTTGCTGGTGACTCAAGCCAGAAAATTCAACAGAAAGTATTCTCAGATGGAGTTTGAGCTTCAAGAATCAAAAGAGACACTCTTGGCACTCAAAACTTTTGTGTCCTCCTCAATGGTAACCAAATCTTTCTTAACCTCCCGTGTAAGTAAAGTTCAGAAGGGGGAGAATATACATGAGGAGGAGCTGCTTATTCAAGAAAATCTGGGTGGCCGGGAGAAGGAAAAAGAGACTGCTTAAAATGCCCCAGATGCTGATGTTCCTGATCCCAATATAATTTCAATATTTCAGACAGGAATAGTCCAGGGGGAGCTTCCTGCAGTAAATCAGGGGGAGATACCTGCATCAAACCAGGGGGATCTTGGGGAGATGCTTGCATCAAACTAGGGGGAGCCCTTAGAAGCTGACCAGCTCTTGGCTGAAATTTCAAGAATTGCTAAGGAGGCTGGCCAGACTGCTGAAAAAGATGCACAAACTCAGGGGGAGCCTCCCAAAGAAGATGACATTCATCAAGAAACCAACAGGACTGCTGAAGAGGAAGATGAGCCTCTGGTGTTTGCACCAAGAAAGAGGAAAACTCCTCCAAAGGAATAGAACAATATAGGTGAACAATTTCTATAATAACTTCTCAGTAAACATATTTGAAGTTATATAACTATGGAAGACAATCTGATCAAATTGGAAGTTTATCTTAATGGTCTATGCTTCTATGCAATGATGTCATTTTGTGTCATTTTATATTTGTTTGTACTCTGTTTATTTAACAACATGTTTGAAATCACTTAAATTATTTGTAAAATTTGTTAGAATAAATATGGGAGATTGTTGGGAAAACACCATTTTGATTTATCTTACAAATTATCTACAAGTGATTTCATAATCTAGGATGTATTACCCATATTTTATAGAAAGGGTAATATGGTTATTAGATGTCCTAGGATATCTCACTCGCACTAGAGTATCAAGACCTATCCAAAACAAACACAAAATTCAGTTGAGTTAAATTATGTCGAATAGAAGTTGACGCAACTTCGACTAAAAGTCGAAGCAACTTGGAATACATGTAGAAGTAACTCAGACTGAAGTTGAAGTATAATTAAAGTCAATGCAATGTCGAGATGTACTCGACGCAGAAGAAGAGTCAGTCAAAGCAATATCTAAAGTTGTTGCAACTTTGATTTGAATTCGATGCAGATGATGATGTTCAAGGTCCAAGTCTACAACGCGACGGATACGTCAATAAGTATTCGATGCAACATTGACATCTGAGTTCAGTCAAAGCTAAGAAGGATTTTGAAGTTGCTTCTATAAGAACTCAGAGGTGCGTCGATTAGAATAGAGATGAATTCGACGCTACGTCGAATACAGACATAAATAGAATGTTTTCTGCTGTCTTTCCTGATGCTTTTCCAGAAAGTATCTAAGGCTATAATGTAATTTCTAACGGCTCGTTTATTGCCAAGAATGGAATGGAGCACTCTAGAAATACAACAAAGGCATTCTTCGAAGTTATTCAAATTAGATTGACGGGTCGTGAAACAGAAACAAAAAGAAATTCTTATTGTCCCATGGATATTCCTTCTGAGGACAGAACAAAAGAGGAAACAATTTAAAATACTATTCGACAAAGAATAAATATATAGAAGAAAGAAGAGAACAATAACAAGTGCATCATTCTGTCTTCTTCCTCCTTAAGCTCTCTATCTCAAAAAGAACATGGAGATCAGAATTTCTGTATAGGAAATACAAACACTGCTACTGCTTCTTCTCTCTTACAGTAGGAAGCCAACCAGAGTACAGAGATTATCAGGATCACAAGCAAAACAACTCTTCATTCTTCTTTATCATAAGCAAGAGTTCATCCTATACAGATTCTGAAGAACATCAAGTGACAACATACTGAGTGATAACTGAAGAAGGATTCAAACAGAAGAATCATATTCTTTCTTCTTCTTCTCCTTTATTCTTACTTCTTTTTCTATAACTGTGAAAGAGTCCTAAGAATCCCTCTCTAAAGGATTTAGTGGTTCTAAGAGTCTCCTTAACAAAAGACTCAGTTGTTGGTTCTAAGAGCCTCCTTATCAAAAGTCTCAGTTAGTGATTCTAAGAGTCTCCTTATCAAAATACTTAGTAAGTGGTTCTAAGAATCTCCTTATCAAAAGACTCAGTTAGTGGTTCTAAGAGTCTCCTTATCAAAAGACTCAGTGAGTGGTTCTAAGAGTCTCCTTATCAAAATATTCAGGCACTAGATAGTGCATTCCTACCAAGGTGGTAGAAGAGTGGAGTACCCACATTTTGGGGAACCACTGTAAAACTTGTCTCTTATGTGTCTTACTTTTCTGTGTTGTCCCCTTTATTATTTCTACAATCTGTGATTAATTTATTCTGTGTTGGTTTTTCTTATAGCATAGTCATTAAAAGTTTTGTATTATGTGTGCACATTTTGTATAAAAGTTTTAATCTCTATTCACCCTCTCTAGAGAACACCTAGAGGTTACATTGTGCGCTTTCAGGAAGTGAGGAAGAAACTGCTGCAACTACTATGCGGCATCACCCTGGTACTAACAAGGCCTCACCCCGCCATCACCGAGTATGGCTAAAGACGCATAGTCGCACCCCACTATGGGGGTGCGACCGCACCTCGCTAAGTTGGTGCAGCCAAAGCCGCACCACCATAGGACGTGTGGTAAGGATCCGCACCCTCCAAAGTGTGGTGCAGATAGACCCGCACCCCACTAAGGTGGTGCGGTTAGGTGCGCACCCCACTAGTGGTGCGGGCCGCACCCCCTTCAGGGGGAGCGACCAAAGCCGCACCCTCTCTGTGGGGGTGTGGCCAAGGCCGCTCCCTCCATAGAGGGGTGCGTCCAAGGCCGCACCCTCCATAGAGGGGTGCGTCCAAGGCCGCACCTCCCATGGTGCGGTGCAGCGCGGCTAAGCCCGCACCCCATAGGGGGTGCGGCCGAAGCCACACCCTCCCTCGGGGTGTGCCACCAAAGCCCCCTCACTTTTTAGGGCGTTGCAATTTCCCATTTTTGGGGGCGCAGTCTAAAAGATGCGGGTTTGCTTATAATACACCTAGAGGGGGTGATTAGGGGTTTTCACAGTTATTTAGTACATTAAAAATTATCTAGCACATCACACAAGCAACACTGAAACCACACAGAGATTTATATTGGTTCCCTTCAAAAGACAATGTGTCAAGAGGTAGTCCACTTTCCCTCCCACTATCCAATAGTTTTCTATACTAGGCAACTTATCCAAAAACGAAAGCATAAAGATTTAACATTCTTTTAGAATAGTCCACTATCACATGAATGAAACGATAAAGTGTAGAGTTACGGCCTTAAGGCCTTACATTCCAAAAAGTACAAAACTCCAAAAACATACTTTGGCACGCAGGCCGACAATACATGAAAAGCATAAAAGAGGCTGGCCTTCGCGGGCCAACACAGCAAAAGTGCCACCGCCCGCTATTTCCATAATTTGGAAGTAAGGAAAGTAAGGAAAGTATACTGAAACAGCAGAATAAAATCTCATAAATGCTTTGTCGTTTTGGAACTTCCATAATTTGGAAGTATCTGATATTCTTCTTTAATTGCTGTGTAACCGCTACTTTCTGTAGATAATATATCATATAATACTCCTTGATTAGTGCACAAGATAGACGGCGTGTATTCCCTATATATCAATTTCCAAGAAAGATATGTCCATTAAATGCAGCTCTGCATCTGTCAAGGCGATAAACTTCCATCAAGTCGATATCATCTTGATCAGCTAGACGATATATAGTTTTCAAGACGATATCGTCGACATACTCCTTTCTTCATGGCTTAGCATATTTATCTAAACGAAAACGAGATACTTCTTTCTACACGATAAAGTTTCAATCTTCAATTAGATATGATCGCTTCAACACGATATCATAGAGACTTATGTCTGCACGATTTTTTCTTTGCCATCTCAACGATAGAGCTTCTTCAAGATGATATCGTCGAGACTGTCTCGACGATATGCTTTAAGTCTCAACGATATTTCTGCTAAGGATTAAGACGATATTTAACTTAGTGATTTTTCACTTCTTGTATAGTCTTGATATTAAGAATATAGTCTTGATATATTTGTCACATCATAAACTAAACCACAAAAATCAAAAACAACTTTGCTTATCTATACTTGAGTTCCTTCTTCAAATCTAGGAACATTGACGGCACAATACCCGACAATCTCCCCCTATTTGAAGAAGCCAGAACTTACAATTATAGATAAGCTTGACTCATAAATATATTTAATAAAGATCAAACAAAGTTTAAAGCACTTGATGTATTGATTAAATATTGACCCTGAAGCATGAAAATATATCAAACAAAAATGTAAAACATAGAAGTGTGCATTGTGTTCCTAGAATCTTTTTTCATCAATCCTCCTGAATAGTTTTCCCTTTTCCAGATGATCCAGACTTCTTAGATTCCTCATCTTTAGTTGTATGGTTTGGGATGATATCTGAGAGGGGCATGAGTAGGCACTAATGGATCTCCCATCTTAACCTTGTTCTGATAATCTCTTTTGCCAACTTCACCCAATTCATATTTGTACTATTCTTCAGAGCTATAGAATTGGCCTTTGTCATGCTTTCCTTGCTGGTATAGTGTCCAGTTATTTAATATAATACCCCTTGAACAAGGGCTCCATTCTTCAAAATTAGAATTCTTCTTGACTTCCTCCTTTCTCTTTCTCCTGGCCTCCTGCTCTGCAATATTTTCATTGTGTATTTTTATCCTTTTAACTTGAGACTCATCAGTGAAGTAATCTTGATATGTTTCAGGTTGTAGATTTTGCTCTGGAAGATCTTCTGTCATTGGAACATTTGAAGGTCCCTCAGGGATGATACTTCCTTCTGGAATATGATGTTGATAAGCAATCCCATAATCTATTAGATCCATATCCATGGATAATCTTACTTCATTGGATAGCCACATGGCATGATGGCTTGACATGATCTCCCCCTTTCTGGATTCTGAAAATATTTCCTTAAAGAGTGATGCCTAGGAGTTCTGAAGTTGTTTAGAGAGTAGAGCATTAAAATTTTCAACTACATCCATGAGTGTGCCTTGAGTAGTTCTAAGAGATTGATTGAGAAGTAAAGATAACTGATTTTGGGTAACTTGAAGTTGATGGAGTAAAGTTTCACTAGGATTATCTACTAGATCATGAGAGCCTTAAGCACTAGAAAATATTTTTTGAAGTATAATATTTACTGCATCTTCCAGATTAGTGAATATCACATCTTGATTTTGAATGATTATCTCTTAAAGTAGACATTCTATCAAGCACAATGTTTAGTTGATGTCCAATCAGCAAAGTAGCTTCATTGATATGCAATATGTGATCACCAGTATTTGGTACAGCAGTTGCAGCAGTGTTATAAACATTGGTAGTTTGAAAATTCACATGCTGAATTTCCTCTTGCAAACTATTTTTCCTGGCAAGTAGAGCTTCAATCTAGGACATGAATTCAGTAGATGTGGTTGTGCGGGCCGTGAGTATTGGAGAATGTTGCTCATTTTCTTGGGGGGGGGGGGGAGGCTGCAGAGTGACCTGAGCAGAAGTCTCCCCCTGCATTGGTGCATGAATGTGAGAGGGCTACTCAGTTTTATCTTCATTGCCACTTTGATGCCCAACATCATCCAGAAATTCTTTCAAAGACCTGTCAGAATGTTCCACTTCTTCAACAACTACAAGTTCACTACTTGGACTGTTTTAAGTCTATCAACTTCCACAGCCATTACAACCTCTTTAGCAATTATCAGAACAACTTCCTGAGAGATTTCTTCAGTAGGATCTGCTGTTGAGGGACTATCTTCCCTAATTGGCTCCCCCTCAATAGAAGTAAGGGGTTCCTGAACAACCTGAGGAATTTGATCAGGAATCTAAGAGAAAACTGCTCCTTGGAAAGAGAACTCCACTACCTCCTTCTTTGTAAATTTCTTTTCCCACCTACTCAATGTCTTGATATCTATCTTTTTGAGGTAGTGGAGAGGAGTAGATTCAGAGTCCTTGAGGTGACGAGGAATGCAGTGTTTTATGTATAAGGATAGGATTCTCCCAAAATTAGGAGACTTCAAACTTTCCTTAATTTTCTCAAACAAGATTTTGCCCCAATCAGTCCTCTTTTCAAGAATGACCCTTACCATCAGCTCAAACATTCCTTTTGATATTCTGTCATGTGATCCAGGTTTGCATAAGAGTACTTTTCCTATAATATCAGATAAAAGCTTACCCTTCACATTCATTTTCATTCTAGGGATGCTTCCATAAGGTTTACCATCAAGCCCACACCACTTATAACCTTCTAACAATTCCTCAGAGCTTACTAATTCTTCTATCTCATCTTCAACAAAAACAGTTAGTTGAAGGGTATTGGTTAGGCTTGTGGCAGTTATTCTCATGTATTCTCCAGAAACTGTGGTCAGAACAGTTTTCCCAGCCTTGCTGATTTGAGCAGTTGCATACATTTCAGAAATTGCAATGTGATACAGTCGAGTCGGCTCAGTGAGAACATATTCTAGTTTTGATTCATACAAGAGAGTAATTTCCATATCTAGGTCTTCATCAGCACCTTAAAAACCATTCTTCACTAACTCTCCTCCAGACTGAACCTTCTCATCTGACATTTTTGGTGCCATTGCTTGTTGCAAAAAGTTGTCGAGAGGAAGAAGATGAAGTAGGGATTCTAGTGTTTTGTGTGTGTAATTTCTATGCTTTCACATTGTCTAATATACGCTTTTATGCATTGGGAAGGTTAAGAGGCGTGTACCTGAAGAAATCTTCCTGAATCGTTTTGAAAACCCCGTAATTGCGGCGTAATTATGATGCTTACGTGTCCTGTGACATTATTTTGTCGGACTGACTGAGTTTTGTTGTTGAGTGTATCATCGAGACCACTATAACTTTGTCGCCGAGATACCAGCAATGTCGCCTTGACCACCAAAATGATTTTTCTTTGTCTAAGCCATGTTTTTAGACGAATTTCCACTTATGCCTTAACCAAACTTTCGGTACTTTCTGTCTTCAAAACTAAATTGTTAGACTTCTTTAGGATGGACCTTGTAAAAGATCCAGCCTTTTCATAATATAAGCCAAATCCGACAGTAAGGAAGGTGTGTAGTACATCATTCCCAATTTAAAAACTTAGCATCCCCAATTCAATTTTGAATTGATTGAACTTAGACGCATCAAGGGGCTTAGTAAAAATGCCAGCTATCTGCCTGTCTGTATGAACATACTCAAGGAAAATGTCCTCCTTTTCCACATGCTCCCTAATGAAGTGATGTCTAATTTCAATTTGCTTAGTTCTACTATGTGCCATGGGTTTTTATCAATAGAGATGACACTAGAAGAATCAGAAAAGAGAGGTGTTCTCCTTATTTGCAAATTATAATCTTCTAATTTGTGTTGAATCCATAGCAATTGAGCACATCAGCTACCAGCAGAAATATATTCTGATTTAGTTGTAGAAATAGCAATGCCGTTTTGCTTTTTACTACTCTAGGATACAAGCCTTCTCCCCAAGAACTAACAAGTTCCTGAAGTGCCTTTTCTGTCCTCTTTGCATCCAATAGAGTCTGCATCAGAATTTCCACAAAACTCAAAGTCATTTAACTTAGGATACTAGAGTCCTAAATTGGGAGTACCCTTCAGATATCTCAAAATTCTTTTGACTGCCGAGTAATGAGATTATTTGGGGTTCACTTGATACCTTGCACAGACACATGTAACAAACATGATGTCTGGCCTACTAGCAGTGTGGTAGAGCAATGGGACAACTATGCTTCTATACATTGACTCATTATAGGGTTTCCCCTTTTCATCCTTGTCTAGAGACATATTTGATCCCATAGGAGTTCTCAACGGGGTAGAGTTCTCCATTTCAAATTTCTTTATGATATCCAAGGTAAATTTGGTCTGAGAAATGAAAATTCCTTCATCAGATTGCTTTACTTGAAGACCTAAGAAATATTTAAGCTCTCCCATGCTGCTCATCTCAAATTTACTTTGCATGAGCATGGAAGACTTCTTGCAAAGATTCCCATCAGTTGATCCAAATATAATGACGTTACCCACTTCGGGCGAGCCAACACCTACGAGTTCAAGTTTAATGGCAAGACCATTATCTTGAAGCCCACTCCGCCTAAGGACCCTTCGAGCTCCTCGAAAGACACAATTGTGCCCGTAGAGAAGAAGACCTTAAGTTTGATTGGTAAGAAAGAGTTCGCACGCCAGACATTTTTGGATGGTGTCCTATATGCCTTAGTTTGCCTACAAGTCAAGGAAGACGTGCCTTCGTTTGATTGTTTACCACCCACCCTGCGGAACATGTTAGAAGAATTTAAGGATGTCTACCCAGAAGAGCTACTCCCTACGTTACCCGCATTACGAGACATCCAACATGCGATAGATTTAATTCAAGGATCCTCGTTACCCAACATGCCTCCCTATCGGTTAAATCCGTCTGCACATTTAGAGCTCCAAACTCAAATTTCGGATTTGTTACAGAAGGGATTTATTCGTCATAGTAAGAGTTTGTGTGCCGTTCCGGCCTTGCTAGCACCAAAGAAAGATGGCCCGTGGAGGATGTGCATCGATAGTGGAGCCATTAATAAAATCACAATTAAATATCGGTTCCCCATCCCGCGTTTGGACGACTTGTTGGACATGTTAGCCGGTGCCACGATCTTTTCTAAATTGAACCTTAGGAGTGGCTACCACCAGATGTTAGCCGGTGCCACGATCTTTTAAATCTAAAGAGGGGATTTATGAGTGGTTAGTAATGCCGTTTGGATTATCCAATGCCCCTAGTACATTCTCGAGGATGATGATACACGTCTTCCAACCCTACATGGGAAAATTTATTGTGGTATATTTTGATGATATTCTCATTTTTAGCACGTCTGCTCTTGATCACGGATCGCACTTGAGGACTATCCTAGAGACGTTGCGCGCGGAAAAATTATTCGTCAATATAAAAATGTACATTCTATGTTTCGTCCGTAGAGTTCCTCGGGTATATAATGAGTTCGGAAGGCATACACGTGGATCCTAAGAAGGTCCAAGCCATCAGAGATTGGCCGAACCCACTAACATTAGGGATGTTAGGAGTTTCCACGGATTAGCCACCTTTTATCGTCGATTCATTCGCGATTTTAGTAGCATCATGGCACCGATCACCGAGTGCATGAAAAAAGGGGAGTTCACTTGGACGAAATCGGCCACTCACGCGTTCCAAATGATAAAAGCTAAGATGTCGGAAGCCCCCCTATTGCGGTTGCCGAACTTTAATAAGGTTTTTGAATTATCTTGTGACGCATCGGGGATCGGGATTGGAGGCGTGTTAAGTCAGGAGGGTCATCCGGTTGGGTATTTTAGTGAGAAATTGGCGGGTCCAAAACTGAATTATTCGAATTATGACCGTGAGTTCTATGCCGTGATACGATGCCTCCAACATTGGCGGCACTACCTTCTCCCGAAGGAGTTTGTCATTCAATCCGATCATGAGGCATTAAGATTTGTCAACTCCCGAAGCAAGGTCAACCCCCGACATGCTAAGTTGGTCTCTTATCTCCAGGAGTACTCTTTTATTATCAAACATCTTCAGGGAACTCTTAATCGGGTGGCGGACGCTCATTGTCACGTCTCCTTGTTATTGACCACGTTAGAGGTGAAGGTGATCGGATTTGAACGTATTAAGGATGAGTATGTCAACTGTCCGTACTTTAATGAGATATATCTTTCCACTCAAGGCGATGCGCCCACGACCATTTCCGCGTATTATATTCGTGACGGCTACCTATTTAGGCATGCCAAACTTTGTATCCCTCGCTCGTCCCTTCGCCATTTCATCGTGTGGTAGTTGCATAGTGGTGGTCTAGGCGGCCATTTTGGACGTGACAAAACCATCACGTTAGTAGAGGACAAGTTTTATTGGCCGAGTCTTAAGTCTACGGTGCATAAGATTGTGAGCAGTTGCCGGCCATGCCAATTGGCTAAGGGGAACAAAACGAATGCGGGGATTTTTACCCCTCTCCCGATTCCTTCCGTACCTTGGGAGGATATTAGTAAGGATTTCATTCTAGGTCTTCCTGTCACTTTTCGTCGTAATGATTCTATTCTGGTGGTCGTTGATCGATTCTCCAAAATGGCTTATTTTATTGCGGGTAATAAAATCGACGATGCATCTCATGTAGCAAAGTTATTTTTTAAGGGAGTCGTTGGACATCGGGGCGTTCCTAAGTCTATCGTCACAGATCGGGATGTGAAGTTCACTAGTTATTTCTGGAAGACCTTGTGGCGAATCATGGGCACTAAGCTCTTGTTTTCGTCAGCCTACCATCCCGAAATGGATGGGCAAACGGAGGTAGTGAATCGGAGTTTGGGTAGTTTACTAAGGTGTCTAGTTGGTGACCACAAGGGCACGTGGGACCTCATCCTTCCCCATGCACAATTGGCTTACAATAATTCTAAAAATAGGTCCACCGGGTTGTCCCCAAATGAGATCGTGCACGGCTATAAGGCCCCTGTGCCACTTGACTTAATTCCGTTACCTCCATCTTACAAGTCAAGTCAATTTGCACAGGATTTTGCCGCTCATGTTCATTAATTACATAAACACGTGAAGGACACGCTCGAAACTCAATACGCGTCTTATCAAGTCCACACTAACGTACATAGAAGGGCATCCCACTTGAAAGTTGGCGATTTAGTTATGGTGCGTCTTGTCCCTGAACGGATGCCTTCGGGTTCCATAAAAAAAGTTGGCTAATCGGCGAGCTGGCCCGTTTCGAATATTAAAAAAACTAGGAGAAAATGCGTTTCTTTTGGAGTTACCCACTGATTGGGGCATTTCCCCCATTTTCAATGTTTCGGATTTAACGCCGTATGTTTCTCCACCACTTGATTTATCGGTCTGCCCGTTTGGTTCCACTTCTTTATCTAATGGGTCTGGGGGTGAGGTTATGCCCGGATCGCTCTCTTCTTTGGTTCCCACTGGAGGTACGTTGACTGTTGATGATGGAATTAATTCTCCTTATTTGCCTAATGCGTTTCCAAGGTTCCCCCGAACCATTTATGTTCCTGACAGGATCCTTAGAGATGAAGTGCTTTCCTCGCCCGGTGGTTCCAGTCGCCACTACTTGATTCGTTGGCGTGACCGTCCAGCCTCCGATGACTCGTGGCTTCCAGAGTTGGAGGTGACACTTTTGGATGATGCTCTTCTCCGCCGCTACCACCGCGACAACTCATTGGTGATGAGTACTTTTGAGCGGGGGAGGATTGATGGCGACGACGGCCCTCAGCATGAAGATATTGCGGATGCCGCATTTATGGGTGACGGTGTTTCTCCAACCAAAGATTCACGCCATCGCCGCCGCAGTGACATGTATGAAGAACGGCATTACAACCTTCGCTCGAGGCGCCAACATAAAAATTAATAATTATAATAATTTTATTATAATTATTAATTTAATTTTATCATGCTTTATTTATATTTTCATGTTGTATTTTTAATTTGGACTGCATTTAGACAATTCTGTGGCAAGCCTATATAAGGCTAACTTGTATTACTTTTAAGCATTATTGATGAAGCTAAATTGAAACCCTAAAACCTCCTCTCTAGTTTTTCCCTCTCCTTCTTGTGGCCGCCCCCTCTCTCTTTCCCCCTCTCTAAGTTTCGGCCAAGGGAGGCCGCCCCTCCTCTCCTCCTCCTTCTAACCGCCGGCCGCCCGCTCCTCTTGGAGATCCGCCTCCCTTCTCCCCTCTAACCGCCCCTTCCCTACCTAGTATTCTCCCACCACCTTTCTCTCTCCTATTCTTGGACGGTTCTTCATCCTCTTCGGATTCCTCCAAGGGATCTAAGTGATATTCGGCGGATCATTGATACTGTGAAGCAAAGACGGCGAACGGATTCCTCTCCAAACAACGCGCTTCCGGTGGATCGGAACAAGAACGTCCGGGTGAGTGTATTGCTTGAGGCCAATCCAATCTCAAGCGGGTAACGAACAAACCACTAGTGTGCTTTCTCTCTTGATTTTTCTTGTGGTGGATTTCTGTGGCTTGATCTTCGAATCACTGATTTCTTTCGTGGGTTTCTTCATATTGGAATTTGCATATCATCCGCTATTTTAATATTCGAAGGGGTTTGGCGAGCCCAGCTTTTTGTTGGGAGAGATCAACCATTTTCCGAATCGATATTTTATGGTGGATCTCTTTTGGTACAACACATAGCTTGATCGGATCGGGTGGGTCCATTTCGCTTGATCGAACATTGGCTTATCGCCCTTGGGAGATCTACAGAGGTTTAGTGATCCTTCGTGTGGCAATTGTTTCTCTTTGCCTAGTTCGGTGCACTTGCACCGTGTGGCTTGCATTTGCATCATTTTTCTTAAGTCGCGCGTCCATCGAAAAATCAGTCCGTAGAGATCGTGTCCGAGAGCGTTGCCTACATCATATAATGTCATCAACATATATTTAAACCAAAAAGATCTGACCCTTTAATTCTCTCAAGAGAAGAGTCTTATCTATTTTCCCTGTAAAGAACTTATTTTCAAGAAGAAAGGTAGACATCGTCTCATACCAAGCCATTGGTGCTTGCTTTAAGCAATACATGGCTTTCTTTAGAAAATAAATATAATCAGGATTGGTATGAGAGATAAAACCTAGTGGTTGTGCTACATAGACCTCCTCCTTCAAATCTCCATTCAAAAATATTGATTTGACATCCATTTGGTAGAATTTGAAACCCTTGAATGCAGTATATGCTAGAAAAAGTCTGATGGGCTCTAATCTAGCTACCTGAGCAAATATATGATCAAAATCTATGCCTTTCTCCTGTCTATATCCCCTGGCTACTAATCTTGCTTTATTCTTTCTGATCACTCCAACTGTATCCATCTTATTTTTGTAAACCCACTTTGTCCCAATGACATTATGCCCTTGTGGCCTTAGGACAAGCTTCCAAACTTTGCATCTCTTGAATTAATTGAGCTCTTCTTGCATGGACATAACCCAGAATTGGTCTTGGCACTACAACAAACTGCACTTATAGTAAGGACCTAATTCGTTACAATAAGTGCCAAAATTCGTTACAAAAACTCTTTGGTAACGAAAAAAACTTTAAGTAACGGTCCTCCTCTAAAGCTCGACGCTAAAGGTTATTGTAACGAATGTATGCATTTCGTTACAAATAAAGTAATTGTAACAAATGATACTTTCTCACAAAAAAGAGATTCTTCCTCACAATAAATTGGTCACAATAAATATTATTTCGTTACGAATGTTATTTTTTTCTCACAAAAAAAGAGTTATGATTACAACTATTTCGTTACAAATGTTTTTTTTTCCTCACTAAAAATAAAATAACTTCGTTACAATAAAGTATAATAAACATTATTTCGTTACAATAGATTAAACAATAGTAACGAAAAAATCGTTACATTTGTTTTCCATTCTTCTTACTACAACCAATTCCTTTATATATCAAAAATATTCCATTTCTATTTTTTGTATACCCGAGATTTTATTACAAATAATAATCTTGAAAACACACATATTTAATATTTCGTAACAAGATCAACATATATTTATTCACACCAAAAAGTATTACATAGAGTACAATTTATTATCATCTCTTCTAAAATAATACAATATTACATTACAAGATCAACATGTTTCTAATAAATCTTCTGTCATTTTTCGAAAAATGAATCGTCCATCATTTTCTGACTAATGAATCTTTCGTTACTTGTCGGTCAATGCTCGAGCACCCTACAAATAAAAGAGAGCAATTAAGATCACCTTACAAATAAATGAGAGCAGAAACATTCATACAAACTCACATCCATACATACATAATCCATACACACCACATTAAACAAGCGTACAATAAAACACACACTTGCCGCCCGTTGTTTAGTTCACACTGAAATTAAGATCATGAGGGAGTTCAATGTTTAGTTGTAATGTTCTGAAATTAAGATCACCTGTTAATGACACTTCACTGCACTTAAAATCACACACTTCACTACACAACTCTTTAAAACGTACATCACGCACATAATTTACTGCACTTAACATTGATCGCACACACTTCACTGCACAACTCTTAAAATAGCACACACATGCACACATTTCACTGCACTTAACATCACACGCGCACATACAAAGCTCATAAAAACACCACACACACACTGCACTTAACATCACACACACATACACAACTCTTAAAAATAGCACACACATACACACAGACATTTCAATTCACTTAACATCACACACACTTCACTACACAACTTGTAAAAACACCACACACACACTTCACTGCACTTAACATTTCACTCCCTTTACTACACAGCTCTTAAAAACAACACACACGCACTCACACACTGACACATACACTTAGCTGCAATTTTCCCAAACTGCACATAATTTCGTTGGAGATAAATCATGTCGTGCAATGCGATGGTGAGAATTCTTTGAAAATACCAATTATCATCTTCTCAAAAATCTAGTTTAAGCAATGTTGGAGATAAATCATGCAGTGCCCGGAACAGGTAAAAAGAACATAAGCATGTCATGTTAGCAATTCTCATTAACCTCTCCAGCAATGGCATATACAAAAAAATGAAAAGAAATAGAACTCAAAGAATGATCAATGATGCAGTACTAAGCAATATATACATGTAGAGTAATCAAACTTAGAAACTAACCAATTTCAGATGGAGAAGTCGAGTAGGGAGTTTGATATCTACAAGGTAAGGACTTCAAAACCTGCAGCAGATCAGGGAGTTGCAGCAGTCGGGTGAGAAAGATGCATGACATTAGCCCCTTTACCGGTCAAATGGAGAAGGAAAAGTGTGCGGGCCTTTACCTTGGAATGCTTAAAAAACATAACATTAAATTAGATTAAAAAAGATGCTGAAACAGTACATTTATAAAAAAATTCAACCGATCAGCAGGAGAAGTTTCAGGGCCTTTACCTTGGAATGCTTAAAAAAACTGATCATTAAACTACTTCTTTAAAAACATTGAAAACACGCTGATTGAAAATGGAACATGAAACTTTTACTATGAAGGATTGAAAAACAAACTACACTACCAGAAAAATAGAACATTTCTGTAATACTTTTATTAAAAACAGAACATAAACTTTTGCTATAAGACCAAAAATAGAAACGCACTGCAATGTAAGACCAAAAATAGATTTCATATAGGGTTAGAATGCAATTGTTAATACCTTTTTTAGGGATTTCTGGAGGTAGAACGAAGGAGGAAGTGAACAACAACGTGGAGCCTAGGAAGCCTGGGAGCAAATCGCAAGCCCAAATCTGAGGTGTTGGTGAAGGCGGCTGCTTGGTCGTCGACGGAGGACTGAGGGGAGGAGCGAGATTTAGAAGGGGGTGGGCAAGATTTAGAAGGGGGTGGGCTGCTTGGTCGTCTGACTACCCGGAAAATAGAACATCTCTGTAATACCATTATTGAAAATAGAACATAAACTTTTACTGTAAAACCAAAAACAGAGATGCACTGCAATGTAAGACCCAAAACAAATTTCATATTGGGCTAGAATGCAGCTGTTAATACCTGTTCTTAGGGTTTTCTGGAGGTAAAACGAAGGAGGAAGTGAACAGCAATGTGGAGCCTAGGAAGCTTGGGAGCAAATCGCAAGCCAAAATCTATTGGTGAAGGCGGTTGCTTGGTTGTCTACGGCGGAATGAGGGGAGGAGGAAGATTTAGAAGGGGGTGAGCGAGATTCAGAAGGGGGTGGGCTGCTTGGACGTCCGACTCCGACTGGGATGAGGGTAGGAGCGAGAACTTGAGTTGGCGAAGGAGTAGCTGTCGAGGGGACACAGTAGGGTTTGGAGTTGAGTCGGCGAAGACGATGCTATTGTGAATGTGGCGAGCGTGAACTGTGAGCGGGAGAGGGAGAGTGTGGAGAGGCTGTGAATAAGCATGTGCCTGAATAAGTGCGGGAAATGTGCCGCCAAAAATTTGAGTGTCGAGAGGAGATGGGATTCAAATTAAAGTAATTTTAAGGGTCTTGATTTAATGGAGGGGTAATATTAGATGGCCAAGATTGAATCTAGTGTTTCTAAAGAAGTCTTAAAGTATTTCTTTATAATATAGTATAGAGGGTTCCTGGAGCAGCGCCGGGATGGATTGATCAAAATAGGATATATGCCCGATGCATTGGATCATATCAATGATATGATATAATAATTTATTTTATTGGAGTAAATTTTATTGGACTAATTTTTATTGGAGGAAAATTTCCCGCCAAAAATTTCATGCACAATATCATGAAATATTCTTTATTTTTTGCTCGAGCTCGAGAGATGGCTCGCACGCCATCATGATCAAAAATATCTGAGCTGAAGCTCGAGTAGTAATCGAGCTCCAGCTCAACGAACTCGAGCTCGACTCAAAATCAAGATTGAGCTCATTGAACTCGAGTTCGAGATTGAGCTCATTGAACTCGAGCTCGACTCAAAATCGAGATTGTGCATATGTGTGTGTGTGTGTGTGTGTGTGCGCATGTTGCATGGGGTCTGTGTCTGTGTCTGTGCGTAATCAATATTTGCTTGTGCATGTGTGTGTCTGTGTCTGTATGTATGTGTGTTTGTGTGTTTACGTGTATCTGCATGTGTCTGTGTCTGTGTGTGTCTTTGTGTGTGTGTGTGTGTGTGTACACAAATGTCTGTGTGTGTCTGTCTTTGGTGTTTGTGTGTGTGTGTGTGTCGTGGCGTTATTGTGTGTGTGTGTGTGTGTGTGTGTGTTTGTGACTGTGACTGTCTGTGTCTATGTCTGTGAGTGTCTGTGTACGTATATGTGTCGGTCCATATGTCTGTGTTTGTGTCTGTATGTGTCTGTGTACGCACGAATGTGTGTCGGTCCATATGTCTGTGTATGTGTCCATGTATCTATACAAGTCTGTGTTTGTGTCTATGTATCAATGTCTGTATGCACACGTGCTTGTCTGTGACTGTGTATTTGGGTTGTGTGTGAGTGTTTGTCTGTCTATGCATGTTTGTCTGTGCTTGTGTGTGTCTGTGTTTGCGTATCTATGTGTGTCCGTGTCTGTGTCTATGTGTGTTTGTGCGTGTTTGTGTCTTTGCTTGCGTGTCTATGCGTGTTTGTGTTTATGTTTGACTATGTATGTGTCTATGTCAGTCTGTATCTATGTCTGTGACTGTGTTTGTGTTTGCGTGTCTGTGTTTGTATGTGTCTGTGTCTGTGTGTGTATTTGTGTCCGGTGAGAAAATTAAATTAATATTCAATTATTTTTTATTCAGTTGATCGAGCGCCTGAGAGCGGACGAAATTGAGCGGGGTAATTCTTACTTTTAAAAAATACATAAACGGATAAACCTTATTTAAAAATACATAAATCTTATTTAAAGCTCATGTGCACTGTCGGGCAATGTCGAGGCGGGGGTATTGTCGAGCGGGGAACATGGGCCTCATGTGCACTGTCAGTTGATCGAGCTCCTGAGAGCGGACAAAATTGAGCGGGGGTAATTCTTATTTTAAAAAAGGCTAAATGGTGATTTCAGTCCCTAACCTTTACACACTTTATGATTTCAGTCCCAAACTTTTTTGCTTTAGGATTTCAGTCCCCAACGTTTCCTAACTTTATGATTTAAGTCCTACTTAACACCTATATAACGGAAAAAATATTTAAATAGTTAAAAACAACATTTAAATCATTAAAAACTGCATTTAAATAGTGAATTGTTTAAAAATTGTTGTTTTAGCTGTTTCAATACTCACGAAAAAGCATGCCAATATTTAGTGCTGTTTTTTTGGATACATTTTAAATAGTCGGGGAGTAGTCCTTGAACAAAAAATCAACAAAAATATTCTAAAATTATGCCAGAGCATGCCAATATTCAGTCCTCAACAGCAAAATTTTTGGAATCATATTCCCTTCATGTCCTTAATTCCTATTTAAAAAAAAACTTGGATGAGGAGAAGAGTCAAACTAGAATTTCACACACATTTGACACAGTTAAATGCTCTAAAAACTACAACAAAATAGATATATGGCGGCGTTTTTTACGCGGCGCTTGTTAAAACGCCGCAATGCTGGGAGGAAGAAACGAAGGCGGCGCTGGGAGGAAGAAACGAAGGCGGCGCTGGGAGGCTTTAGAAGTCAAATGTTAACACATTTAGCAGGCGGCGCTGGCGCGCAGGCATCGTATTGCTTCACCTCCGACGATTTGAGCTCCAACGAGACGAAGGGGTTCTTGGGGGAGACGGGCGTGGTTCTTGCGGGAGAGGGCGGGGTGTTTAAATGCAGCAATTTTTAAACAATTCACTATTTAAATAAAGTTTTAACGGTTTAAATGTTGTTTTTAACTATTTAAATATTTTTTCCGTTATATAGGTGTTAAGTAAGATTTAAATCATAAAGTTAGGAAACGTTAGGGACTGAAATTCTAAAGCAAAAAAGTTTGGGACTGAAATCATAAAGTGGGTAAAGGTTAGGGACTGAAATCACCATTTAGCCTTTAAAAAACATAAATCTTATTTAAAAAGTAAATTTTATTGAACAACGCGTTGTATTTATGAATTGATTTGACATGCATTTATGAATTTCATTACACATTTATTTTCATTAAAGCAAGTGTCATCCATCAATCAATATATATATATGACATATATTTTCATTAAAACGCTAGCTCCCGAGAAAAAAAACGTGTGCGCTGACAAATTTATTTATGCTCCCGAGCAAAAAAGATAGAGCTAGTGCAATGCGCGCGACTGAAAAAAAACGTGTGCTCGGGAAATAAAACGCGCATCTGAGTGAAAAGCACGTGCTCGAGCGAAAAATGGGCGCTCGAAGGGTACAATTATTTCACCCCTGCACACAATGAAAAAATATGCGTGCATGCGGGGCCAGTGCGCGATCGTTATTTTTATTCAAAAATTATATTAATATGTTTTAAATTGTTTAATTTGTTTTGTGCAAAATTTTATGGAGGGAAATTTCCCTCCATATATTTCATTAATGTGAGAGGGAAGGAAATAGACAAAACTTAATAAACTAGAGGAAGAGAATGGCGCGCGGCGACGGCCGAGAAAGAGAACGACGATGGCGGCGGCAGTGAAAGAGAGAGGTGACGGCGGCGGCGACCGTCGAAGAGAGGGGAGACAACGACGGCGGTCGTACGTGAAAGACATTGCTACAACTCGCAAATGGATGTTTGTGTGTTTGGTTCTCCGTGTCTGTGTGTGTGTGCATGTGTTTGTGTTTGAGCCCCGACACATGCAAAATACGCGCTAGCTCTCAAGCAAAAAAAAGGAAAACTACACGCACGAGAGTGCATTTGCGTGCGCGCGAGAGTGCATTTGCGTGCGTGCGAGAGTGCATTTGCGTGCGCGCGAGAGTGCATTTGCGTGCGCGCGAGAGTGCATTTGCGTGCACGGGGTTCGTGCGTGACTTTATTTTAATTCCAAAATTATATTAAAAAATTAATGTCATATTAATTTGCATTCATTTTTACATTTAATATATTTTTAATTTTTAGTTTTGTTTCGTTCAAAATTTTATGGAGGAAAATTTTCATCCGTATATTTCATTCATTCATGTGAGAGAGAGATAGAGCTGCATGGGAGAGAGGCAGAAAAACTTTTATAAAAAGTTAAAGATTTATAAAAAAATCCATACGCGCAAAAATACATGTCGCAATAGTACCACATATCTACGACAACCGCGCACGGATGTTTGTGAGCTGTAGGAGTACTGTCGTCGCGTTAGAGCACTATCGAGGCGGGGTACTGTCGCGCGCATACAATTTTTTTTTTTTCAAAAAAAAATAATAATTCAAAACTTTGGTAATAAAATTGTACAAAAATTGAAAATAAAATATGATATATTTTTTGTAACAAAACTTTAATAATAAAATATTACTTTTAGTAAGGACAATGTCTTTGTCACAAAAAACTTTCATGATGTCGTTACAATTGATACTTATTGTGAGAAAAGTTTTCTATTTGTAACGTAACATTGGTATTGTTACAAATACTTATAGTTATAGTAACGAATTAATTATTATTGTAACAAAATTTAAAATATTCGTTACAACAAAGTTAGTTTTTGTAACAACAAAAAAACTTTGTTACTAAATATAACTATTAGTAACAAACTGTGTTTCAGTTACATTCCAGTCCTTACAACAGGTGCAGTTTGTTGTAGTGTGGTTCGCCTCCTCAAGTTTCTTTGGTTCAAGTTGTGATAGAAAACTGAGGTACAAGCTTTCATTCAGAGCATTACTTCTGGTTCTAATTCCATGATTAAGCTCACCAATTATCTGGTCTGCTGGATGATTTCTGAGATTTCTTCCAATTATGAGCAGCACCCTTTGAGGTTCTTCTAATTCAGTAATTTCTTCAGCTACTGCATCAGGATCACCATTTTGAGAATTGGTATTTTCAGTAGCTTCTTCTACTCTTTCTGGAATAGAGTTCTGTGAGGAAAGTTCCTCCTTCTCAGTAGTCTCCTATTTTCTGATTTTCTGATTGTCTAGTCCAGCTTCAATTCCTGCACTGCATGAACTAGATAAAGAGTTATGCAGCATACTGCTCTCATCAAAAACTACACGAATAGATCCTTCAATTGTAAGAGTATTCTTATTGAAGACTCTGTAGGCTTTGTTATGTTTGCTATATCCTACAAATACACCTTCATAGCTCTTTTCGCAGAATTTGGCAATGTAATGCTTATTATTATTCAGCACATAGCATTTACTTCCAAAAATTCTGAAGTAAGCTAGTGTTGGCTTTTTACCTTTAATTAGCTCATGAGGAGTCTTGTTATGGTTCTTATTGATGGGTACTCTATTTTACACATGACATGCAGTGTTGACTGCCACAACCCAAAGGTATTCTAGGAGTGAGGAGTCACTCATCATGGTCCTACTATCTTCAATGAGTGTTATATTTTTCCTCTCAGCCACCCCATTCTGTTGGGGAGGTCTGGGAGAAGGAAACTCTTGTAAGATACCTTCTTCTTCACAGAATTTGGTCAATACATTAGATTGAAATTCAGTCCCATGATCACTTCTAATTTTAACCACAGAGCTGTTTATTTCATTATGCACTTGTCTGACAAAATTCTTGAATGTACATAGGGTATCAGACTTGTGTTTTAAAAAGAACACCCATGCAAACCTAGAGTGATTATCAACAATAACCAATGTATAATCCATCCCTCCTAAGTTGTGCACTATCATAGGGCCAAATAGGTCCATGTGCATAAGGTATAAGCACCTGGTGGATTGTTTGTCCTATATGCTTTTGAATGTAGTCCTTGTTTGTTTGCCCATTTGGCATGCATGACAAGGACCCATTTCTAGACAATCCAACATAGAAGCATCTCTTACCAAATTTTCTGTCATTAATTTCTTAAGATACTTATAGTTTATGTGGGCTAGTCTCTTGTGCCATTTTACACAAACAGACACTCCATCATTTGCTACAAAACATACTGGTTCATTCTTCCTAATGCAGAAAATGGATTCACACCTCTATAGAAATCCATATAAGCTTTTGGAGAACCCTAACTCCTTGTCAAATAATGATTAGGTCAGAGAAGGAGAGCCCTTTACATCTCCACGGATTGCTAGATCCGTGAAGGAGATGCGGCGACGGATCTTCAGGAATAGCGACTAGAGACGGTGACCTCACCAAGAGGAATGATAACTTTCGATCTCGAAGGGATGCAACGGGATCGACGATCTCTTCCGTCACTCTCTGTTCTTCTCGATTGCAAGTATATATCAAGCTCCCAATCTCTCTTATACTGGAAAACCTAAAGTCTGGCATTATATACCCATGAGTATAAAGTAGACAGAAGTTTCCTCTATCCCTAGACCTAGTAGAATAGGACATAAATAGTAATCGGGAAACACTCTTTATTCTGTAAGGCATCTCAACGAATTCGTCGAGACAGTCTCAGTCTCAACGAATTCGTCGAGACATTCTGGGTGAATTCGTCGAGACAGTCTCGACGAATTCGATTAGAGACAGATTATTCCATCGAGACGGTCTCGATGAATTCATCGAGACATTCTCGAAAAATCTGACCTGCGACAGATCATTCCGTTGAGACGGTCTCGATGAATTCATCGAGACGCCTCGATGAATTATTCGAGACATCTCGACGAATTCACCGAGACAACTTGACGAGCCTTTCAAGACAGTTTATGTCATCAAGACGTTCTTGACGATATCGATCACGAGTTGATATTCACAATATCAGCTTGTGATCCCGACTACTGGCAATCTGTAATGACAACATTCACAATGTCATCTTGAAGTCTTCTTGACGATATTCACAATATCATCTTAAGGCCTCATCGACATGCTCCATATAATATTCACAATATCTAAAGAGCAGTCTTCCCGAACTAACTTTATTCCACATAGACACAGGATTGGTCCTTTCACTTATATCCAATATGAGCAGACCAACACAATCCTTTCTCCAATTTCGCCAAACGCTCTTATGTGCGACCCTATAGGATCATATCACGTTGGTAATAAGAGTAACTACTTGATAACTTCGGAATTACCTTACAAACTCCAACAGTCTCCCACTTGATTTAGAAGGCATCAATAAAAGTCTCACAAATAATGAGCGGCATCTAGCAATGCATCATTACTACCCAAGCAATAAGAGTTCATAACTCAAACAAGCCTGTCCGTGACCAATGTATCAGTGCCATCATGTCACTTTGTCCTTTACATCCAGATTGAATTAGAGGCATGGACCATGTCACCATCATAATTGTTCAACCCATGTTTTTTTGATCTAGAATAGACCTTTAGAAAGTGGTAAGCACAATATCATATATTGGCTCAACCCAGCATGGCCATGCATTTCTCAGTCTCATTCCATCAAGGGCCCATGTATGTAACTCCTATCATATATGAGGACAAATTCCATTTCTGTCCACACACAAACACCCAAATGATTCGTAACATACCCAATAACCACCCTTATCTTCAACCTTTCTCAAGGAAGACTTTAGATGGCATCAAAATACGCTCTTCCTCATTTGAAGAATGTTGTGACTTCAGGTCAAAGAAACACAAACACCATTGTCACTTAAGATCTACTTGTGACACATTCATATAACAATCCAAAAAGTAATCCCACTGGGGTCTGTCTAGTACAACTTGTTCCTAACAAGTACTTATGTGATGACTTAATATCCCATACAATGACTTGTGAGAATCGGTCATCAGTCACTCACATACTAGTCTTAAAGTATCATCCTCGCCCTAATTTATAGGATTATACCTCGACCAGGGACCATTTAAGAATGAAGCTTCTTAAAAATATAGGCCCTCACATTCAAGTCACGCACTTGAAATCCAATGGAAGAAAACATTCTAAGTGCATTCATTATTAATTAATCTATCATATAGAAACATTTGACATAATAAAAGAATTTGCCATAAATGTAAAATGAGGTACATAGTACAAATCACAATTCATCATATGAATTAACAACCAACAAACATAGAATCCACAAGGATCCCACTAAAGATGATCATTCATGTATCTGATACCCATTGATCTAACATGGCCATCATGATTCCTTTGCGCAAGAGGCTTTGTTAGTGGATCATGTTGGAACAACCCTATTACTGATTTGGGCTAGGATCACTATGTGTTGACCTAGGATCAAGTTGACCCCATTGCATAGTTTAAGGGTCAAGTATTTAGGCTGTTAGATTAGCTAGAACTTAAGGTAAAATTTAAGTTCCCAGCGTTCGACAAATGGCTATCGGCGTTCGATAGATGGCTGCCAGCGCTCGACGAATTCCTGCCAGCGCTCGACAGATTTCAGCCAGCGCTCGACAGATTTCAGCCAGCGCTCGACAGTTCTCAGCCAGCGCTCGACAGATTCCAGCCAGCGTTCGACAGTTCTCAGCCAGAGCTCGACAAATTCTTTATTGAAGCTCAGATCGACAAATTCAGTTCTCTGAACACAGATCGACGACTCTAACGGATATATTCAATATATTTGGACGTATTCAAGTCAGATAAGTAAGAATATTATATTCAGTTATTATATTCTTTCTTTCCTTTATTCCAAGGCAAAGATAGCCGTTGACAATTAATGCAAAGGAGTATTTCACGGCTAAGGAATTAAAGGACCTGCCAAAGTCGTTTGGACTTTGTTGTTATTCCAAGAAAGAATTAAAGTGTGATTATTCTATTTCCAAAAAGAGAACAACACAGATAGAGTTCAAATATTCTTACAGAATACAAAGAGAGAACAACAACAAGGATAGAGAAAGAAAAAGAAGAACACTCAGTCAAAATATTCTCAGTCTTCTTCTTCCTCAAGCAGCAATCACCATTTCTCTGAGAACATCTTCTTCAAAGATCAATCTCTCAGATATTTGCTGCAAGTTCAAGTCTTCTGAAAGGGCAACAAAGAATCTGAAGAACTATTTCTTCCAGATCAATCTGCTATAGAAGATTTCTGCTTCAAGAGAAAGCTTCTGCACCAACTGTCAAATACTTCAATCAGACAGGGGGAGCTTTACAACAAATCCACTAGAGTCTTCTCTCAACATCTTGACAGAGAAGAACACTATAACCTCTTTCTCACCTCTCTTGTACAGGGTTAAAACTCTCTTCAAAAGTTTACCTGTTGGTGGCAAGACACCTGATCAAAAAATCTAGTTGGTTTTGAGCACCTGAACAAAAGCTCTGTGGTGTGTGGACACCTGAACAAAATCACCTTGGTGCTAGGGCACCTGATCAACTCTCTTAGTGGATTCCTACCAAGGGTGGTAGAAGAGTGGACTACCCAGATTTATTGGGGAACCACTATATTTCCTTGTGTCCTCTGTGTTTGTTTGTTTCTCTGTGCTGTGCTGTGTGCTTTTACTTATTTAGTTTTTCTGCTTATATATATATATCTCACACTGCTTACACATATATATAAAACTATTTTAATTCCTCTATAAAAACTAAGGAAATGTTTTTAATACTCAATTCACCCCCCCCCCCCCCCCCCGCCTCTAGAGTAACTTAAGATCTAACCTCCACTTTTAATTGGTATCAGAAGTTGTTGATTCTTTACAGGCTAACACATGTATCACAAAGATCAATTAGATCTTAAATTAATTTAGAGTTTTTCTTTATCTATTTTCTATTAAAAACTCATGGCACAAAATAAGGAGTACTCAAGCAGAAGACCTCCTATGTGCAATCTTAGTAAGTTTGCACTTTGGAAAGCAAGGATTAGGCTTTATATGAACTCTATTGATGAAGAGATTTTCAATGTTATTCTGACATGGCCTCCATCACCTACAACATCAACAAGCACTGAAGCTACATCAGACAACCATGCTGTCCCACCTCCTGAGTGGACAGAAACACAAAAGAAGCAAATAAGTGCAGATGCTAAAGCCATGAACATTCTGGCTCAAAGTATGTCTGATGACATATTCCAAAGAGTGGTTGAATGTACTTCAGCAAGAGAGATTTGGATCTCACTAAATAATATGGTTGCAGGTTCTGCAGATGAAAGGAAAGACAGAAGATCACACTTGATCTCTCTGTATGAAAACTTCAAGAAAGGAGAAACAGAGACAGTTGCAGGCATGTAAAACAGACTCAGTCTCATAATCAATGAGCTAAAATCTCTGGACAAAGTGATATCTGTCACTGAAGTCAATGATAAGATCCTAATGTGCTTCCCCAACACATGGGACTCTAGGATCTGTACAATCAATGAAGCCAGAAGCCTCAATGAGATTACCACTGAAGCTTTGTTGGGCAAACTCAAATCTTATGAGCAGCTCATCAAATCCAGGGAAGCTGAATCATCCACTTCATCTCCAACAACAAAGAAAGAAAAGAGCATAACTTTCAAAGCAGCTGATGCAGAATAAGAAAAGACTCCAAAAGATGAGGAGTTTATGAGTCTCATAGCCAAGAGATTTTACAAAATGGCTAAGAAGGACCTCAGAAAGAAAGAGTCTAGAACAAGAGAAAAATCAAGGTATGACAAATTAAATCCTGAAGAAGTTATTTGCTATGGATGCAGGAAACCTGGACACTACCTGACAGAATGTCCAGAAAACCAAAAGAAAGAAAAGAAAAAGGAAAAAGAAGAGAAAAGAAGCTCCAGCAAATCTTCCTCCCATAAGCACAAAAAGAAGGGAAGAGGATTTATAGCAGAATCATGGAGTGACATTGAATCTGAATCATCATCCAGCTCATCTGATGATGATGAAGAAGAATCAAAGGAAAGTGACCAATGTCTGTTGGCAATATATGACTCAGGCAGCGAGTCAGAATATGCTTCCTCATCCAGCTCCAATGATGATGAATAAGAAAGAACATTCTGCATGATGGCTATCAATGCCTCAGGACATAATTCTGAAGAAAAATCAGAATCAGAATCAGAAGATGATGCAGATCAGGTATTATCTAACTTTGATTTTACTTCAGTTGAATTCAAAGCTGAATTCAAAGTTCTTTGCTTAGACTTACTAAAATCTGAGAAAGAAATAATTTTCACTCAGAAGTAAGCTAGTTGAAATGAATAATATAAGTGAAGAAAATAAAAATCTTAAGAAAGATTTGGCTGCCTCCAAGGAACATATTGTTCTCATTGAGAGCAAGTTGTTTGAAGCCAAGAAGTTTTAAGAATCCCTAAATGGGAGAAGCATCAAACTGATGGACATTACAAGCACAGTAAATGCTAGACTTAATAGCAAACTAGGCTTGGGTGCCTCATCGAGTGAGCCACATCTGATTAAGAAGAATATATTATCTACACCCATAAAATTCATATCTGCTAAAAGCAAAGAGGCTGTAGAAGCAAATAAAGATATTTCAAGCAAGTCTGTTAAGAATAAAAGAATTCAGAAGAATTCGTCGAACGATGCTCGACGAAAAGATTTCAATTTGTCGAACGGCGATCGACGAATTTACCCAAATTTGTCGAACAGATACTATACACAGAATTTCAGGAATTCTAATTCTAAAAAACTAAAAATCCTTTCACTGAATGGATTATACCTCCAAGGAGATATCATCCACAAGGCTATAAGGATCAGCCTGAAATGTCCTTTATTTCTGAATATTGTGGTAAGACAAATGGACCCAAGGTAGTCTGGGTCAAAAACAACTAGTTTATTTTTCTGTCTTTGCAGGTACACAACTATCCAAAGGTAAAGGAATATTGGTACTTGGATAGTGGATGCTCAAAGCATATGACAGGAAACAAGGCCAACCTGAAAAATTATAAGGCAAAGCTTTGACCCAAAGTTGTCTTTGGAGACTCTAATTGTGGACAGACAAAAGGATATGGATAAGTCAAGATTGGAGCAGTCACCTTCAAAGAAGTATCATATGTCAAAGGTCTCAAGCACAACCTCATCAGCATAAGCCAGTTATGTGATGAAGGTTATCAGGTAACTTTTAACCCTTCCCAATGTCTTATTACCAATAATAAGAATATAAATGTATTATCTGGTATTAAACAAGGAAACATTTATCTAGTCAATTTTGACTCTGCCAATACAGACATCGGTCTATTTAATTCAATAAGTAAGACAAATGAATTATGAATAAAAGGCTTAGACACATTAGCCTTAGAACTATCTCTAAGCTTTCTAAGGACAATCTTGTCAGAGGACTACCTTCTGGTTCATACAAGAAGGAAGGACTTTGCAGGGCTTGTCAGCTAGGTAAGCAGATTAGAAGTAGTTTCAAATCTTTATCTAATAGTGATTCACCTAGGATTCTGTATTTATTGCATTTAGATCTTTTTGGACATACTGCTAGACAGAGCTTAGGAGGGAAGCATTATTCTCTAGTTATTGTAGATGACTTCTCAAGATTCACTTGGGTGTTCTTTCTTAGGAACAAGTCTGACACCTTCAAAGTTCTAACAGACTTTCTCAGGTCCATCAAGACTGAGTACTCTACTGTAGTTGCATTGATCAGAAGTGATCATGACACTGAGTTTGAGTCTCTTCTGATGAGAGAATTCTGTGGAAAATAAGGGATCATGCAGTGTTTCTCTGCTCCTAGAAGCCCTCAACAAAATGGGGTAGCTGAAAGGAAAAATAGAACACTAATTGAATCAGCAACTACATTGCTTGCTGATGATCATTTGCCACTCTCCTTTTGGGCAGAAGCAGTGAACACAACTAATTATGTGTTGAATAGAAGCCTGATACATAAACTTAAGGGTAAGACTCCCTATGAACTACTCAAGAATAAAAAGCCTAAGGTTAACTATTATAAGATTTTTGGTTGTAAATGCTATGTGCATAACAATGATAAGAAATATCTAAGGAAGTTTGAAGCTAAGGCAGCTGAAGGCATATTCCTTGGATACTCTCTATCTAGTAAAGCATATAGAGTCTACAACAAATCTACTCTTAAGATAGAGGAGTCCATGCATGTTTCTTTTGATGAAACTAACCTATTGAATGAGGAGAGGAATACCACCTCTACCATAAATGCTTTGCAGGTATCAGATCTATGTGAAGAGCTAAGTGAGCTAAATTTAGAGAAAGGAGATTCTTCACATCCAACAACTAAAACACTTGAAGATAGTGAAGAAGAAGATCATCCAGAAGATCTTGCTGACAAATCAATTCAAGTGACAGTTGAACAAATTTCCCAAGAAGATACTATTACTGAACCAGCTCCAACGGTTGACCACATCACAGTTAGAGATCATCCAATATCACA
The DNA here is from genome assembly GCA_033032865.1 of Dactylorhiza incarnata. Taxonomy (NCBI): domain Eukaryota; kingdom Viridiplantae; phylum Streptophyta; class Magnoliopsida; order Asparagales; family Orchidaceae; genus Dactylorhiza; species Dactylorhiza incarnata. The sequence continues at coordinate 588,351 of JAWHQI010000016.1, forward strand.
AGTGATTGGAGATATTTCAGCAGGTGTACAAACAAGGCATCAACTACACCAAAATCAGATGCATACTTGTTTCCTATCACAAGTTGAACCTCAAACTATAATAGATGCAGAACAAGATCCAAATTGGATTCTTGCAATGCAAGAGGAGCTCAACCAATTTGAAAGGAACAAGGTTTGGGATTTGGTTCCAAGACCAAAGGGCCATCCAGTCATTGGCACTAAATGGGTCTTCAGGAACAAGCTTGATGAACAAGGCAATATTGTGAGAAATAAAGCAAGACTGGTAGCCCAAGGATATTCACAGGAAGAAGGGATTGATTATGATCAGACCTTTGCTCCTGTTGCAAGACTTGAAGCAATCAGAATTTTTCTTGCATTTGCTGCATATAAAAAGTTCAAAGTATATCAAATGGATGTAAAGAGTGCATTCTTAAATGGAGAAATTAAAGAAGAAGTCTATGTCGAACAACCACCAGGTTTCATCTCTCCAACTCAATCCTCTTTTGTATTTAAGCTTAAGAAAGCCCTCTATGGTCTCAAACAAGCTCCTAGAGCATGGTATGAGACTTTAGCTAGTTTTCTTTTGGAAAACAATTTTTGTAGAGGCATAATTGATAAAACCCTATTTTTCAAGATACATAAAAATCAAACTTTGCTAGTTCAAATATATGTAGATGATATTATCTTTGGTTCTACTGATTCAAATTTATGCAAAAGATTTTCCAATCTAATGCAATTTAAATTTGAAATGAGTAGTATGGGCGTGTTATCATACTTCCTTGGTCTTCAAGTGAAGCAAACTGCAAATGGAATTTTCATATCCCAATCTAAGTATGCTAAGGAATTAGTGAAAAGATTTGGAATGTCTGATTCTTCCACCATGAAATCACCCATGCCCTCAAATGTTGTTGTTGATAATGATGAATCAGGGAAACCTGTTGATTCAAAAGTATATAGAGCAATTGTTGGCTCACCACTTTATTTAACAGCTAGTAGGCCTGACATAATGTTTGCTACCTGTATTTGTACTAGGTTTCAAGTTAACCCCAAAGAATCTCACTTAATTTTATTAAAAAGGATTTTGAGATATATATATAAAGTGTTGCCCTAATCTAGGACTTTGGTATCCAACAACATCTGAATTTGAATTAACTGGATTCTCAGATTCAGATTATGCTGGATGCAGAGTAGACAGGAAAAGCACATCAGGAACTTGTCAGTTTCTTGGTGATAGGTTTGTGTCTTGGTTTTGTAAGAAGCAGACATCTGTGTCCACATCAACAGCTGAAGCTGAATACATGGCTGCTGACAGTTGCTGCTCACAAATGTTGTGGATACAAAATCAACTTCTAGACTATGGTGTCAACTTAAATAATTCAACTATATATTTTGTGACAATACTAGTGCAATATCTATAGCACAAAATCCAGTTCTCCATAGTAGGACTAAACACATAGAAATTAGGCACCACTTCCTTAGGGATAATGTGGATAAAAATAAAATTTGCCTACAATTTATTTCTACTGATTTACAAAGAGCTGACATTTTCACCAAGCCCTTGGATGAAAAGAAGCATATCTTCTTTATAAATCAAATAGGAATGATAGATGGAGATTCAATCTGTTAAAAATTAAAATTTCTATTTATCCCCTCAATTCGTCGAACGAAGGACGACGAATTTGAACCATTTGTCGAATGGTGGTCGACGAAACCTTCTAACTTCAGAATCGATAAAGAAAATCTCACCTGTCGAACGGTGGTCGACGAAAAAGATATTTTTGTCGAACGCTGTTTGACGGAGACCTAAAGTCTTTTCAACTTCTGCTTTCTATTAGGTTTTTGCCGAACATCGCTCCACAAATGCGCCCCCTTCTCCGGTCTATATAACCTCTATTTTATTTCTTAATAGATTGCGCCTACAGAAATCGTTTCCCTCCAGTTCCCTTCTGCACTTGATCTTTTTCTCTTGCAGGTACTAATGGAGATTTCTCAAGCCGCGCTTTACCCCATGAAGTTCGACGTCGGATTTGACATTGATATTGAATCTTTCACAAAATGAGACCAAGTATTCAAAGATATTCTTCAACTCTTTGAAGAACAACAGTTGAAGAAGTTCATGAGCACGAGGATAAAGCTGCATATCACAGAGATAAAAGAATGGTGTTATACGGCTAAGCCAGAAGATGAATGTCTAACTGGAACCATCTCAGGACATCAGGTTTCTCTTACCCCAACCATTCTATCTGAAATCTTTGGTTTTGTGAATGGTGATGACGATTTAGAGCTAAGCTCTGTTGAATATGGTGAAGCTTTGATTAAAATGGGCCATTCTACTGGAAACCCTAATCATTTGCTTAAGAAAAACTTGTCCTTGGAATACAAGTTTTTATCTGATATTGTCGGAAAGGTTTTGTTAGGCAAGACAACAGGTCATGACTACATTAAAAGGCACCAATTTCTGTTGATGGTGGCCTTAATGGAAAAGAAGAAAGTTAATTGGGGATCAATTCTCTTTGGATTTATTAAGAAGAAAATTTCTAAGGAAAATGTATGTTTTGGAATAGTTATTGGCATAGTTTTGCAGGAAAAGCACCAAGACCTACTGGTCTCTCCCAAAGTAATAATAAATGCTAGCAAGAAGCTGACCTCAGCTCTCTTTGCAAAATGAGACAGGGTTATTCCAAAGAAGAACCCAGGAGCAGTTGTACAAAAGAAAGCTTCTGAAGGCACCAGGACTGATCCAGTCACTCCCTCAACCCTTCCAGAAGCTCCTCCTCTTGTTTCTTCTCCTCCTCTCCCATCTCCACCTCAACATATTTCCCCTGCACAAACTCCACCTCCAAATTCTCCTACACAAATTGATGACAATCCACCTCCTTCATTTACCCTTCTACCTCCTCATACTTCTCCACCTCCATCTCCCATGCATGATGACCATCAGTCACCCATCCATCATTCTTGCCCTATTCATTCAGACATCCCTACACAACATGCCAATGTTGCAAACATCTTTGTACCAACTTCCATTCCATTCACTTCTCAATCATCTTCATCCCATCCATCTGAATTTCTATTCCTAAACTTCCAATCGGTTGCTGATCAAATTCTTGATTATATTCTTCCCAAGCTAGATCAAATCCTGGATGCAAAACTTGCTCCAGTTCATCATATTCTTTCAAATCTTGACTCCACCTTGGATGCAAAAACTTGCTCCAATTCTTACAGCCAGTTCTGAATTATCTTCTATAATATCTTCAATTCCTTCCTCTCCTTCTGTCCCTTCTTCTAGGGGCCTAGATTCAGGTATCCCTGAAGCTAGGCAGGGGGAGATGCCTTATGAAGAAGCTCCAGAAGCTCCAGAGTCTACAGTTTTTGTTGAAGATACAGTTCCAGTTTCTAATTTAGAAATGTTTGATTTGTTTGAAAATACAGTTCCAGTCATAGAGGAGACAAATAATATCTATAATCATCCTTCCTTAGATATTATTCAGTTGCTATCTAAGTTCAATACTGTTTACTCAGTTCTGCCAAAATATCATGAATATTCTAGAGCAATTGTTCCATACACTGCTCCCATAGATAAGGTTCTGTTGAAAAAGATTATCAGAAGCTTTGAAGTTCAAATTGCAGATCCAGTTCCTATCTTAGTTCAAATTCAAAGTCATGCAGAGGAATCAGTTGCAATTTCAGAGGTAATTATCAATAGTTTTGATGTTCCAACCTTTATTTTTGATGAATCCCCAATTCCTGATTTTGATGAAATCTGGAAAGCAGAAGATGAAGCTTTTGAAGCTGAAGAGCAAAAGATTAAAGCTCTCAAATTGGTCAATGCTTTATATGATGAACCAATTCCATCTTCTGATTCTAATGAAGATAATGACAGTGATTCTGATGATACATCATCAAAGAAGAGAAAGAAAAGAAAAGCAATGTCATTGGATGTCCCCAAGCCTCCAAACCCTGATAGTGATATCCCTTATTATATTCTTCATAACATTACTCTTGATAAAGATACTCCACACTGGATGAAATTCTCAAGGAATGAAAACAAGAGAAGAAAGAAGTTGAGGAAAACTGGTTATTATTCTGATAAGCCAGTTAAGTTTAATCCTCCTTCACCTCCTCCTCCAGCAGGATCAGCAAGTTCAGCAGGATTATCTTCTTCCCAGAAGTTCAGTTCTCAGCATTCAAGTACACCAGCTAGCACAAGTGGTTATCAGAGCTCTTGGTCTTCATGACTCCCTTCAAATTCATCCAAAAATGCTTCCACAGAATACAAGTATCAAATATCTGATGGATCCTTGCACAGGAAAAGAAACATTCCTTTTGAGCAACCTTCATTGCAGGCCATTGATCCTAATGAAAGGCCTTATTCTCTAGTTAATATAGAAGCTGAAGAAATAGCACAGATGGCTAGATTCAAGGAGACAATTGCCACAACTCAAATTAATAAGGCAAAAGCTGAAGGAAAAGACTACTCTCAATATTCAACCATGTCAGATTATAGAAGAAAAGAATTTTAAAAGTATAAATCAAAGAACCTTTTCAATGCTGAAGAATTTTTGATACAACACCCACAAGCAGTAGTTATTCAAGGCAAATCTCAAACTATTCTGGGAGCTCAGGATCTCTATTTGAGTAAGAAGAAATCTGAAGATCCTAACAAAAAATTATCCTCAAGTCTTCCTCAGCAAAGAAATGAAAAAGGTTAAGACTTTATTTTGTTCATGTTTGACATTTTGATTGTAAAGTTTATAAACTCAGAGCACTACATTCTATTCTATCTGCTGAAATGAATTTACATTATGTCAGATATATATATGCTCTGCTGTTTATTTTTCTATTGTATTTATTTGATTGATTGTCAAATAGTATCCTAACCCAAATAGGGGGAGATTATTGGAACAACCCTATTACTGATTTGGGCTAGGATCACTATGTGTTGACCTAGGATCAAGTTGACCGCATTGTATAGTTTAAGGGTCAAGTCTTTAGGCAGTTAGATTAGCTAGAACTTAAGATAAAATTTAAGTTCCCAGCGTTCGACAAATGGCTATCAGCGTTCGACAGATGGCTGCCAGCGCTCGACGAATTCCTGCCAGCGCTCGACAGATTTCAGCCAGCGCTCGACAGATCTCAGCCATCGCTCGACAGATTTTAGCCAGCGCTCGACAGTTCTCAGCCATCGCTCGACATATTCAAGCCAACGTTCGACAGTTCTCAGCCAGAGCTCGACAAATTCTTTATTGAAGCTCGGATTGACAAATTCAGTTCTCTGAACACAGATCGACGACTCTAACAGATATATTCAAAATATTTGGACGTATTCAAGTCAGATAAGTAAGAATATTATATTCAGTTATTATATTCTTTCTTTCCTTTATTCCAAGGCAAAGATAGCCGTTGACAATTAATGCAAAGGAGTATTTCACGGCTAAGGAATTAAAGGACCTGCCAAAGTCGTTTGGACTTTGTTGTTATTCCAAGAAAGAATTAAAGTCTGATTATTCTATTTCCAAAAAGAGAATATATCAAAGACAGACTTTATTATCTCATATCTTGACAGAATTCAAATATTCTTACAGAATACAGAGAGAGAACAACAACAAGGATAGAGAAAGAAAAAGAAGAACACTCAGTCAAAATATTCTTAGTCTTCTTCTTCCTTAAGCAGCAATCACCATTTCTCTGAGAACATCTTCTTCAAAGATCAATCTCTCAGATATCTGCTGCAAGTTCAAGTCTTCTGAAAGAGCAACAAAGAATCTGAAGAACTATTTCTTCCAGATCAATCTGCTACAGAAGATTTCTGCTTCAAGAGAAAGCTTCTCCACCAACTGTCAAATACTTCAATCAGACAGGGGGAGCTTTACAACAAATCCACTAGAGTCTTCTCACAGCATCTTGACAGAGAAGAACACTATAACCTCTTTCTCACCTCTCTTGTACAGGGTTAAGACTCCCTTCAAAAGTTTACCTGTTGGTGGCAAGACACCTAATCAAAAAATCTAGTTGGTTTTGAGCACCTGAACAAAAGCTCTGTGGTGTGTGGACACCTGAACAAAATCACCTTGGTGCTAGGGCACCTGATCAACTCTCCTAGTGGATTCCTACCAAGGGTGGTAGAAGAGTGGACTACCCAGATTTATTAGGAAACCACTACATTTCCTTGTGTCCTCTGTGCTTATTTGTTTCTCTGTACTGTGCTGTGTGCTTTTACTTATTTAGTTTTTCTGCTTATATATATATCTCACACTGCTTACACATATATATAACACTATTTTAATTCCGCTATAAAAACTAAGGAAAAGTTTTTAATACTCTATTCCCCCCCCCCCCCCCCCCCCCCCCCCCCCCCCCCTCTAGAGTAACTTAAGATCTAACCTCGACTTTCAGATCAGCTATATTTTCTTCAGTTGCCACTCTACAAATGTTCACATCTCTTCGATCGACAATGTCTCGAATAAGATGGAACCGTCGAAGTATGTGCTTGGAGCGCTGATGAGATATAGGTTCCATAGCTTGTGCAATAGCACCGTTGTTATCATAGTAGAGAACTACGGGATCAACTGTTGGGAACTGTGCTAGCAATGTTCCTGATTTGAAGAAGTGCTCAGATCAATGATAAATGCACTATGTATGTAATGGTATATTTTATTCATGACTGCAGAAGAAAAACCATATATCAAGTAATTTTCTAAGTCCAAAATCATCAAGGAATGGATATATCATTGAGATAATATACATATCATTAAAATGCATCAAAGCTACATCACTAGTATCAAGACTATAAAAGTAATAAAAATCACTAAGTAAAATATCGTCTCAAGACTCAGAAGATGAATCGTTGAAAAAGGAAACATATCATTGAGACAGTTTTGTTGATATCGTCTTGAAGAAAGCTTATCGTTGATAAGACTAAGTTCAGATATCTCGACGATATCGTTATGAAGAAAATATATAGTCTTGAAGGTTGAAGAAAGCTTATCGTGGATAAAGCTAAGATTCTTGAAGAAGAGGTATAGTCTTGAAGATTAAAAGACACAACTCTTTAAGTCATGAAGAAAGGTTCACGTGGACAAACATCGGTTTAAAGACCTCATATCATCTAGAAGATCAAGACGACATCGTCTTGAAGAAAGACTATCAACTTGAAGAAAAGTTTAAGTCATATGAAATGGAATATATCGATGATATCATCAAGAAGAAGTAATATCGTTGAGATATCATGTAAAGTCTTGAAGAAGGATGTATATTGACAATACCATCTTGAAGAAGACATATTGCGTTGAAGATTGAAGATATATTTATATAAGGAAACATCTCAACGATATCGTCTAGAAGAAGCAATATCGTTGAGATATTTAGTAAAGTCTTGAAGAAGGATGTATGCCGATGATATAGTCGTAAAGAATATGTCATTTACATTGATCAAGTGATATCAGTTTGAAGGAATATTATCGCCTTGACAGTTGTAGAGCCGCATTTAATGCACTGATTTTCTTGGAAATTGACATTTAGGGAATGTGCACACCGTCTATCTTGTGCACCAATCAAGGAGTAATAAATGATATATTCTGTACAGAATATAGCCATTGTACAGTGTTTAAGGAAGAATATTATTACTTCTATATTCTACAAGTTCCAAGAATGAAAAGGCAGTTATGATAATTTATTCTGCCATTTCTTTCAAATATTCTATAAGGCAATTTATGGAAGGATGGTGTAGGGGCTTTTTTGCAAAGTTACAGAAGAATATAAAAAAAAGTAATTATCGATTTCAGAGTAGTTGTTCTTCTTACAATATACTGAATCTGATTAAAAAAGGAAGAGAACGAACAGAAAATCTTCATCACTTGGCTGAGAAGACAAGAAAGAATCTTCCTCCCATACTAGAAGTGCATCCATCAACTAAGGAGAAGATTCAAAAGAAAGGCTCAGTAATCCACAAGATCACTGTGCTTACCTCTACAAGAAGAAGAAGAAGACCTGCTAGTCAAAGCTTATATCTTGAAGTCTTTTCTTCTACATTAGCAAACATTTCTGTACTATTCTGTAGGGTTCTTAGCGAGCCTAAGTTTGGTAGGATCTTGTACCAGATCTGAGTTGGTAGGGTTCTGTGTGAGCCTGAGATTGGTAGGTTTCTGTGTGAGCCTGAATTTTTGGTAAGATCTTGGTACAAATCTGAGTGCTTGGTAGGACTTGTAAAGTCTGAGAAAATTATTGTAAGGTTTGTATAACCTGAGTGTAAGCTTTTCTGTGTGAAGGGCTGAGGTAGGATCCTTTGTGATCTGAGTTGTAAGATCTGCTGTATAGTGGAAAAGATTTGAGATTTGGAGAAGCTGCCTAGTCTAGCACGCTGCTAGATAGGTGGGAGGGATAGTGGACTACCTCTAGACACATTTTCTTGTAGAGAACCACAATAAATCTTGTGTACTTTCTGTGTTGCTTTTGTGTTATAATAGATAAACTTTAAAGTAGCAAAGAATATTGGAAACACCAAATCACCCCCACTAGGTGTAGATTATTGATAAGATCACTGTGATAAAACATTCTATGATCTTCATGTCCTACTGCTGCTTCCCTTTCATTTTCTCCTCTGCCTCTCATAGAACCCGATTGGTTTTAAAATCTTCTTCGGAGAAGGAGGAGGACCATGAGGGAATGATAGTTTATGATTTCTCCTTTTCTCTATTTGAGTTAAGTGCAGATGCCAATCAGCAGAATAATAGACTCTTTCTGTCCCATCCTGAGGGTATCCAGGCATCTGAGATCAGGGTCCTAGAGTTAGGACTCCACTTGCATTACTGTGGATCCTGCTCAATTTCGATAAGCCCCTTCTGCTTGTACCTCTTGATCTGAACCATTTTCTTTTTTCTGGAGCTGGCAGATTCTCCAACTTCTATGCCATAAATCTCTGATGCATTGCTCTCAGATGGTTCTGCTAATTCAAAGGATGAAGGATGCTTCTGTAAAGCTTGTTTAACTTGATTGACAGTCCACATGGATTGATTTGAGCCAACATTTATCACTGTCTTCTCCCCCTTTAGGAATTCTTCAGCTAAATGATCATCAAGAACTACTTGTACTAAGTTTATCCTCCCATGAAGATGTTGTTCAGCCTCATCCAAGTTATTTCTTACCTCTAGCAGATGTTCATCTAAGTTCTGAGTATTCACTTCCATTTTGTTTAGAATTTGATCTCTATCTGAATTCATAAACTCTGTTATTTGTTGAAAAGCTCTCTCTATATTCCTTAACATAGTTCCTTGTTTTTGGATGATCTGATGGTCTGATGCCCAACCTTGTTAATTTCCTCACCAACATGTTCCATGGCTGGAGCTCCTAAATGAAGGAAGTGAGTGTGTTGAGTGTTGAGATGATGCATATCATTTTTTACAGTTTGCAGCTCAGCCTTCATTTCTGCCTTAAGTCATCTATAGTCTGTAGAATGAACTTTTATATCTTCTCCCTTTGAACATTCAGCAAGGATGAGATCATATGAAACAGGGAGCCTGAGTGGTCAGGAGATGGTCCAACTACATTTACCTCAGGAGCTGCATTTTCTACTAGAGAACCTTCAGGAGTACTATCTTGAGCCATAAGATCAGGAGAGTTTACCTGCATCTACTCATCTTCTTCCACCAGCACTTGTCTTCCCTTTATCAGAACTAGGTCAATCCCAGTCTGGGGATCAGAACTTCCATCCTTCTATGGTACATTTTCTTCAGTTTCCTTTTCTGGAGCATCTTTCTCCTGGAATGCTTTCTCAGTTGCAAATCCTTAAGCTTGATCCTCTAGGGTAGAGCACCCAAGATAGGTCTCCCCCTCAACTCTCTCAGTGTCTTGGGCTGAGCTTCCAACTAGGAACTCCCCCTCAAGTGGATCACTACCAAGAATAGGGCTTCTACTTTCTTCAAAGACCTCTGTGTTAGCAGGTCCACTCATATCCTCTGGGATCATTGGAGTTAAAGCTACCTCCCCCTCTGTCAAAGCAGGGTTTGGTAGAGATGGGGCTCCTTCTTCCTCAGAGACCTTGGACAGGTTGGGTTTGGAATTGATGATGCTCCTCCTCTTTCAGAACTGCTAGAGGACCCTTCCTCTGATTCATCAACTATCACAGCTTTCTTTTCCTTTCCTTTTGTAACAGTTTGAACATCCTTAGGGGTTTTGGAGATAACCCTTTCACATCTGTCCAACATTTTTGAGTCCAACCTCTTTGAGTAGTGCAGAGGTGCTCCCATGTTTCTCTTCACTACATCCCCAAGGGTATTCAGGAGGAAGATGGATAAGATTCTTCCAAATGATGGGGTCTTCAGGGTGTTCTTGATCCTCTAGAATAGGAACTTCCTCCAGCCTATCCTTTTTGAAACAATGATCCTGCACATTGCCTCAAACATTTCCTTTGAAATCCTGTCATGGGAACTAGGCTTGCACATCAGTACTTTCCCTACAATGTCTGCAAGGATCTTTCCCTTCTGGTTGAATTCTGCCTTTTCAATAGGCCCACAGGTCTTGCAACTGTGCCCACACCAGGCATTTGAAACAGATAGATCTTTGACAGTCAGATCTTCCTCTTCAACCTCTTTCCCCAATCTTGGAATCCTCAAAGTTTTTCCTAAGCTCTTGGCAAATTTTTTGATCTTCTTTTCGGCCATAGTAGACTTTAGAATGGCCCCTGAACTATTGATTCTTGCTCCATCTAAGAGTTCCTAGAGCTCTATGTTCATGAGGCCACGGGTTCGAAATCCCACGGTCATTTCATGGGGGGGGGGGGGATTGTTAGGACGTACGACGCATGGCGCTACGGTTCAGCAATGCCCCTAGTGTTGCGACACTAGTCGAAGCAGAAGGGAGTGTCCCCTGTGGGCCTAACTAGCCGCCCCGTGGATCCTACCTAGGGTAGCCAGCTCTATAAATGAGTGGTAGGGCCTTCCCCAAATAGTCTAGGCTTTTGGGAGAGTTGGTAGCGCTGAGTCCCTACAATTAGTATTAGAGCAGGTTAAGTTTAAAGGCTTAATAGCTTAGAACAAGATCTACAAGTTGATGATTGGGTTGAGATCTTTCAATGGCCTATGAGCATCATCAAGAGATGAGATCAATGAGGCTGCCCATTTGCCCCAAGATGAACTTTGCCATCTGGAAGCAAAGAGTCAAGTTGTTCATGGAAGCATCAGATCCCAGAATATTCATGGTTGTTGAAGAGGTACCCTATGCCCTCATGAATGGTTCAATGACTCCAACAACTCCTTTAGTCCCTAAAACTCTGTCACAGTTCACTGATGAAGATGTAGATCTGATAACTATGGATAAGTGAGCAGAACATATACTTGAAAATGCAATTGATGGTTTTACATCTCAAAACTTAAGTCATTGCAAAACAACAAAAGAAATGTGGGATTCCTTGGAGGCTAATATGGAGGGAACTGAAGAAGAAACCTCAAAGGGGAACAATAGAGAAAGGACCATGATTCTTGAGGGTGAAAGCTTGAGGAGTACCAAGGATAAGATTCCTCTAATTTAGAATATCTCTGAAGACACTGAAGCTTCTGATGCAAGCACATTGGAATATGATGACATTGTTAAAGAACCAGTACTCCTCACCAAGCAGCTCAAAAGGAAGATGCCTAGAAGAAGAAAAGACAACCATAGGACTCCAGAAGATCTAGTCATCATGACAAGTCCAAATCTTCAAAGGAGGAAAGGTATAACTCTAAACTCAATGAATTTGATTTGGCTAACTTTGTTTGTTGTCACTGCAAGAAGACATGTCACATGATTGTTGACTGCCCCTCTAAGAAGAAAGAATCCAAGAAGAGTGATGATAGAAGAAGTCTAAGGGACAAAAATGAATCTGAGAAAGAATTCAGTGGTGAGAAAATCAGAACACTTAGTGATTCTGATTCAGATTCATCAGAAACAAGGTGGAAGCTCTCATTGGCTTCATGGACATAACTGAAGAAATCCAGGATGACAACACTTCTCCTGGGAAGGTACATATTAGAGCCCCCTTATCTATCTCTGATTCATAATAGATGACAGATTCTATACATGAGAGTATGTGTGGCTGCCTGCAATAACATAACCTCAAGATCACCACATAAGGTAGAATCTGAGCTAGTACAGCATAATGAAGCCTTGTGGATTGCTTTGAAAAGAAGCAAGAAGCTTCTTAGAGCTCAATCTAAGGAGTTAGCATCCCTGAAATTTGCCCAATCTGAGCTCCATGAGACAGCTGAAAATCTGGCTGCTATAAGCAAAGAAATGGACAAACTCAAGGATGTCACAAAGCCCAAAAATGCTGAATTGGGTCAGAAGAATAAGGTTATTAAGGACCTTGAGGAAATGTTATTGGCTGAGAAGAAATTATTGCCAACTTCTCAATGCCCAAGACTATCCTTCCCATTATTGACAAATTCTCTGCACCATTCAGAGGTGGTGTATAATTTGGTAAGGAGACAGTTGAAAGTGCACAGTTAACCTCACTAGAATTCTCTAGAGGGGGGGGGGGGGGTGAATAGAGAATTAAAAAATATTTTGTGCAATGTTAATATATATATGTGTATGATCACAGATTATAGCTTCCCACACACAACAAGAATTAAACAAATAAAGAAAGTAAATGCAAGAAAAGAAATCACAGCACAACACAAGAAAATATAGTGGTTCCCCAAACTTTGGGTAGTCCACTCTTCTACCCCCTTGGTAGGAATTCACTATCTTGCACTGAGTCTTTTGATAAGGAGACTCTTAGAACCACCCTGAGTCTTTTGACAAGGAGACTCTTAGAACCAACTGATCTTTTGAAAAGGAGACTCTTAGAACCAGTACACTGAATTTTTTGAAGAGAGATTCTAAAAACTCTTCTACAATGTTTAAGTAAAAATAAGAAAGAAGAAAGAAATAAGAACAAGAATGAATCTTCTTCCTAGCAAGAAGATTGGAAGCACAAGAAGTGAATTAAATCTTTCTTCTATAGAGAGAAGAAGATTGGTAGCTTTTCTCTCTTATGTGAGAGCTATCAGAATTTGCAGCAGGGTGACTTCAGAAGCAGAGAGAAGAAGAATGCTTGAATATTGCTGCAGGACTATTTCTCAATTCTCTCTTTTTCACTTGGGAGCTTTTCCTCTTTTCAAATGTAAAAGTGGTGAATCACTTGACTACTTCTTCTGCCGACCTCCTCTTTATTTATAGCTCTGCTTCAATCAAATAATACTAAAGGAGAGTAATCAATTAGCAGGCAGAGTATTAGAAAGAAAGAGAAATTCCCATAATAGTTATATCCATAGAAGGAAAGTATTCATTCTAATTTCAAATAATGTCCATAATGAATTTTAACAAATTAGCCAAGAATCTAATAGAGGAAAAGAAAGATTCAGAACGGCTATAAGACATAAATTGATTCCATATAGATCAGATCTTATAAGATAAGGAAAGAGATCTGGCGATTTTGAATTCTGTCATAAAGATCGACGTGCGTCGATTACTATTTGACGCAAGCGTCGAATACATCCTGTCTGGACGTCGAGAGGAGAATAAGGAAGGTGCGTTGACAAAGGTGCGTCGACTACATTAGATGCGTCGACTAGAAATCAGAGTAACGTCGACAACACATACGTCGAAATCTTCCTAGAGTTACTTCGACTCAATCTGAAGGAAACGTCGACTACATTTCGACGTTGCGTCGAATACTATTCGACGCATATTTACTTAGCCTTATTTTTCATTCTTAGAATTCTTCTTTAACTTATTTCTAGGGGTTAAGAGAAATCATTTTCCCAACAATCTCCCCCTATTTGTCTTAACCCTATTTAGAGGGAAATTGTACTAGCATATAATTAACCCATCACAACATTTGTAAGGTAAGAAATATATTAAATAATCAGAAGAGAAAGTGGAATAAGAAAGCATATGACAAGTATTTGTCTTTCACAAAAAATTTAAACCAGAAACTTCTTTTTGTACATGAAGTTAACAAAAGTAGAATAAAGTTTCCTAGATAAGTTTTCAATAGCATCAAGAATGTAGCCCCTGACTCTATCAGGTCGTTCCTGGACATTCCTGATGATTGTATGCAGTTTTTCCAATAGTTTATCACCATCAGGGATTGTGTCATTTATGGAGTAGCCTTTGCTGATGATGATTGCTGCTTTTTCATCAATCATCTCAATTGTAATGTTTTGAACTTTCTTTTCAGTAGGCTTGATCTCAGGTGGTCCCTTGTTATCAACCTTGGGCCTATATATTGTTTTCTTTTCTGATTGCTGCTTCTCTGGAATGTCAGCCATTTTTCCTTTCCCTTTCCAGGGTGAGGCATGCCACTTGTCTAATTTTATAGGTCTGTTGGGCTTCTTGTAGGGAGTGTAAGTATCTTCTGTACACCCTACACCCTTCTTGTGTTTTTGACCTTTATCTAGGATGATCCCTGCCTGAGGGTTTTTCTTTTGATAAGCATCAATATCAAACAACTTCTTTGGAATTCTGATAGAAGATTCAGCAAGAATTTGTTCTTTAGTCATTCCCTTGTTGATCTTTTCCATCCAGGCAATCCTTTTATCTTCCACTTCTTTCCTAGCTGCTTCATATTCATACAGTTCTCTTTCTCGTATCTCTTCATGCCTCTTTTCCATGTCAGGGTCATGGTACTCCTTCACAGGGCTGTTAGGAGTGATAATAGGCATCTTTTCAAATCTTTTTATTTGCTCACATGCTTTTCTATACTTCCTTTCTTTTGCATACTCTCTCCTTTCTTCTTTGGAGAAGTTTTGCCAGTATGGAATGGCTTCTCTTTTCCTTTTCATCTGTCCTCCTGAACATTGCCTAGGTAGGATTTGTTTGGAGAAGGTTTCCACTTGTGGAGGTAGAGGTAGCAGAGGAGGTAGAGAAGAAGGTTAAAGTGGAGGTAGAGGTAGAGGTGGAGAAGAAGGAGAGTGAGTTTTCTCTTTGGGTGGAGAGGGAACAATATCAAGAAGAGGAGTCTGTTCTGCAATAGAAGGCAGAATGACTTTAGGTAGAATGATCTCTGCTGAGGGATAATTGTCTCCTCCAAGCTCTTTTGTAGAGATGTCCTCAAGTAGAGGTGTTTTCAGCTTGATGTAACTGGCAGAGAAGCCAGGGGAGTGATGTTGAAGTTCCTCCTCACATAAGGGTGCATCAATCCATATCTATCCATTCCAATCATCAGAGGTGACTGCTTCTTCCTCCCCCTGGATTTCTGGGTTCTTTACTATAGGAATCTCCCCCTGGTTATATGGATTATCAATTCTGAATGCTGAATCCACAACATGCTCCCCTTCAGTGTTGTAAGAGGAGGATTCACCAAAGTGTTTGATGAAGGTGTAGTCAGAGTGATTTGAGAAGAGTGGAGCCTATAATGGAATTGGAGTAATAGTTAGAGAGAATACTTAGAGTTGGAGAGAAGAGAGTTAAACCTGAGCTTTAAGTGAGATCAAAGACCTGGCAAGAGGGGTTTCTGGAGCAACTCTCCCCCTGGTTTATATCTTTCAGGAAGGATGTAAACCTTTGTGGCGACAGAGGTTCTTCTCGAAGAAGAGAGGCAGATAGGGAGGAAAATTTGGCTTCACAGGTGGTGATCATATTGGCACATTCATTGGAGAAGTTGGTTAGACGTGTCTGGAAGTCGGTGAGAAGATTTTCCAGAGCATCCTTCATCGCTTTGATAAGGGCAGTTTGAACAGGAGTAGGCGCCATTGATGCAGAAAGAGAGAGAGGTGGAAGACAAAGTTTTGGCGGGTTCAAAAAGGTATATGTTATGAAATAAGAAGAATTATTTAAAGAAGATGAAACGTCGAGAAAGGAAACAGAAATCAAGGTAATCCAATCGTCAGAAGAGGAAGTAAGGATTTAATTCTAATTTTAACCTGAAGTCGTCGTTACATCGAATGGATGTCGACGTTTGCGTTGATATAGAGTCGGCGCTCCATGGAGATTGGCCAGCCTGGAGCTCTATCGACATGATCATTGTAATGCGTCGATATGAATTCGACGGTACGTCGATAAAAGATCGACGTAACTTTGTCTGATGGAAATTGGTGCCAGCGTCAAGTTTGTCTCGACGGAGCGTCGATATGTATTCGACGCATCTGCAAGAAGTTTTCTTAGATTGTCTGATTCCTTTAGAGTTCCCTAACAATGGTCTTTACAAGCTTCCATCAAGCATTCCTAAGGTGTTTATGAAGTAGTTGTGCTTGGTTTCATCCAAGGGTTTTGTAAAAATGTCTGCTCTTTGACTTTCTGTGGGTATATATTCTAAGGTTATCTTACCTTTTTCAACATTGTCTCTAAGGAAGTGATGTCTGATCTCTATGTGTTTGGTTCTACTATGAAGGACTGGGTTAGATGCTATAGATATAGCACTAGAGCTATCACAATAAATCTTAGAGTTATTGACTTCCAGTTTGTAGTCAAGAAGCTGATTTTGCATCCACAAGATTTGTGAACAACAGCTCCCAGCAGCTATATATTCAGCCTCTGCCGTTGAGGTTGAGACTGAGGTTTGTTTCTTACTAAACCAAGAGATTAATCTGTCACCTAGGAATTGGCAAGTGCCAGATGTGCTTTTTCTATCAACCCTACATCCAACATAGTCTGCATCTGAGAAACTTATTAATTCAAAGTTGGTTTCTGCTGAATACCATAGACCTAGTACAGGAGTTCCCTTTAGGTATCTAAGAATCCTTTTTACAGAGGTGAGATGAGATTCCTTTGGTTCAACCTGAAATCTAGCACATATGTAAGTTGCAAACATAATGTCAGGTCTGCTAGCAGTGAGATATAGAAGGGATCCTATGATTGCTCTATATGTCTTTTGATCTATTGATTTTCCCTTCTTTGAAATCTCCAAAGCCCTTGGTTTGGCCACAACTAGAATCTCCAAAGGTTACTGATGGTCCAAGTCTATCCTCAAAGTTGATTAATAGGTTTTTGCATCCTGTCATGTGCATGGAGCATCCACTGTCCAAGTACCACACCATCCTGGAGATGTGATACATCTGCACATAAAATTTTAAACATTAGTTTGGACCCTGCTAAGCTGGGGTCCCTTCCTCTCATTAGTAAAAGATTTAATAAAGAATAAGTGGGTCTTTCAGGATATCCTTCCTTCTTATGGGGTACTTGCTTATCATACCAATCTTCTTGGATGATATCACAGAAATAATGTTTATAATAGAAGGACATGGATTGAGAGGCCTGTTTGGAAACAGAAAATTTTTTGTCTGATTTATTGCGTCGATAGGGATTCGACGTAGACTTATGGTTGCGTCGATATGAATTCAACGCTTTCTTCATTCTGAGTCTATTTTCAGTCGAAGCATGAGAGAGGTTGCGTTGAGTAGAAGTCGACGCATTTTGGTGTAAGCGTTGATTAGAACTTGACGCACGTTGGTAAGAATTCGACGCATGTTCAAATTTTTTGTGAGGATATTTTCCTAAGATTCCTTTATCTGTAATGGGATTAGGTTTATTAAAAACAGTGGTTATTTCAGGGCTTTCTTGTGATATTTCTCCTGTTAGATAATTCTCCCTGGTGAAGTGAATTGGATGTTTCCAGACAGATTTGCTGGATGTTTGAGGTTTAGATGCTTCATTAGTATTCTGATTTATCTGTCTAAATCTATTAGTGAGATTCTCAGACATATTTTTGAGCTTCTGACCTCTTCCATTTAGAGAGTCTTCAAAGACTTTAGCCTTTGCAAGCTCCTTCCTTAGTGTTAGATTTTCTGAATAGATTTTGTCTAATTCCTCTTCTGAGAGTTCTAGATTGAGCTTATAATTTTTATGATGTGTATTTTCCTATTTGAGATTTTTTAATTCAATTCTTAATTCTTTTACTTCTTTTTCAGATTTGATTAGATCTAAACAGAATTCTTTGAAACTTTGTTTGAAATCAGTAGAAGAGAAATCTATATTATCAAGTATATTTACCATAGATGTATCATCAGGCTTCTCAGTGGCCATCAGACAGGTTTCCTCTTGCTTGACCTCTTGCTGATCATTATCTGATGAGGTACTTCCTTCAGATTCTGAATCACTCCAAGATTGAGCAATGAATCCTTTTTCTTTCTTCTTCTTCTTCTTCTTCTTTAGATCTGTTCTTTTTAGATCCTTCTTATTGTTGATCTCTTTAGGACATTCAGGTGCAATGTGTCCAGGTTTCCTGCAAGAGTAGCATATAATCTCTTTAGTAGGTGTTTTATTATACCTGGTTTTTGAGTCTCTTCCTTTGGATCCTTCTATTTTGATCCACTTCTTGAACCTTCTGGCCAATAGACTGATCAACTCCTCATCACTTGTAGAGGGTTCTCCTTCAACATCCTTCAAAGCAATACTCTTTTCTTTTAGGAGTGGAGGAGCCTTTTCTTTCTCTTCTTTCTCAGCCCTTGTTTTCAACAGTTGTTCATAGGATTTTAATTTACCCAACAGGACATCTGTTGAGATTTATTTTTGACTTATGGAGTCTTTGATTGGCCTGATTCTTGAATCCCAAGAGCTAGGGAAGCAAGTCAGCAATTTGTCATTTATCTCAGTAAGAGATATGTCCTTCTCAAGTGTTCTCAATTCATTGACTATGAGGCTGAATCTTGAATACATGTCAGCAACACATTCATTTTCTTTCTTTTGGAAGTTTTCATATTGGGAGATGAGTAGTGCCTTTCTGTCCTTTTTCTCATCAGCACTTCCCTCAACCATTTTGGTGAGAGCTTCCCATACTTCCTTAGCTGACTCACACTCAGCAATCTTTTGGAAGATTTCATCTGAGAGAGTTGAAACTAGGATATTCATAGCCTTGGCATCATATGCTTGGGCTTTCTTTTCCTCTTCTGTCCATTCAGCCTTTGGAGCAAGTGTTTCAGTTGCTTTTCCACTTGAATCCTTTTTGAATGGCTTGGGGGGACCTGTCATGACAACATTAAATAATTCATCATCAATAGAGTTTAAATAGATTCTAATTCTTGTTTTCCAAAGTGCAAACTTTTCAAGGTTGCAAATTGGTGGTCTGGTGGAAGCATAATCTTTGATTTGTGCCATAAAAAATATATATATAAAAACAAGAGGTAGGATCTTTTTGATCAAGGAGTTAAACCTTTTTAGATCAACCTCCCTCTGATACCAATTGAAAGTGCACAGTTAACCTCACTAGAATTCTCTAGAGGGGGGGGGGGGGGGGGGTGAATAGAGAATTAAAAAATATTTTGTGCAATGTTAATATATATATGTGTATGATCACAGATTATAGCTTCCCACACACCAACAAGAATTAAACAAATAAAGAAAGTAAATGCAAGAAAAGAAATCACAGCACAACACAAGAAAATATAGTGGTTCCCCAAACTTTGGGTAGTCCACTCTTCTACCCCCTTGGTAGGAATTCACTATCTTGCACTGAGTCTTTTGATAAGGAGACTCTTAGAACCACCCTGAGTCTTTTGACAAGGAGACTCTTAGAACCAACTGAGTCTTTTGAAAAGGAGACTCTTAGAACCAGTACACTGAATTTTTTGAAGAGAGATTCTAAAAACTCTTTTACAATGTTTAAGTAAAAATAAGAAAGAAGAATGAAATAAGAATAAGAATGAATCTTCTTCCTAGCAAGAAGATTGGAAGCACAAGAAGTGAATTAAATATTTCTTCTATAGAGAGAAGAAGATTGGTAGCTTTTCTCTCTTATGTGAGAGCTATCAGAATTTGCAGCAGGGTGACTTCAGAAACAGAGAGAAGAAGAATGCTTGAATATTGCTGCAGGACTATTTCTCAATTCTCTCTTTTTCACTTGGGAGCTTTTCCTCTTTTCAAATGTAAAAGTGGTGAATCACTTGACTACTTCTTCTGCCGACCTCCTCTTTATTTATAGCTCTGTTTCAATCAAATAATACTAAAGGAGAGTAATCAATTAGCAGGCAGAGTATTAGAAAGAAAGAGAAATTCCCATAATAGTTATATCCATAGAAGGAAAGTATTCATTCTAATTTCAAATAATGTCCATAATGAATTTTAACAAATTAGCCAAGAATCTAATAGAGGAAAAGAAAGATTCAGAATGGCTATAAGACATAAATTGATTCCATATAGATCAGATCTTATAAGATAAGGAAAGAGATCTGGCGATTTTGAATTCTGTCATAAAGATCGACGTGCGTCGATTACTATTCAACGCAAGCGTCGAATACATCCTATCTGGACGTCGAGAAGAGAATAAGGAAGGTGCGTCGACAAAGGTGCGTCGACTACATTAGATGCGTTGACTAGAAATCAGAGTAACGTCGACAACACATACGTCGAAATCTTCCTAGAGTTACTTCGACTCAATCTGAAGGAAACGTCGACTACATTTCGACGTTGCGTCGAATACTATTGGACGCATATTTACTTAGCCTTATTTTTCATTCTTAGAATTCTTCTTTAACTTATTTCTAGGGGTTAAGAGAAATCATTTTCCCAACAACAGTTAAGGGCAAGGCATTTGAAGCCCAACCTTATTTCAAAGAGAAGCTACTGGCATCAAACTTCTCTGACTAGGAATATTCACATGGCCCTCTGACCAAGGCTTGCTCTACAAGAAGCAGTAAACCCTCCAACACACATAAGAGAGTATGCTTTGGGCCAAGTGTTTCTAAAACACCCATTGAAGAGACCCAAGTGAAGAATCCAGGTTCTCATGTCCATGGATCTACAACATTAACACTCAAAAGTATGGGAAAGCAACCCCCACCAAGCCTGTTCCCAAGGTGGTGAATCAAAAGTTGGTTAGACCAGCTCAACTGCACACTCACCATTGTGAGGTTCACCCAAGGCCTATTAGGTCAGCTATCTTCACTCCTGCCCACCAACATTTCCAAATGGTGAGTCATAAGAGAAGATACAACATGTATGAGTGCTGGTGTTGTGGAAAGATTGGTCATTTTGCCCTGGATTGCTGGTTCAATCCAACAGTGACTAATGCAAGAAGAGTGCAGACCACTCAGATGTGTAATATTTCAGGTTATTCCCCTAAGATAAACCTAGGACCCAAATCCAACTGGGTGCGTAAGGATAAGTAATCCTCTATGCAGGTATGTCCAAATGCCAACCCTTTTAGTACTTGGACAATAATTGCTCCAGGCACAAGGCTGGAGTAAATAAGTATTCAAGAAAACTCAATCCAGAGAGAATAGACCAATAATGATACTTGGGGTTTCAAACAAACTGATGCCACTCAAATCCCACCAAACCTCACACAAGAAGTTCAACTCTTTCTTGCTTTTATTGAGGGGAGATTCTAAGAGAAGATACATCTATGATGGAAAATGATCCAACTCTTCAAAATGAGATAAAGAAGAACTTGAGTAGCCCTCTCAAATCCCGGCAACAATGAAGGGGGAGTCCACTACTTCGCTCACAGTGGAGACCTCACTTCTAAGGATAGAAGATGAGCATCATGTTCCGACCATCATAGTCCCTACTCTCTCGTCACCAAGCTTGAGAAGTCGACAAGTCAAAAAAAGCAAAAGACATCATGTTTGCCACTGAAGAACAAGAAGCCAAAAATGAAGAGAGTGAAATATAGAAGAATCCAAACCTTGAAACATGGAGACCTTACTCAAGAAAATATCAAACTGGTATTTCCATATAAGAGATGTGAAGGAGAAAATCTAAATAGCACTATCTCCAAGAATCCTTCAAGAAGTGCTGACAAACTTCTCAAGTTTGACAAGTATCAGATGAGTATTTCAACGACATAGATGAACTCTCAGCAATACAAATCAAACAGTCTCGACGACAACATTTGCGTCTCGATGATATTGGTGGAGTCTCGACGACATGGCTGAAGTAATTTCGACGGCACTATCGACGACAAAAATGCACATTGTCGAAATACCACCCAGATACTTAATGCAATATTGGATCTTTAATCAGATCCTTCTGATGGATTTTTAATCTATTAATCGGGACAAAAAGGTACGTGCCACTTCATCTACTTCTAATATAAATAGAGTGAACGCTTCGGTTAAAAATTACACTTTCATTTGCTATAAGTCATTTCTGCGACAAACCTCCGTTCTGTTTTCGACAATCATTCGTTCTCGACATTACGCCTCAATGGCTCCAATGAAGGAAGAATCTTCAGTCATCTCCGACTGTGAGCTTCTGGGAGGAGGATTCAACTCCTATTTCGAAGAAATCAGGTTGGTAATTGTGTTGGTAGAATCTGCAGGGCTGGAGTATCTGCTCTGTGAACCATGTGCTCTCATGAATAGGGAGCTCCAGGAACTCATTGATGGAGCAAGAATCAATAGTTCAGGGGACATTCTAAAGTCTAATGTGTCCGGGAAGAAGATCAAAATATCTGCTAAGAGCTTAGGAAAAGCTTTGAGGATTCCAAGATTGGAGAAAGAGGTTGCAGAGGAAGATCTGATTGTTGAAGATTTATCTATTGGATATGCCAGGTGTGGGCACAGTGGCAAGAACTATGGGTCTATTAAAAAGGCAGAATTCAACCAGAAGGGAAAGCTCCTTGCATACATTGTAGGGAACGTACTGCTGTGCAAGCCATGTTCCCATGACAGGATTTCAAAGGAAATGTTTGAGTCAATGTGCAAGATCATTGTTTCAAAAAGGATAGACTAGAGAAAGTTCCTATTCCAGAGGTTCAAGAACACCCTGAAGACCCCATCTTTTGGAAGAATCTTATCCATCTCCCTCCTGAATACCCTTGGGGATGTAGTGAAGAGAAACATGAGAGCACCTCTGCACTATTCAAAGAGGTTGGACTAAAAATGCTAGACAAATAGGAAAGGGTTATCTCCAAAATCCCTAAGGATGTTCAAACTGTTACAAAAGGAGAGGAAAAGAAAGCTGTGATAGTTGATGAATTAGAGGAAGGGTCCTCTAGCAGTTCTGAAAGAGGAGGAGCATCATCAATTCCAGACCCAAACCTGTCCAAGGTCTCTGAGGAAGAAGGAGTCCCATCTCTACCAAACCCTACTTTGACAGGGGGAGGTAGCTTTAACTCCAATGATCCCAGAGGATATGATTGGACCGGCTAACACAGAGGTCTTTGAAGAATGTAGAAGCCCAATTCTGGGTAGTGATCCAGTTGAGGAGGAGTTCATGGTTGGAAGCTCAGCCCAAGACTCTATGAGAGTTGAGGGGGAGACCTATCTGGGGTGCTCTACCCTAGAGGATCAAGCTGAAGGATCTGCAACTAAGAAAGCATTCCAGGAGAAAGATGCTCCAGGAAAGGAAACTGAAGAAAATGTGTCAGAGAAGGATGGAAGTTCTGATCACCAGACTGGGCTTGACCTAGTTCTGATAAAAGGAAAGCAAGTGCTGGTGGAAAAAGATGAGCAGATGTAGGTAAACTTCCATGATCTTCTAGCTCAAGATAGTACTGCTGAAGGTTCTCCAGAAGAAAATGCAGCTCCTGAGGTAAATATAGCTGGACCGTATACTAACCACTCAGGCTCTCTGCTCCATATGATCTCAGCCTTGCTGAATGTTCAAAGGGAGAAGAAAGAAAATTTCATTCTACAGACTGTCGATGACACACTCAGGCTGAGCTGCAAACTGTAAAGAATGATATGCATCATCTCAACACTCAACACACTCACTTCCTTCACTAAGCAACTCCAGTCATGGAACATGTTGGTGATGAAATCAACAAGGTTGGGCATCAGACTTATCAGATCATCCAAAACCAAGACACTATGTCAAGGAGTACATAGAGAGCTGATAAGGATTTTATATAGTTTTAAAAATAATTCCAACTAATATCCCGATGTAGGCAAGTATACCTATCAAAATATAGTATAGGAAGGATGTCGTATTTGCCAGAGGCCTGTCGAGTAATCTTACTCACGTAAATTATTATTATTTTATCGGTAGAATATTCAAAAGGGTTTTATAAAAGAAATAATAAAAGAAAGGAAACATTTGATCGAGAATCTTTCTAAAGTAAACTATTTTGTAAACATCATAAATTGATTCGGAAAAACTTGACCATGAAGGTTCCCAAAATATGGTAGAGCCTCTCTCGAGAGAACTACCACCTAACCTTAGGTTGATCGATTAAG
Organism: Dactylorhiza incarnata; assembly: GCA_033032865.1. Lineage (NCBI taxonomy): Eukaryota > Viridiplantae > Streptophyta > Magnoliopsida > Asparagales > Orchidaceae > Dactylorhiza > Dactylorhiza incarnata. Next base: position 612,422 of record JAWHQI010000016.1, read on the forward strand.
ACCCCTCGGCCAGTCGAAACCCCTAAGCTTGCTTTATGCGGTGAGCCCACTATTGGATTTGATTCCAATCCGGAAGATTTGTGTCACCCTCTCTCGAGGAATGCATACAACTCTTTTTATCTTTGAGTGATCTCCTCGTTCGCATGGATCTCTCGATCACTAGCATACGGATCTTAGATCGAGAAACATATTCGCGACATATGAATTCAAAGCAATTAAATTGAAAGATAAATCCTAGTTTTCGAAAACCAAACTATGAAAAAGAGATTACTAAATACCACTACTTAAGAATTCATCCGATCAAATGTAATAAAAATAGCTACTCATAATTGAAGAAAAAGAACATTTTTATAACTATGAAAAGAGATGTACAAGTGCGAGTAAAGTAAATCTAAGCTATGAATTGGAATTGCAAAGCATAAAATAAATTGCATAAATAAAATTACACTAATGAAATTCAGAAAAACTACTCTAAAATTGACCCAATTGAAGCAAGGACTGGATCCCCATCACTTTGGTAGCAGCTGGCTTTTATAGGCAGAAAATTGGTGAGTCACGCCCTAGGTCACGCCCGTGACCAAGGGCGTGTAAGCTGCGTAACTGCGTCTTGAAAGCCCGGGAACGTTGGGGGAGAGAAACTGCCAAAATTGATCATCTGGACGGGTCACAACCTAGGTCACGCCCGTGACCTAGGGCGTGTCTTGACCGAGTCAGGAAACGGCGGGAAACGACGCAATCTAGAGTTAATATGGCAGTTGCGGGAGAGGTCACGCCCCTTTAGTCACGCCCGTGACCAAGGGCGTGTAAGCTGTAACGGCTCGGCTGCGGAAACTACTTGTATTGAATGCATGTCGGGCGTGTCACGCCCGTGACATGAAGGTCACGCCCCCGGTCACGCCCGTGACCTGAGGCGTGTAATCATAATCTGATGTGGCGATGTCTTCCGGGAGCTGAAGGCGGAGCACGGCCGTGACCATGGTCACGCCCCCAGGTCACGCCCGTGACCTGGGGCGTGTACTTTGGGAGTTTTGCAGAAAAATCCCAGAATTTCCCCTGAACACGACTGTGGGCTTTTAAATTGCTATTAGCAGCCCAAAGTTCCTGAAAACACAATACAAAGCAAATTAGATATATATTAAACTAAAATTATGTAAAAAACTAATTAATTACTACTAAAATATTATATAAAAATAAGTATAAATAATGCACTATCAAATACCCCCATACTTAAGCTTTTGCTATTCCAGAGCAAAACCAATTCATAAGTATGAGAATAAAATTTATATGACATTTCCAAAAAAAAAAGAATTTACTCTTAATTATGCATTTAAAATTATACATGACTCATACATAAATGAGTTTTGAAATAAAATTTAGATTCATAAGAAATAAATCAGGATTCATAAGTTGACATGCGTAGAATAAAAATTAGTTTAAAAAAATTCTCTAATTAAATTTTCATAAACAAAATTGTATTGAATTAAGCAAAATAATCTAAGATTAGAATTATAGAAACTTTTATTATCATTCGAAACTTTATAGAAAACCTAAAATATTAACTAAGCTCTCTCATAAAAATCTTGAATATGAAATGATATTGGTTAAGTTTGGGTAAAATTGGCATAGAAGAGATGTTTAATTGGGAAATGCTGAATTTTATCCTCTAATTTCCATTTTTTAGATACTCTTCTTTTTTAATACCCTAAATGTATATGTTTAGGAGTGATGAATTTTATCCTCTCAGCTCCATGACATATAATCTTTTACAAATTTGGGTGCATATGTTTAGGAATGATGAATTTTATCCTCTCATTCCATGAAATATGATCTTTTATAAATTTTTTTATTTGCCAATCAAAAGGGTAAAGTAAAAGGAGGGGCTAGGGTTTAAAGGCTATAAAATTTTCAAGATAACTATTTTGAGAGCATAGAAAATAAATTACGAAATATTTAAGAATCTATGAGTTAAAGTTAATATAATAAAAATCTAAAGATCTTAAGCACAATTGTTACAAAATTAATTTATGATATTTTAAGGAGAGAAAACAAAACTAAGAAATATTCTAATCAAATCAAAATAATGAAAAATTCTTTAAATCAAATTTATCTAAAAATTAAATCTAACAAATTATGAAGAGACACATAAAATAGAAAACACATAAAAAGAAAACTTTTGTTTTTGTAAAAGTCATATAAATTAAAGCTCATAATGAAAATTGGTTGGACTCAAATAAAAAGTAAGGAAGCATCTAATAATACAAAATTTATAAATCAATTTTGTTTTATTTTATATTTTTATATTTGCATGAACAAGAAAAATAAACCAGAAATAATTTTCTTTGTTCTTGGACTTCCCAATGGCTACCCAATGACGGGCTCGCAAGGTACTAGGCGGTTTTGTGGGATGAAAGCCCAACACGGCCCTTTCGCAAGAAATAATTATTAATTGTTTTTAAATTTTTTTTTTGTAATTTCCATATTTTAAAAACAAAATTGAAAAAGAAGACAAAAGAAGATTTTTTTTATGATTTTTAAATATTTTTGAATTTTTTTTGTATTAAAAGTGTTTATCTAATTTTTTTGAATTTTTTGAATAAAAACAAACATTAGAGAACACCCCCCATACTTAAAAATAGACATTGTCCCCAATGTTTATAAACAAAGATGAAGAGGGAAAAACTTGAAAAGAAAAGGTAGATAAAGAAAAGAAAAATTGCAAAAAAAGGATAAGCAAGGTGTGCCTCCCAAGAGCGCTTTCTTTTTCCCGTCTTTAAGCTAGACGGTTATTGTTAGGAAAAAGGAAAATAAAACTGAAAATGCATAGGCAACTCCCTTAATACACGCTCAGGTGAGCATGCCGAAGTCGGTCGCTCGACTGCTCCTCCGCTACAGTCCTGATTCTTTCGTTATCCGTTAGCTTCAAATTGTGAATCCAAATTACCTATACATACCTTAGGTAGTTTGGATTGTTGGAGATGAGCGGCAAATGGATCAGTGAAGACATTTGGTTGCAACGGCTCATCCTCTACATGAAAATTGTTAGTATCAAAAGAATCAAAATTAAGCGAGTCAGAAAATTTTTCACAAGGAGGAGTTTCTTGTGAAAACACATGATTAAACATCGGTTGTTCATTTTCTAAAATAAAAATTTTATCAGAAAAATCAATACCAAGGGGAGTAAATTCATGGGCGACTAAATTTTCATGAATTTTGATTCCAAAATATTTATGTGTTGGGGTTAAGAATTCATGAGAAAGCGGGATAGAGTCAGGCGGAGTAGAAGATGAAACATGTTCTTTCTCTATTTCGCTCGGCACACCCATTATTTTAATAAATTCTTGGTATAAAATATTATTTTCTTTTTGGGAATAACTATTCAAATTTTGAATAGGAAGATCCGGAGAATCACCAAGAGAAGAAATTTGATCAAAAGAATTTTGCGGATAAAAAGTGGAGGAATAGAAATTTTGATCAATAGAAATTTCTTCATTGCACCGTAAACCATCTGGGTGATCTTACCACCACGAATAATTATTATCGGAGCAAGAAGGAATTTCAGAAGAATTATAATCTTGAGAAAAATTATTATGATCAAATGTATTTTGAGAATAAAAATAAGAATAACATTCCTCGCTAGAATGATTTGCACCACAAAAATAACAAATAAGTTGGCGCTTTCATGCGACTTCCAAACGGTTTACCTTATGTTGAAGCTCGGCAACTTTTGCGGCCAACTGAGATATCATCATATTTTCTTGGAAAAAGAAAATTAAACAACCGTCACGTAATAGAAAGGGATTTAAAAAAACAAAAAGAGAAATGGGGGCGGAGAAAGAAAATGATAAAAGTAATAAAATTCACGCTTTCAAAATATCAGCAAAAATAATCCCCGACAATGGCGCCAAAAACTTGATAAGGATTTTATATCATTTTAAAAATAATTCCAACTAACATCCCGATGTAGGCAAGTATACCTATCGAAATATAGTATAGGAAGGATGTCGTATTTGCCCGAGGCCTGTCGAGTAATCTTACTTACGTAAATTAATATTATTTTATCGGAAAAATATTTAAAAAGGTTTTTATAATAGAAATAATAAAACAAAGGAAACATTTGATCGAGAATCCTTCTTACGTAAAATACTTCGTAAAACTAGAATTCATAAGAAATGGATTTAGACAAACTTGACCGTGGAGGTTCCCAAAATATGATAGAGCCTCTCTCGAGAGAACGACCATCTAACCTTAGGTTGATCGATTAAGACCCCTCGGCCAGTCGAAACCCCTAAGCTTACTTTATGCGGTGAGCCCCACTATTGGATTTGACTCCAATCCGGAATATTTGCGCCACCCTCTCTCGAGGAATGCTTGTAAATCTTTTTATCTTTGAGTGATCTCCTCGTTCGCATGGATCTCTCGATCACTAGCATACAGATCTTAGATCGAGAAACATATTCGCGACATATAAATTCGAAACAATTAAATTCAAAGATAAATCCTAGTTTTCCAAAACCAAACTATGAAATAGAGATTACTAAATACCACTACTTAAGAATTCATCCGATCAAATGTACTAAAATTAGCTACTCATAATTGAAGGAAAGATAATTTTATAAATAAGGAAGGAGAAGTACAAGTGCGAGTAAAGTAAATCTAGCTATGAATTGGAATTGCAAAGCATAAAATAAACTGCATAAATAAAATTACACTAATGAAATGCAGAAAAACTACTCAAAAATTGACCCAATGGAAGCAAGGACTGGATCCCTATCACTTTGGTAGGAGCTGGCTTTTATAGGCAGAAAATTGGTGAGTAACGCCCTTGGTCACGCCCGTGACCAAGGGCGTGTAAGCTGCCTAACTGCGTATTGAAAGCCCGGGAACGTTGGGGAAGAGAAACCGCCAAAATTGATCATCTCGATGGGTCACAGCCTAGGTCACGCCCGTGACCTAGGGCGTGTCTTGACCGAGTCAGGAAACGGCGGGAAATGGCGCGATCTGGAGTTAATCTGGCAGTTGCGGGAAAGGTCACGCCCCTTGGTCATGCCCGTGACCAAGGGCGTGTAAGCTGGAATGGCTCGGCGGCGAAAACTGCTTGTATTAAATGCTTGTTGGTCGAGTCACGCCTGTGACCTGAAGGTCACGCCCCCGGTCACACCCGTGACCTGGGGCGTGTAATCATAAACCGACGTGGCAATGTCATCCGGGAGCTGAAGGCGGAGCACGACCATGACCATGGTCACGCCCCCAGGTCACGCCCGTGACCTGGGGCGTGTACTGAGGATTTTTGCAGATTTGTTCTGGAATTTCCCCTGAACATGACTATGGGCTTGAATTTGTTATTAGCAGTCCCAGATTACCTGAAAACACAAAATAAAGCGAATTAGATATATATTAAACTAAAATTATATAAAAACTAATTAATTACTACTAAAATACTATATAAAAATAACTATAAACAATGCACTATCAAGAGCTTTTCAACAAATATCAGAGTTTATGAATTGAGATAGTGATCAAATTTTGAATAAATTGGAAGTGAATACTCATAACTTAGATGAACATCTGCTAGAGGTAAGGAATAACTTAGATGAGGTTTTAAAACATCTTCATGGGAGGATAAACTTAGTATAATAGCTCTTAATGATCTCATAACAGAAGAAGTCCTAAAGGGGGAGAAGACAGTGATAAATGTTGGCTCAAATCAAGCCACATGGACTGTCAATCAAGTTAAACAAGCTTTACAGAAGCCTCCTTCATCCTTTGAATTAGCAGAACCATCTGAGAGCACTGCATAAAAGATTTATGGCATATATGTAAGATAATCTGTCAGCTCCAGAAAAAGGAAAAGGGTTCAGATCAAGAGGTACATACAGAAGGGGCTTATGGAAATTGAGTAGGATCCACAGTCATGCAAGTGGAGTCCTAACTCTAGGACCCTGATCTCAGATGCCTGGATGGAATTTGGATACCCTTGGGATGGGACATAAAGAGTCTACTATTCTGCTAATTGGAATCTGCACTTAACTCAAATGGAGAAAAGGAGAAATCATAAACTAGCATTCCCTCATGGTCCTCCTCCTTCTCCAAAGAAGATTCCAAAACCAATCAACTTCCATGAGAGGCAGAGGAGAAAAGGAAAGGGAAGCAGTAGCAGGACATGAAGATCATAGAATCTTTTATCTAAAAATGACTTGGGGCAAATGACTGAAATGTTTTTGTTCTTAAAACATTCTCTATTTATATCATGTTTATATATGAATCATATAATATTTGTTGACTGTCTTCAAATTATGATTTTATTTATCCTTTGACATTTATCATTGAAGCGAATTATGACTTCTTCAAATAGGGGGAGATTCTTGGGAACTGTGCCAGCAATGTTCCTGATTTGAAGAAGTGCTCAGATCAATAATAAATGCATGATGTATTTGATGGTATATTTTATTCATGTCTGCAGAAGATAAACCATATATCAAGTAATTTTCTAAGTCCAAAATCATCAAGGACTGGATATATCTTTGATATAATATACATATCATTGAAATGCATCAAAGCTACATCACTAGTATCAAGACTATAAAAGTAAGAAAAATCACTAAGTCAAATATCGTCTCAAGACTCAGCAGAAGAATCGTTGAAAAAGGAAACATATCGTCGAGACAGTTCCGATGATATCGTCTTTAAGAAAGCTTATCTTTGAAGGCTATGTTCAGATATCTCGACAATATCATCGTGAAGAAAACATATAGTCTTGAGGGTTGAAGAAAGCTTATCGTGGATAAAGTTAAGATGTCTCGACGATATCATCTTGAAGAAGAGGTATAGTCTTGATGATTAAAAGATATAACTCCTTAAGTCATGAAGAAAGCTTCATGTGGACAAACATCAGTTTGAAGACCTCACATCGTCTAGAGGATCGAGACGACATCATCTTGAAGAAAAGTCTAAGTCATATGAAAGGGAATATCTCGATGATATCATCAAGAAGAAGTAATTCTATTTGATCTTGCTTGTCGTGTGTTTATAGTGTGTAGGAACTATAAGTGCAATACTCCACAGGTAGAAAGCAGCTGAATTCAAACATCTGGAAGAGTGCGCTACCGCCAGCGCTAGCGCTACCACCGGGCGCTAGCTCGTTCGACGAAATTGGAGCTCCGTTCAACGAAAATTTCGTTCGACGAAAATTTGTTCCACCACGCCGCCGACGGTTTCGCAACCGCTCTACACGAACGCTACCGCAGGCGCTAGGAGCTACCGCAGGTGCTATCGTCAAGTTCTATAAAATAATGGGCTCTCTCTCATTTTGAGTTAGTGCTTCCAGAGAGATTACTTGTGCCATATTTCCAGAGGTGCTGCTCTGCCGAAAGTTCATATCCCACTCAAAGCCAAAGAGGATATCTGGAGAAGGAAGCCACCACGGTGCATCCGAAGAACGATCGCTTCAGCCTCGCTTATGCTATAGCGATCCTTCATCCTCAACTTCAGAGATCTCATATAGGGAGTTTCATTATTGTTATATTTATTTTCATTCCATATTTTTTTGTAATCGTTTAGTTAATTCGCCTTGTGTTGGCGACTAGGTCTGGGTAGGACTTAGGGGGAAATTTGCCTTGTGTTGGCGAGTAGTTCTAGGTGATTAGATCTAGGGGGCTCAAGGCCATATCCGGGGAAGGATTGCCTAGAGCGGCTTGAGGCCATATCTGGGAAGGATAGGCTAAAGCCAACCGGTTTGTGGGGATACAAGTCGGTATAGAAAAGGAAAAATTGTATTACTTTATTCGCCTCTGATTTCAAGCGATATTGAAATCAATTTTTGTAAACACCTTTTTCATATAATATAATCATGTCTCTTTTTTTGTTTACTTGATTTCTATCATTTGGCATAATTTATAAAATTGCAAATTACAATTGTTTCCTCCTTTAAGTTAAATTGATTATTTCATTCTAATTTACTCTAACAATTTAGTAAAAATTATCAAAGAATTTTATTCCCTTATTCACCCCCTCTAAGGGCGCCGTAAGATCCAACAAGTGGTATCAGAGGATAGGTTATTCCAAACGGTTTAAAAACCAGGAATAATGGCGTCTTATGATCTCGCTTTTTCCGAGAGTCGGGGAATTAGTAGACCTCCACTCTTTACCGGGTCAGATTATAATTATTGGAAAAATAGGATGCGTTGCTTTCTTATGACCCTAAATATTGAGGTATGGAATATGATAGAAGAAGAATACTCTCCTACTACATTTGTAGTTGGAGAGATAACTTTAGATAAACCAAAAGATAAATGGGATGATAGGGATAAACTAAAATGCAAAAACAACGCCAAGGCCATGAATGCTTTATTTTGTGCGTTAGATAGAAATGAATTTAATAGAATTTCTGCATGTACTACTGCTTATGAAATTTGGAATCATTTGGAAGTTACTCATGAAGGTAAATCGCAGGTTAAAGATTTAAAGCTTTTCCAACTTGAGTCGGAATATGAAAAATTCTGGATGGATGAAAGTGAAGATGTTGATGCCATGTACACGCGCTTCACCAAGATCGTCAATGCCTCCATAGCACTTGGAAAGACCTTCTCCAACAGCGACTTCGTCCTAAAGATCCTTCGTTCCCTTCCACCAAAATTCAACCCGAAGGTGACGGCCATTTCAGAATCGCACAATCTAAGGACGCTCCAAGTTGAGAGCCTCATTGGGAATCTCAAAACCCATGAGGTAGAACTCAAAATCCAACATGATGAATACAACAAGGAGCCAAAGAAGAAGGCGTTGGCATTCAAATCAAAGAAGGAGTGCCAAGAGGATGAGGATGAAGATGAAGAAAGTCTTTTGGTGAAGAACTTCTGAAAGTTCATGCAAAATCCGGAAAGGCGAAACACTTTCCGGAAATTTATCCAAAAGGATGGAAGATGGAAAAGGTCGTCCTCAAAGAAGGAAAAGGAGAGCGACGATGAAGAAGAAAGACCTCCACCGGAATGCTTTCATTGTAGGAAGACCGGGCACATTCGGAGCCAGTGCCCAAAGTTCTAGAAGGAGAAGAAAGAAAAGCGGCACAAAGGGAAGGAGAAGAAGAAGGTGCTAAAAGCTAGAACATGGGATGACTCCTCCTCCTCCTCCTCTAAAGAATCAAGCGGGTCTTCATCAAGCGAAGATGAGGAAGCTAACATGTGCCTCATGGGACATGGAAACGACGGCGACGACACCGGTGTTCTTAGCGACACTGAGGTAACTCCTCCTACTTATGATGAACTCTATAATGAATTCCTTGAAACTTGCAAAGCTTTTGATAAAAATGTGAAAGATAATATTTTATTGAATCGTGAAAATGAATCTCTTATTAAAGAAAATCAAAAGCTTTCCAAAAAGGTAATTGCTTTAGAAAAGAGAAAGGTTTCTTGCCAAGAGTGTGATCACTCCACTAAATTGGCAAAAGATATTGAAGAGTCACTTTCTAAAACCCTCTCTCATGCCAAAACTCTTACAAAAGAGAAGGGGGAATTAGAAAGGAAATTAGAAGCCTCTCTTTTGCAAATCAAAAATAATAAAAAAAGGTTTTGAAAATAGGTGTGTCATGCTTGTGAAAGAAAATTCTTCACTTAAAGCACAAGTTCATGATCTCACCATGACCATTAAAAAATTTGGAATAAGCCAAAAATCACTGGAAATGATTTTAGGGAACCAGTGCCATGGTTCTGGAAAATTTGGGCTTGGATATCGAGGAGAGGGCTACCGCTCGACGCTAGCCACTAACGCCGGCGCCAGCACCTCATACCAGAAACCTGAATTCTCTTTTTCAAAATGCTTTTCTTCTGTAAATCCAATTTATTCCAATAAGAAAATATTCCAGAAAAGGGTCTCAACCCCCTTTATTTCGTGTGCAAACTGTTATAGGTTAGGTCACACATCGAGTTCTTGCAGGAAAATAAAACAAAATGCTTTAAAACAAATCTGGGTACTTAAGGCTTCCACTTATTCTATGGGTGGTACCACTTGGGTATCCGGATCTTTACTCTCATCTTCTTTCTAGATGTGCAGGAAGGCTAAGGACAATGAAGACGTGTGGTACTTGGATTCAGGATGCTCCAAGCACATGACGGGCAATAAAGCAAAGTTCCTTAGCCTAGAAAAGAAGAAGGGAGGGATCGTGATGTTTGGTGACAACGGAAAAGGAAGGATCATGGGAATTGGTACAGTGGGTAACAAATCCTTTACTATATCTAATGTTCTTTATGTGAAAGGATTAAAACACAATTTAATTTCTATTAGCCAATTATGTGATAAAGGATTAGATGTGTTATTTGAATCTTCTACTAATCTATGCAAATATCTAATCCTACTACAAAAGATATTTTACTAACTGCACCAAGAATACATAATGTTTATATATAGTTTCTTTACATGATCTTTCTAAATCATCTATTAAATGTTTTATCACTAAAATGATGAATTAGAACTTTGGCATAGAAGACTAGGGCATGCTAGCACAAAGCTCATTGTAAAACTTGCCAAAAGTAATTTAATTAGAGGATTGCCTAGGTTAAATGGAACTTTACCTTCACTTTGTTCACCATGTCAAAAAGGTAAATTTTCTAGATCCTCTTTCAAAAGTAAAAATTTCATTTCTACTACAAGACCCTTGCAAATAATTCATATGGATCTTTTTGGCCCCGTTAGCACTCCAAGTCTTGGTGGTAGATTATATAAATATGTCTTAATAGATGATTTTTCATGATATTGTTGGACATTATTTCTCTCTTCCAAATCCGATGCGTTTTGTGAATTTGCAAAATTATGTACTCGTATTCAAAATGAAAGTGATTTAAAAATTAAATGCATCCGCTCGGATCATGGAGGAGAATTTGAAAATTTAAAATTTACATCCTTTTGTGATATGTTAGGCATTAAACATCAGTTCTCTGCACCACACACACCACAACAAAATGGTGTTGTAGAAAGAAAGAGTAGGACACTTCAAGAACTAGCACGCACTATGTTATGTTAATATAAATTACCTAAGTCCTTTTGGGCCGAAGCCGTAAGTACATCGTGTTATTTTTTGAATAGAATCATGCTTCGCCCATCTCTTAATCTCACACCATATGAACTCTATTTTTAAAAGAAGCCTAATATATCTTATTTTAAAGTTTTTGGTTGTAAATGTTTTATTTTGAATACAAAAGATAGCTTGGGAAAGTTTGATGAGAAATGTGATGAAGGAACTTTTCTTGGGTACTCTTCAACTAGTAAAGCTTATAGAATTTTTAATAAAAGAACTAGTAGAGTTGAAGAGTCAATAAATGTAAAATTTGATGAGTTTGTTCCTTTTGTAGATGAACTTTCCGCAGGCAACGAGGATGATCTACTACCACCTTTGGAGCATGGTGACAAAGAACCTTCCAAAGAAGAAGAAGAGGAGGTCAAGGAAGATGAATATGTACCTCCAAGTGCCTTGAAATTCACAAAGGATCATCCACGGGAATTGATAATTGGTGAACCATCCATCGGGGTAAGAACTCGCTCTTCTCTCATGAATCATTTTCAAATATTTGTTTTGTTTCCGAAATTGAACCAAAAAACTTTTCTACTGCTTTAAATGATGAATTTTGGTTTTTGGCTATGAATGAAGAGTTAGAACAATTTGAGTGACATAATGTTTGGAAATTAGTTGAAAGACCATCTAATCACCTGGTTGTAGGTGTAAAATGGATTTTTAAATATAAATTAGATGGTGAGTCAAGAATCTCTAGAAATAGAGCACGATTAGTGGCTCAAGGATATTCTCAAATCGAGAGGATAGATTTTGATGAATCTTTTGCACCCGTTGCTAGATTAGAGTCTATAAGAATTTTCTAGCATTTGCAAGCTTTAAAAGAATAAAACTATTTGAAATAGATGTGAAAAGTGCTTTTCTAAACGGGTTTGTAAAAGAAGTTTATGTTAAACAACCCCCGGTTTTATTAGTGAAAAATTTCCAAATCATGTTTATAAACTAGATAAAGCGTTTTATGGTTTAAAATAAGCGCCCCGTGCATGGTATGAAAGGCTTACATCATTTTTATTAAAGCACAGTTATATTATGGGAAGTACAGATAATACTCTCTTCATTAAGCACAACAATGATGATATAATCATTTTACAAATATATGTTGATGATATTATTTTTGGATCTACTAATGAAGAGATGTGTAAAGAAGTTATTTTAGTGATGAAAAATGAATTTGAAATGAGTCTTGTAGGAGAACTTTCTTATTTCCTTGGTTTTCAAATATCATAAAGAATTGATGGTATCTTTGTATGTCAAACTAAATATTTCCATGATATGCTTAAATGTTTTGGATTTGAAAACCTTAAACATGCTTTTACACCAATGAGTGCATCACTAAAATTAGGAAAAGATGAATCAAGAATTTCTATAGATCAAACTTTATATAGAGGTATGATAGGATCTCTACTTTATCTAAGTGCAACTAGACCTGATATTATGTTTGTCGTATGCTTATGTGCTCGATTTCAAGCCAATCAAAAAGAATCTCATTTAAAAGCGGTAAAACGAATTTTTAGATATCTCGTTGGGTCATCTAGATTAGGATTATGGTACCCGCATAATAATTCATTCACACTTCACAGCTAGTCTGATTCAGACTATGCTGGTTGTTCACATGATAGAAAAAGCACTAGTGGTACTTGTCATTTTCTAGGACCTTCATTAGTTGCATGGTCTAGTAGGAAACAAAATTCGGTTGCACTCTCCACCACGGAGGTCGAATACATTGCATTAGGGAGTTGTTGTGCACAAGCACTATGGATGAGCCAAACTTTAGAGGACTTTGGTTTTCATCTAAAACTTATTGAATTAAAATGTGACAACAAAAGTGCCATAGATCTCACAAATAATCCGGTACACCACTCTAGATCAAAACATATAGATGTGCGTCATCATTTCATAAGGGATCGCATTAAAAAGGAAAATTTAAGGATTGGTTTCATTGGCACGGACTCTCAACTTGCTGATATATTTACTAAACCTCTTCCCGATGCAAGGTTTCAAATGTTAAGGTTGGAATTAGGAGTCTTAGACATCTTAGGATGAATAACATGTAAAATGCTAATATTTTATGCAATTTGAGCAATCAAGACATCTCTGAATATTACACAATTTCTGCATAAAACTACTCGATCTTAAGACCCTTAATCAAAATCAAAAATAAAAAATTTAAAATTCTCAAAAAATCACGTACTATTTTCCCCGCTATCACTAGCGCCGGCGCTAGTGTGGGTTTATGATTTTTCTGTTTTTTAAAATTTCTAAAAATCAACAAAAATATGTTTGTTTATATGTACAAATTTATTTTTGTGTTTCTGTCTATTTTATTTTTGTTTTATTTGCATTATGAAAAATCAACTACAAAAATACAAAATATGTTTGTGTGATTTTTCTGTTTTTATTTCATTAAAAGTTTTTCAAAACAACAAAAAACTGTATGATCTTTATTGCTAATATCAAGCATGAATGAATTCTATTATTTAGAATTCCTTACAATGTTAAAATTTATTCCTTGAAATTACTATGAACATTGTCTTGTTTATCATGCTTTGATATATCTATTTAAAGTGCATCAATTGTATTAAAAAATATGTGTAGAACCAAGCTTAGCATGCCTCTAAGTATGAGTAAATGTATTATGATTGATAATGATATCTTTCATTCACTTATTTTAGTAATTATCATGTGTGTTTAAATCTAAAAATGCTTGCTTGTGTATTGTAGTTGTACAATGAATTAAAAATTGCATAAGTTTATTGCCTACACTACATTTGAATTGCACTTATAAAATTTAGAAAAGTGGTTAAGTTAAAAATTTGGGTTTGCAAAACAAGTGTATTCGGAGAATGTTGTCTCACAAATGTGAACAAAGAATTATATATGTAGACAAATATAACTCCACCAAGCACTACTTGAACCTCCTGATAAGTCTTCATAAGCATTGTGAGGTTGAGCACCTTGGAAAGAATAGTAAAGTGTCTTGTGCAAACCTTGGTTATTACACCACTTTGTTAAAAAATTATGTGCATTAAAAGTGTGCGAAAGTAATTTACTTGTGTTTTATTGTGCACTTTACTTTACATATATCTTGTATTTTGCTGATTTAAATCAATTGTTAACATTGCCCAAAATACACTTATGTGCACATCATTATCTTTCATAACACTTCTTCTCATGAGTATTGGATTCTAATGTTTTATCTATACTACTCATTATATAAAAAATGCTCTAGATAACCTAGCATGATCTCTACAATGTTTTGGTATCTCTTGAACTTAAAATTAAGTAATATTGTAGTATAATCTCTCTTTGATATGTTCATTTCATGCTTGGTATCTTTATGAAAAACTTTGAGATTTCAAAGGTTAAAACATCTTTCAATTTTGAACTAAAACTCATATTTTTACTTATGTTTTTCATGCTTAGGAAAAGATGTTTATTACAATCTTCCGCTTGCTTACAACTCTTAACTTTTTATTTGAAATCTCTTATATATTATGCTTAAAATCTTTATCATTATCTATATTACAAAAGCTCGATCATGCTTTATCTTTTATAAGAAATGCCTCCATACTACCCTCACCCCACCTTCTTTTGATAATACCAAAAGGGGGAGATTAATTGAAGAAATCTATATAGGAGAAATATTGAAGATTAAGGGGAGAATAATTCATGTAATCTATCACTTAGGGGGAGTAAAACATAAATTGCATTTATGTAGGGGGAGCATTAAGATAGGGGGAGTATGCACATTATCATGCTTATCATATACTATAGTTGCACTATCTCTTGCTTATCATATACTATAAACACTATTGTTGATTTCTTGCTAAGAGGATTTGTTATTATCAAAAGGGGGAGATTATTGGACATGTGTGTCACATCCCGTAGTTTGAGAATAACAAATCCCAAATTATATTTGATCATGCTTGTCGTGTGTTTATAGTGTGCAGGAACTATAGGTGCAATACTCCACAGGTAGAAAGCAGTTGAATTCAAACATTTGGAAGAATGCGCTACCGCCAGCGCTAGCACTACCGCCAGGCGCTAGCTCGTTCAACGAAATTGGAGCTCCGTTCAATGAAATTGGAGCTTCGTTCGACGAAAATTTCGTTCGATGAAAGTTTGTTCCGCCACGCCGCCGACAATTTCGCAACCGCTACCGCCTGGTGCTATCTCAAGTTCGTGCCCAGCGCCACGCCACCGACGGTTTCACAACCGCTCCACACGAATGCTACCACAGGCGCTAGGAGCTTCCGCAGGCGCTATCATCAAGTTCTATAAAATGATGGGCTCTCTCTCGTTTTGAGTTAGTGCTTCCAGAGAGATTACTTGTGCCATATTTCCAGAGGTGCTGCTCTGCCAAAAGTTCATCTCCCACTCAAAGCCATAGAGGATATCTGGAGAAGGAAGCCACCAGGGTGCATCCGAAGAACGATCGCTTCAACCTCGCTTATGCTACAGCGATCCTTCATCCTCAACTTCAGAGATCTCATATAGGGAGTTTCATTATTTTTATATTTATTTTCATTCCATATTTTTTTTGTAATCGTTTAGTTAATTCGCCTTGTGTTGGTGACTAGGTCTGGGTAGGACTTAGGGGAAATTCGCCTTGTGTTGGCGACGAGTTGTAGGTGATTAGATCTAGGGGGCTCGAGGCCATATCCGGGGAAGGATTGGCTATAGGGGGGCTCGAGGCCATATCTGGGGAAGGATTGGCTATAGGGGGGCTCGAGGCCATATCCGGGGAAGGATTGGCTAGAGCGGCTTGAGGCCATTTCCGGGAAGGATAGGCTAAAGCCAACCGGTTTGTGGGGATACAAGTCGGTATAGAAAAGGAAAAATTGTATTACTTTATTCGCCTCTGATTTCAAGCGATATTGAAATCAATTTTTGTAAACACCTTTTTCATATAATATAATCATGTCTCTTTTTGTGTTTAATTGATTTCTCTCATTTGACATAATTTATAAAATTACAAATTACAATTGTTTTCTCCTTTAAGTTAAATTGATTATTTCATTCTAATTTACTCGAACAATTTAGTAAAAATTATCAAAGAATTTTAATCCCTTATTCACCCCCCTCTAAGGGCGTCGTAAGATCCAACAGTAATATCATTGAGAAATCATGTAAAATCTTGAAGAAGGATATATGTAGACGTTACCACCTTGAAGAAGACATTGCCTTGAAGATTGAAGACATATTGTATATAAGGAAACATCTCGACGATATCGGCTAGAAGAAGCAATATCATTGAGAAATTTAATAAAGTCTCGAAGAAGGATGTACGTCGACGATATCGTCGTAAAGCATATCTGTCGTTTACATTGATCAAGATGATATCAGCTTGAAGGAATATTATTACCTTGACAGTTGCAGAGCCGCATTTAATGCGCTGATTTTCTTGGTAATTTACATTTAGGGAATGTGCACGCCGCCTATCTTGCGCACCAATCAAGGAGAAATAAATGATATATTTTATACAGAATATAGTTGTTCCACAGTGTTTAAGGAATAATATTATTACTTCTATATTCTGCAAGTTCCAAGAACGACAAGGCAGTTATGATAATTTATTTTGCTGTTTCTTTCAAATATTCTATCAGACACTTTCTGGAAGGATGTTGTAAGGGCTTTTATGCAAAGTTATGGAAGAATATAAAAGAAAGAAATTGTCAATTTTAGAGTAGTTGTTCTTCTTACAATATATTGAATCTGTTCAAAAAAATGAAGAGAACGAGCAAAAAATCTTCATAACTTGGCTGAGAAGAAAAGAAAGAATCTTTCTCCTGTACTAGAATTGCATCCATCAACTAAGGAGAAGATTCAAAAGAAAGGCTCAGTAATCCACAAGATCACTTGTACAACCTCTGGTTCGCCCAGAGCCAGAAAACGGAATCAAGACAGGGTCGAGCTTCAATAGGAAGAAGTCTAGCGCGGGAGCAAGCCAGGTGCGACACCCCAGGCGAGAGCGAACATCGAGTGGGGCTCTCACAGACCACTCGCATGTAGTACTCTCGCATGAGAGCGAGCAAGAAGCCTAGCGCGGTAGCAGTCCTTCACGGACTACTCCCGGCAAGGGTAGCGAGTGGAACTCGAGCGGGCCAGAGTAGCAAGTGGCACTCTCGCGGGCCACTCGCGACAAGAGTTAAGCGAGTGGGTCGGGTAGTGAGTGGCGCCTTTACAGGTCGCCCGTAAGTTGGTACTCGCCCGAGGGTCGGCGAGTGGTGCCTGGAAGGACCACTCTCTCGGCAAAGCAATTTAGAACAGCGGAGTTTGGCTGTTAGCAGGCCAAATTGGGGTGCGTTTAGTAAAACCAAAAGGCGGGATTCCGCTATTAGCAGACTAGTTCAGAAAAACTATAAATAGAACTTGAAGGGCACCTTGGGAGAGGATTCCAACAATTGAGCTCAGTTCCGCGGAGCGAGGTACCAGCAAGCGTGGTGCCGGCGAGCACGGTGTCGGCGAGCACGGAACAGGCGAGCACAGTGTTGGCGAGCACGGTGCAGGCGAGCAAGGTGCAGGCGGGTGCGGCATAGGTGAGCGCGGTTCCGGCGGGTGTGGCGCCAGTGAAGGAGGTTCCGGCAGGTATGGCTCTCGCGAGCATGGCCCCGACGAGCTCCAACTTGGCGAGAGAGCTCGGGGGGAGAGTGGGGCAGGAAAGGATGGCAGGTGGAGGGAGCCCATCTTGCGAGCTGGTGCTCTTCGTCGTCACCCTGAAAGAGAAGGCTTTTGTTAATGGAACGTTCACCTAGAGGGGGGGGGGGTGTTAGGTGATCTGGGTTCTTTTCGAAATATTAGCGCGAGTTACGAATATTCAAGCGTAGCACAAAAGTATCGCACAAATAAATCACAGCAGACGACACAAGATCTATAGAGGTTCCTCAAGACCGGGTGTCTTGAGTAGTCCTCTGTCCCTCTGCGCCTACCTAGCAGTGTGCTAGGATCGGCAAACTCCGCCAAAACTTAGGGCCCTCTAGCCTTACAACATGGACCCGCAAGTCTTACAGCCTAAGCCCGCAAGCCGCTACTGCACCTGAGTCCGCAAGCTCGACAATCAGGCCCTCAAGCCCTACCTAGCTCATACCCGCAAGTCTAGCCTCTGCCCTGGCCCGCAAGACTCATAGTTCTCAATCCCTTAAGCTTGACGATATCGGACCCGCAAGTCCACTTCCCTGGCCCTCAAGCCTCACAGCTCTCCAGCCCTCAAGCTAGACAAAATCGGACCTGCAAGTGCACTGCCCTGGACCTTAAGCCTCACAGCTTTCCAGCCCTCAAGCTAGACACTTAGATCTGAAACCAGATCTTACACGTTTGTCCCGCAAGCCTTACAAGAAATTACAGTGATGAAAACTGTTTCTTCAGCCTGATGAAGATTGGCAACTAAAGGTTGAAGAAGATGTTTCTGATTCAGATCTTGAAAGCATAGTTCTTCTTCAATCTCTTCTCTTAGCCTGATGAGGAACGGCTTCTTATCAGTCGATCAGATGACTGATTCTTGCGAGAACACTTTGAGAATTCTTGTCTTTCTCTTTCTTTCTTTACTCTGCTTTTACAGTTTTATTTGTTGTATGCGTAAGTTCTTTCTGATTGATCATCACATTAGGGAAACCTCTTATCTCTTTTATAAGACTGCGAGGCTCCCTACGGTCTTCTGAAAAAGTTCCTTAAGTGTCAGACGCCCCATTCCTTAAGAGAACATGTTGATTGGAAAATCAGGCAGCGACATTAATTGCGATAGCACGTCCGGAACATTTGAATTCCGTCTCGACGATATTTCCATTGTTACGACGATATGGATAATATCTCGACGACAGGACATTGTCGATGTCTTAGCCTTGGTAGATCTTCAAGTCTTTGAGCTTCTGCCTCTGACATTGATATTTTGACGATACGAGATATCCTGGCGTTTATGCATATACAACGATATGCTATCTCTGACTGTGTCATCGTGATCTTCTTTCTTACAGATTGTCGTCGTAATCACTTTATTCTCTCGATGACATGATCATTACATCGATAGTCACTTCTTCATGAAATGATGTCTTCATAGCAGCTTCCCTAGCCTCTTTGACATTAGCTCTCCTTTACGCCGATATCGACGATACTTCTGGATATTTCCTTTTCAACGATAAGGCTACTTTGATGATGTCTCGACGACATTCCTTACTTTTGAATCTGTCTCAGCGGTGGGGATGAGATGGCTTCCTCTTCTCAGCGGATTCTGTCGATCTGCAGAGAAGTTTCTGCGTTCGACGAACTGCATTCTGTGTTCGAAGAACTTGATTCTTCGTTCGACGAACTGCATTCTGCGTTTGACGAACTTCATTCTTTGTTCGATGAACTCACCAAGTCTCAGCGTTTGTTTCTGTCCCGTCTTTGCGTTCAACGAACTTCGTTCTTCATTCGACGAACTTGATTCTTCATTCGACGAATTCGCCAATTCTCAGCGTTTGCTTTGCTCATCATCATGACGACAAGCCTACTTTGTCGACGACATCTCCTATTCTTCTCGACGACATTCCTTTAACTTCCTGAGATTATGAGCTAGAGAAGTGATCAAATACAAAGTGAAGTTTTCTTGACTTGGTGACTTCTTCAAATCAGGAATCATGTGGGCAAGATTCCCAACAATCGCCCCCTATTTGAAGAAGTCAGAATCTCAATTCAAGACTACTTTCACTTGAAAATAAATGTTATAATCTTAAATGGAAGGCTTGTAGCTCCCCCTTGATTTGATGTCTCTTCTTTTGCGGCTCCCCTACTCCTTTGCTCCCCCTATCTTTGAGGTCTTCTTGAGCATCTTGTCTTGAACATATTAATGCCATTTCTCCCCTTTCTGACTTCTTTCCTGCAGCTCTCCTTTAGGTAGACAATAGTCCAAGCTCCCCCTTGCTCAGTCATAGTTCATCCAAATCCTGAGAGATTTTCTAACCAATCATCTAGAAAGGGATTAGTGAAGAATAAGTTAAGGATTACTCTAAGTTTAACATCCCAATTGGAATTTGAAGAAGTTAAACTTAGCTTCATCTAGGGGCTTTGTAAATATATCAGCCACTTGTTTGTCTATTGGGACAAACTCAAGGGTGATATCTTCATTTCCACATGTTCCCTGATGAAGTGATACATGATCTCAATATGCTTAGTCCTGCTGTGATAGACAGGGTTCTTAGCAATTGAGATTGCACTTGAAGAGTCACAAAACATGGGTGTCTTGGTCATCTTTAGATTGTAGTCTTCAAGTTGATGCTGAATCCATAGCAGTTGGGCACAGCAGCTCCCATCAGAGATATACTCTGATTCTGCTGTTGAGATTGCCACACTGGTCTGCTTCTTACTGCTCTAAGAGATCAGTCTTCCACCAAGGAATTGACATGTCCCTGAGGCACTCTTCCTATCTTCCTTGTACCCTGCATAATCTGCATCTGAGTAGCTAGTCAGTTCACATCCATTGTTCCTAGGGTACCAGGCTTATACCCTTTAGGTATCTTAAGATTCTCTTGACAGAGACATGATGCGATTCCTTAGGATTCACCTGATATCTAGCACAGACACATGTAGCAAACATTATGTCAGGCCTACTTGCAGTTATATAAAGCAAAGATCCAATCATGCATCTGTTTGGTTTCATCAAAGAGTATGCCCTTCTCATCCTTGTCCAGAGACACATTGGGTCCCATTGGAGTCTTCATTAAAGAAGCACTCTCCAATCCAAATTTCTTGACTATCTCCCTAATGAATTTGGTCTGGGAGATGAAAATACCATCTTCATATTATTTCACTTGGAAACCTAGGAAGTATTTGAGCACATCCATACTGCTCATCTCAAACTTTCCCTACATCAAGTTGGCAAACTTTTTGCAGAGATTGTTATCTGTAGAGCCAAAGATGATGTCATCCACATAGATCTGCACTAGCAAGATCTTGCCCTTTACTTCCCTTGGGAACAATGTCTTATCAATCTTTCCCCTTGAGAATTTGTTCTCAATTAGAAAGCTTGACAGAGTCTCATACCAGGCCCTAGGTGTCCGTTATAAGCCCTAAAGTGCTTTTCTAAGAAAGTAAACATAATCAGGGTGAGTAGGGTCTACAAAACCTAAGGACTGCTCTACATATACCTCCTCTTTGAGGTCACCATTTAGGAAGGCTAACTTCACATCCATCTAGTAGACCTTGAAACCTTGGTAGGTTGCATAGGCTAAGAAGAGTCTGATGGCTTCTAGTCTGGCCACTGGAGCAAAGGCCTGATCAAAATCAATCCCTTCCTCTTGTCTGTAGCCCTTTGCCACTAGCCTTGCTTTATTCTCGATGATTATTCCATTTTCATCCAATTTGTTTATGTAGACCCATTTAGTTCCTATGATGTTCTGTCCTTGGGGTCTTGGAACCAATTTCCAAACTCTGCATCTCTTAAATTGGTTCAGTTCCTCCTGCATTGCTGAAATCCAAAATGGATCCTGATTTGCTTCCTAAAATTTCTTGGGTTCAATTTGAGAGAGGAAACTCAGGTACAATGCTTCATTTGCAGCTCTACTCCTTGTCAGCACACCTTGGTTGACATTTCCTATTTTATGCTCTTGGGGAAGATCTCTTACTTGCCTCAAGGTAATTGGTAGTATTCTGGGCACTTCTGCATCAACAACTTCTTCAGGTTGCATTTCTTCAGCCGTTTCTGGACTTTCTGCAGTTTATTCCTCGATTTCAACTATCACTGACTGATTCTTATTTCTGAGTGAGGTACTAGCATTGTCTTCAATGGATAACTTCTCCATTCTCTCCACTGTACCTGCATTCACTAGAGAACTAGACCAACCCTTATGTATAAGGCTAGTCTCATCAAATACCACAGGTACAGATTCTTCCACTGCTTGGGTATTGATGTTGTACACTCTATAGGCCTTGCTATGAGAGCTGTAGCCAACACAAATACCCTCATTGCTTTTCTCAGCAAACTTGGTTAGTTTGGATTTCCCATTATTAAGGACATATCATTTACTACCAAAGATCCTAAAGTAGGATAGGGTTGGTTTTCTGCCCTTCATTAACTCATAGGGAGTTTTCTTGTGGTCTTTGATGATTGAAGCCCTGTTTATCACATGACAAGCAGTGTTGAAAGCCTTTGCCCAGAAGTATTCTGGTAGAGAGGAGTCACTTAGCATTGTCCTACTTGCCTCTATCAAGGTTCTGTTCTTCCTTTCAGCAATCCCATTCTGTTGAGGAGTTCTGGGTGAGGAAAATTCTTGGAAGATGCCTAGTTCTTGGCAGAATTCTATCATGGCCCCTGACTGAAATTCTGTCCCATGGTCACTTCTGAGTTTGACCACAGTACAGTCCATCTCATTCTGGATCTGCTTGACAAAATTTCTCAAGATATCTAAGGTATCTGATTTCTTTTTGAGGAAGAATACCCAAGTGAACCTTGAGTAATCATCAACAACTACAAGGGTGTAGGCCTTCCCTCCTAAGCTAAGAATTGACATAGGACCAAACAAATCCAGATCTAGCAAAAATAAGCACCTAGAGGACTCTTTGTTAGATATGCTTTTAAAGCTGGTCCTAGTCTGCTTTCCAAGTTGGCAAGATTGACAAGGACCATCTTTGATGCACTTAATATTAGGTCCATTCCTAACTAGGTCTTGTGAGAGAAGCTTGCCTATTGTCTTATAGTTGATGTGTGCAAGTCTCTTGTTCCATTGTACACATAGAGCCTATTTACCATCAGCTACAAGACATATGGGAATGGAAGAATTTGTATTGAGAAAGTGTAAGCAATAAATATTGCCACTCCGAGTGCCAGTTAAGGTAGCCTCAGAATCTGAGGACATCTTAATTAGGCACTTGTCCATGTGGAAAGTAATAACAAAGCCTAAATCACAAAGTTGACTTATGCTTATGAGATTGTGTTTCAACCCCTCCACATAAGCTACCTTTTGTGATGGTAACTAACCCATTAGAGATGTTGCCATAGCCCCTGGTCACCCCCTTTTTTGAACCTCCAAAGATCACGGTTGGTCCATTCTCCACAGGGATGAACTCTCTTAAGTACTTTTTGACTCTAGTCATGTGCTTGGAGCAGCCAGTGCCCAAATACCAAATTGGAGATTGGTTGGCATTTGGACATACCTGCAAAACAAATCACTTCCCCTTAGGCACCCAATATGGATTGGGTCCTTGGTTTCTGTTAGGGTGGTATAATGGAACAACAACCCTCTGAGGGTTCTGCACTCTCTTTGCATTGAGCCCTGTTGGGTTGAACCAACAGTCTAAAGCAAAGTGGCCTACTTTCCCACAACACCAGCATTCATATCTGTTATATCTTCTCTTCTGCTTCATCATCTAAATGGGGTGGCAGTGCTGATGAGTAGGAGAGAAGGCTTCTTGCCTAACAGATCTTGGGTGAACTGAGTCTGGGGAAGAATTGGTCTCACCACATTTTGGTTCACCTTCTTGGGAACAGGCTTTGTAGGAGCAGCCTTTTCCCTGCCCTTGACTACTGTTGCTACAGGTTTGTGGGCTGAAGGACTTGACACCAGCAGCTTCTTATAGGAAGGTTGATGCGCAAATCTAGCACACCACTATAGGAGGTAGCAAGACTGCGGTACGAAATGGCAGTGTACAGATCGTTCAAGTAATATAAAATGTGGGAGTGAATCCCCAAGTATCGATCTCGAAGGAACACAATAAGGTGGAGTTTACTTTTAAGGAAGGACTTGAGATTGAAGTACTTTCGAGCGGATGGATTGCGAAAAAGGGAGGTTTTTGTTTATGGAAAATAAAAGAAAATAACTACAACTACTCCTATGCAGGCCTTGAGCGCACTGCTTCACTAGGCGGGATGGAAACTACGTAGGCCTTAAACGCACTACTTCGCAAGGGCGGATGGACGAGTAGGCAAGCGGATGGAGTGGTAAGTGCGGAATTGAACTGTGCAGGCCTTGAGCGCACTACTTCGTGAGGCGAATGGATTACACGGTCCGCTATGCCACGCTTCACTAGGCAGATGGACGAGTAGCACCGGCGGAGTGAGGGTCGCAAGCACCTCGTCAATAAGCACGCCACTAGCAATTGCTAGTGCGGCACACGAACATAGTGGATGGAGTGGTGGACAGAAAATGGATGGGGGCGCACCTTATACACACATATGAACAATATAATTTCTTAACAATGAAATAAACATTATAAAGCATGGTTCATAGTGTACATCATCAACAGATAAGAGATCTAACATTTACAACTACCAATACAAAGAAAGAGAAAGTCAGGAATCGACCCAATCCGAAGCCTTGTCGGAGATTCACGATTGGAATCGCAGGGTTGTCAATCCGCGTCCAAGCTCGGTCCTCAACTGCGTCCGGGGTAGAGAAGGTTGTCACTACCTTCCAATGGCCCGTCTTCTTCGTGTCACGATCCGACCGCATGACCTAGCTTCCTTCTTCTTGGATATTGGTGCATGTAGGGCTAGATCCCTCTCCATGGAGCTCAAGGATGATGGAGGAGGCCAAAGGGGGCGGAGAACCTATAAAAAGGGTGAAAACAGCGGACTGCGCGGAGCAAAATGATCGATCTCGACCTAATTTCGCAGACAGGGCTTTAAATAGGCACTGGAAAAAATAGTGTGCATGGTCATTGGCGCACGATCAGTGATCG
The DNA here is from genome assembly GCA_033032865.1 of Dactylorhiza incarnata. Lineage (NCBI taxonomy): Eukaryota > Viridiplantae > Streptophyta > Magnoliopsida > Asparagales > Orchidaceae > Dactylorhiza > Dactylorhiza incarnata. Next base: position 637,122 of record JAWHQI010000016.1, read on the forward strand.
TGCGCGCTGGCATTCTGCGGTTGTGTGCGCTGGCTGGGCGGAGCCTACAAAGCAAAGATTTATAAAATAAAATGTTCGCACGACCATTGGCACATGACTAGTGGTCGTGTGCACTGTCATAAGTGGTCGTGCGCACTATCGTAGACAGAACTCAGATTTTAGGGGTTAAGTGCGCACGATCAGTGGCGCACGACCAGTGGTCGTGCGCAATAGAACCAGTGATCGTGCGCAGTGTTCCTGTACAGATTTGTAGCGGGAACACCTGCACGAACCCTGTTCCAGCATAAACACTAATCAAAACCACTGAAAGTGGCACATAACACATCATGAAAGACAATAAGAATGATAAACATGAAAATACACAAAAACGGGCCTAGAAGTGCACTTAGCGTGGAATAATAGACGACTATCAAATATGAACGAAAACATGTCTAAAGTGTAGTGTTTTGACTAAATAATCGGCCCAGATGAGTCCATAAAAGTGTATATAATTGGGACTCATCACACCCCCAGACTTACCTGTTTGCGCGTCCCGAGCAAACCATCTCTTACGCGGACAAGAAAAACATAAGCTGACATAGAAATTGTAAAGTGGAGTACCATGCGAAGTCGCATGCTCATGCGCGTAGAAATACAGTAGACAAAATTTCTAATTATACATATTAGTTTATACTTTTCTAGGCGCGTATTTATATATTACATTTACTGAAAAAGTGAATCACAGTGAATCATAAGGTCGTACATAGGAAGAAAGTAAACTAAACGCTGAGGCGAGCATTGCCAAAGATCAGGGCTCGAGACAACCTCCATTGAAATCCATCAATGTCGATGACCATAAGCTTGCCCGTTCGCACTCTCTCCACGACACAGGTTTGACTCAAATGCGTGAATCAATAGGACTTTAGGTTTTAGATGAGGCTTGGGTTTAGGCGAGGTATACAATTATAAAAACGATGGCTCAAACACTAAACCCAAATGAGCTAGCGCAAAATAAATCCTCAAGTACCACACAAATACGCGGGTACACTACACCCCCAGACTTGAACTTGACTACATGGGTGTGTGCACCGCCTATTCCCAATCATAAATCTATAAAAAAATTCAATTAAACACTTCTTTTTCTTTTCTTTTTACTTCTTCTCTTTTTCTCATTTTTTTCTTTTCAAAACATTTTCAGCAAGATGAGCAATGAAGCGCATCCACATTTTCACAAAAAAAATCACAACATCAACACTCCAATCATGAAAATACTAAACAACTAAAGCTCAAATTTGGGTGTGCGACTAGGATTGGCTTTTAGGCTTTGGTGAGATAAAAGTGAGGCTGAATCAAAGAACGGGTAGGCACAACTGGGCTAACGTGGATAGAGCGATAGGAATGGGCACAAAGGCTCAACCGGGCCAAAATGATGGCCTATATCACATTCACGCGATTGACTAACCATATACACATGCTTCAAGAGTCGCTTGGGGCAAGTTCTTAGTCGCCGAGAAAGATATTCCTTCCTCCTGACTCGGGCAATACGAAGCTAACGAACGTCTACACACATCCCTATGCTACCGTTGATTTACACCAGGTTCACCAATTTTTGAGTAAAGTAAACAATATCTATGCTAATAGAAAAATATAATCTAAAAGCATAAAAAGAAATTGAATATACATAAATTTCTATGCAAAACATGAGCACTCGACTAGGAGCACTACAGGAGTCAACATTTTACTCCGCCTCATAATCCTAAGCCAGCACAATGATTTTTCAAATCACACAAAAGAGACAAATTTGACTCGCGATGTGCCAACAGCTAAGCGCGCGCTCATGTGGGTGATGTGGTGTGCAAAGAAATGAATAAAACATTTTAAGTAAAAGCTTCTAGTATGCAGTGTAATAGTGCACGTGAGTGGGCACATAAAATGACTCTCCCCCAGACTTAAACTAAACAAACCACATAATGCATAACATGAAAAATAAAAAATAGAGCTAAGGGAAGAGAGTACCCAATGCTCAGCTAGTGAGCATACCATAAGACGCAAGTAAATCCAGGGCAAAGATGCCCTATGAAGAATCGCAACCGCCGCCTTCCAAAAGGAAAGTACCTGCAGGGGTGAGCTCCGCAAAAACAAAAGGAAAAGACAAACTAAAATAAACTACAACTAACTAAACAGGATTGAAAAAAATGAAATGCACGAAATGTAAGATAAATACTGGGGTTATTGTCCTCCCAGCACGACTTATTCAAATTTAAAACTGTTCTAGCTAATCGGTCTATGAAAAGAAAAGTGCACAGGTAACTGTTCTAATATGCGTGTCGGTAGCGGGTACCGATACAGCGATAAAATAGTTACTCCCATAACTAAATAATAATACCTGCTTAACACAGGTAGAGGAAATAGGAAGTAAGAAGAGGAGGAAGGATGGTCCTCACTCGTCTCACCACAAAATAAATCCTTGCCCAGCAAGGTGTCATCTCCAGGGAGGCAGCAGGAGGAGAAGGCAATGAGTGGAGCTTCCTCTACGGAGGGA